>JAWWEU010000001.1:80407401-80419340 GCA_035583155.1 Acropternis orthonyx | reverse complement strand
CTTCTGTGAAGTTATTTCCAATTTTTCTTCATGGATGACCTCACACCAAAATAGGTAAGACCACCTTTAACATTTAACAAGGCATACCAACATAAAAGAAAACACTTGAAAATCCAACTTGCCATTCCTACTGCCACTAGATGAGTAAAGCACCTCTCACTGGTGGCAGACGCTGACATTTTACTTACTCTGGCACTCCCCATCCACCCAACACAGACTGCTTGGCTGCTGGTGGCAATATTAGCAGACACTTGGTCTTTCCAGGTCCCTGGAATAGGCAAGTGAGGCAGGTGGGTTATGACTGATTAGTTGTGCTAAGCAACTGCTTACTTTGCCAGCTCTGAGACTTCAAGGTCCATGGGGAACAGTGAATTATGAATTAGTGAACAGAATAAAATTTATATTTGCAGGTTATTTTTTCGAAGTAGGAGTTACAACTGATAGTGAAAAGAATTGGAACAGATTTTATCAGCCTCCCAACATGTATCATTCCTCCTTTCACTGCCCTTTCATACAATGATCTCCACTTGAGTGAAGCCAGTGTTGTTTTGCACAGACATAGATGCCAGAAATGCAGATCAGCATCACCACCACAGCATGAATCCCTTGGCTCTCAGTCATTTGGTATCTGGGGTAATAGAAAGCAATGAGGGGATGTAATTGTTTAGTCAGAGCCTCCATTTGATTGTACCCATTAAAGGCTGGGAAGTTGAACTTTTATGAAAGAAGCATTGATTCTATAGCAATTTCATCAAAAATTTTTTTCAGACTCTTTTATTTTGTAGATGATATGTATGTTTCATACATGTATTGAGTCTTCATGCTCTGTTTATCCTACCAAGTACATCATAGTATTAAATACTTTCATTAACAGGTCTAATCTTATTCCACCTATACGGCTCTTTGATTCAGGCACTTTCATGTAAAGTGTCTAATAAGGAGGCCTTCATCCATGACTGTAGCCTGTGGAGGTATCATGTGGTAACATGACAAGTGATAGTGATGTTAATGTGTGCTGTCAAAATGTAATTAGAGACTGTAATTCAGACCGTATAGTAATAAAACACATATTTTCTAAATGTGAGCTAAAATGACTTAAAGCATGCCCCATTAGTCCACTGATTGAGAAACCACTCAAAATCATTATTTCAAAAATGGTGATAGATTTTTTCCTCACTGGAGTTCCTTCCTAGGCCTAGCAGATGGAGAACAACAGGGCCCTGACACCAGCTGAGACACTGTTGTGGGTAAAAGTCTCCACTCAGGGAATGTCACTTATTTGTTTTACTGCCAATTAACATAGTATAATCACTCACTCTGGTATTAAGAACCAAGGAAGACAAATAGTTACAGAGACACTTAGGGAAAACACCTTTCCTCCTTTGCCTGTCTCAGCTTCAGTCCTCACACCTCTCCTCCCCATGTCCCAGTCCCCACCGCTGTGCTCTTTCAGCATGTGAGGTAGGCAGTGGTGCATGAATCTGGAGTAGATGCATAATGTTTTGTGGTTTTTTGCCACCCCTTTTTCTTACTCTTCTTCTGCTGCTCCTTCCTTATTAATCATATCCTCTGCTCCAGAAAGGACTTACCCATGGGCTTCCGTCCCTTAACAGGTGCCCCTGCTCTGGAGTGCCCCCCACTACCAAAATCCTGCCAGTTATGCCCACTGAAGGCACCTAAATAAACTTAGGCATGATAGTCACCTTTACATAGGCATCTTCAGAAGGTTATAGAGTGTTTTGGTGAGCACAGAGGAGTAAAGAGAAAAGTCTGTATGCCCTGTGCAGGTGAGAACAGTTTGCAGTCCTCATTGTGTTGTTCGTCTTGGGAAATAATTCTCGTTAAGAAGGATGTGAACACTGTGAGGAGTGAAACATGGCTATGTGAATAAGATAAATAAGTTCCGTTTGTTCCTTAGATATAATGAACAAATTGAAAGGAAGTCAATTGACAAATCTCTCTACTTGAGGCACAATACTGTTTTCACTGGTTGCAGCTTCTTAAGGACCTGCTCACAAGGCCACAACTAGTTTCTCATCAGAAAGAGTTTAATAACAGAAGGCCTTGTGAATTTTGTTTTTTCTCTGGGATTTCATTTTATTTGTCAGGAAAATTACTAATGAAATTCAGTAGTTGGAAGTCAAATGTAGACATACATATTTAGGAAAACATGAACACTGAAGGCAGGTTCTGCTTGCTTAGCTGGATATCCTTCTATGAAAAAGTGACCCAGTGGAAAAGGACCAGAGGTGTTGACTTTACTCCTAGTTTTACATTTCCTGTTTCACAAACATGATTCTAAACCTGCTCTTCCTCCCTATAGTGAAAAAAATGTAGATCTACAATATATTCAGTTTTCACAGAATACAAAAGAGCATTTTTTGGCATAATACTCCTTTCTCTCGATACTCACCTTTGATTCCACTCATTGTTTAGCCACTCTGTCCTCAGATTCCAAATGCCAGTTTGCACAGAGGCTTAGCTTCGGAAAGGAATAACAACCATCTTTCTATAAGGATTTTACCCACAAATATCCTTTTCCATTATGCTCTTCAGCAGAATGTGTAATTTTTGCCATCAAGTGAGTCTGAAAGTATTAGAAACTCTATCCATCTTACATTATGCTTGCTTGTGTTTTTGTTAGTACTAAATCTTGTGCAGGATACAGGATAACTTTTAATCAAATTTTCCTCTCACTGAAATTTTATTGATACCTCAAATAGAAGTAACATTTTGGATACTCTTGTCGTGATCCAATGCAATAAGGGTAGCTTATCCTTGATGACTTTTTTCTCAGAAATTCTATATTTTTTTTCTGTTTGCCAAGACCTGAATTTTTTGATGCCATGTTCACATGCTGCCTCTCATGATTTTGTGTCACCTAGGTGGCTGTGTTACCACTTTTTCCTTTCCTCAAGGCTTCTCTTTTGAGTGCTTTATCCTTTATGTGCAATTAATATTATTATTAACTTATGAACTGAATAACTGAAACAGTTTCAGGCATTGTGGTCCAGCCTTCCCCAGTGCTGACATACTCAATAGTTTAGTTGATATCTTAACCTTGACATAGAAAATACAACTGATATTATCTTGAACTGACAGAACAGAGAAATTTAGCAATGCATTGTGTGAAAATTTGTTTTACTACTAGACAATGATCGGGGTTGTCTAAGGAAAAAAAAAATTATTTCATTCTCAAATTAGTGCACCAAGAAAGGACTGTTGCTCATGAGCAGAAACAGAAATGAAGACTAGGCAAACTTAATTTATCAAAATGACACAAGTATTTCCAGCCTTGGCAGTGTCCATGGCACATGATGTCTTGCATTGCACAGGAAAGCAGAGTTTGGTAAACAAACACTTTGCAGGCAGCAGTAAGTTTTTTCTCTTGACCTATCTCCACATTTTGCAAAGTAGACTTTGCATTTTGATCTATTTCTGCACCTTTCAAATAAGAAATATTAGCAGAAACTTTAAAATTAGACACATAGTTTTCCAAGTGGGTCACCTGTTCTGCAGTTTCCACAGCTGCGGTGTTCTGGGGTGGTCTGGTGGTGGTCCACTGTTTCAACATCTTTGCAGGGATGTCCCACCTTACGCTCGTCACTTGTCCCCCTTAAATGAAGGCTGGCAGTTTATTGATATGTGAAATTTAGCTCAGCTCCAAATAGAGATGCCTCTGTTTTGCTGCATTAGGGGGGCTCGAAGACACTTATACTGGGTTGTTGTCTCTGCAAAATTATTTCTTTATTTGTACACAGTCCTGTCCTCATTATAGCTGTTTTCTCCATTTAGATTTAAGTGTATCTGAGGGTTCATAAACATTATAATCACACTAACAAGTTTTACGTCATTTCCCAGGGTGCCTGGCTAGCAGAAGACTGGTTTTAGAAGTGCTGATATCCTCAGTATGGAGTTTTCTCCAGAGCACACACTGAGGGATAGGCTCTTATCTACTGACTTCCTTTGACCATAAATATGTATACTGTTTGTCTTTTGCTATCACTTGTTCATGAAGCCTACCAGAACAAGATTTATAACCTTCCATATATGTAAGTGAATATCCCTGTACATAATACTTCAAAAATAGTTTTTCTTACTTAAAAGTTATGTGGGAAGGTTAATAAAAAGCAGAAAAATGCATGTGATTCACTATTTCTTCCTGATAGAGATGAGATATGGTAGTTACCAAGCAATTATGTGCTGATAGTGTTTTTAAGGTGAATGGCAATTAGCTCTGTTTTCTAAAAAATTCTGTGGAACGTGGTAAAATTATTATTACTATAGAAGGACTGAACATGCTTTTCAAACCTGAAGTCTTGATGAGCCTTCCACTTGAAGAGGTGTAATTTGCCACTTCTTCAGTTATGTTCTTTAGGTTTTTTTCTTTAGTATGACAATTCCATCCAAACAAGCAGAATCATTTAAAAATGGAGCAGCTCTAGCAAGGCTGCACTAGTAAGTTTGCATGTAGATGTGTTGTGGAACAATATTTGCAGGGAACACAATGCCAAAATGATTAGACTGTAGCAGGGAGTGTGTTTCTTGAAAAATTTCAGTCTCTTAAACTCTTTGAATTCTTGCACTTGCTGAAAGGAGTCAAATCTATTGTGTCTTTGTGAAGGTGATGTAGATTAAGTTTTATTTGAAAATGTATTAGTAAAGAGTCTTGCGTGAGAAATTTTTGGCAGATTAGAAACAACTGTGTGTTAAAGATGTTATGTAAGGCCCTGAATTTTCAATGGAATGCCAATGGCTTTTACTAAAGGTTATGTCTCAGGTGGTGGGCCTACATGTCTGAGGTCTTGGTTCTGTATACCGTGGCTGTGTCATAACCTTATATCAGAGACATAGTTAATTGCTAGTTCTTTATTCCTGCTTGATTTTTGTGGGAGAAAGAACCCGGATACGCTGACCAGAAGGCAGCTCCCGTCTCCCTTCCCTAGGGCTGAGGCACCAGTGTTCTGCCACTCTATGACACACACTGACTGCTGAAACTGTTCTACATGGGTACAAGGGTATAACTGGGATGTAAATATTGACTGTTGCTGATGGTCACACTGAGCTCTTTGTATTTCTGTGTTGGAAGGGTAGCACAGAGATACAACCACAGACTTTTCACGAAGGATAGTAAGACAATACTTGTGATTTTAGAAAACTGAATAAAAATAAACAAACTTCCTTAGCTATTTGATATTTCTGTAGGCTTCACTTTTCTCAGTGAGGCCATTCTAGTTGCCTAGTTAATTTAAGACTGTTTGCTTTTAAGCAGTGGTTTAGAGACACACAAAAATTGCACAAATGATGTCCATTGAATTATCTCTATTGCTGACAAATGGTGTGTGGGAAGTTGCAGAGCTTTGGAAACTTAGGGCAATTTAAGCAGCCCTCCAGACTTTTAATTTATTGCTGTGTTAATCCCAAAGTAATTGAGTCTTGTATTAAAACAGGCGATCAGGTGAAACTAATGTGAATAGATTAGTACAGTTGTACTGACAGTCAAAGAAAACTTTACTGCTACTGAGAGGCTTCAGTGGAACATAGTTTCCCCTGCCATTTCAGGATGTTCTGTGTTAGTGTTGGCAGCTAAATATATAATGGAATAAAACAACTTTCCAGAAAGTTTTACTTTTTCTTTTGTTCTCTGTTTTGTTTGTAACTGTGGACTTTTCCTGATGGATATCTTCTGCGATAATCTAGTTTGATATATCGCTTCTGTTATTATAGAATGCTGCACAGAATTTAATCACCAGTCCCAATGTCTGTGCTGTGTTCTTCCTTCTATCTCTCTTTCATTCTCATCTGTGCCTGGGAATGCAGAAAGAGTTCTTTGCACAATGAACCAATAGATTTTGTTTAGATTTCATTTTGAAAGGAAGTATTTTGAAGCTTTCCTTCTAATACAGCTTCTGATTAGTATTTGCATGGTAGAGATGGCAATATAAAGTCATACTTGCTAGTGTTAGGTAAAAGACCCGTGAATTGTCACTGATCATAAGCTGAAAAGGTGAAAGACCAAAGTGTGGCAGAAAGGCATTCTTACTAGAAGGGTATAAGAAAATGAAAGTTGAGGCATGTCAAATGCAGGCATCTAGTTTTATTTTTTTGAACTGTAAGCTATGTCACCTCAGACGTATAAATTTCTTGACATAAACTTCATGTACTGTTTCTTAATTTATCTGAAGTACCACAGATTTAAATTCTATGTAAGTAAGTTTTCTCCTGAGATTAGCGGGAGATCACAAGTGTAATAACTAAAAAAAAACCAGCACAAAAAAAAAAAAAAATCCAAAACAAAAACAAACAAACAAAAAAAAACAAAAACAAAAACAAAAAAAACCAACAAAAAAACCCAACCAAACAAAAAAAAAAACACCAACACCACCCCCAAAAGAAATAACAAAAAAAATCCCAAACCAAAAAACCCCAATGCACTAGAGTTCACTGGCACCAGCTGTTGGCTTTGTAGTGAATCACTTAAATATCCCCATGCCATGCTCCCCCCAACATAAGGGTTTCAGGAAGACTGGAATGGAGCTTGCTGGGAAACGTGGAGTTGGACACATGTAGCTGGCTCTACAGGAGCCAAGCTCCCAGAGGGCACCCCTAGCCGTGGGCAGCTTTGCACTGCACCCCCTGGAGAGTGTGCAGCCTGTCAGTGCCCACTGATGCTGTGTGTGTTACATGCAGTGTGAATGCTACTTCCACAGGTGACCTTCTCATGCTTACTTTCTGTTTCCCCTTCTCCAGCATAGCAAGGCCTCCCAGCATGATTTTGAGATGAAACATGCTCTGGGAAGGCAAAAGAGGAAATTTGCTTTTGTACTGCTGCTGCAGTTTACTTTTAATTCCTATGGAAAGCGTAAGTTAAAACACCCAGGTCTGTTACCTGTTTCTTTTTCCTCTAATGGATAATGCTAACCAAAGAGTCAGATTACTTTCAGAGCCTAAGTAAAGCAATCAAGGGACATATGCATTCTAGGCATGCCATGGTCAAAGGGAAATAAATGCACATTAAGACCATTTTCGTAGTGAGGATTTACTAAGAAAACAAATAGAGCTGCTTTAAGCAAACCCAGCCTCCCAGCCTACCAGTTTTCACTCTGCATGACAGTTGAAGAAAGGCTTATGTCAAAAACAATAGCTATTTGTGTGGATAGCTACTCAACAACTCACAGTCTGACAAGGAATGAGCAACAATGTGAAAAAGCAGAAAGAGGAGTTAAAGCTGTGACAAGTGTGTGAACCACCCAGAAACAAAAGCTGTGACTAATTTCAGCCATGCTATGGAGCAGGAAACTCTTAGGCAATAGGCAGAGCATGAAGTTAGACAATTAGAAACCTGTCATTCCATACCAAGAAAATTAGATCCTTTCGGTTTAATTATCAGTCAGTGGCATTAAGACAATATAGCTCTGCATAATGAAAGGTGCAGTTACTGGGGAATAGAGGTAATTCTTTTCACAGTGGAATATTTTCACTTTCAGACAAGAGCTTCAGGATGTGATCAGTTTACAGGCTTTGACCTTCAGCACTTGTGTAATGCATGGGGGACATGGCTTTTACCTTGCCTCCTGAGATTTGATAATTTTATCCTAAACAGCATTTTCATAAACTTGGTGGAAACAAGCTTAAACCACCCACCGGAAATACAATGTGCAATACTCATGCAACATGCCCTCTGTTACTCTAATTAGAGCAGCTTACCAAATTATCTTTGATTTAAGACCTTTGATTTGATAACACTGGGCCAGCTTGCAGCTTGGCTTTCCCACTTCTGCTGGGGAATAAGGGGGAATAATGCTATTCCAGAAGATCTAGTTCACAGATGGTCACTCCAGAGGGGGGAGCACAGAGCAGCAGCTTAGGTGTGACTCTCCAGCATATCAGCTTGTGGTAACTGGCTTTATACATGCTGCTACCCTTGCAATACCCTGCAGCAAATGTGTAATGCCATGCTCCTTCTTCATTAAATTGTGCACTCTGTTACTCAAATGTTTAAATATTGAATGTTTCTTTTCCTGAGTATCTTTTCCTTGTTGTTCTTTGGGACTTTGGCTGGTTACTGTATTCTACTCCACTGTCATTACTACATGAAAAAATTCTTACACAATATCTAGTATGCACTGAGTGGTATTGGAAAATATCTAGGTTAAAAGCTAAAAGAATAGTATAATATTTTTAATTCCCTGTGAACTATTGAAGTTCTTCTTTCAGAAAATGTAAGACCATTCGTGTCCAGTTATTGCCTTTCTAATAGCAACTGAGAAAGACTAGGAATGACTTGAAAGACCAAAGTCATACTTAAGAACATTAAATAACATGCATAATTTACTCTGATGATGAATTTTGGGTTTGATCAAACTGGGAGCTAGATCTTGCAGTATCTACCAGGTGATCTGAATAAATATTTTGAATAAATCTTTAAGACATCTAACAAATAGTTACCACTTCTGTGTTTTTCTATACTTAGAACATTGTGTTGGGAAATGCATCTTGATCTCTTTACCACAGGGGCACTTCTGTTCTATGAATTGTCTCAATATGTGAATAATTGCTATCTTACTTAAAATATCTATGGATATTTTCAGTGAACAGAGTCTTTGATTGTTCAACATGCTTTGAAGGTTCTCCTTAATACTGTACAGATTTTAAGACTCTTTGAAGACATGCTATTCCTTCTCCAGGGAAGGTGTGACTGGTCATATTGGGAAGTATCAACATACATCTCCCATACTACAGTCAGAATTTCCTACTCTCATCCAAAAACTCTTTCAGAAGTTTATCCTTTACTTTTCCAATAAATCTGTGCTGCTGTCACCTTGCAGTAAGAGAGTATCATAATGATCATTACTTTGCTCATTTCATCATTGTATCAACCTCAAGTTAAGAATTTCAGTCCACATCTGAAAGAGTTAACCACACAAAGCTATCACCTTTTTCTTTCCACTGTGAAGAAGATTACAGTAACTAAGCTCCAAATTTTAGCACTTAATTTAAACACAGTGAGATTGGAACACTTTGAGTCCCTGTTTTAAGCTAAGCTGGACACTTTTAAAATCAATGATACTGAAAGAAAATTACTTCTTGCACAAAATTTGAAAGAAGTGAAAACAGTTAACAAATCTACTGTCAGAAGACCTTGTCAGTCACCAGTGGGACGGGCACATCTAACCATTCACAGAGCATAGATTGTGTGTGGTAACATCTATGAGATAAAATCTTCAGAAATCTGTTCTATTTCTCAAGGAGCTGACTGTACAGGTAGCTGATTCATCTTGACAGAAGTTACCCAGGGGCTGACAAATTGAAGTAAGATTGATTAGTCACAACAGGACTTCTGTACATCTCCTCTGATAAAATGTGGTATTTTCTTCTAATTACCTCCCTATGGCAGGTTTTGCATGGTTTTAATGCTGATATGTGTACTCCTTACATATACTTCTCTATTAGCCATTTCTGTATTGTACATTTGAACATTTTTCTTACATTTGTTTTGCATATGGTGTTTTTAGATGTTTTACTTAGAATTCTGAGGTTAAGTGATAATTAATTAAATGTCTATCACCATCTCTCAAACAAAAAGCTTCAGTTGCATTACTGTTTAATCCTCTTCTCTAAAACAAACTCCAGACATGGGGGGTTTTTTCCCTATTTTCGTTTTTTTATGTAGAGTCATAATTCTGTCACTACCTGGATGTTTTCTTTTTGTCCTCATTGTCTGAGACAGAACTGTGGAGCAATAATGATTCACAGAGGGGTAGTAGCATTGACTGGAAATCGCATACTTCAAAAATCATCTAAAATTCTGCATTCTACCATTATTATAACATAAATAGGGAATATTTATTTCACTAATATTCACATAGCAAGATGTAAATGCTCTGGAAATAGCTAAGGATATTGACTGCAGTCCTTGAGTCATTAAGAAATTCTGAAGAGAGTTTGGAGTATCGGAAGAATACTGTTTTTGAAGAGTTTTTATGGGAAAGCTTGTAGGATTACTTTAATAGATGTTTGTATGGTTATTTCACAATCAGATTAGTCTTTTCAGCCTTTTAGCTGGTCATTCTATCCAGTGAATAATGCTGCTTCTACTGTGTGCTTACTCAAACTGGGGTTAACCTGCTTTCTACAGTAGTTTCACAGGTGTCTAAAGACAAGCTAATCTCCAACAGCATGTCTTTCTCCACTTGCTTTCTGAATTCATTCTTTCCTTAGAAATTCTGTGTAATCCATAACACACATACTTTCATGGATGTGTGGACTCTTGATATCTCCAAGAGCTATGATTTCTTCTTCTTCTTTTTTTTTTTTTCCCCTAAATGCATGCTTAGTTCCTTCAGGACCTTAAGAAGTCCTTCATTTCAGTTAAATATTAGAATTAAGTAGATTTGACCAACTATGCTGACAGCAGTTTTTAGAGTGCTCAAATAGTTAGGGATGTTGTAGTGAACATTTTTGGCCAAAGTATGGAGATATTGTTAGTTTTATATGCAATTCACGTACCACAAACATGCACAATTGCAGCTGTGTCCACAGTGTCCTCAGGCACAAGGAGAAAAGTGCAACCCAGGAGGAGTTTTCACTGGAGAACTTCAATACAGTTCAGCATAAACAGATATTTTGTAACAAATCCAGTCTCTGTACGAAAGAATCACTTCCCTAGCTGTTGTGCAGTACTTTATTGAATCAGACTCATTGCCAAGTTCTTTCTGAACAGACCACAGTGTTAATCCTTCCTGCATAACTTCATTAGAAGCATTCTTAGAAATCTTCCCTGTCAGGAAGCCAATGAAAATGAAGTTTTATTTTTGTACTCTTTGCTACTTGAGGATTCGGACTGTGTTACTTAAAAGAATTGGACTCTGCTGGAGTCAGAAAGGGTTTGTTTGTGGTCTGTATCATCACATTTACAGATGAAACCATGTTTTTCAGCTAGAAAGAACCTTGGTGATGCTCTTGTCCACTTCTTTTTGTGACCGTAGGGAACTGTGTTATATCCATTGTCCATGAAAGTATGAAGTCCCAACCTAGAAGAAACAGGAAAAACAAGATTAAAAACTTTTTTCAGGACTTCAATTTTCTGATTATTAGAAAATGCCTAAATTAAGCCAACCTCATATTCTTGGCTATTTGTTTTAATGCCAGTATTACCCTTTGTCTTTCCTTATGGTCAGAGACAAGGCCTTAGTGATATTTTATCCTCTGTGTTTTCTATTTTTTGGCAGCCTGAACTTGGGAACTTCCTACTGCCATTGATTGTATTCACACTTAGATATTTGGCTATGTATCTTCCAGAAGCACAGTGCTGCTGAGTGATATCCTGTGGAAATGTGAACTATGGAGCTATGTCAGGGGCAGGATTTGCACTAATAAAATCATCTACTTGGCATTGGTCTTTGGTCTACAAACAATGTGATGAAGGCTGACAGGTGTTTACACTGCTCAAGCCTGGTCCCTTCGAGAGCTGAATGGTTGTGTATCCATGTGATTGTAGCTGCTTTTGATCTTCACTGGACTCCATGAGTGGTCCTAAAACATAACTAAAAAATATGAGTTTTTTCAGTTCAAAGTTCTTGTGAGTGTTGTGCCATATCCCTGCTTCTGTCACATCCCCTCAGGGATGTGGTTTTATAAAGGTATCTATGGAATGAGGCAATGTCAGTCTGGAAGATGTTAAGCATGTGAGCGAGTTTGGAATAGTACTGGAGGTGTGCATGGGTTGGAGGGAGCTACACATGGTACAGGCACATCCATAGGAAGATAACATCAGGGAACAGGAGCTATAGTATTTCACTACATAAGTGCCTGCAGGAGTGCTGCTTTGCTGTAGACTCATGTTAGGCTCAAAACGAGACTCTTTTTCTCAGGAGCATGAACAAGAATCTGTTTATTGCATACATGTCACGATGTATATAGACATATTACAATGAGGG
>JAWWEU010000001.1:80395570-80407301 GCA_035583155.1 Acropternis orthonyx | reverse complement strand
GAGCTTGCCACTGGCTGCCGCAAGAGAGGAGCCCCGAAGAGGAGATACAAGGACTCCCTCAAACAATACCTCAGCCTCAGCCACATTGACTTCTATCAGTGGTCCACTCTGGCCTCCAATCAGGAGGCATGGAGGCACACCATCCATAATGCTGCTACTTCCTTTGAGAGCACACACAGGATCAGTCTTGAGGAGAAAAGACAACACAGAAAGAACCGTGCCTCACCAATACTGCCTGTGGAGACTTTCTGCTGTGCCTTTTGCAACTGGACGTGCCTGTCTCGCATGGGCCTTTTTAGCCACCAGCACACTTGCAGCAAACGTGGGTAGAGCCCTTCCCAAATCTTTGTTCGCGAAGCCTAGCCATGATGATAGCAAATCAGTACCTGTCATGTGACTGTGGTGCTTTTAAGATAGTAGTCTTACAGACAGAGTTAATTTATCATCTAATCATGTCCTGAGTGGCAATTTATTTATTCATAGTGTTACTTTACATCTCTTACTTTACAGAAGTTAGATCCACAACCTATGACTCATCAATGTGTTCTTTATCAAAGAAAAAGGGGCTTTTGCTGAAGAATATGATTTAACTGGTTCAGAAGCAGGGTAACTTGGCTCTGCACCACCACTCCTACAACAAGTTTCCAGGCAAAACCCTAATGCAAAGTGGTTTTTGCACCTTGACCTCCATTTCTTTGCAGTGTCTATGTGCAGCATTTGTAAGAGGTAGCATCTATGTGCAGCCTAAACAAACACAGATTACTTTATCCATGTTAATATATTTTTCTTAATAACTTATTACTAAGATGCTGCACTGGCTTTAGAGAATTCTTCAATGCTGTAAAATTGGAGAAAATTAGTACAAACCTGAAAAAGATATCTATTTGAAGGTCGAGATCGTTGCCAGGCCATTACAAGACTGAGTCACCTGTGCCTATGTCATTCTTTATAGATGCTTCTTAAAGAGCTCCACGGAGACAAATTTTACAGTCCTCTCAGTTATTCCAGTGCTTCCTATTGCCTGCTAGTGATTGTTTCTCCTCTATGTCAGTTATTTCTGACCTAAGCACATGAATCCTACTAAAAGCATCTAGCTGATACTTTTACAAGTTTCTTGGGAAAGTCACTGGAGAGAGTTGAAATGCCAAAGCACCACAGGTCTGCCTGATGGTCAGTTTTAGAAGCAGACATTTCTTTGAGGTTCTCTGTTACATTTGTCTTCATTTAGGAAGTTCATCTCCCAGATATTGTGGAATGAGTGGGCCTGGAAACAGTTGTGCTTTTTTCATGGGTGCTACATATTAGAGTATCAGTCTCTAGGTTTATTTTTAATGTGGCAGCCAATTTAATAAGTGTTTTGAAAACAGCACATTGATCAAATTTGCTGTTTTCCCAACATCTTTTGTGTTTTGTGGGGATTTATTTGGTAGAATCTCAGAACCATAAATCTAATTCTGTTTCTGCTAAAGGAATGATAAATTCCGCTTTGGCTTCAAGCAGTATTATTTAGGCCAGGGTTAAAAATCTTGAACTTGTTTCCTTCAGCAGCTCCAAGAATCCAACTATATCCAGCTATGTGAACAACAGCTCACATGCCTGTTCACATGACTTTGGGCAGTGTGATTTAAGAATTGTGATTATAATTTTCTCCTCTAAAGTACTGCAGAAATGTGCTGGCAGAGCTCCCAAGTTAGGATCAGGATTTGTTTCTTGTTCTGAAAAATATGGGAACATAATGTAACAACCACAAAATTTCTACCCAAGCCATGGTAGAACTTGCAGACACATTACTGAGGACAACAACATGAAGTTATAACATCCAACACTAACTGTCTTTATGTATGCTTTTAGGGGTACCTTTGACTTCAGTGAGGGTGTGGATTGACTTCCAAAGTTGTTTTTCTTTTTTAAATTGAAGAGTAGACAAAGAGCTATTTACTGTGAAGTAAACAGCATGCAGAAAATCAACCCTGAATTTATAGATAGCCTTTGTTTGCACCTTCAGATCTAAAAGCTCTGATTTCATTTTACCCACTGAAAATTATTTTCATGTGGAAAATGAGGTCTGTTTAGCTCATCTGTTGATAAAATATTGCTAGGAGTAGGTCTGATTTGTATTTCATGTGAAACTGCTTCACTGAGCAATGCCAAAACTTTTTTGTCATATATAGTTCTTTTTTTTTCAAAGCACATACTCATGTCTCTCAGTACAAAATGCCACATTTTCCACTTTAGCAAAAAGCTTTGAAGAAAAAATATGTTAAATATCGTATGTCTATAAGAAATTAATGCAGCTTTGAGTCAAAGCACAGAGCTGACACACACCTACACAAAGAATAAACATCCTTGCAGGTAAACTTGATGTTGAGAAAAAAAGAAAAACACCTATCTGAGGGGGGGGGAAAGCCTTAATTTGACAGCAAGAAATCTAGGAAAATTCTGCTGTGAGTGTGTGGAACTATTTTCAGTAGTGCATAAAGATCAGAAAGGATTTCTGCAGGAGGTAATACTGAAAACAAAGTTTAAACAGAGTGTATTAAAACTCTGGACATTCTCTCCCCCAAGAAATACCTGGCACTTTATACATCTTTTTTTGCCAAAGGTTTCAATTTTCATCTCCTAATAAACTTGCCAGCTGCTTAGTCTACTAGTGCTAGTCTTCCAAGAATTCTTTTGACACCCAGTAGGTCTCTGGTCATGCAAACACTTTCCTTAAGACGGTTAGGAATAAAAGAAGTCAGATGTTACAAGAATTTGGTTTTATTTCAATTCAATATTTTGTTTTCTGAAGGAAAGAAAGAAAAGAAAAAGTATATTTTTGCTGACATCCATGTATGGCTTTTGTTAAAAAAATAACACACAACCCAAAAAATCATGTTCTTTCTCTTTGTACACACAGAGCTTTTAAAATCAGAAATCTTTAGGATAGTCTCATCTTAGACATTGATTGTATTGCTGTTTGAGGAGAGTCTCAGAGTCTTTAACTTAATACAGTCATCTCTGACACAGAATTAACAATATGCTTATCTAAAAAAGGTTCTGTGGGGTTCAGTGAGCTATCAGCACACTAAACCACTTCTCTGTGTCTGTGCAGTCTCTCTAACTGCACGATGAGGCTAGTGGGCAAACCTTCCCCTCACATCAACAAAGCAGATACATTATTTTACTTCTAGTGACACATAAAAGGCACCAGGGAGTCCTTATTTCATTAATACCTAAACAAATCATTGAGTGAGTGTCATTTGAGTTTTCTTGTAACAGTCAATCATAGAGCTCCTTTCTCCCATTCAGGAAGAGAAGATATTGTCTCTTAAGTCTGACTAGTCTCTTAAGATGCATTTGACACTGTATATTTGCTCCTGTTATTCAGATTTGTGGAGGCTAATGACGTTTATAATGTGCCTGTTTTTATGATGTCTCTTTCAGCAGCTTTACTGTCTGGTCTTTTTCTGACAGAACTGCATTGATCTAAGTGCTCTTACTGTCTTACTTCTGTTCACTGAACACCCAGTAGGTCTTATTAGTTGGGATTTTCTACTGTTGTCCTTTGGTGAAACTTTGTATGTAAAAGAATAAAATCTTGTTCAGGTATATACTGTAGCTGGAGCAAATCAAATTAGGATTCTTTGGGGAGGGAGTTTTAAAAGCATCTTTTTTAAGATAACAGCATTTTCCCACTGATTATGGTAAAATCTCACGCAACTGCTTTTGAAAATTTTATCCATTCAGGAAAACAAGGGCTGATCTCTTCATTTTAAGAGAGTACAGCCTCAGAGAAGTGTCTGCAATTCACAGGTGATGCCCAGAGGAACCGAATAAAACTGAAATAGAACTTTAGGGCCAAGCAGCAGCTTTGATTGTCTAGGTTCACTTTAAAGGGTTGTTTCTCCTACCCTTTGGTAAAAAGAATAAATAAACATAGCCTTCATAATTGAAATTATATACTGGGGAATTTCCTCCTTCAATACCTAGAGTCTACTAGAGTACCTAGCATGCTGTTACTCATTGTCAGACCAGCCAATCATTGCCCACACGCAAAACCAGCCTGGTTTTGTAGCATGAATTTCAAGCTCTCTTGAGTCCTCCTCTGTCTCTTAAACCTGTTCTGAGGGTGAAGAAGTTCTTCCTTTTGTTACATATTTGTGCTCTAGGGTTTTCTTAATTGCTGATTGTTTGGACTGTTTGAAACTTCAGGATGAAGAGACTCCGTTGCAACCTGGAAATGAGGAAATACCTTTTTGCAGAGGTCAAATAAAATTCACTTCAGTAGATTTAAAAATCACTTTCAAGGTCCTACTTAGTACTTTCTGAACATCATATTCTTTTCTTTATGGACTGTGCTAGTCTGTTTTTTCCTTAAGGCTTTTTGTCTTGAACTTCTCAGATTTTTCAGAGAAATACCACTCTGGAAATGCTCTGTTTGTGTCAGGCAATTTCCCAAATATGCATACGGTTTGAGGTTCGTTGTGCCTCTCCAGGTTCCCCAGGTTTTCTTCTGTTCAGCTTCTACATCTTTTCCTGTACTGCATTTTTAATGCCTCCACACAGTTTCATGCTTTCAAGACAGTTGCTCCTCGCTGACCAAACCCAAGACTTGATGAAATGATCTCTCATGGTAAAGCTTAGAATCATGCTACTTATTTAACTCTATTTTTGGATAAAGTATTGCCATGTTGGAAACACAACTGGCAACTAAGCACCACAGAGCCACTACCGCATTCCCTGTCCTCTGTGGGATGGAGGACAGAATTGGAAGGGTAAAAGTAACAAAATTCCTGGGTTGGGTTAAGAATTTAATAATTGAAATAAAATAAAGTAATAATAATAATAATGAAAACTTGTAATGAAAAGGAAAATAACAGAGAGATAGAAAACCCAAGAGAAAAACAAGTGATGCAAATGAAAAATGACCAGCTGACCAATGCCCAGCCAATTCCCAAGCAGCAGCCCCCAACAAGCTTCCCCCCTAATTTATATGCTGAGCATGATGCCATGTGGCATGGGATATCCCTTTGGTCTGTTGGGATCAGGTGTCCTGGCTGTGCCCCCTCCCAGCTTCTTGTGTACCCCAAGCCTATTTGCTGATGGGGTGGAGTGAGATGCAGGAAGGATCTTGACATAGGGTAAGCACTACGCAGCAGCATCTAAAACATCAGTGTGTTAGCAACATTATTCTCATCCTTAATCCAAACCACAGCACTGTACCAGCAAGAAAGTTAACTCTATCCCAGTCAAAACCAGGTCAAGTATCATTATGGTCATTTAGATACAGAAATGTTACTATGTGAATATGTTCTATGGTTTCATTCTTTCATACTTCTTTCATCTTACAAAGCAGATACATTTT
This sequence comes from Acropternis orthonyx, assembly GCA_035583155.1. NCBI lineage: Eukaryota > Metazoa > Chordata > Aves > Passeriformes > Rhinocryptidae > Acropternis > Acropternis orthonyx. Next base: position 80,401,954 of record JAWWEU010000001.1, on the reverse strand, counting down.
TTATTAATTAAGCAAATTAGTTTATGCTATGATGTGTGCTAGCTTTGCTGTTTCATGACTGTACTTAAAATGAATTAGATTGTTCTGTGACTTGAGAAAGCTCATACAACAAGTGAATAGTTTTGCTTAGCAATGTATAAAAGTCAGTGCTGAATTTACATGCCTTGTGTCCAGGAAGATTTGCATATTTTGTTTTCTTTCTAAAAAAGGAATCCATCACTACCTTGTTTTTAATAGTCATTCCCAGCATTTAATATATGGCTGAATGACAATCCAAATACATAGTAGCTCTACTAAGAACCTGCCTTTAATTTGTCTTTTTAATATGATAGCCCTTAAAATGTTCATTAAATGTTCAATGTAAAAATTTGGGGGAATTTATAAATTTTGATTTCTAGACTGTCACTTCTACCGTATAGTTTTAAAGGCATCTACTTACATTATGTATTATAAAAGAAGTAACAATCCTATGAAAAGGTGGTTCATTTTCCAAGGAATAAGTTAAGAAATTTTAGGGTTCTTCCATTAAACATTTTTTTATGTTACACAGTTTTGTCATAACATTTACTGTAGCAGTCATTTACTCTGCTATGACTGTACATTAAATCAGAGGCATTTCATTGGAAAGGCTGAGGTGGTAGTAGGCCCATCTTCACAGCATTTGTTGCTCTTTAAGCCAGAGTCTAGGGATTTCTGTATTCATGGTTTCTAGATCTGAAAAAGGAGTATTATTACAGTTTGATAAGGAAAAGCACAGCTATGGCAGTGTCCTACTTCCAGGATTCAGCCTGAAGCTCTGCCCATTCTGCTGAGGATGAGAGTCCAGAGATCTGAGAAAAGCTGTATCCTTAAAAATACTCTCTAGGGTGAAGGAGAGGTAGGAATGTTGACTGATGCAGAGCTTCCAGGTAGCCATGTGCAAGGTGCGAACAATTCACAGTTCAGCATTTCCTTTATTTCTCATCAACTGCCGGTAAATTTTGTAAAGTTGCCACACACACAAAAGTCATTATAAGAGAGATGATATATTAGCTCTACTAGCTGTGTAATTACCAATAGGAAAAAGCAGACTATTTCTGCACATAAGGCCAGCTTATGAGCTCTGCTGACATTTTGGATCTCCGTTTGCTAAGTTATTTGTGGACATACAGCTAAGGAGCAGTTTAATCAGAAATGTATTAAAGACTAGCAGGTATGGCTAAACATCCATAAACAAGCACACATAAAGTCACTTTGAAGAATGTTCCTCTCTGTTTACGCCTTGGACTTGTTCACAAATGTAAAACAGATATCTCTTTTCAAAGCATAAAATATTACATCAGGAAGCTCAAACACTATCATGCATAAAACATTAATGGTACAATTAAGCATGGACTGCCACGCTCCTATTTCCCCTGTGCAGTCAATACACATGCGAACAGTGCTACATTCATATCACTAAGCTGCCTTTGCTGAATATTGACCACTTTTCTAAAATACTTGCAAACAGTGCGGCCAAGTCCAACTTTTTTTTTTTCTGGAAGTTGACTGACTTTCTGTTTATCTGTTACTAAGTCTGTAGATCGGTTTGCATTGATTTTTTTCAATGTTTCTCTCCTTGTTGGTGCTTTTATGCATACGGTCGCTGTTGATAGTCTTTTCTCATACATAATAGCTTCATCTTCTTATAAGGAAACAGATTTTCAAAATGAAGATTCAGTGATATATTGCTACTGTATGTTTGAAGTCACTACACTTGTCAAGGGCTAAAAGACTGTTGAGAACAGCAGTGTGTTTTTTCTGATGTTGTAAATCAGTCTTTTCCACAGGTCAGTCATGGAAAGATGGCACTGGGGTTTGAAGTTTCAACAAAGGAGCCGAGAATTGGAGTGTTTTGGCTTTGTTCTTTTCCTCCTCATTTCTGCTGGCTGGCAAACTCACTGGTGGGAATTGGTTTGGAAGAGTAAAATAGATCACTCACTCAGAGGCCAGTAAGAACCCCATGAAGCCATTCTGGATTTGATCTTTTTGTTGACTTCAATCCTGTCTGCCAGTTGCTTCCCATAAGTGTCAACAACCTCGTCCTTGCATTTCTGGCAATTTTTATTCCCTTCTAGTTTCACTAAAGCAGTAGTGTAAGACAGCTGGAAAACCCTGACTGCATGCAGTGTTTTACAAATACCTTAATACTGAAAGATAAGACGTAAATTAAAAGGTGACTCGTCACTTGAAAAATCCATGCCCTGCAGAAACATTCAGCTTTGTGTATTTATGAGTGAAAGTGAGCAGGGATAGAAACAGACATGATAACACTTCTGCAGCTAAGCGAGAGGTCATTGCTTTATGGACAGATCACTCACAGGCTGCCTTTCAGTATGCAGCACAACAGAGTGAAATTAGACAGTAGCACCTGCCAGAAGGCGGCTTAGTTTTGCCGGCAAACAGGAAAATCAATCCTGTTGCCGACGCACCGGGAGGTTGTCACAGCCTGCGCCCTTCGGGTTGGTCGCTCCGCCGCTGCCTGATGTTCCAGATGTGCTCAAGGTGCACGACCCCCATCTAGCGGCTGCTGTGAAGTAAGGGAAAGGAGAGGAGTGTATCACTGCCTGGCATCTGAGGCATTTCATGGGTGACAGTAGGTACTGCTTTATGCTTTTAAGAACAACACTTGCATTTTTACTTACCTGAATAATTCCTGATTAAAAAGAAAAAAACCCAAACAAACACAGACTTTTTTTTTTTTTTTTACGTTAAGTGGCCCTCCTGTAAATTTTCCTTCTCAGCAGCTTCACAGCAGTCACAAGAAAACTGAGAAAACTCTGACATCAAGGTAGTCAGTAAAAATAAACTACATATGCAGAAATTGTTGAAGTTAATGCATACCTAAATTTAGTTTTAAGGTTTTGCTTCTCACTTGGAATAGCTGCAAATCACATGAACAAAATATTAATTAATAAGAAACAACTCCTCAGCACCATACATTTTGTTCCTCAAATAAGATGGGATTTTGAATCAAGAAGCAAAAATACAATATAGAGTTAGGAGGAAAGGGTTCTATTTCCAGATTCAGTGAATTTTCCATGTGACCTTTTAGATCTGCTCCATTAATTCTGCCATTATAAAACTGCAGCGTTACTCAGTGTACTCTGTTTTTCATTATGTCCATTTACAGAATGAGTTGATTATAGAAAGAGTTGATATCACAGAGCATGGTGGTGTCAGAGAGTCAAAGAATTAAGCAAAAAATCGTGTGTTTACAAAATAAGCATAAACATAAAATACAGTATGTAAAGTACAATCCTTTCATAATAATACTATTGCTCTGCCAACTATGAGTCCTTTTTAAAAAAATAAATACCTTCTATTCATTAGTTATTTAAAAGATAGGGTTTTGTCAGGATAGATTTCTTCACTTCCCTATGGAAAATCATCACCTATGTCCACTGGCTCTTCTAATTGTTTGGTTGGTTGGTTTTTCCCTGGTACTCTATTCATCTGTATAGCATAGAAGAGTCAGGTTACTTTGTTTCCTGACTGGGCATGAAAACCGGTAGAATTTTCTTTTGTTATAATGATTTAGGTGTGAAAGCAATTATTTCCTCCATGCCCCTTCAGGCTAATGCTCCTATCTTCTAGATCTGAATGAAATATGTATTGAAGTAGACATAAGTTGCCTGATTTTGGTGCTGAGTGCCCATATACCTAAACATGCAGTAATTATAGGGTTATGGTTTGTCTCTGAAAGCTGTCTTTTCTTTTATACGGTATAAAGCAAGTGAAAATGTCATAAATTGATCAAGATTCAATCTCTTTTCCAGTACTTCACTAAATCTTTTGGTTTATGAACTTGTTTTTCTTTTCTTTTTGATAATAACCATGTACAGCTGTAAAACATCTCCAAAGGTAGAAGTGTTTTTGCTTGGATAAAAGCAGTCCTTTTAGATTGATACAGATTATTATATCAATTTATTTCATTTTAATCTCTAGTGAGAAGTGTTTTCCTTCGTTTTTATGATTAACTGTCATCATGCTTAAGGGAATTGTTTTATTGTAACATCAAAATGTGGAATTTATTAGACAGGTTCACACAAAAGCACTGAAACACAAAAATTTCAAAGCCTGTTACTTTATTTTGCCTCTTTTGTCATCAAAAAGATGCCCATAAATTAATCTTTCATCCCACCACAGTTTACCCATCTACTGAAACAAATAGGAAAATCATCATAAATATTTGCTAGATACTTTTCTGTACCAAGATTTAACAATATTTTAGATGAAATGTTGAAATCCTACTCTCAAATTCAATAAGTTGCCCATGCCAACATGCCTAAACTGATGAGCAGTGTCATAACAACCATGTGTTTAACCCTCTTCATGATTCAAAGCTTTTTCATGACTGAAATATCTCGCTGCTATCTGTAGTTATATTGCATGAATCATGGTCTTATTGTTCAAGAGGTAACTATGTTTTGAAGAAAGACAGCCTACTGTGTATTGAATAGCCAGGCTCTGCGCGTTTTCAAGCCCTCATGCCCCCTGACACCCATGTCCCTGCTGTTACACAAACTACAGAGGGATCTGTGCTCTCATCTGCCCTAACCATGGGACTCCTAGCGCTATGCTGTCATTACTTAAGCCCTTTGAACCAGTAGAAGACACAATGTCACTGATAGAATACTGACATCTGTGGAAAAGGAGAAATTTGCCATTTGATCTGAGGGGCATATGTTAGGTTTCATACATGGCAGCATCCCCATGTTTGGCTTTTTGGGATGTATCCCACTATCACTTTAAAGTGTTGATACTTTAGCTCCTTCCATATGGCTTTGAACATGGTGAGACAAACAGAGCATGTTGCTGTGAGAGTCTTTTAATAAGTTATGCACTGGCTTTAGGAAGATGTAGTCAGATATTAAAGAAATAATCAGAAAAAAACAGAATCAGTTGCTGATTGTCTTTAATTGTAACTTTTAGTAGAGCAAAAACATGCAGTAATGCAGATGTTAACTAAGAATTACTCTTCTTTTTGAAAGCAAAACATTTCATGGTGTTGAATCCCTGACTGTAATGTCTTTGTTCTGTATCCAGTTGAAAGAGTATTTACAGAGCTAGTTAACAGCATGGTTCCTGGCATCAGTAATGAAAGCTTTATCACTTTCTATTCACTTATGTTAAGCAAGAATATATATATTTTTAGTGATTGCTTTCTAATAGCCTTAAGAGCACCTCTACCACTTATATGCTAGATATATTTTTGCTTTAGTGTCACAGGCAAACACATATAATTTTACTTGGGCTAATTATGCATTTTTGTCCACTCACAGTATTGCTTTACTGTGGCAGATGGCCCAGTGATGTGTTATAAATACTTTGCATGACATCCCCTCTATTTTACTAATCTTCACTGTGACTTTTGCATTGGTAATGACTAATGGCAGTTTCCTAGCCAGCAACTTTTAATAGATTCCTTTTTTTTCCCTTAATTTCTGCCTGTCCTCAACAGCACTGTTTTGTTCAATAATTTAATCAGTTCATCAACAGTGTATTATTAGACAACTGACCCATTACTTTTTGAATTTTTGAAATGCAAAATACCCATGAAGTAATCACTGATGAATATTTCAGTATTGATAAAGACCACTCTGTATTCTGAAGAACTAGAAAGGGGTTTGCTGTCTATGCTTGATTGCTTTTCCTTTACTTTTGTTTTTATTTCTCTGAGAACCATATGCAGTAAATAGGAAGGAGTCAAATAACTAGAAAAATTAACAGAAAGGATTAACAGTTTTGCCAACCCACCACACCCATCTTAACCATTCAACACTCACCTATCAAAGGAATGATTTTATACAGAAAATATTCCATTCATCCCTATCTCCTCTAGTCAGTGAAGATTTATCTGCAAAAGGGACAACCTGAGGCAAAACAGCTTCCAGGTTCAACCCATTTGCATTAGCAGAGTAGGATGTAGGTGCTGCAACTTCAATGGCAGAATAACAGCACAGAGCTCCTTATAGACTGGTGTGTTGTTTGGGAAACCCCTGGACTCTGAAATTTCTGACCAGAACCACTCCTTTCTCTGTGAAGAGAATAAGATAGCCAGCTTTCTATCTTTATGTTGCTAGCAGCTGCTATGTTTTGCTAAGGGCAGTGCTCCTCATGCTCCCTCTTTTATCCCAGACATTTCATGAAATGAAGCACTAGTGAAGCAGAGTGAGAGGGTGGCTGTAGGACAATTCTGTGATTTCACAGCAGTTTGTGAGATTTCACAGTTTAATTGTGTTTCTTCTCTGAACAAAGAATGCCTTACGAACCCTTACCAGTCTGTATCTTGAAGCTTTCATTGCAAAGATGAGGAAGGGCAAGCTGGCTGAAGCCTATTATCACTCAGACATTAGGTTGAGT
>JAWWEU010000001.1:80346267-80395470 GCA_035583155.1 Acropternis orthonyx | reverse complement strand
CCCACAGAAGTGGGGCCTAGCTAAAACTAAAACCTTAATCTGAGTTTTTTGGGATTTATCAAACCCATCACAATCTTGAAGCTTTCATTGCAAAGATGAGGAAGGGCAAGCTGGCTGAAGCCTATTATCACTCAGACATTAGGTTGAGTTTGGACCTTAAGTTTAAAATTAGTAACTTTATAGCTTTTATTCAAAAGTAGTTTCTTCACACATAAGCCTCTCATAACTTTCCTTTCATCTTCTATCCCATTCTACAGAGTGGTATAGGAAGTTCAACTTTAAAATGCTTCTTTAAGGCAACACATGTATATTAATGCAGCTACCTGCCTGAATTTCCAAACTGTTCAGTAGCTTGCTGTAGATGCTTCACTGTGCTTGCTACCGTCAGGCACCTTCTCAGTGTATTGCTGCTTACTCAGTGTTGCTGATATTAATAGTGATTTCTTTCACCTACTGAATGTTGATCCTGAGGGTTTTAATTAAGTCTGCCTTTTCTCAGGGAATCTACTGAAGTCTCATGATGAGACAAATTCTGCATTTGGAGATGTTTGCATACTGCCAGTGAACCCACCTAAGGGATTATGCATGTGTGTCTAGGGAGAGAAGGGAGTCAGTCTGGTCTGTTACAAAACCAATTCATATTCTGCAAAGGCAGAAATGTGGAAATGCACCTGAAAAACGTCTCTTTGAAGGAATAGAGCTGATACCTTTTAGAAAAGAAAAGCAAATTGAATAGTTAAAAGTTTATTGTTTGCTAATACTGAAAACTTTCAGGAAGGCTTAATGGCAAACTTTTCATTTTTTTCTCTGACAGGCACAAGCATATTTACTGTTTACGAAGCTGCTTCTCAGGAAGGCTGGGTGTTCCTCATGTACCGAGCAATTGACAGTTTTCCCCGATGGCGTTCATATTTCTATTTCATCACCTTAATTTTCTTTCTGGCCTGGCTTGTAAAGGTACTAAAAATATGTCTTTTTTAAGTGGTCTGAAATGTAGATCATATTAAAATTAATTTATTTTGTTTTCTGCTTGCTGAGCTTTCTGTCAGCCATTCTTTCTTGTTCTTTTTTTCAGAATGTTTTCATTGCAGTTATCATTGAAACGTTTGCAGAAATTAGAGTCCAGTTCCAACAGATGTGGGGGTCCAGGAGCAGTACTACTTCAACTGCTACCACCCAGGTGAAGCACTTTTGAGATGCTGAGATTCTCTGGGGATTTGATTTTGCTTAGTTTATGAATTAATAATAAGCAAAAAGTTCTTGTTATGTATGACATATTTGATTTCACATGTTCAAGTTGATACATGAGTTTTTATATAAAATTATATTCTAGATTGCAGTATTTAACTAGTCTTTTTTTAAAAATTATAACAGGGAAAAGTGTGATATGGTTCCCTACATGGCTAGGTATGCTATTGCTGTGCTTGTATTTTCTTTTAATAAAGTAGGATAATGCTTTTTTATCATGTCATTGGTGGATTTGAGTTTAGGGTTGCTACTGAATATCACTTTCTGTGCTAAGGAATAAGAGCTGAAATTACAAAGTTGTAGCTGAAAGAAGAAAGGTCGGAGGCTCCCTGAAGTGTTTGGGGAAGTTTGTCCTGGAACTGAGAAGGATGTGTTGAGACCAAGGAGGAATGAGGTGTTGAGGCAATGAAAGAGCCAGGCTAATATTGGGGTAGTCACAGAAAGTGAGACCCTGAATAGAGATAACAAGTAAGCAGAAGCCATGATAGGAAGGGTGCTACATGTGGGCTCCGTAGTGGGAAAGAGTATGAAAAATTTAGAGCTAATGGCTGAGATTTGAATTCTCTCACTCATTATTTGAACAGTCAGATTATGTGTCCTGAATGTACAAAAGACCAGGCTTTTCCAGGCAGTTTGCCATCTCTAAGAGGAACTACTACCAGTGCCTGCAAAAAGCTCTTAGGAAGACAGATATGACAAACATACCCATGAGGGAATTTTTTCTAACCATGTAGCTAGAGATTATTTATCTTCTTAAACCAGAGGATTTAAGTTTTCAAAATTATTTATTAAATGTTTTCTTATATTCCTTTGGTTATTCCTGTAATCCATATGTAAATCTAGTCCTTTTCTGCTTGCTGCTACATACCTCAAATAGGTTTCATGACAATAATTTCTACTCTATATAATAATTTCTACTCTATATATGTCTTTGTCAAAGCAGACTTTGTGATATCAGAGGAACTTAATGTTCATTTCATCTCTGATAGAACAAATTCCTGAGCCATATAAGCTTAATCAACATACTCTAAACTAGAAGCTGTAACAGAAATCAATGTAAGGAAACACAAGGAATATCCAACATGAAGGCACTTCGAATACCCAAAATAATGTCATCATGGCAAAGAATATGAACATATTGCATATAAACTGCATCGCAGAAAATAAAGATAGTATTCTGGCTGCAGACAAGCAAATGGATGGTTTGTTCCTTGAGTCACTGACACAATGGAACAAGTGAGCCCAGCTCACCAAACTGCAAAAATTATTATCTTTTTCTCTATTAAGAAGGGCAGAAAACTTCTTGCAGGATTTCTTGTTCAAAGCACCAGATGAAAGTTAAAACCTTTGCTTGTTTTGTGCATGAAATAACCATGAGAAAATGCAACAATATCTTCCTTCCTTCATTTGCACACTTCATAAATAATTGAACTGTTCCGCAAAGTTATTCCTATAGAAAAAGGAAAAAAAAAAAGAGTGTTGTAGAGTCAAAGCCTAGGAAAGGGTCTCTGGAAAAGGATAAAAGGAGGTTCTTGTTAAGCACTTTCGCACTGCACATTACAGCATGGTACAAAGAGGAATAACTGGGAGCTGGTCTTAGCTGGCAACTCTTTCTGGTGCACAGATGCTAAATAAGGACTCAGAAGCATTGCAACCATATTTGTGTGACACTGTCCGCAGTCTAACGAGCACTGCTCTCAGGATGGCTTTCAAGCTTCAGCCCCACTTCTGTGGCTGTGTTCTTGAGGTGACTTGTTTGAGTGCTGGATGTCAAGGAAAAGGTGGGAGTGAGGTGAGGACTTTGCCACACTTTATAGTATATGCAGGTGGAAATTAAAAATGCTAGAGCCATTCATCTTCTTTCAAGGACATTTTCAAGGACAGTGTTAATCACTTTCAGACATGGTCTCTCACTGTTCCTTATGTCTAGCAATCTGCATCTTTTTGTGCCCTAATTCTGAGGGGGGAAAAAAAAAAAGAAAAGCCAAAAAAACCAGAATACCTACACCTACGCTTCCAGAGGTTATTGGTAAAATATGAATACCACTGTGGTCAAGAGAGCCTTTCCCATTGACATCATTAGAGCCTGAAAATATTCATCTGCTTGTGAGAATTACAAGCTCTGGGAAACAATACAGAAGAACTGTACAGCTACTCTTGATATGCATCAATGCAATGAAAATAAAGTGGTCCTTGGAGTAAAATAATTTTGCCAGTGATAAAGATGAGGTTGTCTGCTATTGCTAAATGCACTATGAAACTTATTTTTGTGGTCACAATATATTTCTGTTTCTTCAGGATAAGCTTAGCTTAGTAAGGAATTTATTCTGAACAGGTACCCCACCATTTAATAATACTGACCAGAGATTAATTGGATTGGTTGCTGCATTAGGACTAACAGAGACACATTGTGTTTGATGTTGTCTGAGTAAAATTCAGACTCTATTAATGCTGGAAAAAGCATGTTACTTTTTTTTTTTTTTTCTGTAGCAGTGAGAATGATTTCTCTCTTATTTTAAACTAGCTATCATCAAAACATATGCTGGTCCTTAAGGGGAATGTATTAGATTTCACTTGCATTTATTGGCACATAAAAGATTTCTGACAACAGTCTTCCCTTTCAAGATGTTTCATGAAGATGCTGCTGGAGGTTGGCAACTTGTGGCTGTTGATGTGAATAAACCCCAGGGCAGAGCTCCTGCATGTCTACAGGTATGACATTGCATTTTAACAAATCTATGTGTGTAACCAGCACCACTCAAGTGCTACAATGAGGCAACTGTGGTGAGAAGTAGCTACAATTGTTTTAGTCATAATTTTTTTAAATCTGTTGCTTTCTGCAGTGTAGATTTGTTCTTGAAAGTCACAGATCAACAAAAAAAGATCTACCACATCCAAAGGGAGAAAATTATAAAGAACCATGCCTTGCAAAGGCTCTGTTTTATGTGCTTTGGAGAGAAAGAGTTAGGATTTTGAAATATAAAATAATTTATAATCTTTGTATCTCAGAATTTATATACAAATGGATTCCATTCCTAGGTATTCACTACAAAAATGCTTGTTTATTAAATGAAAAATACAATGACACATGTAAAGAAGCATGACTAATCATAATAAACACAGAAGTACCTAATTTCTCCTGTTCCATCATGAAAATAGGCTCATGGAAGAAGGGGGAAGAGGGATGTAGGTATTAAGCCATATAGTGTTTGAAACTTCCAGATTAATATTCTTACTTGGATATAAGTGAGTTTGTAAAACTCTATCCTCATATTTTAAATAAATTGAGACTCAGATAAGTAATTTTTTTTATAAATCCATTTTTAGTACAGAACACTGTACAGCAGCTCAAATTTCTATTTGCAAGTTAAATAATGTCATTTCTGGATAAAACAAACTAGCTGCAGAGTAGAAAGCCAAATTTACTACAGCAATCTGATAGCAGGATATTTTCTGGCAGATTTGGTTATGTCTGGTTTCATGTGTAAACTAAAATACACATACTTGTTGGCAGCATGTACATTGCTGAACTCTAATCTGGCAAGCCACTTCAATCCCCTACACAAGCTGTTCATACTTAAGTAACTCTGCTTTGCCAAACCACTGCCATATATTTGATTATAGTATATGTCTTAAAGGATAATTTCTCTTCCCAAATTTAATTATTGATTTTGGCAGCAACAGGAACACAATTTGGAGTGTTCTCAAGTAACAGTCTCAGGTATGTGGGTAAAATGTAACTGAACTCACAGTGAAAAGAACTGAGAAAAAATACCATCTGAGTTACCTGGTCTGCCTTTGTCCATAATATTGCATTTTTACCCCTTTTTAGGAATCATGTGAACACACAGTAAATTGTGTTACAATGGACATAAACCTCATACATGAGCAGGTATTTCAGCTTTTTATAACTGCAACTCAACTAGCAGTTTTCTTTTCATTCTTCATTCCTTTGTGATGGGGGATGCTCTGAAACAGTGCTTACATGCCTGTTCTAGGATACTGAACTATATGAAGTCCATTAGGAGTCCATTAGTCCAATAGACCATAAACTATATGAAGTCCATGTCCTAATTTCCACTAGGCAATTTATGCTTCATGGCAATACTGTCTCTATTGACAAATAAGCTATATTGGTGGTGGTGATGTCATCATGGAGGCAGTAAAGGGGATTGCTGTTCCTGCTTACACAGTCTAAGTTTTAGGTAGCAGAAATAAAACTTGAGCATTAAGACTTGATCTGTATAATTCAGAACTTCCATACATTAGATACTTCTGCATTCATAAATGTAAATATTCTGTGTCATGTAGGACATTTTGTGGGTTTTTAACTGTTAGTCTACACATATTAGGGTGGTCTAATGATTTTAAAACGTTCTGAGAAATGGATGGTTTTTATTCTGCATCGGATCATAATGAGAGAATTGCAGAAAGAAGATAGTGTTATCCTTCTTCATTGCTATACTTCCCCCTCACTACCTGCCTGAGGTTGGCAGGGAGAAAGGAGTGGATTTGTTATTGATCAGACTCACTGCAGTTGCATAAATGTTTTTTCTGACATAAGAAAGAGGCCAGAACCTTAGTGGGTGCAGTCTGGGAATGTGAGAACTGCCTCCTTCAGCAGCGAGCTATAAAACATGACTACAATAAATTTCAATCCAGTTTATTAATTAAGACATGTGGAAATTACTATAAAAATCAGATATGTAATTTTTTTTGTTTGTTGTTTTGTATGGTGTCAATATAAAAGAGGTGACTTGTCTGCTGGCCTGTGCAGCCACCTCCTGGAGACCCCTAAAATACCTAGCTCTGGTGGCTTCCAACCACCCAGGTTCCTCTGTGCAGCTCTCAGATTTATTCATAGGTAAATTTTAGATCTGTATATTTATATATGTCTGCATATCACCTATGTACACAGTCACACATGTTTAAAGATGCATAAATAAAAGGAAACAAGGACAGCAAGGAACCACCTGAAAAAGTTAAAAATGAACGAACAAAAAAACCAACCAACAAACAAAACAAAACAAAACAAAAAAACAGTAGAAATTTGAAGGATCCAAACAATGAATAAGAACCTTTATTTTTAAGAACTCTGTGTACTCAGGTGGGTGGTGAAAAGGTTACTGTGCTCACAGCTGTGGGGATTCTTCAGTTGCCAGTATGGCTATGAAGGGGTACAGAAATGGAGCGTAGTGGAGAGGTTACTTTCGTCTGTGGCTGTGGGGAGCTTCTAACTACCTGCAGCACAATGACAGGGTGCAGAGGTGAGGAATATAGAGGCCATAGATGGTGTGGAGATGCGATGAGTAGGTTCCAGCTACCTGTAGGAACATGATTGGATATGGAGGTGGTGGATGGTAGGGTACAGATATGGTTGGTGTAACAGTGCTGCCTTTGGCCATGGCAGTGATGGGCTTCCAGCTGCCTGTAGAAAAGTAATGGGGCATGGAGATGAAAGGAGATGTGAATACCCCCTTGTGCTGAGCTTCTAGCTGCCTGTAGGCCCATGATGTAGTAGGAAGAAGGTGCATGAGGCAGACACACCTTTGTCCCTGGCTGTAGGGAACTTCAGTTTGCCTGTAAGACCTTAAAGGGATATGGAGATAAAAGAGTGGTGCAGAAATAAGAGGTGAGAATCAATAACCAAAGCAGTCACTTTTCATCTCCTCAGACCTCTCCTGCCCTCCTTCCTGGGGCTCTCCCAGCCTTCTTCCAAGGTTTTCAGTCCCATTTCTCCCTGATGGCTAGAAGACACGATTCCTAGGCCAACCCTCCCACCTACCCCACAGTGACACAGGCCACCACTAGTGTTCTAGCCACTGCATCACTATTGATTGTGCCAGGAGCTCATGCAGGGCCCAGCCCACAGTTCTACAGGCTAAAAGGGTGCAGAGGTCCTTTTGCCCATGGCTGTGGGGAGCTTTAATGTCTGCTGTGACATTAACAGAGCTGCTGCATCCTGATGATATAGAGGGTTCAAGCAAGAAGAAACTAATAGTAATAACAACTGATAATGCTGTGGAGAGAAACTAAGTACCAGTAGCAACAATGTAAAGAACAATTCAGCAAAGGTTTAAGTAGAAGCAGCAGGCCCTAGCTACTGCCTAGTTTTAAAGATTTGTGCAACTGAGAATTGTGGGTTTGAAGGCTAAATTCTGGTAGAAAAATGTTTGTCAAGTTGACTGGAGGTCGTATTTCATTTGAGATTAAAGACCTGTCCAGTGCCAAGCCCTGCATCCACAAGTTGCTGATGGCACTGAGGACATCTCTGCAGTTCCTGCAGTTCATACTGCAGTTTTCCCCTGACATGAACCAGAAGAAGATCTTGCCAGGGATCATCCTGTGCTACGCTCTTCAGTTAGACACTGGAATATGTAAACTAACTTCCATCTCCTTGATTCATTGCACAAGTATTTGCATCCTCTTTAACTGCCAGGACCAGAGCAATGGGCTCAAAATTAAACAAAAGGAAATTTCCTCTGTACACCAAGAAACAGTTTTTTATTGTGAGGGTGACTGAGTGCTGGCACAGGTTGCCCAGGGTAGTGGTGGAGTCTCCATCTTTGGCACTATTCAGTAGCTGTTGTGACAGTCCTGGGAAACTGATTCTCAGTGTCCTTGCTTGAGCAGGGTGTTTGGAGAAGATGACCTCTGGGAGTCCTGTTTCATGAAACAAAGTCTGCTTTGACTTGATTATATAAACTGTGCAAAATCTTCCACAAAAGTAGAAATAGTGAAATCAATACCAAGGGAAAGGTGTTCCCCTGTTTCCTGAAGGCACACCTATGACACTGAGAAAGACCAGAGACCAAGTGAGTCTGTGTGCTGTGAACTAGCTCAGATTGCTGAGCTTTGGAGTGTTGTGATCTGTTTCGCCTGTGACATTTTCCTAGTTTATACGCTGAACTACAGAACTAAAAGGACTTTGAGCTGCATATCCACTTGCTGCTTTTCTTGCCATTAGCATTTGGTTTTGTCCATTTTTCTGGACCACAACTGTGGATTTGTAATCAGAGAATTGTTAGTTTGGTGCCTTTTACAATACTTCCTCACAGATTCAGATATTCAGGTTTTAGCTTTCCTAAAAAGATAGCATGATGTGCCTGTCCCCTGATCTCAGAGGGAAGTAGCAGGTCAGCAGTGCAGCCTGCATGTGCTTTTGGCAGTATAGTGTGGCTACAGTCATGCTGTTCATGGTCTCGTACCCTGCAGCATGGATGGGCACTAGTCATGCCATGTGGTGTTTGCCTGAGGCTCATCTTGTATGGTATGTTCAGCCTCCCTGTCTCAGGAACTCTTTGCTCTTGTTAGTTCAAAGTGCTGGTAGGGTAGTGATTTTGGTAGCATGAAGATTTGAACCCTCTGCACATGGGTTGTATGATGCATGGAGGAGATACAGGGCTGTTGGGGACAGTATTGGAGGACTGGCTTTGGTGATTGAAGTCACACACTTCACTTCAGACAGGCAGAATGGATGTAGACTGTACCTAATATGTTCTTTCAACATAACTTCCTCCATTCTTGTGGACTCCCTACCAGAAGAAGCCAACACTTAAGGAGTGGTGTGGCTCATTGAGAAACTAGGATTTGGGAAAAAACAGAGCAAGACAAACTCGCAATACAAATATATCCCCAGTGGGTTGACAGAGACAGAGGATGTTATGTAGGGAGCCTCCTACCTCTGAAGTACAGTAGCTACAGCCATATGTAGGGGCTTTGGCTAACTCTACCATCACCTTTCCCTCTCCCACTGCAGTAACTAGCCTGAGTAACTGCTTGCCTGCAGTTACACAACTGATTTTCAAATAAAAATGTTGGTGCAATTACTGACTAGATAACAAGCATTTCTTGCTTAATGAGAGGAAATGAGAATGTTCAGTTTCTGGGAGAAATTGTAAATGAGAACTTTGCAAATACCACTGCTGGTCTTAAGTTGTGTGTATAAGGTGATTAGCTATGCCATGGACAATGCTTCATTTCTCTTTGTTAGGAGTTCCTACAAATAGATACTTCAGTGTGTTTGGATCGTAGGGACTGACTCTGATTTTATTTGAGAAAAAGATTGCTGATCAAAAAATGAAATTAAGCAAATTTGAGACCTCTTCTTATCTTCTTCCAGGAGACATATGCAAAGAGTATCTGCAATGCAAAAGAGATGGCTATGAGAGTTTTAAACTGCCACTTATTTTGACAGGATATTAGCTTTGAAACCTAACTCTGGCAGTAAGCACGCATTATAAACATGTTTGAGTGAGTGAAAGAACTCAGATAATGCCTGTGTCCTTTAATTCTCCAGTTGTTTTAAAATATGTATCCTTATGAGCTACAAAAAAGGTGTAATACTGTCACAGTAGGCAGCTGTGCAGTACATGGAAAACTGAAGATGAAGAAGCATAACACTGAATTCAACAGAGATTTATTTTTTTTTTAATAAAACCTCAAAGCTTTCTTAAACACGTTGATGTTGCAGAGTCTCAATGGCTACACTGGACCTCTGCAGGATATGGCCCCAAGGTTCTGCCCTACATCTGATTCTGACAGTAAAATTTTTAAAGTGGTTGTTTAAAGTGTATGTTGTATGCCCAGTAGGCTCATCCTCTTCCCTATTAGAAGCCATTATAACCTATTCAAAATTTAGCTCCACAGGACCACTAATACAAGTTCTGTGACATTCCTGGGTGAGAACTAAAGTCACAAACAACACAGGTAACTTGCAAAACACATTTTTTACAGGCTGTCCATGGAAGTCTCCCTCTCTGGAGAAATTCAAAACCCACCTGTACGCGTTACTGTGTCACCTGCTCTAGGTGACCTGCCTTGGCAGGGGAATTGGACTAGAGGATCTTCAGAAGTCCCTTCCCACCCTAACAGCTCTGTGATTCTTTGATTTTATGAGGAAATAGTCCTACCTTTCTACAGATGGCATGTATGTATATTAGTGTAATAATTTTACAGGAAAAAGTAATGCATAACTGTTGGGGATTTTTCCCAGTGCTCATATAAGTGCAGAACTGTGTTCAGACTCCTACCCATGCAGCAGCCTGTCTGTCTCTGTCCAAAATATTTCATGTTTCCATTTTTTGGTGACAGTGAATCTGAAATACTGAAGGGCAGGTTCTGGCAGTCTCATTCTCTCTCCTCCCACCTTGGTAGTAAGGAGAATGAGAGGATTCCCTGGATGTACGTGGTAGAGTCTACTTGAAATGGGATAGAATAACAGTGCCTGACCTCCAGATGCTCTTTACTTTGAATGTATCAAATGACAAGCCTCAAAGCTGTCTAAAATTTAAGAATGCTTCACAAAATGTACGTCTTGAAATGGTAGATTAATGTCTATGAGCACATGCAGCATGTTTGTAGGTGCTGCCAGACTGGGAAGTAAGCAGTTAAGGGCAGAGCTGCTATTCAGGAGGAAGTAGACAGGTTTGGGGAAAGGACCAGCAGGGACATTAGATTAAATACACTGAGGACAGGCTGCACTCAGGAGGAACCCACTGTGGCAGCAGGAGCTGAGGCTGGACTTTGCTGGAAAGACTCTGGCAGTCTTTGTAGATAGCATGCTGAACAGCAGCCAGTGGCCTTCCCTGGCTCTGGAAGAGGTCAGTAGGATCCCAAGGCCATTGTGTGGAAGGAATTATCTCCTGTTGCTCAGCACTGGTAAGCCTGAATCCAGATACCATGTCTGGTTTTGGGCCCCCCAGTACGGTATAAGTACTGACAAACTGGCACAGGTTTAACAGAGGGGTTCCTAGATGGTTGTGAGGCTTACTGTTTTTCAGGTCCCTTTCAGTTAAAAATAATGAATTAAAGTATGCAAAAAATGTATATGGACAAAATATGTTTGGTTCTCCAGTTTTATGAGATTGTCTTTTATATTCATAGTTGGAAAAGATAGTGATTCTCACCATTCACATTTAGACTTGATTTGCCCTGTCCTCTCTTTGTTCAAGTTAAATGAACTGCAATAATTTCCACTGTCTGAATTCATAACTTCTTCTAATAACACAAATTGAAGTGAACGCCAGTTTACATTATCAGATGAGACAGGGAACTAAGATGTGCCAGGAGGAAATTCACTGCCTCTTCAGTTACAACTGCTGCTGTGGTTAAAACTGTCAGAGTTGGCCAGATGTTAGAGTTTCTACCCCTTTACTCCATTCACTTTCACCATTTCTCGGCATATGCTATGTACAAATAGAAATTAATGGGAGTCTCTTCATTGTTTGTTTTTGTAATGGCCAGCATTTACTATCTTCCCATATACAGCTGAGGAAACCAAGATTGGATGGGGCTAGACTGTATTGTTCATGTTTTTCTGTCGCCAATATGTTTAGTTTCTCTGTAGAGCCTTCCATTCCTTCTCATTTTTTTCACTGTTTTTACCTCACCAAAACTAACAGTTTGCTTACACATTACACTTTGCACACTCTGCTCCTGAGTCACCTCAGTAAAACTAATATGGTGGTTTTTCAGTACTGTTTTGGTGCCAAGTGCACCACTGAACTATCCAAGCTTCTGTTAACCGATGCAATTTTTAGGCTTTCTAAATGAGAACAAACCATAGGGAAAAAAAAAAGAAAAAAACTAATTTTTTTTTAATTTTAATTTTAGCCTCAGCAGTTAGGATTTGGAATCAATCTTCTTCTGAATAAACTCGTGTAATATGCTCAAATAATAAAGTTACTCAAATCAAAACTTAATTTTAGCCAACTGAAAAAGAAGATTTTTCTTTCACTATAAGAGAGCATCTCAGTTAATTGGAAGTAATATATATGTATATAACTTAATGAAAGCCACTGTAGGTAAGAAGAGAATAGAACTGAGTAAGCACACCTTCTGCCTTTGATTCCAAAGTTACACTAAAGGGAAGATTAGTATATAAATAGACTACCACACTTTTCTTGTTCACCAATAATTACTTCCCATAAAAGAGGAGAAGAGAAAACCCCCTTATGCTCTCTTCTGTTACTCCTACAGTGAAAATCCCTAAGTACTGTTTGGTCTCCTTTCTCTCTCTCTCTCTCTCTCATTCAATATATTCATTATGAAGCTGTTAAAGCACTCAGTTCGTACTTCCCTGGCCATGTCTCCTCCACTTTCCATATGTTTCATGTCTTTCGATACTGTTTTTCATCTTTTTGTCTAACCTTCAAATTTCTCAGGAGTTCTGTAATTATACAGAATTCTTTAACAAATTGAAATAATACGTAGCATGAAGGACTAATGTTTTTTGACGGAAGAAGATATGCTTACATTTCTGACATTAATCATATGTTCAAAAGCTCTGTAGTCATAATAATGTCACTTGCTTGCTCAGATCATAGCTTTGTGACCTTTTATTTCTTCCCTAGGTGGAGCACATATGATTAAAAGTGAATTTTTAATCTAGTGAAGATTTTACTATCAGTGTACAAGTTCACATACAGTTTGTAAGTGACCACTTCCATTCATGCTGACACATCCCACACAGTGTTCCCAAGCTTTCTCTAAACATCATAGCATCTCCAGCTGTGCATTTCATTTTTGCCCAAATTATTAGCATGAACAGGGACTTGCTGTCCGGCTCATTGTTTCCCACTGGAGTCACAGTTCCATACTTTCTCTGTTCATTACAAAACTATGCATTGAGAAAAATGAAGATGTCACTGCTTGGTGTTAGTAATACTAACCACAATTTCATGGAAGATACGAGTTGAATCTTTCCGGTTCACCTTTAAATGAGTATGTGTACTTTACGAGTCTTTGCAGACAGAAAGACAGAGAGAAGGAAGGAGTGATGAAAACATCAGCAGCCTCTAAACTTAAGAGGAAAGGAAAAGTAAGAAACACAGTGTGCCTTTAAAAGGGTAAATGCATGCTCAGAGGTTTTTAAAGGTTTTTTCTGAATCCTGGTGCTCAGTTTGTCTTTATTTGTGAATTGAGAGTTTCCTACTGGGCTTGTAGGAGTAACTCACAGTAGGCAGGAAGTTCTAGCACAGTACAGTGTGTTAAAGTAATATCAACAACAGCAAAGTAATGTGGCAATGTGGGAGCCTCAGCATGCATTCATGACAAATGGTTCATGTTGAAATGGAAAACACAGAGATTATTTTTCAGAAAAGAAAATCAATATTTTAAATCAATGCCAGTCATAGGGAACAGTGAGAACAAGTAAAAAAAGACCACAAAGCACCTTTGGGAACACTCAAAAGAAAAATACAATAAATATAAAAACATTATACCAAAATAAAAGCTTATTTGCCCTACATTAGGATGGATTTGTAAGACATAATCAGAAACCATAATGATACTAACTTTTCATGTTGCCATTTCCAGCCACTTCTGAAAAATTAAGGAAAACTTACTTAGGTCACCGAGTTAAAGTTCTTCCAGAATATCATTATCAGTGCCCATCTTTCTTGCCCACTTGTCAGTGTTTAGTCTTATTTGCTTTTAACTACTGTGCTGCTGTATGCAAGAGTCCCTTGCAGATCTCAGATCTGTACATGCATGCTAGTTCTGCTCTGCCCATATGCCACGTGCCCGGAGCATAGGGAGGTGGGCTCTTGGGAGAGACGAGAGAGAGTACCTTGGCAAGCCCAGTGTTACTCACCTACCCGGCAGTTCAGACATACCAAGGCACATGACTCACTGGGTGGGATTCTGAAACTCCTTTGTAATCCTCTTTGCAGATCAGAAGTGTAAAGACAGAGTTAACCTTGTTTGTTTTACCGCACTGAGCCCTTGGGTGCAAAACACACAGATTTGTGTGAGACAAAGTGAGTTAAAAGGCTTCCATGTGCCATTGCAGTGTTCTACCTAGGCTAGCAAGGTGACCAGCATGAAACCCCAACCTGTTCTGTGGGAGTAAGCATGGTTGTACTAAGCCAAACTAGTAAAACCCAGCAGATCCAGCTAGCCCATGTAAAAAGATTGTAGCTGGAGGTAGCTGGTCTCAATGATCATTGTGGGTCCCTTCAAACTCAAAATATTCTATGATGCTACATGTCTTCCAAAACATGTATTAAAGAGGGTTTTATGTTACACACCAGAATTATCACATTTTTCTTTCCTCCATCACTCCCCACTTTAGAGAGCTGTATGTATCTATTTGCCAACTTAGCATCCTATCTTATTGGAGTGCCTCTCAAGTAGTTAGTAGGTTTAAACACCACAGTAGCCAAATCTCACAGGTATACATTTTTCCACAATAAGAAATGTGAACTACAGCAAGAAACCTATTAGGTAGTTTTCTCAAGGTCTACAGGAAATTTGTGCTTAGCCAATAAACCAAACCCAGATCTCCAGAGTCCCTCTTCATTTGCTTAGTGACTAGGATATTTCCTTTGCCAATGAACAATACAGTTTGTTGAGGAAATAAATTCTAAATAACTCACTGCACTAAATAAGTGGAGTTTCACCAAAGGACAGGCCCAGACTCATGCAACTGTTGAAAAAGAACTTTTAATAATGTTCTCTTTCATATTTGGAGCAGTAATATTTACAGAGCCCAGAGAGGAATTAATAAAACCAAACTTACTGCAGATTTTAATTAAAATTATACAGGGCAATGGAGAGTCTTGACTACCTTTTTCTAAGAACTCCATCCTTCACAGGATATTGAATGACAATATACTTAGTTAAGGAAGGTCAGAAGACTGCATTTTAATTGAATGTGTCCTAAAGGCAGGATATGTATTCTCCAATCTGATTAACTCTTTCCTAGATTCAGATTTATGGACCATGTTCTTAAGGAACAAAATTCACTCAAACCCCTTGAAAATAACTACTGTATCTCTCACTAGCAACTTAATGCATAAAGAATGCCTTTAATATATTGCAAAAGCTTTAAATGCATGATTTTTTTTAGGAAGACTACTTTCATTTTACTCTTATTTGATAGAACTGAAACAATAATGCATGGTGAGATAAATAAAGATGTCTGTGTTTATCTAAACTTTAAGATTTTGCCTTTTTTGGGCAGTATTTTCATCAATATTTAGTTTTTAATAAGATTACAGCCCATTTGGGATCCTATCCCAATAAAATAATACTTTAATGCATTGCTTTCCTTTGGATTGCTTTCCATAGATTGATATCCATCAACATCATAGATACTGGAAACCCTGCAGTGCTCATAAAACTGGCAGATAAACAATGCATTTGCCATGTCTTAAAAATTGCCCAGTACCAGAAATAGGCATAGATAGTTCATCCTTCTCTGAGCTTCTGGATACCCATTTATGCCCTCATTCTCTGTCTTGCACTCCAGCAGTAATTCATTTGAGGAATTTCTGAAGTGCATGTTAAATTTAGTCCATTATATTTAGTATCTATTGATGGATTTATTACCTATCAAGTTGACTAGCCTTTTTTTTTTTTGAACCCATTTATCATTTTGGCCTCCAGAACATTTCCTAGGAACAAGTTACATAAAGTAACAATGCAGCATTTTAATTGAATACAGTTGTGGATTTTCCTGAGATTACTCAGAAATAGCACAAAACAGTGCAAAGATTGTTTGTTGTAATTTTGGGATGGGTGCTTATTTTCAATAAAACAAAGAATTTGATACAACAAAACATGACAGCCAGGATCTCAGGGTGTTGTAACATGCAATCAGTAACAAAAGGAGGATAGACAGGAGTATTTGAGGATTATAAACACCAGCCATGAGAGATGGTTGCTTTTTGTTTGTGCTTGTGTATGCAAATGGAACTACCAGGGCGGAGGAAACATCAGAAAGGGAAATAGACTTTGACTATCAGTAAGGACTGTTGTAAAAAGACATTAGTGTATTTGGTGACAAGGCTCTCATTTGTAAAACAACTTTTAAATCTTCCCATATGTAACATTCTGGCATTTACAAATTATAATTAACTTAATGATTATTAGATTCCTATTGTGATTTTGTCAATGTTTCTATTGCTTTGCGGTTGTATACAGGCATCTAAAAGAAAAACAATTTCAAGAGGATACAGAACTGCATGCATATTGCCAGTGTTCAAGGCATACAGCTTCCCTGCCTCTCTCCCTCCCTTGTCTCTTTCTTGCCTGCCTGCCTTTTCCTTTATTACCGTTATACCAAACCACATATGTTAACAATGAGTTAGAGACATAGTTCTTTTATGTTCATAGTTTCTTCTCCATAGTTTTCCATTTACTTGCTGACCAAAGGGATATTTCATGCCATATGATGTCTGCTCAGATATGAAAGCTAAAAGAAAGGAGCGAACACACACACGTGTTACTACATTTGTCTTCCAGAGCAACTGCTATGCATGCTGAAGCCCTGCTTCCTGGGAAGTGTCTGGACTTCACCTGATGGGAAGTAGAGAATAAACTTTTTGTTTTCCTTTGCTCCCACATGCTGCCTTTACTTTTACTTTACTAAACTGCTTTTATCTTGACCAACAAATTTTTTCCATCTTATTTTCTCCCCCCAACCCCTTCCGGATGAGGAGGGGAGTGATAGAGTGGCTCAGTGGGAACCTGGCATCCAGGGTGTCAGGGTCAGCACACCACAGGAGTTCCCCCATTAGAGAGTGACATTCAGTTCTTACAACATCACAGTCAAATTAACAAGCTAAAAAAATACTACAATAAAAATACACGAGTTGTTTTAATATTTTTTAAGGACTTTCAATTATGTTTTGGTTTTTTTCACTCAGTCTTTTTACTTTGATCTAAACATGCAGAGTTGACCTTTTTTCTAGCATTACTTTTAACAATGGCCTTGAGTACAGCCTGTACTCATAAATTGTACTTAGAAATTTTGGAGCACATGAGTGTCAATGGATTATAGAAACTATTCAGTAATGCCACTAAAGTTGAAGTTCAGCTAAGTTTCCTTTAGAAAATTTTATTTCTGCAGTTAAATATGTCCAGTGTTTCAAATCCTATCAAAGTGAAAACAGATATTTAAATTGTCATGTAGTTTTTTTGTGTTTAGTACAATTAGAGCAATCAAAGTGTTGAAAGCAGCAGCAGGAGCAGCATGACTTCCTTTGGAGCTGTAACTTGGATGACAAATCTGAGCAAAGTGGAAGACTGCAGAGTCTTAGAATAAAACTAGCAGAATTTCTTTTTTTTCCCCTCATGTGGGTTGTTTTCCCTCCAATATTTTCCATATTTCTAATAGTTCACAAAGAAAGGTCTCTTTTCACTAGGACTACAAAGAATATAATGTACTACAGCTCTGTAGGTTTTATATTGTTCTTTCTGGATGTTATTTTTAGATTTTTAAACTTTTTAAAATAAATCACTTTGCAATATCTCTTTGCTATTCTTGGAGTCTAACCCTTTGCATTCCTCAATAGTGAGGGCAGAGAGTTATTCCCCTCATGAATCTGAAGATAATTCACAAGTTGGGGATGATGAATTGCCTTTATGTTGTCTGTACTTCTTCATTGTCATGGGAAGGCAACACAGACGGTGTGGTCTTCAGAGCACCTCAATGAAGTGCCTAAGAGCAAGCAGGATGAGTGTGAGTGAATAGGTATTCGAACAAACAGCTCTTACTAAATCCTGAAATTTTTAAGTGCCTATTTCATATTCATATTAAAATTTTTGTTTTCAATTATTCATTAATAGATCTCACTAAAAAAAAATCTATAAGAATGTCTTTGCCTTTTCTTTTCATATTCTTGGTGTTCTGCATGATGACTCTAACTCTTGAGAATCTCAGTGTGGTCCTGATTCATCTCGTGTCTTTAAGCCCCAAGCAGATGCCAGTGGTAGGATCATAGTGGCACAGAGCCAATGGAAAACAATGAGCACTGTCAGAGGGCAGCTGAGGATCTGGATCCAGGGGTGCCCATCGTTCTACAGATTGCATCAGACTGCAGGATGTTTACCTTCCTATTTTAGGTGTGCCAGTGGTTTTGGAGTGAATCTCTAAAGCCAGAGTCTGAACCTCCTCTCTATCTGGTAGGCCATAATAATATATTTCTGAAGTGAAGGTTTAAAGCAAAATTAAGTCCTGCTTCAGCAGGCATGCATACTGAATTTTCACAAGTGTTTTGCATTTATTAAATGCTACTGAAATCAGTAGAAGGTACCTAGAGTTTTGAGAGTCCTATTTTCATGAGTAATTTCATTGACATAAATGCAGCTGTTATACAGAGAAGTATTTGCACAGTCATTTCAAAGTCTATACCCTTTATCCTTTGGGAATTTTTGAAGTGTTAGCTAAAGAGAAGCATCTTCGGCTGCCCTGTGAATTTTAACAAGCTGAAGGCTGCCGTGCAGTACAGTAGATTCAAATCTTCAAGCTGATTCTCTCACAATTTTGCTTTCCCTTCCTGCAATTTCATTTCTTTCCTACCCTTACCTCAGACCTTTGAAAAGAGGATCTTTGAGGCCTGATAGGAGCAAAGAGGAAAGCTAACAATGTGGCATATGAACAAAGGAGACTTTCTTCAAATTTAATAGATGTGAACTGATAGCACATGTTTACAGCCCATCATTGGCAGGGATGTACTTTGATTTCTAGCACTACATTTAGTTTTGTATTTAAGATATTTTGACGTTTGAGCTCGTTTTCTTTTTTGTCTGTTATTTTAATTCTTCCTTGCCAAAAAAAAAATCCTTTAATTTTATTGCCTCAGAGCTTTCAGACAATGTAGAAAACTGAACTGTCACAGTAAGAGTGTGTATTCCCTTTTATAGACTTTCATTTCTTTTATTTTTCTAGCTAAAGAAGGGGAGGATGGATACCTGGCCTAAAGGCCATTGGATGTGGCCTGTGGGCTTCCATACTTCCTTCTACAGAATAGATCAATCATTCCTGCTTTACACAGGCCTTGTCCCTTTGTCTCTTCTGGGCCCCTGTGGCATCCATGTATCTTTTAGGCAGAATTATTTCCCTGTGTTTTTTTCCATTCTGAGTATCCAAAACAAATTAAGGGTAATGTTGACAGCTCACCTGAACAATAATGGTGTGACACTGAAGTCATGCTTTGCATTTGGTACCAGGGTGAGTGAGGTTGTTCAAGGGTGAAAAGACTTTTGTGATGTTAAACAGCTGTACAGAATGGAGGGAGCCATGCTTGGCTGTTATTTTAAGGAGAACAAACTGAAGAGGTCCAAACCAGAGCCATGCAGGCAGCTAGCAGTTAAGCAGACGGGATAGAGCCATCAGTTTTTGTGGTTGCTTCTTGATTTTCATTCATTTAACAGAATAAAAGTACCAGATGGTAGCAGAGAAGGAGTTTTTGTCAAGTAAAAAGTTTTTAACCAATTCTTTCATAACACAGAGACAAAAAGGATACAGTACAATACTTAGACAAGGAAACCAAACATGCTTGGTTGTTAATTATAATTATTTTAAAAGATTGAGTACAGAGAACAGAAAATTAGGATAGGATACAGCAGGGTATACATTATATGGTACAAGCAACTATGAACATTACAAGAGTAATGGGTACAAATTGAAAGAAGGTAAATATAGGTTAGATATTAGGAAGAAATGTTTCACTATGAGGGTGGTCAGACACTGGAACAGGTTCCCTGGGGAGGTTTTGGATGCCCCAGCCCTGATGGTGTTCAAAGCCAGGATGGATAAGGCCTCGAGCAATCTGGTCTAGTAGGAGGTGCCCCTGCCCATGGTGGGGAGGTTAGGACTAAATGATCTTTAAGGTCCCTTAATATCCTGTGATTCTATGATTAAAATATGAAAGAGAGAATTTATGGCCAGCAGTGACTGTTACAAATTCTGTGGAAGAGTTTGTGTAGTAGAAGGAAAATACCCTCCAATGACTGCAGTGACTGCCAGGCCAAGCTAGACAGCAGGCTAGAAAGTAATTCTGCATTGGTAGGGATAAGGGTGTGATGCAACAGTTACTTCTTTTACTCTGTTGTAAGATGAACCACTTTTCAGTGATGTCCAGCAACAGAACAGGGAGGGGCCATAAATTAAAACACAAGTTTCACCTCAAGATGAGAAAGAACTTCTTTACACTGAGGGTGGCAGAACACTGGAACAGACTGTCCAGGGAGGTTGTGCAATCTCCCTCTCTTGAGATGTTACAAACCCACCTGGACACCTTCCTGTGTCACCTGCTCCAGGTGAGCCTGCCTTGAAGGGTGGTTTAGACTAAATGATCTCCAGAGGTCCCTTCCAACCCTAACTATTCTGTGATTCTTGAATTCCTTGAGAGAGGCAAAAGTTAATCACAACTCTAAAACCAGCACTCAGCTATACTGGGTTCTTTTCTCACCTTTGGCTTTTGTCTACATAAAGAGCGTTGATCTTTCCACTCGGTTTAGTGCTGAACTGTTACTTGGCTTCCTTTTCTCAGGACAGTTGGCAAACCACTAGCATATGCTTTCCTCATGCACAGTAACCAGTTCCTATGGGCAGGAATGGGCATTTAATTTACTTTAGATATATTTAAAAATTATTTATCCAACTCTGGCAAAAAATGTTATACTTAGTGAAGAAAAGCAGACACTTTCTTTGCTAGTTGTGACAGATTTTTTTTTTAATAGGCCTAGATCCATAACATGCTGTTTCATATTTAAATTGCGGTGTTTCAGGAATTTTCATAATTCATTTCCATAATCACTCATTTCCACTGAATCTTCACCTCACCCTTTTAAAGTAGCTTGGAACATCATACATTATTTTGCCATTAATTCCACCAGGTCAATATATTATATGTGGTGACATTTTATTAACTGCTCAATACCTAGAGTGTATATAAATACTTTCCTCTTTGCTATCATAAAGTTTTCAGAAGGTTGAGCTGAGAAAAGCAGATATATGCACTAGTGGGCTTGATTTCAGAAGGCTTTACTACAGACAGTGCTGATATAACAGAGTTGGCAGTACATGTGCTGGGCTGTGCTTCTTTATTTCTGGCCTTCGCTTCCTTCTGTAGGATCCTACATAACTCAGAGGAGGAACTGGAACACTAATTAGTGAAAGCTGACTGTATACTCAATTCCCTCCCTCATACTCTGTCTACATAAAGTTTTCCATCCAGTCTGTTATTCTCTTGGCTCAGAACTATCTTCCTGGGTATCTCAGTTTTCTTCAGTATCCTCTAAGCCATTTCTCTTTTACTGAGAAACTGCCTCCCACTGACTATAAATGGTTGTTTGCAAGAGAAGACTTACTATATTTTTGCTTTTTATGAAACTCCATTTCATCCGCTGCCCAAAGTAAAATTTCCCAATGCTGAATAGCATAGAAGCCACTCCCAACAGATCTATTCACAGATCCTTAAATTCTTTCTTTATTCTTTATCCAGGCTTCAGAAACAAAGCAAAAAAATGTAAGAGCTCTCTGAGAAACTTTGTTGTGGGTGACTAATCTCATATTCTGTCTCTGCAAAATAATATGAACCATTTCTTCTGGTGGAGGTCTTGCTTTTCTGCTGCATTCATGCCTGTTGTATGCTTTGTGGAACCATGATAGGTCCTGTACTGCTCCCAGTCAGAAGGATTCATCTGAGAGAAGGTATTCCTTTTTCAAGGATGCCACGGAGCATGCCTTGAATGGAAGGTATTGAAAAGGATGTGGATGAAGTCAGGCAAGGTATGGCAATGTTACAGCATTGGGATCTTCCAGCTCATGTCAGAAGACTTTGAGGTGGCAGTAACTCTGCATCCTTCGAGAGGTGATAGGCATAACTTCCTAGGGGATAGATCAAACTAAGTCAAGTTTATTGTAGCTGAGAATGCCATTGAGTAAACTAAAATCAAACCTGGAGTAAAGATCTGTCTGCAAGGATACTTGGGAAAAGAGCTGTGTATAATACAGAAATACCAGCTTTGGCTTGTCAGTCTTACAGCTGAGTTGTGAGGCAGGTTGTTATTCACTGATTGAGCTTTAAAAGAGGCTGATTCATTGCTCTCTTACTGGGTTTCTGAGGGAAAATTGATGGGGGCTTCTCAGTGTTCTGCAGAGCTAAGTAGAACCAAACACTAATGCTTAGAGACCTTCTTCTACCTATACCTCAGAGAAGAGGTGAGGGGGACAGGGCATGAGACTAGCACAGATTTATTTCTGCTCTGTAGATTCAGGATTTTTTCTCTTTCTGTTTAGGAGAAGTGCAGAAGAGAAACAATATAACCCAGGCACAGTCAAACTCAGAGTTTTGCCACTGACTGCACTGGAGAAGAATTTAATTTCTAATCTTTTGAATATAGACCAGTGGTTTTGCAGTAACTAAAAATGGCAGGTTGAATGCATATATCAAACAGTTTTGAAACATAAAAAATACCATAAGCCCATGAGGCTCATGGGATCATGCTCTTGCTAAGTGTTCCTCCTTACAAACATGAGCATTTAGAGGTGTATGGGAGAAACTAGCTGTTTACTTCTAGCTATAAATATAATGGGAAAAGGGTTTTCCTTAAATTTACTCTAGGTGTAAGAAATTTATTTTACTCTTTATGCTTAACATTGAACACATTTCTAGAATACTCCTAGTTCTCAGAATTAATGATGTTCTATGCTTCAGGAATTCCAAGAACTGCTTTCTGTCTATTTCATTGCTTAAGTGCAACTTATGTGTCTGCTTTGAAACTGTTGATCTCTAAGAAGACCCTTCAACATGTAAGTGTGCTGTGTTTTCATAAACCAGTAAGGAACTTATATTGAGGTAGATAAGTGTATGTATAAGACTCATGTTGAATGCCTCAAACTTACTCATTTTTGTGGCTTGTGGTTATGCAGGTGTATGTGACAAAAAACATCATAAACTGGCATCATCATTGAAATGAAAGGACAGTAATACCAATTGGTATATATGAACCAGTGTAGTTACTTTTGCAGATCATTTGGAAAACTGGCAGTAGTAATGCTGGTACTGAAGTTCCTTTTTCACATAAAAAAATCCCACATTGTAAATCAATGTACAGTTTAAGCTGCACACACTGTTTCAGTTCAGAATTAATCACTAATAGATAACCACTGAGGTTAATCCTACTGGTTTTTTAAGAGAATAATAAGATACGTTTTGCAAAGGGTGAATAATGGAATAAAAATGTGACTTAAAAGGGGATGTATGGCAGTGATAGATATAGTTTAAATTTTAATGATTTTATTCTTTGCACTGGTGGGATAGCAATATTAACTAGAAATTAATTTTAAAAATGCTTAAAAAGCCTTAGGGGTGGGAATGAGGGCAAAAATAGATATTTATGCATAGGTGTGGTTGTACAGACATAGAAGGAATGGAATTTATTTGGCAGTCTTATGAGTCTGGTGATTAAATATACTGCTAGGAGTTGATCACCTTAGGCACTTTATAATCAGAAGAAAGAGGCATCAACAGGAGGTGATTCATGTAATTTTAAGACAGTCATTGATGATAGTTCAAAGTCTTGGTCATTTAAGTGTTCAAGACTCCAGCTGAATTCACCGTGCAAATACTGAATAATATATTGTGGTAATGAATTTTCAGTTAACCCTACTCTTCATGTAGGTTTAAAACCTCATCATGAATATAATAAAAAGTATTTGGGGGCCACATTTGAGTTTATGGACACACAAAATTTCATCTGCTGAAAATAGAACTTTAGTTAGTCAAAACTGAATATTGGACATACACATCTAAAGAGTTCCTACTTCACTGATATTTAGTAGAGCATATTAATTCAGTATACTGTAGTGTGTTAGTGACAGCAGTTCCGTTTAAAGAATTTTACAGGATTAACATACACTGAGAGTGTATATCTCATGGTCTCTTACAAACAGTTCTTCAGTTTTGGATGTGTTTCAGTGGCCATAATTAAAGAGATGGTTTTCAGTAAAGACAAATTTCTTCATACATGATATAATCAAAATTGTATAAATCTGTTGCTTATAAAATAGCTGGAATTTCTTTTTTCCATTTTTCAGGATTGATTATAAGTGGAAATACTACTTTCTGATACATATTAATGTGACAATTTTTAAAAGTGCTGTAAGTCTTCTTTGGAAAACTAAAATAAGCTGAATGATTTGCAAATGAGAAAACATCTAGATTTGCAGAACTCGCACCAATATTGTCAGACATGTTATTAGTTTGTTTTATCATTTAATTACAGCATCCTTCTTTTCTGAAGTCGTATGAGATACCTTATAATCCCATTGAGAATTATCAAATAATAATTATATATTACAAATATAGGACAACAGCATTTTTCTATCAAAGGATATTCCTTTGTTGTTCAAAAAAATGTTTGATGCTCGTATTTTTAAAGAAATCCTTTGAAGTTCACTTCAATAGAAAATCTTGCCATACAGACCAGAAGAAATTTAGTTTATTAATTAGCTGCTTCATTTTGATTTAGCATATAACAAAATCAAATCACAATTATAGATTTTTTTTATTAATTAAACTTTTAAAAACAGCTGTGTATGTGCTGATGGCAAACTTTTAACCTGCCTTCTTCTTTTATTTAATTTTCTTTTTTCTTAATTCCCAGCTTGATTTAATGTTCTATGTTTTTGGCAAACACTGCACTCACCAGTTGAAGAGCAGGAACTAGAAGCGAGACTCATACAAATCTTTGCCCTAGAATGAGTTTCACAATCCATGAACAGCAATTCCCCTATGATTGCCACCCACAGTTCTGTCTAATAATCTTCCAAGTTCACCACAGTACTAGACCCTTTTTTCTCCTTTGCACTTGTTCTGCTTTTCTGTCCTTCCCATGCTGTGATCATAAGATTTCTTAATTCTCTCCGTATGTGCTTTCACATCAGGTAAGTATTTCTGAATTGAAAATTCATGAAGGACATATGGGAATAATTTTTAAAGAATGGGTTATACGGAAAAGAGTATTTTAAGAGTTCAGGAATTTGTAGGAAAGGAAAATAATGTATTTTCTTTCCTCTCCCTTACTTCATCAACTTCTCTCTATCCATGTTGCTTCTCAATATGGAGGACATGCCCCCAAATTTATAATTATCATCCAAAATCACACATTACCTTACGTGTCTTTACTGCTTGATCAGTCCCATTTATTTTGTGTAATTCCATCCATCTCTAGCAGTGTTCAGTGAAGGAGCTCTTACTTAGGTTGCGTTAAAGCTGTCACTGTTGCAAATCAGCTCAACCCACAACTGAACTGCTCTTTTAATTTGCTGGGTATAGATGAGCAGAAGCCAACACAGCTCTGTGAAGCTGTAATGGTGTCCTAGTCACAGTGGCTGGCACTGGTTTGTCACTGTGTGGATATAACCAAAATTGTGTATCCTACACCCTCTATGTCATTTCTGATGAACTGTTAATAATGGATCATTTGCAGCACCTGTCTAGGGCACACCTGACTCTCAGGCTACAAGCTGGGTGTTAAAGAACCCCGCGAGGCACAGGAGTGTTTCTGTCTTCACACCAGTGACTCAGGTGTGATAACTCCCATCCAGGGAGGTATTAGCACCTTCACATGCAGCCTGAGGGGTCATGTCTGCTAATGGGCTATTAGGGACTGGCACAATAGGCAGTTGCAATGACCTAGACCATCAAAGATTCCAAAAATAACCCATGACTCACAGAGTTAAATCACCCATTGTGAAACTCCCTTCTCTGGGGGAGGTACTGGGCATTCCCATCTGAACCTGAGCATATATAATCTTTGGGTTTTGGGACTTCTGGTACCACTCGTGCGATCCAGAGGAGGACAAGAACCTCAACAGGACTGCGAATGCCACTCGCAACAGGACTGCAACCATCATCCTCACCAACAGGATTTCCTTTCCTTTTACTTTGCACTCAGGGGAACCAAGTGGTACTCAACACAGGGGCTAACAAGCGCCATTCTGTTCTTGTTCCAGGGTACTGGGTTAGACATCTGATTTTTGTGGGTTAAAACCAATTTTTTTCTATATATCATTGTATTTATTGTAGTCTTTTTAGTAAATTGTAACTCTGACTTGTAATCTCTCTTGAGCTGGGTTCATTTCTCCCACTGGTTTACCTTTAAACCAGCACAAATGGTGAAAGGAGTCAAAAAAATTGCTTTGTACCCTCCTACACACAGTCTCCCAACCTCTGAAAAAGGCCTTACTAGTACCTACACTTGGTGCATCTGTTGGTTTGTCTTTTGTAGGACCTGCTTGAGTTTACGCCCTAAGTGTGACTATAGTTATGAACACTACATATTATGTTTATCTCTTTTTACATGGTATTTACATTTTAAAATCTTCTTAATCCTGATTGGAAAACCAGTAAAAAAATGAAAAATTATGTGAATATTTTTAGAAGGTTCTTTGTGGTTTGTTTTTTGGTTTTTTTAAAGGGGTGAATGATTTTCAAAGAAGACTGAAATTTGGATTAGCAATGTTTATGTTAGGTTTGAGACAATCTCTCTGTCTTAGGTCTCTTGCTTTAAATATATTTATTTAAATAACACCTTGTAAGAGAAAACTGGTAACGTTGAACTATGAACTTGCTGAAAATGGCAGTTACAAGTCACTGCTGTGTGTGGTTGTGAAACTGAAGGGTTATTCGTTGCTCATTCAACTGCCCAACTAAAATTTAGTTGAATTTCAACTACATTTGGAATGCTACACTTCAGAATAACCAGAAGGTTGCAGTCTCCTGTGTCCTATGACTCCAACCTCTCCAAGAGATTTACAAAACAGGATTCCTCAGTGGTCCAGTTCAAATCCAACCTTAATATCATGGCCTCTTTAGAAAGTGGGGAAATAATTTCTCTTTATACTGCCTGTGAGAGGGTAGGAATCAAAAAGTCAATGTTTTTTCATTCTGGAATGATACTGTGTTTTATCCAAGTCGTATTAGTTTGAGTTGTTTTTCCATATCGTTTTTGTTAGACATGTCTGCACCACTGGTTTTTACCTTAGTGAAGGGAAGAGGGATATCACAGCTTGACTGCAATAAAAGTAGTCTGGCTGATAAAGCTGGAGAACAGATGCTTTTTAAGAAAAAAGGAAGCATATAGGCAATCACTGCCCCTTGCCCTCTGAAATAATGGCAATCAAAATCTCTGATTAGCTCTGTTATCTGCCTGCTCAAGGCAATAGAGCCTAAGTTGTCAGTCATTTCCAGTGCTATTTCAGTTAGGGAGAAATACTCCTATGATTCTCTTCTGTGTGTTTAATTTTTTGATTGGAAGGCACTTTACTAGAAAGTAGATTTTGAGTCTAAGTGCAAAAAGTATTTTTTTTCCTTCTAATTATTCATCTGATCACATCTTTAATGGAGCATTTGATTTATTTCAAAGTAATCTCTGCTTTTTATATGTAAATTGTGAGTTAGAGCGTGTGCTTATTAAATTACACAAGGAAAATTCAAGGAAAAACTGTTCTAATCAAAAGGTGAAAATTCCATTGAAATGTTTGATATTTATTTACATAGCCAAGTAACTAATTTTAGAAAAACGTTTTCTTCTAAAAGCAAGGGTTTCTGACTGTACCACTATCAGTATGTTCCTTACGTTTTGCATCACACATCTGATTAGCTATTTCTGAATCATTAAGCCTTTTGGTGTGAAGCAGATACACATACATGTTTTCAACCATACCAACTATGTTCTGAATTCCATTAAATTACCAGTTTCTTGACATAAAAGCTTCTCCCACAAAGTGAAGTTTTTGTTGTCTCATGCCAGCACACCAAAGTGTAAAAGTGATAAAGAGCAGAAGTAAAAGCATTTCGAAGGAGGTAGTTCTTGCCAGTCTGAACTTTACTGTATACCATGTTCCCAAGACAAATGCAGTACATACAATAACTGAGATCAGTGTACTCTGTTAGGCCAGATGTTGCAATCAGAAACCCATAATCGATACAAATGACCAGTCTGACCCAGGAAAATATTTTCACTTTTTCTGAGTAGAGTTGTCTTAAAGAAAGTTGTCTTAAGCACATGTTCGGCAGTTTTTAGTTCAAAAGGGAAGTTATCAAAGAACTGAGGTGCTCTACTTTTTCTAATGCTGATCAAGTATTTCTCTAAGTTTTAAACAGTTCAACAGTACAAGAGCTGTGGAAAAGCACTGAAATTTAGCTCAGCCACCTAAAGAATTTCAAAGAACACATCTTATAATAATCACTGTGCTAAGATAGAAGGGTTCAGTAAGTACTGAGAGAAGGTAAGGAGCTCTAGTTGTGTATAAAACTTTTCCATGGAGAACGGTTTTATCTTAGTGAGTTTTCCAGGAAACACAGTGATGGTAAAAAGAAAACCCACTAGAAAAATGTTTCCTTCCATGAGGAATTGCTTTTTTACAATCTCATTTTCCAAGTTTTCATGCTGTTTGGAAATACTGACAACAAGTTGTCCAAAGAGAGCACTGATTGCTTCCACATCTATATTTTGATGTTAGAAAAGAAATTATTTAGACAGATATATATTTTTGCTGTTTCCACGTCAGACAAGCAAGTGTTCTTGAAGTGTTTGGATTTATTTTTTTTTCGTCATCACTTCTGCAAAATGAAGAAAAGTATTCCTCATGTCTTTTTTTTTTTCCTTTTCTTGTTTTTTTTTCTGTTAAAATGTTGGTTTGTTAGTGCTTTCTTGGTAGTTGGGAACTCAAAATGGTGCTTCATTGTTGTACAAGAGGTTGTGGGCAAATAGAGGCTCAATTTCTGCTTATCTTGAATTATTCTATATATTGTTTTCTCATGAGCTCAAAGGGGCTAGAAGATGTGCTTGACAGTCTTCCTAACAGAAGAATTTATGTTTTCAGTCCTCCAACTCATTATGAGTAGTGTCAGCTCTCTTCTGCCTTCTGTCACTTTATACTATCAGAACCCACAGAAGTTGCTCATGGGACATGAACAGGGTTTTTTTTGTGAAAGGTGGTTTAAGGCCCATGCAGCCAGCACTGAGCTTTGGTTCACCCTGAAGAGCCATGTCCTCTACAGAGTGTATGCAGAGTTAGTAGATACCAACTTTGATATAACAAATTGGCTCATTGGAGTTGACACAGCAACAAAGTCATAATGAAACTGAATCTGTGCTAAATACTTGAGAAAGTAGTTTAAACTGTGAGAGAGCGAAAAAGGAAAGCAGGAAGATTATTTAGTTCCTCTCTAGCTCAGCTGTACCTGTCCTGGTATATAGGTAATACCATATCCTAAAAATAATACCAAGAATTCTGAAGGATTTCATGATGATCTTGAGTGAGTATCAATTGCAGAATGTGGTGCAATACTTCTGCTACAGTCTATTGCTCTCTTAGTTCTTTACTTGCTCATTATAATAAGAACAGTGTTTTCCTTCATGTTTATAAAGCAGCTGGTAAATCTACAATACTGCAATAACATAAAAATAAGAATTATTCTAATGAATCAAGAAATAAAAAGAAAACAGAGGTAATGAAAATGGCTGATTCACATCAGGTTAATGAATGACATTTCAGAGACATGGTTCTTGAATTGAAACGTAAGTGAAAGAGTAAGTAGTCTACTGAAGCAATTTCAGGGAGATCTCACTTCCAGGTGAGATCTTCAAAGGCGTGTAATTCAAAGAATAAGTGTTAATTGAAAAATTTTGGAAGAGAGGTTCCTAGAGTTGTAAAGCATAAAAGTTATGAAAATTTTGAGGGAATGGAAAAGTATTGCAGCATGGGTAGGGTTCAGATTCTTTCTATTCTCGCTCACCTCTATGGAAATTTAGAGGAAAAGTTGAAACACATGTAATAAACAATTACTTGTCTAAATTATATTTAATGTGTTTCTGAAGGAGTGAGCAATATATTATGTACCACTGTTCATAAGTAGCACAGCTCCTAAATAAAAGCAAATAGATTTACTATTAGGGATGGAGCTGACTTACTGCACAGTAAGTACAACATTATTACTTTTTTTTTTTTTGTGGTTAACATTTTCAAAATAAAATTATACAGGCATAGGAAATACCAACATTGCTGACATACATAAAATAGAAGACTGTATCTATAGGGTTCAGCAACAGTATGTAAATACAGGTAATGCTATAATGCAGATAGTGAATCAGCTGAAGTTTTCAGAGAAGAACTTAGAAAATGTAGATTAAGATGTCAAGTGCATTATAGGGTGACTGACTGAGCACAGCATCAGCAATTGGCTATAAATTTGGCCTACCCTGTAAGGGTACATAGGTATGTGCATACATACATATTTTTATATAATTATGTATTTATGTAGTGTTCATCCATAATGGGACCAGATGGGAGTATTTGGATCTATACTTCTTCCTATACCTGAAGTTCACAGAATGTGTAAAGTTGGAAAGGATCATCGTGAGACATCTGTTTCAATCTCCCTTCTCAAGCAGGATCACCCTAGAGCATGTTGCACAGGATTTCATCCAGATGGTTCTTGAATATCTCCAGTGAGGGAGACTCCACAACTTCTCTGGGCAATCTGTTCCAGTGCTCAGTCACCCACACAGGTTAAATGCATTAAGGTTAACATATATATAATGCATTAAGGTTAAATGCACTTAGCATTGTGATTCTAAACTAGTTCAGATATCTAAGTTGCCTCTGTCACTGACGATTTGCTAATTACAGTATTTTTTATTTTGAGAGTAAAAGAACTTGTATACTTCCTTTTTGCAACTGCTGTGGTACTAGGGAGCATATTAATCGACATAGGACAGGTAGGTGATTAATCACATCTTACTATAAAGTAGAGTTCATGTCAACCCTACAGCTTTGATGAAGTCACTAGATATAAACCAAAAGTTAATTGCAGCAATTTAATTTCACTTTATTCATATATTATTTTGACTCGTATTTTCTCAGTTGATCTGTGTTGCAGTGTTTAGGAAGAAGAGTTAAAACTTCATTCATATTATATGGGTTCTGTTTTGCATTTCATAGTATGTAGCTTTAAGAAAATTACTGCTGAGGTGATGATATACTTACTATCAGTTCTAAAAATCTGACGGGTAGGTACCAATTTCTGTGCATTATTGTTATCATGAACAATTTAAGTAGTATTTTTAGGTTTCTTTTATGTTGCAGCAGCTGCTCTCCATTTCTCTAAGTCAGACTGCAGGCACTGAAAGGCTGCTTACTTCCTCTCTATCTTCTTGCAAAGAAAATAACATATCTGTGCTAGCTGATTTATAAACTGGTGAGGAGGAGGGTCGTTTAGTTTCAAAGAAGCCATTATTTCATGGATTTTTAGAGCAGAAGAGTCACCATTTTCTTTTCTGACTGTTCTATTAGAAGTTTGTGGGAGGAGAAAAGTGGCTGCTGTTAGTAACACGCATACAGAAGTGTATCTATGCTACTGCTTTATTCTCTTGTTGCAGAGTGAATTAACAGGATGCAGCTAATCTGAAAGAGGCATATGCGACACATTCTTTAGCCCTATAGCAGAAATACGACTTTGGTTTCCAAATCTAGGATGTAAGGAAAAAATATATCTAATTTCTACCAGAGACTTTTGCGTTAAAGGTGTCATTACTTGAAAAAATCTTAAAATATGAGTTTCTAATTTCTCTTCATTAGACTTTCTATCATTATTTCCAATAATTTTCTTCTGAAGTGTGTATTTTCTCAGTCTCCTAATATTGTTGTCTTTACTTTGTTCCTTTGATAGAATTCTGTTTGCCTTTTTTAAAGCAGCTTTTAATTTTTAAACCAAATTAGCTATGCTAAAAGACAGGAGAGTCTGTGTAAATACAACAGGTTCATAAATTTCCTTTATTTTCAAATATTACAGAGAAAAATAGGCTATTGGAAGATAGCATTTGGCAATTGCTGATTTCTGTATGAATTTAACTATGCCATGTCATCTGAAGTGACATTTGCTGCTTTAAAAACATATTGTGATAGCAGAAAATCTTTTGCTTACCTATCAGAGCACATATTTGCATGTCCTGAAATGTTGCCATTATTCAGTAAAAGTCCCATTTCCAGTTTATTTTGAGGCTGTATGGAAGGAGACCCTGTAAAAACACAGTTAGATACTGTGCCTACCTTGAGTTTTGGATGCTAATCAGATGAGGTAGAAGGTGGAAAGAGAATCACAGTAAAGTGTAATGTATAGAATATTTTATGATCCAGGACAGTTTGCTGTCTATGCTGTTCTTTCTGCCAGGCCAGTGTCACCTCTGCTGCAACCAGTTAACATTTATAGAACAGTTTCCAAATTCATATTCTAAAACTTGCAATAGTTATGATATTTGTTTCTTGGGGAGTGTTTTCCTTCCTTGAATATCACCATACCATCTGTATTATTTCCTGCAGCTGATAACAAAGGTTCTCTGTGCTAAGGGGATCTGAAAGTAGAGTTTCTAAGGAGATTTTTCATTGGACTGTGGTTCTTAAAGGGTCTTTACATTCATCTCTGCTACATCACTACCCTTATAACTTCCTCTACTATCATAAAAAAGGTTAAAGCAAATCTCTGTAGCCAAAACTGGTAAAGAATCACTCTGGTGTCATTGTACTGGAGCAGGCAGCCTGTACTGGAAATCCAAGACTGTCCCCCTATCGTCACCAAAGTTAGTAACATCTGCGCTGTGAATACGGACTTATTTTCTTTGCCATACCTGAAAGCCACTCCTTCCAGCATCTTTAAAACTCACCCTTCACCTTGTTTCCTCAATGAAGTAGCATTGTTTGAGTTCATTTAGGATCCGTAAGTTCCTTTCAAATACAGTAGGTGGTATCTCAGATTTACAATGTTTTTGGTGTCCCACACTGATATATAACTGCATCCATATCAGTTATGAAAAGGCTTGTTCCCATAAAATTTCTGGCTAATGCTTAATAATTTTCAGAAATGTTCAGATTGCAGAGCATGGGAATAATTGCTAAATTCTCCTTACAAGCATATCTTTGTCAGGCAGTCATAAAGTAAGTTGAAAACAAAATGGTTTATATAAAATTAATTACATGACTTGTAAAATGCTCTACAATGTACTGCAAACAAAAGGGAAAATTTCCTGCAATTTCACAATTTTGTACTTGCTAAGATGGCCATTAACCAACAAAATGAAAATCAAATTTATCCTATTCATGCTATGAATTATCTATGATTAACAGTGTATAGAATGTGATTTTGTAAAGGTTCTTTCATATTCAAGGTATCTTCAAGCACTTCGTAAAGAAAAGGGACAAAATAAACACTGCAAGTATACTAAACATGTATAGGATAAAAAAACTTGTCCTTTTCTCTAGGCCACAATTGAATCTTTGCTCAGTGACTCTTAGAAACCTTGTGTCATAGAATCCTAAAGTCAAGCAGTTTTGCTATTTCTAGTCTTGTACATTGTAATTATTTCTGAGGCATTTGACGTATTGTGCTTTCAACATCAAATCAAGTGACTGATCCTCTTAGTTGTGTAAATTTTATGCATGCACCCTAAACTTGCCCTGCTTTAGAAAACCCATGATCTCTTTATATGTGTTTAGCAGTCATGGGCTGAGGTCTGAAGAAATCGCCAGAAAGAAAGGGAACTTACTTAACTTACTTAAAATATCTTTTTTTTTTTTTATATGACCTAGTGTTTTCCATGCTGCTATAATGAACCTGAGTTATGCTTTGCTAGCTCTTCTGAACAAGGTTTATTCTATGATGCCTACTTAACTTCAGCTAATAGAGCTTTAAGAAGTCATCAGGTATGATAAGTACCCAGGTTACAGAATGTACCACCACACATTGTGGTGGTTCTGTGCATGGAAATAAGCTGGGAGTTGTATTCACCCTCACGTCACTACAGTGGTCGAATCTGTGCTCCAGCAGGCCCATAGGTAAAAAAGAATGGGGTAGCACAAATGTAAGCTTTTCAGTTGCAATAACTGTCCTGTAATATCACCCAACTCTTTTGTGCACATCTAAACAACTTTAACAAATTTACATCTGTTTTAGCTACCAGAGAGGATGGTCTTCCAGTAAGCATGTGTGTAGAGAGGGATACAAATAACCTACAACATCATTACAATGATAGGTGTAAACTTAAGCACAAGGATCATGGAGCCAGTGTAAGGTCTTTAAGCAGCTGTAGCTGGAAGCTTGGCTGGAGTCTTTTAGCAGGACCTAGCTTCCCTGAGCAAATAGCAAAAGCCAGTGATGATGAAAAGTGAGTAATCAGCCTACCAGGGCCATTCCATTAAAACGTGAAGGAAGAGATACTACTGTTTTATGAAGTGTTAAAGTGTATCTAAAATATAAAGAAATACAGATACAACTGTATTTTTCCTGTTGATGAATGCACAATTCAAGAGTATCAAAATCTACAAAAAAAGCTGCTTACCCATATAGCGATTATCAAAGTCTTTTAGTTAAATGATGTTTACACTGTTCATTAATTGATTTAGTACTTTCAAGAGCTTCCCTGCCAGTTTGACAATTATGCACTCTAAGCTTTTCACACACTAAATGGCCAAAATAAGCAAAGCTTTTCTGCATATCAAATCCTCACCATGTCTTGCTCAGCACTAAGAAGCTTGAGGGCTTTGTAGGTAATTTTTTTATCAAGCCAGTCTGTCCTTATTTTTGTTTTCTTAGTTCACCACCAAGAGTGTTACTTTTGTCAAATGCAGTCTGAATTTCTGTAGGTCTAAGCACCAACAATGAGCCATTTGAAGACACTTCTTTCAAGGTTTCATGTGGTAATACTGAATATTAACAGCTGGGTCAGTTTTGAGGTAGTAATATCAGGAAACATGGCCCATGGGTTCTTTCATTATTAAGTTCATCAGACCATAGTAGTTTGCAATACTTATTATCTTGCTTAGTAAGCAAGGTCTATTATGGACTTGAAATAAATATCCTGTATAAAGGATGGTGATACAAGATACCTGATGTAGATATCAAGTCCGCAAAAGGGGTTTAGCATTAGGAAAAGGTAATTTCATATTTTTCTAGTTTGCTTAGTGACTGCATTTTGTATGGACCACTGCTTTCTTGAACCAGTGTCTGTGTGGCTCGGGGTGTATAAGGTGGCAGGTGCTGTGGATTTCCTCCAGGGCAGTGAGCTGGCAAAGGCAATTTATATCACTCATCCTTCTTCTGCCACCCAGGAAAGTGGGAGAAGTATTAAAGCATTGTACCCCATTCTGATACTCCTGGAGTGACTAAAGACTGCTTTAGGCCATGCATGATAATGCTCTGTAAGACTGAGTCAGGTAGTCTTCACCTGTCAGCAATTGCAGTGTCACTGCATACTTGAGCTTTTGGGTAAATCCAGGCTGTTACATACAGGTTTTCATCTAGAGTCCCTCAGCTGCCCCAAGGTATTCAACACATACCTAGTGTTGAATAAATGAGTAGTATTTTAGAAATCTTCTTTGTTGTCATGAAATTCTCATCTGTGCACAAAGCAAATCCTTGGCTCCTTTGTGCATTTCTGAACACTGAAAGAATGTGGATCATTAACAGTTTTTTGGGTATGGGTTTTTATGGCCACTGCATCTTTAATGCACTGTGCCATCCACATTCTTCACATTGTCCTGGACACTGAGAATCAGCATCTTGCATGAAGTCAGTTGCCAGTATTACAAGTGATGCATAGTAAATGTAAGAACTTCAGCATTGTTGTAGTTGATTGATGACAATAACAAGGCTTTTCACTTGAGACTTCTTCCACACAGCTAATCTTAAGTCCAGTTTAATATTATATACAATTTTCCTACTATGCAACTGGCTGACAGCAACATCAGAACAGTTCTTTTCATCTCATTCCTACACAGTTTAAGAAACACACATCCAAGGGCTGAAAAAAGGTCAGTAAATTAAACAAGAACAAAAATTGGCATTATGTCTCTTCTTTTAAGTTTGCATGGAGAATTTTCCATGCCTATGTGCTCTGAAAGGGGCTGTAATCCAAATGACACACTACTGATGCGGTGATCCAAAATGATTTTTAAGGCTTGGGCAAGTGCTGTGGGCTAAATTCAGCTTTCACTTAGACTTCGTTCAAAATACAGAAGTATGGAAAGTGGCAGTAAATTCTTGTGGTCAAGCATTGTAGCAGAGGTGTATCTGAACCATTTTAAGGGTACAAGCCCAAACTAAAATTCTGTGATGCAGAAAGAACAAACTAAGACAGATTAAAGTAGGGAGAAAGCTGAGCACAGTAGGTGTGGGGCTAGACCACTGTGATTGATCTCCTAAGGATATTGCAGTTCTGTCTGAGAGGCCAACAGGAAAGCTGCTTATCATGAGCTTCATTCATGCCAAGTGAGCAGCTAGATTCTGACATGTTGTAGAAAAAATTAAGATACCAATCTGGCCCCCATGAACTAGCCAGTCCTGGGATTTAAAAGTAATGAATTTCTCTTGGTATCTCCTCAGCGTAGTGTTCTTGCTGAGCGTGTGGTGGAAGTATTTGCTCAGATACCTTCACCTTGTTAGCCCTGTGTGCTCTCTGTCTTTCTGCCAGCAACTGGGTGCTTTTCACATTCCTCCCCACAGCTGTCTTCTCATTTGATGACTCAGCCAGCTGTTTCTGCCTTTACATAG
Source organism: Acropternis orthonyx (assembly GCA_035583155.1). NCBI lineage: Eukaryota > Metazoa > Chordata > Aves > Passeriformes > Rhinocryptidae > Acropternis > Acropternis orthonyx. The sequence continues at coordinate 80,358,874 of JAWWEU010000001.1, read as the reverse complement.
CCTGTGCCTAGCTTGTGTCCTATCGGAGCCTCCTTCCTTATTATCTTAATATTGAATTATGTTATCCAATGTAATACTCTGTTAGCTAAGTAGTCTCCTTTAGTTAAATTGGGAAGGTGACTTTGACAAGAAGCTTTATTGAATTTTACTGAAAAGTAAAAGGTGCTGCAGTGAGTCCAGAGAAGGGCAAGGAAGCTGGTGAAGGGATTGGAGCATAAATCTTTTGAGGAGCAGAGGGAGTTGGGGATATTTATCCTGGAGAAAAGTAGGCTCAAAGGGGACCTCATCGCTCTCTCAAATTGCCTGAAAGGAGTTTGTAGTGCAGTGGGTGTTGGTCTCCTCTCCCAAATGACAAGTGACAGCATGAGAAGAAATGACCTCAAGCTGCACCAGGGTGGGAGGGAGACCAAGGGATCAGCAGCTGGTTTGGAGAGTCTCATTGGGAGCACTAAACTGGGGAGTACCATTCCTAAATCACAACAGTGTCCGAAGGTACAGTCTATATGAGAAAGTGTCCATGTATATACATGTATACTAAGACAGTTAATGCATTTTTATTCTTTCTGTATTACCATTTTGCTTCCCTGTTGTTTTTTGTGAAAGGAGAGAAAAGTACATTTTGCAGACTTACTTGCTAGTTTCTTTTAGGAAGTCCTTTCACAATTGAGACAGAATACTTTGTTATTGTAAGGAAATTTTGACACTATGAAAAACACAGTGTAAAATATGCAGAGAGACAATCTGGTTAGAATTCATGTGAAATGGAAATGTAACAGATAAGATGTTATCTGTTTTGAATCAAACTACAGAAAAAATGCATTATGGATGTCTGTATTCCTGTCTTTCATTATTATATTCTTATAGCTTGCCTTGTGGATTAAATATAAAGCATTACCTTATTTAGCCACTCTTTTGGTGACTTACCTGTGCATCAGTATTAACCCAGGCTTGTTCTGTAAATTTCTGAATACAAGGCTTTAGGTCCTGAACCTCCCTTTCTAGACTGGAATATACAGTTTTATGTTACTAGGAAGCCAGATTGCATGAGAGGTTTGAACTGTCTTCTGTCTATGATGCTACCCATAACTCACACAAGAAGTCCAGATATTAAGAAACAACAGTCAAACCTATCAGCTTAATGTTTGTAAATATGCGCTTAGTCTCCATTCAGTTTCAATTTAAGCAAGATACCTTAAAACTCCACTGGAATTATTCAAGGGGAGATGAATTCTTTAGTAGGCAGATGCAAGGCTTTGCTAAAAGCTTGAACAAATACTAGTCCTTGCAGCCTCCTATACATCTCATATAATGTTCTAATTTGATCACAAAAGAAACACAACAACCCAGTAGTATGAAGGATAGTTTTCTTAAGACTCTGAGCTCTAGGCAGGGTTAAATATAAAATGTAAATGCTGACAATTCTTTATGAATATTACAATCTCAACTCATTAAAGACTGAGACAGTATTTTACAACTATACATACGAGTTTTCTAACATGTTAATATATCTTTCAAATGTGAAAATATGTTATTACTTAAATTTTGCATTCTTCTAAAGTAGATAATCTTTGAGGTCCTTTCAACCTCAACCATTCTATGATTCTATGATCTTCACATTCCCAAGCCCCAGTTCTCCTGGGCCAGTGTATCTGCTAGAAGGATAACACAACAGAATACAGTCCAGATTTCTGCATTGCAGTGGTGATAACTTCCTGAAACATGAGCTGAGGAGGTCGGGTGTTCTGGCTGGACCTCATACTTACCAGGAAGGATAAACTGCAAAAGGAAGACTAGGAAAAATGTGGGCCTGCTGCTGAAAGGATTAGGAGACCTGGTGGCGTGGAAATGGTTGAGGCCTTTTTCACCCCTGTCTTGATAGATAAGACTGACCATCAGAAATATCAAGCCCCTGAGACTTGTGAGAAAGTCTGGAGCCATGATGTCTTACTCTTGCTGGAAGAGTATCTCATTAAGAAACATTTAAACAAACACAGTTATGTTTTATTTTTTTATTATTATGCCAACCAACAGGCTTGGCACCAACCAGCTGCAATATAACAGAAGAGGCCTTGGGGGTCCCTTTGGACAACAAGTTGAACATGGGCCAACCCTATGCTCCTGAAGCAAAGAAGGCCAACAGGTCTGTGGGTGGAATTAGGAACAGAATTTCTGGCATATTGAGGGAGGTAATCCCTCTCTACTTAGGTCTGGTGAGGCCGTCAGAAATGTTGTGTCTAGATTTGGGCTCCATAATACAAGGTATGGACATACTAGACTGAGTCTAACAGTGTGCCACAAAGATAATAAAGGGTCTGGAGCATCTTTCATATGAGGAAATACTGAGAGAGCTGCAACTCTTTAGCCTGGAGAAAATAAATGTGGGAATAGAACTTCACGGTATTGAAAAATACTTAATGTTAGGAAGAATGTAGAGGCAGGATTTTCTCAGTAGTGTCCAGTGCTAGGATAAGAAGCGGTGAACACAAACCTAAACAATAAGAAACATTATTTAAACATGAGAAAAAACTCTTTCACTGTGAAAATGCAGGAGAAACATGCCCAAGCAGGTTATAGAGTTTCCATCATTCAAATAGTCAAGACCTGATTGGATGTGGTCCTGAGCAACCTTCTCTAGGTGATGCTGCTTTGAGCAGAGGGATTGGGCTAGGTCATCTCAAGAGGCCCTTTGAGATTCTAATCTCAGAGATTCTGTGATCTTATTTGTCTTCCAGTGGTACAGTTGTCTAATTCTGAACACCCGAACAAAAGAAAATACTCTCACTGTGAAGGTGGTCAAAGAGTGGAATAGGTTTAACAGACAGGTTGCGGAGCCTTCATCTGTCAAGATACTCAAACTCTGACTGGACACAGTTCTGGAATACCTGCTGTAACTCACTCTGCTTAAGCAAACAGCAGCACACTGAATAATCTCAAGAGATCCCTTCCAACCTAATTAATTATGTGATTATGTGAACATAAACCATAGAGGCACACAGAGTCTTTAGGAAAAAGCTAAAGAGGAGGCAGGCTTCTTCTATATTTTGAATGTTATTTTTCCTGAAATTTTGTCAGGCACTTTTACATATAAATTCAGGAAGAAATAAAAATGGCCTTTTCCATTGCAAGCACAGCTTAAATTTACATACAAACACAAGGAACTGTAGTGACCCGTAACTTACTTATGTAGTGTTTGTAAATAAGCATTAAAGACCTGAAATGTATTACCTGTGGAAAGTTGTAAAAAATATCAGTATTAGTGGCTATTATTTCGAAGACAGTTTATTGTAAAATAACAGTATGTTCTCTGTGTTTGACTTAACCTTCTACTGGAATAGCTGTGGCTGACCCAGTGAGGGTAGTGGTTAAGTTTTCAGGGTAAATCGTAAGTCCACGGTCTTTGTGGTGGGGGCTTAGAAATTACTTCTTTGAACTTCTGCATACACCTTATGTATCTTATCACTACTGTTTTGGCAACTCATCAGTGTAAACTCCTGCCTCCATTTCTCTTTCCTCCTGTGGGGCTGCAGCAGCAGTGAAAAAAAGCATTAAGTGCATAGATACGTGAATTATCTGTAAGTACTTCATGGCTTATAGGCTCAGATGTGTATATGTACTACATGTAGATGTGTTTTATTCATTTGGGCAATAGTGTGACATCAGATGAATCCCATATTACACGTGTTTCCTGAGCAAATGCAATTCACGAGATAGAATTGATGTTACTTTTTCCTGAAGAATAAGTCATTAAGATTTGCATGAATAAATCCTAATGAAGGAGTATTAACCAGGGCCAACTGAATAGATAGAAGTACAGTTTATGCTTTAAAACATACTCAAGTAATGAATATCATATTAAATTATAAACCTTCAGCAAGAAGTCAATTGGCAAATAAAAACCAAGAAGTAAAAAAAAAAGAAAAGCAAAAAGCCTTATACATGTAAACCAGTTGAAGCAATATATTAGAATGTATTTGAAAGACTAATAAATTACAATCATATAACAAAACTTTAGAAAAACATATTATTATAGCTGATTATGTTTTGACAGTGTTAAAGAACTTTAAAATGCATGTGGTTTGACTCATTTTGATGATAAAATGTGCTTTTTCTTTTGCAGAAAATGATGAGGTCATCCGTGTTTCATATGTTCATACTAAGCATGGTTGCTGTTGATGTGATTGTTGCTGCTAGTAACTACTACAAAGGAGAAAATTTCAAGAGACAATATGATGAATTTTACCTAGCTGAGGTGAGTATGCTGAAATGACTATCTGGATAATTTTCAAGATAAGCTAAAGTAAAAAATGTGAATGTCAAGAACATTTTAGTATCTAATTTTTTATTCCCTTAAACGTTCCGAGAATACTTTGCTAACTTGCTCAACTTCCTCTGTCTGACAATAGCTGACAGCCCTATCTTAGAACCTTTTGAAAGGTAATTTCCTCAAACAAAATGTCAGTCATAATGAGCTGAGACTTAAGCACAACATCTGCAGGCAATGCATGGCTTCTGAGTTGCTATCTTTCTCTAGCAGGAGTTTAACATTCATAAGAGTCTAATGTTAAAAAGATGACAAAACACTGTCTTTAAGAAATATAATATAGGACTTCTTCCTAAATCATCTTTATTTGACATATACTTAGCTGCCAGAATCATTACCAAAATAGTGTTACAAATAGTTTGCCTTCAAGCAATCTCAAGAGCACACCACAAAAAACCACATTTATCCAGTCATGAATTTGGTGAAGGAGGAGTCTGTGCTTCTGAGCCAGTGAAGTGAAGGTATGAGTGACGTTCTCACAGGGAGCTTGCTTGAGTGATTAGCTGCTCGAGGATTTTACTGTAGAACATGCACTAGAGATCCTAGAACCTTGCATACATGTCTTTTTAGTACTATTCAATTCAGTTTAAAAAAAAAAGAATTGAAATCTGGTACTAATGTACTGGCATAGCTTCAAATAGATACTTGTTTTTCCTGTGAAATCAGTATTGTATCATTCTTTATTAAAAATACTTATTTTCACAGCACTGTGAATTATCCCTTTATCTGAGTAAAAAGCCAATAAAAACATCAGTTCTTTCACTAGTGCACCAAGGTCAGTTATCTGAAAGTGTTGATTACAGTTGATTACAGTTACCTGGATTTGGTATATGTTTAGCTTTATGGTTACTGCAGTTTCCCTGGCTTCAACAGTTGCAAACTCCTTCTTTGGAGCCAGAGGAGACATTCTTAGGCTGGAGTGCATGATAGCAGAATGTTCCTTGTGGTTTCTCTTCTGTTGGTATTGCCTTGTTGGCAATACTGGTGTGGTTTTTATGCCCAACTTTAAACCCTTTAGTCCATAGCAGCACAATGTTTTATGAATCTCCTTTTTTTAAGGAAGATTGAGTTAATACACATTTTTATCTTAGTTTTAAAATTTGCATCTGATCTCCTAAAATTATATGAAGCTGAGAGTTCACCAGTTCGAGGAGAAAAGTGAAAGAAAAAAAAAAAAATTATAGAGTCCAAACCTTAAAAAAGGTGGAGATTATAGAGACAGCACTGCTACATCATGCTTTGTTGTTTTTCATGCTGCTGGGGATAGCTGTAGTTTGTGTGAATATTGAGTCAATGTTGGCCTGGTCAACAATTACAAGAGTAATTGTGAAATGTGTTGTCTTTTTTTGATCTTGTGTTATATTCAAAAAACAACATGAACATTAAAAAGATTCACCTGAAAATAAGACATCAGAATAAAACCAGCAAATGATGGGTTCTCTTATGACACCCCTCAGATGATGGTAGAATTGAAGACAGGAAAACTCATTTTAATCTTCATCATGGTTTAACCCCAACCAGCAGCTCAGTGCCACACAGCCTCTTGCTCACTGTCCCTCAGTGGGATAGGGAGAGAGTCAGAAAAGTAAAAGTGAGACAACTCATGGGTAAAGATAAAGACAGTTTAATAGGTAAAGCAAAAGCCACACACACACATGCAAAGTATTGCTTTCACCTCTTTCTATGGGCACACAGGTGTTCAGCCATCCCCAGGAAAGCCAGGATCCATCACCCATAACTTGGTGACTTGGGAAGACAAACACCACCACTTTAAACATCCCCTTGTCCTTCTGCTTCCTTCAGCTTTACAGGCTGAGCATGACACCATATATTAAGGGATATCCCTCTGGTTACTTGGGGTCAGCTGTCCTGGCTGTGTCCCCTCCCAACTCCTTATGCACCCCCAGTCTGTTTGCAGGTGGCATTGGGACACAGGCAGAAAAGTCTCGACTCTGTGCAAGTGCTGCTCAGCAACAGCTAAAACATCCTTGTGTTACCAACAGTGTTTCCAGCACAAATCCAAAATAGCACCATACAAACTATGATGAGGAAAATTAACTCTGTCACAGGCAAATCCAGTACAATATTCTTGGCCAGAAACAAATAATTAAGTCAGCATTAAAGCCTGAGACCATGAAGTCTTCCCAGTAGGAATTTTTGCTTTATGCCCAGCATACAGCAAGTGGAGCCTGGATTCTTAACAAAATAACATTAATTCTATTTATATTCAAAATAGGGAACACTGCATGTCCTATTTCTATTTTGGCTCTGAATATATAGTGTAATTATGCTTTATTAATCAGTGCTAGAAACAATCTCTTCAACATCTATTTCAAGTACAGGGTTTGCTGGGTTTTTTTCCAACATGAATACTTGCCAGGGTTTATTCCAGGTGAGTATATCACGGAGACTAGTGTATTTTAATTCTGTCCTAGAGGCGATGTCCGGTTTTCTTTAACAGTACATTTTTCAGTTTCTGCATAGCTTAGATAATTGATTCATTAGTGGAGAGGTTGTCAGAAAACTCATTTGCTTGCATTCTACATTTTGCATTTCTGAGTATATAACAAAGTGCTCTGGGATAGAGAAATGTGGCTTTTTTTATTTGTGAAGCTTATTTTTTATGTCCCTTTGTTGGTTTTCTTTTTTTTTATTATTATTTTAAGCCTTTGATGCTTTTACTAGGGGCACTATAAAAATCAAACAAGCAAAACTCTAGTATTTTATAGAAGGAGATAGAAAAGAAAGCACTGGAGGAGCAGAAGAGAAGGAGGAATTGATAAACTGGTGTCATTGTGGTTATTGTGAAACTTGTTCTTTGCAGCACAGAGTGAACAAAGAAAATGTTTCTAAGAGCCTTGAAGAGGCTGAAATCTCAAACAGTGCAGATTATTCCACAGTGCATGGTTTGTTTCCTTGGTGAAGAGGACTGGATGGAGCTGGATGCACTGCTGTTGTTCTGTCTTTTCCGTTAGGCTAGGCTGCAGAAAGCTTTCCCTTCGATGGGAGCTGACTTGAGCAGTCAGCAGCAGCGAGGATTCCCTCTGCTAAAGGAAATAGTCAGATAGAATTACAGCAAGCATATCTGGCTTCCTGATAAGTTTTCCAGAAGTCAGCTTGGGAGCTGCTGGCTTTAGGAGCAGATATGTCTAATAAAATAGTTTTGCTCAGTCCATTCTATGGACCACACATTGTAGTGGCCTAGAACTGTAGAAATACATCCACTTAAACTCAGTAGACAAATCTAAGTGAAGTTATTGAGATGCCCAGTACCAAGAAAAGAAACCTGTTGGAAAGAGAAGACAGACTCAAGAAGGCAAAAGCTATGAGAAGATAAAACAAAACTAATTCTAAACCCAGATCCATTGTTTGCTTAAGTTTGTATACCCAACAGTAAATAAAAGCTTCTGAGAGGCATTTCAACTTGCATACATCAGCCCTTCAGATGAAGCAAAATCAGAATTTTAACAGGATGCTCAAAACCCCAGTGCAGTATCTGAGAAAGCTTCAAACTTATTTTGGTCATTTTTAATGAGGATGTTGACTTTAACTGCTCAAAACCTAGCCAGAATAGCGATGGATGTTTGTTTTCATATGCACCTCCCACATTGTCTTCCATTAAAAGATGTTACAGACTTACTTGAGACGTGTAAGGTTTCTATAAATACTGCTTTAAAGTGTCCAAATACCAGAGTTCAAAACCAGGTGCTCCTATACAGTTTCTCCTAGGCTCCTTTTCTAGCCTGTCCCTTGGCACTGCTGCTTTTGCCCTCTTCTAGATAAAGGAAGGATTGAGTGCTGTGTCAAACTTCTTAGTGGGAGAAGCACTAGAGGTCTGTGCCCTTAACCCCACCGATCCTGCTTGGAAGAATTCTCATCTTTCACAACCTCATAACCTTTCAAATAAGCCACAGTTACAAAGAAAAAAACTGAAGTCTTTCACTGTTCATTGATACTGAACTCTGCCTCTAAAAACAAAAATGTTAAGTGGCCACTGGCAAAACATAATGTTGCTGAAGGTGGCATTAATACCACAGATATTCCAGATGACCAAATGGGAGGTAGCCCTGAGAGAAACAGCCTATTCCTGTTAGCTCGTCTTTTCAAAATTGGCAACCTGGTGGAGAGTGGCTTCTCAGTGGCTGCTCATGTATTACACCTGCTTTTTCTGTGTGGGTCTGCTCTGGCTTCTTATGTGAGTTTGCCTTTCCCTTGTCTCTACAGCAATGAAAGGAATGATTTCAGCTTTACAAAGAAACCCACAAAACTATGAAGTTGTATTACAGTTCACATCTAACAAAAAGTTCCAGTCAGATATTCTGAATCTTCTTGTGTAATTAATTACAAGGAAGGAAAAAAATACAATCTCTGTCAGCAGGAAGACAGGTGTATAAATGTAATCAGATGTTATGCAAACCATTTGATACATTTTTAAGTGCCAGTGGTTTGAATTCATTTGACAAGCATGTGAAATGCAAATTATCCTGCCCACACATTTTTAGAATAAATTAAAATACACTTAACATCATATTTGTTAGTCGTATTCTAATAGGAAGCCTATGTACTCTGAAGTGTATATGTGTGTATTTAAATGGCATTGTTATTCCACCTGCTCTGAGCTGAATCCCAGCTGCTTTCTAAGCACTGTTCCATTTTTCCTAATTCAATCCCCTTCTTCTTTCAGGACTCAGTTAGATATGTTGTCATTAAAAGTGAGTTTTACTTTTAAGATTTTTTGATAAAATATTTTCCTGGTATCTTAGAGATTTTTCTATAAAGAAGTAGTCTTTTCAAACCTGGCTCCTTGTTCTCCTAGAGCTCTTTGCGGTCCCTGAAAATCTGTGGCCAGATCCATTTGAGCATAAGGGCATGAAGTGTCCCTACACGGTGACTGAAAGCACACACATATTTCTTAGTAGTCTTTCTTTCCTAATGCAAGGAGATTTTTAAAGTGCTGTGAAGCATTTTGCCTTGGTTTGATCATTCAGAGGATGTTTGAAGCCTGATAACTGTTTTGCATGCCCTGAAGAAGCTGTATAATACAGATGGTAGCACTTCTTTTAAATAGGTGTGTGGACTAGGGCAATAAACATAGAACATAAACTTCAGCATTTAATTTCAATCTTCATTCATTCTTGTGATAGTCCTGTACACATAAAATATGTAAAGTTTTATTTAGCTATCTCACAACCCCCCTCTTTCATGTTAATAAATATTTTTTTGGTCAACTGTAGAGTTTAAATTTTAAGTTACATAAGTACTTAAGGCAGCATCCCAGATATTGTCACTATCAATTCAGGATTAAAATGTTAGAGACTAACTTTTTTATCCCCTGCCAAATCCAGTAAACCTTATGGCCCACAATCAATTAGTCTCTCCATCTTAAAAGACTAATAATGCTTTTTCTGAAAGGAGATTTGGGCTGTGTTTTCTTTATGTTTGTACTGCACTTTGTAAGTATTAGTTGTATTTAGATGTGACCTAATATTATTTAGTGCCTCTTTTCAGCTCCAGCGTGTGTTAGGGTCAGAGAGGAATGTTTCTCAGTCAAGAAAAAGTATCTTTTCCTTTGGGTTTCCTGGCTGTTGAAAAGTGAGGGGGAGAGCATCTCAAAGTATATACAGTGGTAAAATAAGAAGGCATGTGAGGAAGAAGTGTGTTTAGGCAGAAGTATTTTTAGTAGTGAGAGGAGTAAGAGAAAATAAATCTCAAAGATGTAAACCTATTCAAAATTGTCTCCTTTTGTTCAAGCTGAATATTATGCATTTTACTGTGCAAATATTACAAGAAAGGCCTCTGGAAGAATCCCAAAGTCATTCAATCCCTACAAGTAGATTTCTTTCCTTGTAACTTCCTACCAGGGACAACTTCTTTAATGCCATTGTGAAAATGAACCAATTCTGGACTGACTTTTTGTTTCTTCTCTGCTTTTTAAATTTGTTTTATGTGTTGAAGTCCCATTACTTCTTTGCTATGTGTTTTGGCTGTCATATTACTAGGGATATTTTAGAAAATTGAAATAGCAATTTTCAAACTAGAGGCCTTAAATTTTGGTTTGTTACTTAGATCTCTTAAAATTCTTGAGAGCGCTCATGTGTATTGCTTCATATTTAAAAAAAAACCCTCATCATATTTTCCTTTCTATATATGTATATAAACTGAAATATTAGCTGGATGGATTTATTATTCATGCTTTCCAAATCATAAAATGTACTTGTCTTTGGTAGAGTCTTTGGAAAATTTCATAAAGTGAAATCCATTATTATTTATTCAGTTTAGAATATGGTTGATTTTGTTAAATATTATGAAGATCTTTATTTTTGCTGTACAAAGCTTTGATTGACATCATGACATAAAAATTTCTAATTTAACTCAGTGTTTTGAATGCACCTTTCTTGTTTTATATATTTGTCTAGGTTGCTTTCACAGTTCTGTTTGATTTAGAAGCTCTCCTGAAGATTTGGTGTTTGGGTTTCACAGGATACATCAGCTCATCTCTTCACAAGTTTGAGTTGTTGCTTGTAATTGGAACTACTCTCCATATTTATCCAGATCTCTATCACTCTCAATTTACATATTTTCAGGTACGATCAACTACTTTTACTTTTTACCCTATATACCAGTTTAAAACATTACCCATCAGTATTTCACACAAATTTCAATTTTCTCCCTCTATTGACTGATTTTGAGAATAACTTTAAAATAACAAGTCTGTTCTTAACTATGTTCATTGGGTGGATTTACAGAAATGGGATTCTTTCTAACTTTGCTGAGAAATCCTTTCTGTTTTCAGTCACTCCCATTTCTTATCTGAGCTGAACTGTTCAGTAAGTTCCTGATTTCACCATCCTTCACTGAGCCTTGACCCTGTATACAGCTGTTTGCAACATCGCCTTCCTGTACTGTCCATCTCCCAGAGGTCTCAGTCATTTCTCCAAAATCGTCTTAGAGTTTGGTTTTATAGCTCCCCAGTCATTCCTTATCTAGAGGGAAAGCGTGTTTATTGAGGCTCTTCCTACATTTTCACTTTGGGTAAGAGCAGGAAAGAGAGACTAAAAGACTGATTAATTCAGACTTCTGGATCTGCCTGTCAGCCAGCCCAACCAATTCCCCATTCATCCTCCTTGAAGTGCTTAGGGTTGCTCCAGTTTTGGGAGAGAGCACTGTGATTTATTGCAATGTGTTATATTCTACAGTGCTAAAGAAAGGGAATTTTAAAAATATATGTGTTAAAGGATTCCTATCTGTCTATTATTCAGCAATGGATTGGCATGGTGAATAAGTAGTAATAAAGGAAAATAATAAATTGTCAGGCAGAGTCCTGTGAATAAATGTGATTAGTATACAGTGATATGTATTGTGAGTACCGCCTAAGTGTGGGTTGAATAAAATGTCCTTTTCAGATTTCTGAAAATGTCATCCTGTATTTTTTCTAAACGGTTCTACAAACCTGCTCAAGAAATCTTTCAGGATGAAAAATTCTATTTTTCTTTCACCTGATATTATTTGAAGACTTTTAGATCATTGTAGCATTGGTTTTGATGTCCAAATATGTAAAATGTTGTTACTCAGTGCAGCATAATGCATCTAACCTGCAAGAAAAGATGATCTGTCAGGAGCATGCCATTTGCACTCTTGTGTCAAAAGCACACAGGGAACATAGCTGGGAGCTCTCAGTCGAAGCAGTTAACAGCTTGGTTAGTAGTTAGTCCATATTTATTAGGGACGAGTCCACTTAAGACTGTTGGTTTCTTTCTGAGAATTTTAAGTATAAATTATGGACATTTTGGACTAAATGGGTAACATCATCACTAACTCATAGGATTGAAAGTATAATTAAAATGTAGCCAAATGTTGATAATAAAATAAGTCTTTTCTTTTTAATGGATTTAATTAGTTTTGTGGAGCATAGTGGTGGTGGTGGTTTCTTTAATTACAAAGTGCTAGCTTTTATGACAAAAGATTCCGAGATGTGATTTTTTTTTTCCAGAATATATGAAAGACATATATTTTACAAGCAGAAACACCTGCTACACTGAAAGATTTGGGTTGTATTCTGCAATCCAAATCCCCTAAGAGGCAAATTATAGCGGGTGGTGGGTTTCCCCCTGGCACGGGCCCTGCGATCCTTACCAGGGGGCATGCTCTCCAACCTTCCCCCCTCCACGTGGTTCCCAGGGGACCGGGAACGGCAGCACAAGACTCACAGAGAGAGGGAGGCAAAGAATGTTTATTTCCGGTGCTACCGGGCCTTTCAAGGGAGAGGGTCATTTTACTATGAAAGGG
>JAWWEU010000001.1:80328323-80346167 GCA_035583155.1 Acropternis orthonyx | reverse complement strand
TTCTCTGCATTAGCATCCACATTCCATTTACGACAAGAATCTTTCCATACTTTCAATGGTGCATTGACTACTACAGCAAATGATAGGAAGGTTGGAGAATACCTTTGATGTCAGTGCGTAAGGGAGGTACACACCATATTCCTCTGCAATTAAGTTCTGGGCAAGCTAGATAACACATTTTCAAATCAACCAAGGTCAAAAAGTCTTTTTCACATGAATACGTCTCGATGTTAGGCAGATTTCCAGGCCTTTAGGTATTCGTGATGACAAGTTAAATGTGTTCCTTGTCAAAACAGATTACTGAAAACAGAAGTCTTACTTACACATTCCAGGATATCAAGCAGATTTATTGTTTGGCTTGTCTAGTCTTCCTTGTATATATTTCAGTTTGCATTATTCATTGGTCTTTATCACTACCTTTTGCCAACACATCACTCACTCTTTACTACATTGGCTCCTGTCCACCCTCACACGTATCTTTCTTGCATTCGCTGTGCATTCATTCAAAACACTTTGCAAAACCCTCTGTGAAAGACTACAGCAAAAGACTGTTACGTGGCTATAATCTATAGGACACAAAATTAGTGGAGAAATGACAGATTTTGCATATTATTGCAGAGACCTGTAATGAACCAGCATAAAAGGGAGAGATTTAAACAGAATTTGACCTATACTGGACTGAAGGGATGGTGTATTTTTTGCTTGGGGGAAATATTGCTGTCATTTTCTGAATAACTAAAATTTCTTGCAGGAGATGTGGCCATTCTATGTAACAAAGCTGTGGTTCCTCTTTTGTATTAATCATTTTGATTTGTTATTTAGCATATCTTTATATTTAATCCAAATAGTGCATCTTCCACGGCACCCAAATTTAATACAATTTGCAATCCAATTATACAAAATGCATGAATGTTCATTAGAGTGTACTTTTGCTAGATTCAATTTGTCACCTAATGAAAATAAATGACTAAACCAAATACTATCAATAAGATTAGTGTGTTGCTTAAAGGTCAATTAAAGTTCTCCAAAGAAAGGGGAAAAAAGTAAGGCAGATAATTGAGTTTATCTAAAACACAGCTCAGAAATCTGACTAGCTGAATCTTCATTTCACTGGGGTCTGTATTGAAATGATATTGATGGGAACAGAGCTAACATTTACACCATGAGTAAATCTTCCAAGTAAGAAGGCACCATGTTTATATGTTCATAGTACATGGAAATCTCCCTCATCTCACTGTTTGCCTTGGTAACCAGTTTCATGTGCTCAGATTATATGTAATGTAATCATGGTACCAATATGAAAGAAAGGACTTTATCTTACTGTGTACTAATGTTGTAAAAGTTAAGCTGTCTAGTTTAACCTCTGCTCTGGGACCCTTGTTTACTTCTGAAGATGAAGGAGACTCATCCCATCTCAAACAAGGGCTCTGGTATGTTTGGAGTAAGCTGGTTGCTTGAGTTGCCTTTCTCTCTCTCTCCTCTTTGGCAGTAAAGTCTAGATAGCAAGCATGTTCTGCATACTTACAAATGGGTAGGTAGGTGAGTTTCGTGTAAAATCCAAAGGTGTACATTATTAGCAAGCTACAAGGTACAGTGAACTCATTTGATGAACAACTTCTGTCATTCTTATTTTCTCTCAAAAAACAGCATAATAACTGTATTTGACTTGCACATAAGGTCAGTCAATAATTGCACTGTAATTCCTACCTTTCAGTTTCAGTATGATTCTTGTGGAAATCCATGGGATACCTTGGGCTAGAGAGTCTTTTTCTTACTAAGAACTGCAAAATCTCAGTTGCCCCATATGCTTCTGTGTGTTGTCTTCAGCAGCTTCTGTTGCTACCACTGCCTCTTGTTGACGCTGATGTTCATGTCACTGTGCCACTATCAGTGGCAGAAATAGAAGAGTCAGCAGCTCTTTCAAGGTACACTCAGCAGTGAATGGCTCAGGAGTTCCACACAAGATCAAAGATTTGCTGCCAATACTAATACTGAGAGGTGTCAAATGTCAGTGGCACACAATGGTGTTTCCTCTGATACTGAGAAATGCCACCCAGAATTTCCCATGTTATATATAATGTGAAATAATGAAATATGTTCATTGCCAAATTTGCTAGGTTACATGGTACACAATGCCAAATAATTTTGCCTTGGATCACTAAAATGGAAAGATGACCTGTGGAAGAAGACTTGGCAGTTCTTTATTTGTATATGGTATAACAAACATCACAGAATCATAAAAAAATCTAGGTTGGAAGTGGCCTTTCAAAGTCATCTCATCTAGGTTGCTGCTCAAAGCAGAGCTTTCTTCGAAGACTGTTCAGGACCCTGTCCATTTAGAATAAATATGAATTTTTACAAGTGATGATAATCAAGCCAGAGCAATGTGACTAGCACTGCAGTAGATTCTCGGTTGCTATATTAGACTGATGTGCTTTGACTCCTGTCTGCAGCCATTTTTATGTTTGGTAGCACACTATAAGCCTGCACTGGTCTCTAATTCCACATTACGTTCAGATTTACTATCTGTGGTTTGTTTTGCCTGTGTCTTTGTACCCTTTCTTACCCCAAAGCCAGCTTTACCCAATTGCATTTCTGCAATGACTCTTCGTGATCGGTGAGTTGATTACAGCTTTGGGGGCCTTGAGTCCTCCCATGCCTGTACTATCAAGACTTCTACTGTCATCCCATGCCTGAATACCTCAATGCTGCTTATGTTCCAGGTCTTATATTTTTAACCTAACACACAACTTTTTATTTGTTACAAGTGGCAGCAACCTAATATTTACTGCACTACAAGGCTGCAAGTCCCTTTTTGGTCATGACTGGTGTTTTGAAAAGTTCTAATTAATGTGATAATCAAAAAATTGATAGTTGTATTTTCTTTTTATTTGCAGGTTCTTAGAGTAGTTCGTCTTATAAAGATTTCTCCTGCTTTGGAGGATTTTGTGTATAAGATATTTGGACCAGGAAAAAAACTTGGGAGTTTGGTAGTATTTACTGCCAGCCTTTTAATCGTAATGTCAGCAATCAGTTTACAGATGTTTTGTTTTGTGGAAGAACTGGATAGATTTACAACCTTTCCACGGGCAAGTATAAAATACATTGATTACTCATTGCTTGTTAACTATTTTCTTATCATTGATATTTTCTTACCGTTGATGGTGAATATGGCAATCTTGAGTTAATGATTGGACTTGATGATCTTAAAGGTTCTTTCTATCCTAAATAATTCTGTGATTCTGTTGTGGTTTAACCCAGCTGGTAGATAAACATCACACAGCCACTTGTTCAATCCTCCCCCTGCAGTGGGATGGGGGAGAGAATTGGGAGGGGAAAAAAGTAAAATTCATGGGTTGAGATAGAGAAATTTTAGTAGGACAGAAATGGAAGGGAAAGCAATAATGATAAAAGAATTACAATACAGAAAATAAGTGGTGCACATTGCCCTTGCTCACTCTCCACTGACAGATGCCCAGCCAGTTTCCAGTCTGTAGCCACCAGCCAGCTTTCCCCCTAGTTTATATGCTGACCACAATGCCATACAGTATGGGATATCCCCATGGTCATTTGGGGTCAGCTGTGGACCCTCCCAGCCTCTTGTGCACCCACAGCCTGCTCACTGGTGGGGTGGGGTGGGAGGCAGAAAAGACCTTGACTCAGTGCAAGCACTGCTCAGCAGGAACTAAAACATAGGGGTGTTACCAACCTTATTCTCATCCTAAACCCCAAATACAGCAGTGTACCAATTACTAGGAAGGAAATTAACTCTACCTCAGCCAAAACCAAGGCAGATTCTACCATATTTGTTATTACATTAGTGGTCTTCCTTTCCTTCTGAGAATCCTGAAGCAGTTCATCTCCATATGTATAGATAAAAGAATTTTATTTTATTTTCCTGTAGTCCTTCTGTAGTGAAGGCCATCTTTCTTTAACTGAGGTATTCTATTTCTGCTGTCAAGAGAATACAGAGAAATTTTACCTATGCACTGTGATGATGACACAGCACAGCATATGGCTTAATACTACTCTAGCGTGTTATAGAAAGATGATTAATGCCCACAAGCATGAATATTAGCCACAAAATTTGTATAAAACATGCCTACACATGCGTTGTATCTTCATGTTGTTCTTGATTTGTACAGGAATGTTTGTTTTGCACAGGGTTATAAAGTCTGCCTGCATTGACAAAACAAGAGTGTGCCTTTTGGGTATAAATAATGTATATTTGTGAGCATTACGTTAGTTCAGAACAGAACATTGAAAATCAGTGGAAATTGGAGCTTATGTATTTATTGAAGCACACAGTTCTGAATGAAAATACTGCCATTTCTTTAATAGTGGATTAGACTGAGTGTACATGAATTGGTTCCAGTGACAATTTATTTGTTTCTGTCATTCCAGCCTGGTTATCCAATGTATCTATTTTAGTGAAAGTGCACTGGTTGGAACAATTAAATAACAATGAATAAGGCAGCCTCAAGGGTCATGCATTTAGCAAACAAAATGGCTAAGCAGTAGTTTGTAATTATCAACCTGAGCTTGATGTATGGGAAGCTGGCCATCAAATGTGAGACAAAAAATGCCTACCCACAGGGAATAATGTAACACCATGCTTTCTATTTTGGCAAATGTGCTTAGAAAAGCACCCAGTAGAATTAAATATTCAGTACAATTAATTGTTTAAATGCTGAAGAAAGGAAAATAAAACCACACAGAAAAACTCCTTAAGTTTTTCTAATGCATGCCCAACTCCCATCTGTAATTTCTGACACAAACTTCCAACTTTAGGTTTCAAATCACCATGGAATTTGTTTGGGAATTATTTTATTATTTATGCAAAATGACAATGAAAGTCCTGAAAGAATATTGTAGTCTTTCAATAAGACAGATTCACAATCACCTGCACATTTTAACTAGATAAATTGATATCTTCATAAAGATCCACTTGCAGTGAAAACCTGTCAATATATATATCAATACATTAGTAAAGTTTTGAATTATTTTAAGCATTTTAATCCCCTGCC
The DNA here is from genome assembly GCA_035583155.1 of Acropternis orthonyx. Lineage (NCBI taxonomy): Eukaryota > Metazoa > Chordata > Aves > Passeriformes > Rhinocryptidae > Acropternis > Acropternis orthonyx. The sequence continues at coordinate 80,341,140 of JAWWEU010000001.1, read as the reverse complement.
ATTTAAGCTTCAGTAAGAGCTTCTAGCATATTGAATTTTAACGGATATATGTATATCGTAAATGCATGTTTCAAGAGTGAGAAAATACTCTCTCCAGCAAATTATACAGTTTTTCACAGGCAGAAAATATCTTTCCTTGTTTTCTATTTTCTTACTTAAGTTTTGGAAAGTCAGGAGACCTGTTACCATAAATAAAAGAGTGTTCCAGCAATACTGAAATGAAAAGTTTTTAGTATTTTTCATATGATGGCCAGAAGCAAGAGTCTCTCATTATTTTTTTATACATATTTGATGCTTTAAGACAAGGTATTCACCTTGTTATGATTGTTTCAGAAGTATATAATTTACAGTATATGGTTTCTTTTTGCAGTTTTATAGTGAAACATCTTTTAATAGGCTAAAAGTCAATGAAAATTTTGTACTCAAAATTTGTGATTGATTGTGTGAATAGTGGTGTCCCCCCAAAGAAAGGAGTGTGACTTCTTAGAAAAGGCTGGGGAATTCACACATTTTCTGCCCTGAATAAAGACCACTGAATCAGTTTGCAGTAAAACAATTATGATTATTTTCAAAACATGACTGAAGATATACTATGTAATGTAGGAGATAATATGAGCCCTGCAATACCAGAATTTGCTAAGATAACTTTTTAAGAGCTTGCCCTCAGAGAAAAGCAAACCTAAAATGTCCAGGGCTGTTGCTGTGGGGCTTTTTCGGTTACAAATACAGAGAGGACAAGCATGATAACTAAAATGGTGACACTAGAGGCTAAATTTTGAGTTTGTGCAGTAAAGTGCTTTCTACACTGAAACAGACAAAACCTAAAATCATTTTGAAACTCTAAGTGCTTTATAAAAAGGCACAGTATGGGTTTTGGAACAAGTAGACCTCCTCCTTTTGCTAATGCCTCTAAATTGCATGTTTTCACATGGTTTCCTGATGACAGTCAATAGGCACAAGCTCAGTGTTGCCATGGCTACTAATTTCACCCTTCTTCTGGCCATTACGACTTCCCCAATGGACTGGCTTTCTCTCTAATACTAAGTATAAAAATATAGATGTTTGCTATAATGTTTTTAACCGATCTGCCATCTCTTATTTTCACATGCCTTCTTGGGCTGCACATATTGAGCCATGAGAAAGGACAGGGGTGGCTGGGCCCCTGGAAAAGGAATGGGAAGGGAAAACTGTTCAAGGCATACATGTAAGAAGGCCACTAAGTAAATTTGCTGTATGGAGAACAAAACACATTGTTAGTGTATCTGACTTCCACGTCCTAGTATCTCTTGTAGTTTGAAGCTGTACACTTACTGCTCTGTATCGTGGGTTACAAGGCTGGGAATGCTGCTCTTCTTTTAAATGAGTCAACACAAGATGACATCTAGGCCCAACTGATCTCAGCAACAAAAGTCCTCCAGTCTTCACAAAACCAGGTCTCTACTCCTAGTCTTGAGCTTGGAGAAAGTTAAAAATGTGAAATACTATCTCAACCTAAGCAACATCCATTAAAAAAGTCTTACTTCTGTGGTGCAGTTAAAATCTCTGCATCACTGCCACATTTTCACAGGACAGCTACTCTTCTCTTGGGGCATTGCTCAGCATTTGTGACTTTCTTAGGAGGAAAACATAAGTTTATGGTGGTAGAGCAGATTGCAAGGATGTTATAGCAGTGTCCTAAAACCCTTTAAGTTAATTTGCAGAAGTAATCTCACTGACTGTAGAACTGCTTCCATGAATACGACCATTGGGATTTGGCCTCTCAAATTTTGTGGGTAAGCACCAGTTACAAGACAAGTACATTATAACTGTTAGGTAGTAATTTGTATTGCACTACCCCTGTAACAGTTGGAAAAGATATCAGAATGGACACTTTGGCTCATATATTCTACCAAACCTTTGCCAATCTTCTACTATAAATAAAAAAGGTAGTTTGACTTCCATCATCAAAACAGCTCATTAAGTAATAGGGCATAAATACTCAAAGAAATTGACAGTCTTTTCTATAACACAAATTAATTCAGAAAATTACCATTTGCATAATTCTCTAAGTCTTGTCTTCACAGATGTTGATTCTGTCAGCTAGTTGCATTTCAAATTAATTTTAAAATAAACAGTGGGAAGTATACCTTTCAGCTAAAAATAACTTGCTCCAAAGGAGATTGCTAGGTGCAAAGCACATACTCATTGTGCGCTGTCTTATTTATTTAAAACTAATATTTTCTCATATACTGGATTTTAATGGGATAATAAAATGCTTCAATTATATTGATAGGTCATTTTATATAACTATATGTTTTATGGACAACTGGTTTAGATGGAAGATTAGATTTTTATGATGTTAAAAGAATGTCTTATCCACATTAATCTAGTGCTGGTATTAATGAGGGATCACAACCTAACACTGGAGGTATCTTTACGCCTTGAAGAATTAAGTAAAATATATATTTTTAAAAAACAGGAAACTACAGGAATTCAGTGTGATTCAGAAGAAAGAATACTGCACCAGTTCAGTTATCCAGTCCCTCAGTTGTTTTTAAAGCCAGCAGTGGGCTATATTAGTTAATGTAGTGCCCACCTTGTATTTCAGCAAGGAGTGCCACACCAGCCAGGTATGACCGCCACTGGCTCCAAAGATGCCCTGAGTGCAGGGAAACAACTGCCTCGTTTAGCTTCACCTGCCAGTTACAAAGGGAACCTGAGACCTGAGAAGCAGTGCTGAGCACTGATGGGGTTCTTGTCTTCGTCACCCTCCAGCACCACTGGAAGCTGAATTTTCTGCTCATTTCATGCATGCTCAGCTAACTACAGAAGGCCTCACCTAGATAAAGATACCAGATGCTTCCTCCTCTGCATGTTTTGCATGAGGAGCAAATTATTTTTTGTAAGGAAAGGAATCAGTAATAAGAGTTTGTAATTTTGTGTAAAGGGTCCATGTGCATGGATGTAAGGGGGCACTAACTTGAAGGGAGGATCTGGACACAGGTTGGCAGGTAAGGCCATAGTTAAGGAACATAAAGTAGGGGGCACTGTGCAAATTCCAGCTGTTGTGTTTAGCCTCTCCTAATATATGATATACCAAAGACTTTAGCCACCATAAAGAATTTACAGAAAAGCAGTTGTGAGAAGTTTTCTCTGCTGCTTCTAGTTCATGCTAGCCTCTGTTCTCTGTGGGATCTGTGTGTTCAAAAGAAAGGTTCGGACTTTAAATTTGGTCAGGATGTTGCTGATGTAGAAATTAAAGTCTGATGTTTAACTTCTCTCTCAATGTACATGATTGCTCGCTTGAGCGTCTTGCACATCTTCATGTACATCTTAAAGACTTCATTCCTTGTGAGTGATTTGGACTTGTAGGCTTAAGCATCTCTGAAAATTTGATTAGTGTGAGTTAGTTCTAAAAGCAACTATAAAAGTAGCTCTCAAACTCCTTGGTCTTAACCTAGCAGCGTGTTTATGCTTTTACCCGCTTCAACATGCCAGAGAGCACAGCAGCAGTAAGAAACGAAGTTGGACTCTGGTAAGGGGCTTTTTTGTGAGTCAGCAGGCAAATACTTTACAAAACCCTCAGCATCTAAATGTTTGGAACTCCTCTAACAGAGTGAAAATTCACAGTTTTTCCTCTGACCATGATCTAAAGGCAACATGATCCAATTTTTGTACTTTAAAATATGTATTAATTAAATAGAAGAGAAAAAGCTTTATTCCTGGAATCCTTAGCTTTAGTCCTAGATCAATGAAAGAATGGATAGACAGTGAGTATCAGTGGCCTTCTGATACTGATGCTGCTTAATTGCTAACTTTCTTTCTGATTCCCGCAGTCTCTCTGAGACAATCACTGGGCATGGGCCACTCACTTAAGAGTTGGACTCAATGATCCTTCTGGGGTCCCTTCCAACTCAGAATTTTCTGTGATCCTGTGAAATTGGTCTCTCCAACAGGACACTCCAAAACTCCTTTTGTGCAGTGCCTTGATAACAAGATGCACCAGATTAGGTTGTTTCTGCCTTACCCAGCCCTTTTACACCACCCTAGAATGCTTTGTACTTGCAGGCCATCCTTTCAAATTTTAAGCAAATAGCATACACCCTGGATTTCATTATACAGAAACTGAATGTAGCAAGTCATGCTACATCCTTATTATTTCAGATAGTTGGAACCAGCTCCTTGTCACCAAATACTAGTGATATGTTACACCCATAGGGACACCTCATAGGCCAGAACCAAGTGCTGTATGTATGCACAAGGACAGTTTTCTCTAGAGTAAAATGGCCTTCACTGCAGGTGAGAAGTCACAGTCTGGAGTGGACTCCCTTTTGGGTGTGGGTATAACTTTAAGGGTCCTGTTGGCATTGAAAGAAACTGCTTAAAGAAATAATTGTTTTGTTTGAAAAATTCTGCAAACTTGATAAGGAGTTCAAGAAAAGTACTTGCCTGTGGTTTATAATAGGAATATAAACCTAAAGTCTCCCACGCAGTTATTTTTGCCAGCAGCTTTAAAAACTAATTAGAACCCAGTTTATTGTTTCCCAAGCACATAGGTTTATATATCTGCATGTTTTCAGCTTTTCGAGCATTCTGCCAGAGGGTAAATTGATGTGAAGGACTGTCTGGATATGGTTTTCTCATGGGATTGAAAAGAAGAATCCTGTTCTCTTTGTGCCATTGCATTAATGTGTTAATCTGCTGTTGTTGAGAGTGTCAGGCACACTGAGCACAGACCTAATATCTCTTTGTAACTGTGTTAATGTCTTGAATTCTACAAATCCTGTTAGCTGTAAGCTGCATTGTTAATGTCTTCAGTTTCTACAACTTTTTTGTTATGCATAAACTTCAGTAAGCTAACACCTTTGATCCTTGATGTCTGGAAAGAGTACTTTTGATGTCAGGCAAAGGCAAAAGAAACTTACACAATAGTTTGGCCTCATTGAGACAGTTAAGACTATCAAGATGTACACTTCACTTTGATACCCTAGTCCAACTTCTGTTTCCTAGGCAGCCTGCAGTCCTCACTACCTGTGCAAGATGTACAGGTTACAATTACGCATTGCTCACGTTGAATTCAATTTTGGTTGGTGCTGAATGCTCCATTTGGGGTTTCCAGGGTCTAAGGCATCTGGGTCCTACACTTACCTAGTTTCATATGTTTTTATCACCAAATTTCCATTATTTCCTCTTATTTCTCACCTGTATGTCTGGTCTGAAGAGACTTGAAAAAGTTACAGGAACAGTTCCACAAAGAGTGCTATTTACAAAATGTGGAGGAAGAATCTGACTGGCTGAATCATGTGCAAGTACTGAGACCTTGCCTTATGTTGGTTAATCTCATCTGTGGAGTGCCTAAATTGATATGCTATTAAGAATACACAAAAATATGGTCACATTTAATTATAACACTTCATTATAAGCATATTTATAGAGAGGTAATATGGAAGAAAAGCCATAAACAAAAAATCATAATAGAGTACAACATTCAAAACAATAATCTCTGATGATCAGAGTATTTCTCCTCTTTTTGCAGCCCTGAAGGAAACCAGAAAGCTCTTCATATGGGCTAATAGAGCTGGGACTATGTTACAAATTGCAAATCACAGTTCAGTCAAAAAGGTCAAGGTGTTGATTTCTTCTGTAGCTCATGAATAGCCTTTCACTTGGCTTTAAAAGCTGGAATACATTTGTTAAGATTTAAAAAGCAAACCAGAACAGTTCTGCTTTGTTGAATCAACTTTAGGACTTGTGTCAGTAAAACAATATTAATATAATTTGTTAATATGTTGGCAATTCTCTTTCTTGCAGGCATTCATGTCAATGTTTCAGATTCTCACACAGGAAGGATGGGTGGATGTCATGGATCAAACATTGAATGCTGTAGGACATATGTGGGCACCAGTAGTTGCTATTTATTTTATACTATATCATCTTTTTGCCACCCTGGTAAGTTTTCCCTCATGGATTTGCTCTGCTTTTGAATTATTCTCATGGCTCTTGTATTACTTAGTAATCTCAGCTAGTTAAAACCAATTGTGATGCTCATTTTTAGCACAGGGCTTTAGGACTAATTTTTTGATGTGGTAGAATTAACTTGCCCTTCAGCCATGTGGCATAAGGTAGTGGCCTTTGTTCCAGTGTGAGGTGTCCTTAGATCCAAGTCACACTGCTAGACTAACAATATAATTGTTATCTGTCTTGTACCTTCACAGCTCTAATGATCACAGAGTTAACCAAGTGATTTTGTTTACCGTGTAGAAATGGTGTCTTCAGCTTCCATTGCATTCTCTTTGCTACAGTAATTAAATTGAGAAGTGTAAAGCCTTAGGATATAAACTCTTAAATAGTAATCACTGGTTTCCTGTTGCCTGATGGAAAATCAATACATATATATGATAGAATATCAAGCAATAAATGGATAAGAACTAATACAGCAGTTCCTGCATGTGTACAGAAATGGGGATTATATCTAAAATCCACATTTTCTCTATGCATTTCAAATGGGATTATTACATTTTTTTTAATAGAGAAAATGGAAAGGAAAACATCTCTTTGGTTATCCTATATCAATAAGGGCTCAGTATTGTATTTTGAATACCAACACAGAGAAAATATAACAATCAGGGGAATAACCATTTTAGGCACCCTTAATTCGCTCCTACTATTGCTCATTTTGTATTTTCTATTCACTGTATGTTTTGATGCACTTACTCTTATTTTTAATGTCTTCATTCCAGTTTCATTCTTTGCTCAGTTGTCTGCTTACATAAGGTACTAACTGTATTTATACAATCTCCATCAGGTTCTATATTCTTCTTTTACTTTACAGTATGCCCTGTTGCACTTCTAAGGACTGAATAATCAGAGTGTAATTGTGGGTGCAGTGAATCCCTTCATATGGATTGAAAACTTGACCACTTTATAAATGACAATAAAGTGCATTTCATGCTTAGAGCTGCTTAGCCAAATTAAAATATAAGCCAAACAAATGTAGGTATCAGCAGATATATAGAACACATAATTTGCTCACAAGGGTCAGGAAAAACAACTTTTCATACTGCAGTGATCTTTAAAACTCCTCAGGAATTGGGGTTAGAAAGCAAAAGTGAAGAGAGTTTTGGTCATTGATTTTAAAGCAGTTATTGGTAAGAGACTCTTGATGTGCTGTGACTCTTCATCAAGAACACTGTCTGATCTGGAATCCATTTTTACCTCTAACATGAGTGTTAAGCAAGTCCTAAAGTAAAACAGTGTCAAGTGGTCTCTGCTTTATGTTTCATGTTTTGAAAGAGTCACCAGGGACTTCTCTATTTGTTTGCTCAAAGCACTTACTGTGCTAGGAGCAAAGTCTCTTTTCAGTACACCATCCTCAACCCTTTTGCAGGGAATTTGCATTTAAGTACACAGTCCTTGCTTTGCTTTCTTCTCATTCACCTATGCAAATTTTCCATGAATGAAGAAACTCTGCAAAGACAACTTTGCAGAATTAACTGGGTTTACAAAGTTTTTAGTTTCAGTTTTAAGATCTTCCTCAGACCCTGGGAGAGAAAAACTATGTAGGACAGAGTTTTCTGTAGGCAAAAGAAGTTTAAAGAAAGAAAATAGCATGGAACTTGTAAGGGAGCATGAAAACTGTTGGGCTTCTACGAAAACCAAAAAGATGCATTCCAAGAATAAACAGCCATCAGTGAATAACAAGAGTGAAGTCAAATGAAGAAATTACTTTCACCAACTGGAAGAGGGGAAAGGGTTAGGATTGAGAAGGGATAATTGCAGGCATTTGGCAAAGCACACCATAGAGCCTTGGAAAGAAATGAATAGGTTTCACATTAGAAGGCAAAGAAAAGTTGAAGCTTGAAAAAAAATCCCACTGTTGGAAACAAGGACTGTTATTAGCTGAGACGGCAGCAGAGAAAGTTAAACAAATAACAAGTTTGCATTGATCTTTTGTGGTACATCATCTTTGGTTCTTGCTGAAAAACAGAAAAAGGGGAGCAAGAAAGTCTTGCCTTGATACATAGTGCATGAATCAGCAAGGCTGTATGGGGTGATATCTTATTTAATGAGTACTTGTTTTTAGGGTGGAACTGTACTGCCTTAACTGGTATGCTTTGAGCTGCAGATACTGGAGTATCATTGAATATATAACATATCTGAAGAAGGAAAACACTGTACTGTAAAATACTGACAGAATTATAGCACAACTGTTCATTAGCAATTAGGTATAAAACTAGTTTGTGTGTGACAACCCTCCCTTAAGGGGAAGAAAGCACCTAAGGTTCATAAATACTTGACTGTTGAGAGGAACAACGAAAGTCAGAGGGTCCACACAGAATCAGAAAGTTCCACTTGGCATGGACATTGGTATGGTAGTCCCTGACCTACTATATAAGCACATGGCAGTGGGTATTGGATAAAGGGGTAGGATGAAATGGAAGAAAGAAACTAAAGAGTGAGAGATGAATTAAAGAAAGAGAGAAAGTAAAAGAGAAAAAGAGATCACCAATCCTATTTCAAATGTCCATCCAGCTGGGAGCATGCCAATGCCTGGTTTCAGCATCAATCCAGCTGGTGTCAATCCACCTGTGTCAGTCTGGCCAGTGGAATGTCCACAGTACTGGAGGCTTGGATGGGTACCTTTGTGTGGACATGTTTATCCCCCCAGAAGACAGGTTTCTTGCTTTCTATGCTAATTAGTTATCATGCATAGTCTCTTTTGAGCATTTCTGGAAATACGTTGGAGGGCTTTGGGGGTGTTTGGTTGTCTCAATCCCACCTTACAGTCCATGACCCCTTCCTGCCACACTTGCACTTGCACTGTACTGTGTTGTGGTTCTTTCTCACAGAAAAGTGTTGCCCTATCTCTGCCTGCCCCACCTTCTCCAGCCAAATCTTCTTCTTTCTCATGCCATGTTAATATCAACAGTTCTTGTCTGTTACTACTAATAGTCCTTGGCTGGCTCCACAGCCATCCAGTTATTGGAGTTTGAGACATATACATTAGCCCCTTCTGGGAATCTAGAGCTCTAAAGGATCTCACTTTGCACCACTGTTTATAGGATCATTAGCGAGTGGGCTTTAGTCATAGTAGTTTTCCATCCTGGACACAATTTGAGTCGGTAACTTTCTTTGAAAGTTCAACAACAAAAATATTATTCCACTTGAGTTGTTTTTCAGGCAAGAAAATTAAGTTTCCAAGGCTGTTCATTAAAAAACAGGTGTTCATTAGACACCTGTTAGTTCCTGGAAACAGACAATGTTTCTGATAAGCTCAAGAGGAGCTTAGTCCAAGTGCCATTCATGAAGGCCAAAACCTAATGAGCATTTCTCAGATCATAATGTGGCCTGGGGGAGGCAGAGGAGGGTGCATCACCACAGTCCATCACGTGACTCAAGTCAGCATCTCGGGGCCTCTACATTGTGGCAGGGATTATGTATTTTCTCAGAATTCTCTATTGTTTTGCCATTCTGAATGCCGTCTTTACTTCCACTGTTCATAGTAGTTGGATCGTTGAAAACTCTGAGGTACTGTTTAAGTATGTGACACACATAATATGTCGGTTTTTAACAGCTGCAGGAAATTCTACATATTTCTAGTGCCAGTTTCCTGTTAAAAGAATTTTTTTTTCTGAACACTGATAGTTTTTAAATTTATGGATCAGAGTCCTTCCTGTGTTTTCTGTACCTTTATAATTCATGCATGGAAAGAAAATCTTGCCATGAAATAAGGTCCAGACACTCAACTCAGATGCAGTTTGAGTTCCAAGCTCCTTGGTGGTGTACTAAACCACTTAAATTTCATCTTCTATATAGGTTGAAAGTAAATTATCAGTGTGACAGATAAACTTACACTTCATTTACAACAGTACTGGAAGGATATGTCTGCTCTGGTTGTCACTCAGTGGTCCAAGACCACAGAAATATTCTCAGCCTGTAACTTAAAAAAAGAGCTAAGATTCCTTCTGGTTTCTAGGAAATTGGTGCCTGCCTGTAGGGAGCTCAGTATGTTTGAGAATGTTTGCATTGAACCTTAGAGACTAAAATCTTGGCAGTTGCTGACAGCTCTTAAGCTATATATATACATATTTACCCCCTTAAGGCGTAAGTTGTCTGAGGTTATATGCTGAGTGGTTGTATCCTCCCTCACCTACCATACTTTCCTAAGCCCATCTCCTTCTCAGCTATATCTGTCACTTTTTAAGCTTCTTTGGTCTCTGGTCAATATCTGTACACAAAGAAAATATAATAACCTGATACACACTGGTTTTTTTCCCCCAAGATTCTTCCTCCTAGAAACATATCTACACAATATTTAATGAATAGTAAATGAAGGTGCATAAGTTTTCTATACTGCAGCTCCCAATGCGTGCAAATAAGGAAGCAGCTTACATTTCTTTCAAAGTAAAGTTAGACAGTTTTCATAGAGAGGCAATCTGAGCATAAAGGAAAGTAAATTAGTGTCAGCTGGCTGAAAACTCACACTTTAATTGAAAACTACCTTAGTTTTACAAGCTGTTTTAGGATTTTGCTTTGTGGGGGGGTTTAATTGTTGCTTCTGATTAATTTAATTTTCTTTTCATGTGAAGTACATTTTCATGAATATATTGTTCAACATTTTTAAACTCATGAAACCTAGAATTCAACATTTTTAAACTCATGATAATTGTATGGTAAGATTAAAAAAAATTTACTACTTGCCAAGTGGCTAGCAGATATATAGTAACAGCTGATATTAGTTCAAGAGATGTCAAAGGCAAGAATCTTGTTTAGATCAGTAGGGCCATCATTTTTCCATGTCATCTTATAATACTTCTTAAGAAAAATAAGATAAACTTTAACAAACTATTTACAATTGTTTTGTAGATTCTACTCAGCTTGTTTGTTGCTGTTATTTTGGACAACTTAGAACTGGATGAAGATCTCAAGAAACTTAAACAAGTAAGAACATATTTTTATTGTCCTTGGAAGTAGTTTCAATAAAGCATTACTTTATTGGTATTTTATGTGGTAAAAGATGGGAAACATCTTCATCTCAATGACCAAAACAGTGGATGTGGAAGAGAATAGCAATATTTTGTTAGACAGTTTACCATCACACACTGTGATGGAAAAAATTAAAATATTGTAAAACATATTTAGAAATTGGTTTAAATACTCAATGAAAGTCAATTTAGATACTCATGTAATTAAAATTATTTAAAAATCACAGCTAGGTTATCTTTTTGCTTATAAACTAAAGAAAGGTGTCCCCGGCCATGCTTTATGAGCACAGCACAGCTTCACTGCAGGGGAGAGTACTGCTAAGGGTCTGGAGACAGGAAAGGGTAGAGCATACTGGGGTCAACGTGTGAGGGGAGGGCTAAAGATGCTTGGCAAAGTTAACTTGCTTGATTGGAGACCAAGCATTCATTCTCTCATGCTTGGAACCCCAAATGTCAATCACATAAAACAAATATAAATGGAGAGTTCACATTGGCCTCTCTTATCTTGTGGACAAATCACCGCAGAGGAAGATATCTGTAGCTTTTGCATAAATCTATAGCTGACCTTTAATCTATGCAAAGAGGAGCAAAGTCATCAATGTTTCATGCATGAAATAGCATAGCTAACACGTGGGAACCTCTTTTGTAATATTTGGCTTACAACCTCCTTTCACCCAGCATTTGCTGGTTTTGTTCATTTTTAATGGGCATTGGCGATTGTCTTCAATTTTTGAAGAATAATCACCCAGACAATTGAAATATCTTACATAAGAATATTATATACTTACTTTGAATTTGTCTTTATAGAATTCAATACAAAAATCCATATGGCTTTTGCTGCTGCCGTATTTAATGTCAGTATGTATTGCAAACTTGAAATAAGTTAAAAGACTTAAGTATTTTCTGCCACAACAAAATACAAATACTGGATTTCAGTTAATCATCTCATATAAGTGAGAGATCTTACAGATGACTTTGGGATGACTGGACAGTGTTGAGTAGGCCAAATCAAGTGCATTCATTTTACTCTTTACCAGTGTCAAGAGGTAAAATGATCTGAAATGAAAATGGCTCAAATGTATGACAAGCCATGTCATATCATCTTGATCCTCTTACAGGAGATTTTTCATAATGTTTGCATGAGTTAGGAGCACAAATCAACTTTCTGTAGTGAAGAGCTTATGATATGAAATTCAGTGGCTTTCCTATGAAATGTAATTTCTTTGATGAGTAAATCACTTTAATAGCCTATGTTTTTGCTTATTAAATGGCAGGAGCATGGCTTTATGCTTTAGCAGCCTGCTCTGGAACTGGTGAACAAAAAGCAATGATGAGAGGCCACCACTTGCAATACTTGTCACTGTCTGAGTCTGAAGTCTTGTTAACCTGGTAGGAATTATGTCTCTGTAATGGCGGTAGAGTACACTCCAGTAAAAGACATAAATATAATTTTTTAATAAGTCCCTCAACCTCATGGACTGCAGCAGCATAACTACATGAGTTCAGTGCTAAGCTAGAATTAAACCGCTTTCTCAGTCACCAGACCTTCTAGCTACCATGCCACTGACAGACTTTTTCTGTGACCCAAGTGGTCATTTAACCAGAGCACAGCACTCTACCATTGGATATAGCAGTTTTGTTGACTGACATAATGTTATATGCATGTTATATATATATATATATATTGATATATAAAAATATCCAAGGTGGCTGTTGCTGTTTCACTTTTGAAATGTTCTTTTAAACAGTAGCCTCTCTTCAAAGACCATTACTCAGTACTTGTTATTGTTTTGGTTTGACTCTTGGCAAAATGCCAACCACCTCCCAATGCAACAGAGTTTCAGTTAAAAGAA
>JAWWEU010000001.1:80228977-80328223 GCA_035583155.1 Acropternis orthonyx | reverse complement strand
AGAGGGAAAGAGCAACCCAAACAATACAAAAGTATTTTACTTCCCTAAGAGCAAAACTGCTGTGGATATCTTGGCCAAGAGCGGTGAGGCCTAATCTCTCTGAGCTGCAGGAGCAAGGTGCTCTCAGCATGGACAAAGGGAGAAGAGAGAAGAGAGCACACTGGGAGCTGCTCTTTGATTTATAGACGAGCTGACGTCAAATGGGATGAAATATCTCACTGGTCACTTAAGTCAGCTGATAGTTGTCCCTAACCACATGACTCACAAAACTGAGGCCTAGCGAAAACTAAAACCTTAATCTGAGTTTTTTGGGATTTATCAAACCCATCACAGTACTGCATTCCCTTTTGGTATTTTATTCAAAGAAATTAATGTTATACAAAGTGTTGCATATTTTAAAAATGCCTAAGGTGAAAGGGAGTAAGGGCTTGGTTCTTGGAGCTGAATGGTATAGAATTACTGGAATGAATGTACAACTGATTAAGGATCTAGAACAGAAACGGTTTCCTGTGGGGTAAATGCAATGGTATCTCAGGCTCGGCGCTGATAGTGACTGTGGTCTATTATGCCGAAATATTGGTTGCCTTATCTCAGAAGATAAAGCAAAAAGAGTTTTTTATTCAATGATATTTTGAACTCTCCATTAAAATATGGACTGTAAGAAGGAGGATTGTAATGTAATTGTCATGTTTTAATCAAGAATATTTCTATACAGAAACAAATATGTATTGCTGCATAAGAAAATTTTTAACATCTAGAATTAAAAGATGAATGGTGTTCCAAAGGAGTCAAACAATTTGAACTGTTAATGTAAAAGACTGGTTGAAAATGGTGAAACTGTAATGCTCTACAAAGTACTTCCATCCCCCCATCCCCCTTGCTGTATTTGAAAATGGTGAAATTGTAATGCTCTACAAAATATTTCCATCCTCATGGCTGTACATTTTTCCCTGCCTTTATGGGCCGTAAAGCTCAAGGCCAAAATCTCAAGGTCCAGGGCATTCTGAGATGATGAAATATTGAATGTTTTTCAAGGAAGGAAGGAGAGTATATTTAGGCCAGAAACCATTCCTAGCTAATAATCCCTTTTGGGCTGTGTTCTTCTTAATTAAGACTTAATTTCTTTTCTGGAACTTGATAAGAAATATTTTATTACTTATCTTTCAGATTATTGGGAAAGGACTAATGAGTTAATATTTGCAAAATGTAAAATGATATGTAAACACTTGTTTCAGTAAATGTGTTTAAATATGAATGAATCAAGGCCAAAATACACTAAATTACTTGGAGATTATAAATAAGATTGTAAAATAATGTGTTTAAAAGCAAGTAAACTTTTAGAATTAAATTTACCAGTGCAAATTTAGTTAAGGATATACATCATGATTCAGTTTTTAATTACATCATTACATAATACTCTTTCCAAAAGTGTGGCCTCATTTACTGCAAGGAGTAGATAGAGTTCATTTTAATAAACCACTAGTCAATATTTTTTCTTTTTATTGTACAGCATGTGATCTTATGCATTATTTATTGCACAGTATTCAAGCTTTGCTACAAAGACAAAACTATTAGTTTCCTTCCTGACTTTTTTATGGTACCCCTCATAGGTATGTAGAACAAACATAAAACTTGTAAAATATTTATTTTTAGTGATTTACTTAGCAGCACAGGCACACATAGTAGAATCTGTTTTTCCAAGACACCACTCCGCTGGTTTAAGAACGGAACAAGTCTTTGTATTCTTATAGCTCAGTTCATTTGCAATGCATCTCCCGTCTTCTGCCACATCTCATCCTCTCATCTGTCTGCCGTGATAGCTCGAGTGAAACGGGTTTGTACTATAGCTCACAGTCACCATCTATCTGTGTAATAAACTTGATCCTCTGCAGTAATCCAAACTGACCCTAACACACTACATTTTTGTAGCAGATCAGTCTTTGGCATGGTTTAGGGTCTCTTTTGACTTCATCTGTGGTCAACACTATTCATTTTTCTTTCTTGCTTTGGTTTTATTTTTCAGAACACACTTGATTAATAGTATGTTGCTCTTTTAGACTTGCTGCTTTCTTTATGTTCTTAAAAGCTTCCTTATTAGATTTATTTCTTTAGAAAGTAGTTTGTCAAAATCTTTCATGATCTGACTTTATACCAAAAAAATTGCTAGTATGTGTTCTTTTTTCTCTATTCTTCGCTTAACATATGGCTTCTCTTTCTGAAACATATCCATTTACTTTTAAAAGTCTTCTTTGCCCTCCAGTTGACATTGCTGGCCTTTTTGACCTTTCTGGAGTTTTTCTGTAGATGGTAGATGTATTCTGTGCTTCTAAAACAGTATTTGAAGTTATTCCGTATACCCCCCTTCCCAGCTTCTGTTATGTGACCGTTCCTTTAAATTTCTTTTCAAAAGCTTTATGATTTTAAGTGATTAATTCTTTTAATTAAAATTCAGTGTAGTAGATGGATTTGACCTTCTACTTGTAAAATAAAATCTGAATTTAAGAGCATTTTTATCACTATTACAGAATAGCTTTTTGATAGTTCTGTCATGAACTAGATCTTGCTCAGTACTAAACCACAACATGCTTCTTCACTTAGGTGTTCTCTGGCTATTTAATTCAGCAAGGAGTCACTTACAAGTAAAAAGTTAATTTCTTTCTTCTACCTAAATGTACATGAGGATAAGCAAAGGCTTCCCACAATTATTACTACTTGTCTTTAGGCCTTGAATACTACTTTGTATATTGAAGTTACTTTCTAATCCTCATTTACATGTGCAGAATATTTCTTCCAGTTTGGCACACAGTTTCAATGCAGAGGGATCCTGTACTGTTTATATATGCATTTACCTTATTCACTCCTTTGCAGAATTTATGTATCAAATAGCACCAGTCTTTCACTGGTGCTGTGTTCTGTCAATCTGGATAATACGTTGGGTGTTCTGCATATTCTGATTCTGTAGGATCCTACTGCTTGTTACTTCTATTGAGGTTTTGAGATGTGTTTTGTGTCAACATTGTGGAGTTTTTAATAATAGCAATTCTAATTCAACCATGGTATTTTTTTTAGAGTTTTATTCCTAATATAAATGCCCATATCTATGTTATTCATGTCTAGTTTTATGTCCCCTCCATAATATGGTTTTATTTCTTGTGCTCTTCTGTTTCCTATTAGGATTTTGTAAACTTTTAAGATTCCCATAGCCTCATTCTGTACAGAGAAACTCGTTTACCTTGTTGATTACTCCATTCTGGGCTTTACTTTTTTAGTACCTGCCCCCTTAAACAGCTTTCACAGCCAGTGAAGTTCCTTTAAAGAGGTTTAAACACCTAGGTAGAATTCCTCTCACTTCACCAGTACATTATAAAGTTTTATATGCAGTTTGAAATATTGGTGTAGATTTTCTTCGCTAGTCACTGAAGAGTAGTAAGTAGTAGATACTTTTGGAGGGCAATTTGGAGAGGCATATATTTTGTTTGTAAGGCAACTATAAGAAAATTTGGAGCTAGCCATAATGTTATCCTCAAGCCACCCTGGCTGTATGAATCATCTTTCCTTCGTCTGCAGCATAGTTTGTAGCTTACAGCAATGACACCTGCGTGACACTGCATCTCAAGTGTATATCCCAGCTTCCTTTACACCATACAAAGTGGATCCCTTCCAAGCTTACACAATTTAAAAAGAAATATCTGTAGAATAATAATAATAATAATAATTAAAAAAAAGATATAAAACAAAAGATAGGGATAAATGACTGTTTTTCATAACAGAGGAAAGGTACTAGTAGAGGTCCATGATGATCTTGGCTGGGATCTGTGCTGCTCAGTATTCGTGAGTTATCTAAAAATGGGGTGAATAGTGAGATTGAGAGCATTTGCTGATGGTGCAAAGTCAGTAAAGGCATGAAAAATTAAACCCTACAGTGAAGTATTTATGTTTGTCATTGAGAAATAAATTTTCAGATGAAGTGTAATGGCAATAAATACACATAGAGAAGCAGCCTCCTTGATACATAAATATAGCCTTTAATTAAGTTATCATCAGTCCAGTAAGATTTTTGAATCATTGATATTCACTAACATGTCAGTTCAGTGTTTATCAAAAGAGAAGGCAAACACATTTTTTAAAATTATTAGAGAAAATTGTTAAATAGAAGTGAAAACATTACTGTTTAGCCATCTGCATCCAAGATGCTTCCTTGTCTTAAATACTGCATGCAGGTAAGATCAAAGCATCTTTTTAAAAATAAGGTATAATAAACCAAGAAAAGGTATTGACAAGGATAATGAGGATGACCTTCAGCTTGTAAATGAGATGACAGAGGAGCAGGCTAAGAAAGTGTTATGTTAAATCACAAAAGGTATTAGAAGTTGCATAGGAAAAGACTATTTTATTTCTTCTACAGTAAGAAAAAGAGAGGGCACTCAAGCAAATCAAATGGGTTTAGTTTTAAGACAAATCAATGGAATGAAAAATTTTATAAGGGCTGATAGCTCAGATGTGGCTTTCAGCCCCATAGATTGTCAAAACTGGGAAAACACACAGGAAGTAAAACTACTCTGTCTTTGATCTGTTCTTATATCTCAGACTCTTTCGGCTGGTCCCTGTCAGAGACAGGGTAGTGGAGAGATGGACCTTTGATCTAACTAGTGCACTCAGTCCTACACCTCTAGTGTTTCATCATTTCAATGGGATTTCAGAAGCTATTTTCAAATAGCATAAGGACGAACCCATTGGTGACTAAAACCATGTGTGCCACCACTTCATTGCTTTGTAATTCCACAAGGGAAAGAGCAAGCATCTCAAGCATTTCTGAGCATGAATCATGGTCTAACTTCCTTGGCCGTGTGCTCTTTCTTTTGTAATTCTATTTTGTGGAATTCCACTCTTAAAATGCATATTATATGATATTATATATATAATTTTAACAGTATTAAAATCTCAAATTTTCTTTGTTTACCTTATGCTTGTGATAACAACCCCAGCTTACCTCACTAACATTGGAGGGTTTATCTTACAGTTTGTATCAGACAAGATTATTGTGTCCCTATTTTACTACTGGAGAATCAAAGTTGAAGTGACATCTTCGGGTTAATACACAAATTCCAAGTAGGATGAGGAACCAAACAAAGTCTGTTCTAGTGCTTCAGCACCTCAAGTTAATCAGGAATGTACATCCACTTTTAAATTGTTGAAATCTCACGTAAATTTAGTTCTGCTGCTTCAAAGAAGTATTCCCTTAAGGAAGATCAGATTTCTGTCATATCACACATGTGCTGTCTGTGTTCACTAGTGCACATTCACAAGTACAGATGTTATTCATTACTAGAAGTATTTTCCCCATGCCTTATTACCTGGAAACAGAAATTCTTGGAGGAGTAATCAACAATATGCAGTAGGAACATTTTTCTTCTAATTTAATTAAATTCACACTCTCACCAGTGAAGGTACTTGACAGCAGTACGTACTCCTTCCCCTCCAGTTCTGCTTCACACCATGAAATATATACAAGATTTTTTTCCTCCTAAATCTGTATGAAAGCAGCAAGCCCTGCAGCAGTACATTTATCTCTACTATATCATGGTATATATATATATATATCTCTCTATATATCTATATCTATATATATATATATATCTACTTATAGTATACGTATCTTTTTTTTAAAAGTGCTGCCTTTCGAATTATATTATCTTGCCTCTGTGCTGTTAAAAACAGATTTTTACCATGTTCATTTTCTCACTTTTGAATCTCACTTTTAAATATTTTATGTTGAAATGGAAACTTAGATTTTTGCTGTTTTTTTCTGTTGAGATATTCTTGCTTTCAATGGTATTTAATGTCTGAACAGCTCAATGTGATGCCAGTGGTTCAGGGTCACATTTTGAAATGCTTAGAAGCTTTGCAAATAAGAGGCAGTTAAACAAACATTATTGGTCTTGACAAATTTTCACAACAAAACTGTAAAAGTAATACAGGGAATCCATTAGGCAATCTGTCTCATAAGAAGGCTCAATTGCAGTAGCAGAAAGTTAATTAGGACATGAGTGCCATCAAAAATGGCAGAACTATCCTGGGATCCAGTTCCATTATGCTTGGGATTTTTGGTGGTGGTAGTAGTGGTGGTGATGGGAGGATGAGGTCTATACTGGGTACATAAGTCTTTGAAAAGAATTATTTTTCAAATTAATTTTTAGGTGTTAGTCTCTCTGATCTTAAACTCTATTTTTTCTGGTCTTCTCAGGGAAACAGAGCAGCTAATAGTTTTTTCTCGCTAAGTAGTTACTTTCCCTTTTTCACTACTCAATTTAGAAAATCTCAAATTTGTAATGAGACTTTTGGTTTCCTACTATCTAAAGTGAGAGTATCTGATTGTTCAAGATAATTCTGGCATATATGTTCTAAATATGCATTTGACACTGCTTACCTTTCATGCAAAAATACATAAGTGGAATTTTGGTTAATCTCAGTCAAGACCAAGCAAATTAGTCTCTGAAGAGATTATGCTTGAGTCCTTCTCCATTTTTCTCTGAAATGAATTTGAATAAAAGTTTCAAATCAAACATTTATATTAAGGAGAATAAAATACTTTTTCAGTGTTGCAGGACTCTGATCCCCACAGCATCCTGTTGATTTTGAGAAAGTCACAGATACTCAGTTGCTTGTGAAGTTGAAATCTTTATTAAACTAAAGCAGTATTCACATGTCAAACAATTCAAACTTACATCCCCAGACCAAACATAAAATTTTCTTTCTGTGATTGTTACAGTATTCAGCTTTGCTTGTCTGTAAGCTGGAGAGAAGTAGCACAATTTGTACCCTTGATCCTAAATTCATGTGAAATCAGTTGTTGATTTTGCAGTTATTACTTTGATTCCAGTGCCTGTGCTTTTCATATCTAACTCAGAGCAGTTGGATTCACATTTTTAATCCATGTAAAAGAAACCTCCCAAGAATAAAAATCTTCATGCAATTATGTTTAAGAAAGAAGAGTATCTTCGGACACAGACTGAAAAAAATAAATCATGAGAATACTGTGTACTTGCACAGTAAGCAGCATAACAAAAGTTTTAATGCTTTTATAGTTAATGTGGCACTCAGAAGTTTAGAAGCAACTATCCTCAAGTTTTTGAACAATTATATACAAAGAAGAAAATTCTCATTCATTTAGGTAAAGGTTGGAATTTTCTAAAGTGTCAAAGGATAGGATTCATGTCCCCTTGTTAGCCATGCAAAAAGTTAGGCATGTAGTCTAAGCTAGTCATTTGGGCTTGCCCGTAGTCATAGTTACCCTCCAGGGAATGATTCATCCCATCCAAGCTGGGTGCTCTCTTTTTTTCTTTTACAGAGGGAGTCTAGACAGCTAACTAGGCAAAATGCCTGATTTTCAATAGATAAAGTTAGATGGTATGAATATCCAATTTTAATGAATTAGGAACCCACATTTCATTGACATTTAATCATATGTGTTCTTTTCCATTAATGAAGCCGAAAATAATAGTATGTAACAGTGGGATACTAATTTAGGTTAGGGACTTAGATGATAATAGCAACATAGAAGGATAAAAGTCAACATTCAAAGTTGGCCATCTCTCTTCACTCACAGCAGAAAACAAAGTCTGTGTTTATGAACTTAGGTTCATAAAATAGCATGTCCTTCACATTGGCACTTGAGTTAGTTTTCTAATGGTGTGTGGCACAATTTTTTCAGGATCATTGTAGAGGTTCCTGACTTCCACCTGGGTTGACTCAGAAGATAATACAGGCCCTGGCTCACTTGTGGAGCAAAAGGCATGCTCAAAGACAAAAGCAATGTGGTCAGTGTGAAACTGGACATTCACCATTTGCCATGGGAATATGGTCAGAAATGTGGCTCTCACACATTTTAATGTATCCTAAGACTTTGTAGTTATGTTTGGTCTTAAAAGACTAAGATACAAATAACTGCTTCCCCAGAGAATAAGGCTCTCACTGCACTTCCAATGATTTTGAGGATATCCGACTTATATTCTCTGCAATGATATGTTAACAAGTGTTGCTGCATCAGTATCGAGATACTGGGATTTATTTTTTTTTTTAATTTTATTTACTGTGTCGCTCCTGTATTATTCTTGCTTGACATCTTTCTCTCCTCAGCCATCATCATTATGGTTCCCATTTCCTGAGCTACTGTTTTTTTCTTTCACATCCAGACACAGTCAGTGCAATCTTTTGTTTACATTAGATCATACGCTTCTTACTGCCTGTAATCACTTCCCCATGATTATTGTCATAGGAGTTTACTCATCCATCCATTGTTGGAAATTTGCAAAACAGCCATCTGTTTATTAGGAGAGTTTCCATAAATTCATGGATGCAGCACTGGTTTCCTTGAAACTTTTCAAGGTGTCTTTCATTTTTAAAGTTGGCTCCTGCTCCAGGAATGAACACTACTATCTTTTTTGGACTAAAAAATAATTCTAAAAATTGATTATCAGTATTTCTGTGTCCCAGGCATATACCTATTGCTGGAATTCATGATGCAGGAGAAAGCTTTCACACAAAACTATGTTTTCAACATGAAAGTCACACTGACAAAGGGATTTTTTCCAGAGCAAAATACAAAAGTCATGTCTGCAACCTAATCCTCCATTAGCTTTTTTGTCTCTCGCACACATAGCATGTTTTTACTTTCAGTGCTGGGCATGGTTGCAAATTTTAACAAATTTTCAGGTTTGGGATTTTTTTGATGTTATCATTCTGTTGAAATCAGATGGCCAGGAGGAAAGGGCTAAGGTTTTGCTACTGACCTCTTAAGTATATGTTCATGATGATTGTTGAAGCAGTCAAGCTGTATATTTATACCTTTCCAGTTTTTGCTTTTTTAACTGTTTCTAGATACCAAGCTGTGAAATTTGGTTTCCATACACTCTTGCCCTCCAGATATTCTTCATGCCTTCATGTAAAGCAGTTCTAACAAGTGAAACAGCTCTCTCCTCTTTTAGCTAGTGAAAATACATGCTATTTTCATAGCTTCTGTTAGCCACTCCTGCTGCTGTCTTCTTACATTATTGTCTGTAGAACAAATGAAGGAAGCAACCTGAACTAAGTGTACTGCTATTTTTCTTTAACTTTTTACTGTGACCTTCTAAGAATAAATATTTCTGCATTGGTCCATTGGTTTTTGTCAAGAAATTTTCATAATTAAACCCCTGTGAAGGCTTTGCAGAGGTAAGCACTAACACAGAGGTGTATTCAGCAGAACTGGT
The DNA here is from genome assembly GCA_035583155.1 of Acropternis orthonyx. Taxonomy (NCBI): domain Eukaryota; kingdom Metazoa; phylum Chordata; class Aves; order Passeriformes; family Rhinocryptidae; genus Acropternis; species Acropternis orthonyx. Next base: position 80,318,975 of record JAWWEU010000001.1, on the reverse strand, counting down.
CACAGAAAGAAGACACATCAAAATCTGATTGTCGGCCAAACTGAAGCCCATGTTCTCCTGTACAATGAATGAGGCCACGTTCTACCTAATCTTGGTTCTGGTAGAAGACGGAAATCTAGATTGTGTGGTGTGAAGGATAATTGACATGGGATGCTGGAAACAGTACAAAAACAAAAGCTTTTCCTTAATGTGAATTTAGGAATTGAGAAAATATAGTTACACACTGTAAGAGGACTCTGAAAAAAACACAATTCTTTTCATCTCTGTTAAACTGAAAGCACATAAGCCAACTAAGACTCTACATGGGGGTTTTTTCCCCCGTGCAGAATCCTGGTTTCTCACAGAACATGTTCCCATGGCAGCTAGCTAATGGTCTCAACACACTATCATATATGATTTCATTAAAAACAAAGTACTTTCCTCCATGGAAAGCAAGCCATTTTAAAGAGGACTGTGCTTTCTCCCTGTTATGAAAACAAAACCAAAATCAGTTCAGGTTTGAGAGTAAAGCACACTAACACAGCTATTTGCAGTCCAAACCATCTGTGATTTGATATTCAAAGTGCACAAACCTCCATTGTTCTGAAACCAGAACATCTGCAATATTGAAACTTTAAACAGTTGACACTTTTACCAACTTTAGGAAAAAAAAGGTTTGTATTGAACAAGGCAACTGTTCAATTCAGTAGCCTGTTGTTTCAGAATGTTTCTTAAGTAAAAGCCTTATCCATTTGTGTCTGGATAGCCATATGGATAACAGAAGAGGAAAATGTAGTGCTTTCATAGAATATGCTGAGTGGGAAGGGACCCATCAGGATCATCGAGTCCGACTCCTGGCCCTGTGTGTGGCACCCCAAGAATCACCATGTGCCTAAGACTGTTGTCCGTTTTTGCTCATTGGTTCACTCTCCGCCTACAGTAACTTCCTGATGTACATTGTCTAACTATTGATTCATGAAAAGCTTGATATGAGCATAGAGAAAACAAACTGCTTGCAATAGCTGCAAGTAATTTTAGGACTTGGCAGAGCTACTCTAGGAATTAAAACTTTTAATACTGTCTGTCATTTTTAATCTTTGAGTTGTGCTATCAACAGATCTGCACAAAGCTTTAAAAAGACTTTCTGATGTCAGGTCTTATCCATTTACCACGTCCTGTAAAGATAACACAGGCTTAAATTAAAGACATATGAGAAGCAAGGGGCACCCAATTTTCATGGGATATATAGGATGCAGTCCTCGACAATATAAAACTGTACTTCAGCTCTGTGGTTCTGGACTGTTCTTAATCCTCTTCTTCTTCTTGTGAAACTTAATGAATCTCTCAAAATTCTTAGAATGTTTCTATTTTAAGTGATGAGAAGAAAATTATTTTCTGGTTCAGTTCTGAGAGATCAAACTTTCCCAGTTCATTTGCTGAAGCTGTAGTTTGTATAGGAGTTCAGGAGTTCTAACAGATTTTCTCCATTATAGTCATAATGTGATCTGCATTTATATTTGGCACTAGTTATATTTTCTTTTCCTTTAAAATGTGTCTGGCTTGAAAAACTGATTTGAAATCCTGTAATACATTTAAGTATTAGTGAAATCAAGTAGAAGAATGCTTGTGGAAACTTGTTGGAATTGTAATTTGTGAGAGAAGGTAAGAGTTTGAACAGATACTTTTTAACTTAAGGTGTTACTGAGAAGTTGTAATTTGTAAGAGATGGTAAGTGTTTCAACAAATAGTTTTTTTAACTTAAAGTGTTACTGAGAATGCGAATGTGTGGGCACCTCACTGGTTCGGCTTAAATTCACAAGATGACAATTTGAACTAAGCATGAGCAGGGGCAGGAGAAAGTCCTAAGATCACACAGTGAGATCACAGAATCACAAAATTGTTAGGGTTGGAAGGGACCTCTGAATATCACCTAGTCCAAGGTAGGGTCACCTAGAGCAGGTGACACAGCAATGCATCCAGGTGGGTTTTCAATGTCTACAGAGAGAAAGACTCCATGACCCCCCTGGGCAGCCTGTTCCAGTGCTCTGCTGCAATCAATGAAAAGAAATTCTTCCTCATATTGAGGTGGAACCTCTTGTGTTTTAGTTTATGGCCATTACTCCTCGTCCTGTTGCTGGCCACCACTGAAATGGTAGAGGTGATTGTTATTTTTTGTTCTCCAACATACAACAATTAAATTTTCTTTTTCTTGTTGGTGTTTCCTTGAAAATTAATAGTGTATTCATGTTATTTTGTAAAATACTGTTCTGTCAATCTTCCTCTTTGTTATACCTGCATATGTGCTCACACACACAGGTACATACACACATCTGCTATAAAGTTTTATGTTGTCTTCCAGAACTCTCCTCACTGTGTCATGCCCAACCCAGCAAAAGTGACCCCTTCCATGGTTTCAAATAACAAGGCCTGACTTCATCTGTTCAGACACCCATTTTTTTGTGCCTCTCTCACGACTCCTTTTCATTCTGGAGCTCCAGAAAGGCTTGCATTATCCTTGCAAAACCTGAAGGAAAGAGTGACACCCAGTTTTTTTGTTTTTTTTTTTAATTTATTCCCTCTAACTTCTGGCCTTGGTGATATAGTTACATCAGTTCTCTGAGAAATGGAGAGGAGTAGGCTTCTTCAGAGGATTCCAGGTTAAAAACTCTGATGTGGGAGCTCAGACTTAGGCAAGGAGCTTGTAGAAAAGGTATAATTCAGCATTTAGCAAAGAATGCAGATTCATTTGCATTGACCACCCTTCTGAATAGAAACATGTACTTCAGTCAGGTTTAAAGTATTTCACTAAGGTTTAAAAAAAAAGAGAGGAAAAAAATAAAAAATCTTAATATTTATCTTCTAAAACATACAAAAGGTACTCTGAATCAGATATATTTTGGTTATAAAGTCAGTGCCTTGGGGTAGTTAAAAAACTTGCAATGTGCTACATTCCATGCTGCACTGAAAATAACATGAATTCTGGGAGAATGAGATACCCTCTAGGCAGTAGTATAAGCAATTATGTTTAGGGCAAAAAAGCACGAATCAAAATGTCAGGACAAGCTCTTCTTTTTGCAGTTGTTTCTATGTTCTTTAAAAAGAATAAAGAAAACTAAGACCTCCTGAGCGTACTTGCAGATGCATATTTTTCTGTTCTATGCATCTTATTATCATATCCTGAATGTATGTTTTGGGTCTATTTACCAGGAAAACATAAGATATATTTTTGCTCTCTAATACAAGCAGCCTATGTGATTTTGAAACTATACAGACATACGCATATGTGCCAACCATTTCAGAATCATAAAAGTTTTCCTCTATTTCAGGTCCTGCAAATACCTTGGCTAGGTATGCCTATGTGAATGCAGGTGTATACACACACCCACACACAATAAACTTGTCGAATATACAGACTTTTTCAAAGTGACCTGATTTTTACAGGTTGCAGAATGACAACAGATCCCTTTTAAAATCAGGCCAATTTTATATAAGTCCTGAATATATTCCCAAAGCTTGAATATACACATGCATGCTTTACATTGTTCTTCGAAACAAAATCCTTAAATTCTTAACAGCTCCAACAGTGCCTCTAATGAGCTTCCTTGTGCTTAGTACTTATTTTTTCCCACCAGGCATGTCTTGATTGAACAAGATTATTTTATCCATTTTTGATAATGCAATGGTGTGGAGTAGCTACGTACCTTGTTTGCAATGGAAGTGCACTGTCCTAAGAGAGCAAGTCCTACTAGAGACTTTTACTTTGGTAACCCAGGTGTACTGTGTTCTAGTGTATGTCCTTTCAGACCTCTGTCCCAAAATTACTACTCTTTACGTGTGGTGTTGCTTGGTATTCAATATGATGGTCACTGACATCAGAGGAAAGCCTTCCACATCCTAGTAATCCATAGCTTCATGTCTCCCTTACAGCTCTAATTGTATCACTATCAATGTCCCCTGAAAGCAGAACCAAGGTCACTTGGCAGTTCTTTGTGATCAGTGATTGGTAGAATTTCACTATATATGTTTCTAGTAAAAATATAATGCCAAGATTGTCCTTAGAAATTTATTATGAAGCTTACTACGGAAGAAGCTTACCGAGGAAGAACCTCAGAATATACCAGGGAAGGCTTGGAATATACCAACAGGTCCATTGGGTCAAAGCAAAGGTCCTCTAGTTCAATATGTAGTCTGTGACAGTGGCCAGCAAAACATGTTTAGGAACTAACACAAAAAAAGAGAAGGCACACAGTGGTATTTCACTCTCCAGTGATATTCCATTCTTGAGTGAAAGTCACTCTTCAGGGACTTAGGAACTTCCAGTGTCTGACATGGTCTGTCTTTGTCTATTAGTTCTTATTGGATTTTTTCTTGCAGGTCTGTTAAATCTATTTTCAAATCTTTGTATATTCTAGCACTTACTGCTTGTAGTAGCAACAATGCACTGGGTGAAAAAGTTCTTTTTCAACTTGAGAATCTGCCACTTGATTATTTAACTTGATGCCCTCTAGCCTGTGATATAGAGTCATTCTAGTCAAATGTTTCCTTAGTGCTTTCTCCTTCCTACCATGTCTGTTATTACTTCCTGTTCTTTGTCTTTTTGCACCCGTACATGCAGCTTTAGAATCAGACCTAAGTTTCTTTTCACTGGGTAAGTCTATTTGAAGTGATCTGCATTTGCAAGAAAATTTGGCAGTTTAACTAACATGCTGAAAAAAGTAATGTTTAATATTCCTTACAAACCCTCTCTTTTTTTTTTTTTTCAAAGTAAATAAATCAGTATGTGAAATTGCTAGGATAGAATTTCTGTAACATCATATCTTGGAAGTTGGTTTCTGTTTAACAAGGATTCAAAATACCTAGTCCATAATAGAAAAAGTATTAGGAACTCAGTCTGAAATAATAAAATCTCCTGTCTCCCTGCATGCAGCTAGCATGCTGATGCTGTGCTGCTACTGGTTTTCTTGGATTTCATCTTTTTGCATTCCCTTTGCCTCCGTTTGCTCTCCTCAGATCTCTTTTCTGGTAAGGCAGCTTCGTACTTGAAAGCAAGGTCTTTCTAGGGGAACTCCAGGCCATTCAGATACAGTCATTATTCATTCAGAAGACAGTTTTGACTTTACTCTTGTTAATACCAAGCAGTCTTACTGTCCTGGCAATGCAAATATCATTCTGGCATACATATTAACAACTCCTTTATTCAGTGAGGAGCAAAACTGTGCTCACACTTTATGACCTGGTATTACTTTTCAGTGTGAAGGAGCTTTCCTTCTCCCCTGCCCTCTTCTCCCCCGATTCATGCTGAGTAGAACAAAAGCACACCTACTGCTTTCAACTGAGACCATGAACAATGATGGGTCAAACACTGGTGCTTGTTTTTTTGAGTACCTGGCTCCAAAAGCTATGCTGAGTTATATCTCAGAAGTGTCCTTTTGTCTGTCAGTAGAGGAGGAGATGGAAAAGATGGGATTTGGAATGCTGAACACATTTGGTCAGAACATGTTGCCGGAGCCCTCTGCCTTTCACCCAGCACCTCCAGGCATTCAGCAGATCTAGGAAGATGCCAATGACAATTTCAGCAGTTGCATCACTTCCAAATTTGGTGTGCTGAGGTTTCAGCATTAAAGTGGGCGTTTCAGCATGGGGATTTTTCATGAACATATTGTGTGAACAAGGTGTTATAATTGGTATATCTAATTTAAACATACTCAGCATAAAATTTTATATATGTGAATGTGTGTGAAAATCAAGGAGCTTTTTTAAGCGTAGTTAGATTTACTTGCCTTCAGAGTATTTTTATTCTTAGGACAGTCCTTGAAGTAATTCTAAATGGGAAATAACTATAAAATAGAGTAAAAATGAGAAATTACCTTTTCATAATATCTGATCCCGTGTAAATGGATTTTAACAAGTGGCAGGAAAGATAAGTGTCAAACGCATTTTATTAACAAATGAAAAGTATGGTAATGGTTCCAAACTGAATTTTAAGTGCTATATAAAATGCCTAAAATCCTTCTTTTCACCATACAGGGAAGATAGTAGAAATTTCACAACATTGAAGTTGGTCCCCCATTCCTGGGCCATATGCAAAGCATTTAAAGTAGTGCTATTTCAAAAGTAGTAAACTTTACAGAAATTCTGTCCATTTCCAGAAAACAAGCTGAGCTTTCAAGACGGGAAAACATGGTCATCTGGAAAACTGCTCATGCCAGACTACTTCTTTTTTAATAACTAAGGAAGTTTTGAAAGTCTCCTGAAGGCTACTGTAACTTCAAAACACCTTTGTTGTTTGAATTTTTTCCCTGCCCCTTACATCATCTATCACCTTTTTTAAAAACAGTATTAATGGATCACAAATTGTGACTGATATGTTTTATTCCCAGTGGTGGAATGAACACCTAAGTATTAATTCAGAAGTTGCCAATTCAAAGTATATGCAATACAGTATTATCTGTCAAGAAAACTCAATAAATTCAAGAGCTTTTCTCTTGGAAGAAGATTTTATGGTATGAAATAGAGACCTTTGAAAATTCTTGCCAAATATCATATTCAAAGCACACACTTTTCAAGGAGAGATGGGAGTCATATTTGCTATGAATGTGTGAATAGGAGTAATAAAAATATAAATGTAAGCTTCTGCTGCTTCATTTATATCACCAGGGAATAAAATGCTTGCCTAGCTTTTATATCACCAGGAGCTCATCTGATCTTTACTTTTTATTTGTTTGATAGCAAAGGAAAATACCAGTGCTTGTCACGGCACATACGTGATTCTAGATGCTCCATCCTCTGAATTAAGGGACAGTCCTGCAGCAGTTTGAAATGAAGGACAGGACTTAAGTAGCATTACTGCTTATTTTGAAGGCAATTTGATTGTTGGAAAGCCATGCAGTGGTTTTGCTTTTTTTCCTTTTTTTTGGTCTGCATCAGCTTTTCTGAACTGTGTTTTAGGCCTATGGGAGCATGTGAATCTATGCACTTGTGCACACATTGTAATTAACTTCTGCATACTTAAAACAAATTGGAGGTCTGGCCTTTGCATGAGATTGAATTCCTTTTTCAGTCATTAAAAATTACTAGCTGCTTAGAAGAACTAATTAATTTTATTTTTACTGCCATTTTTAGGTAGACTGTAAGTCAGTCGCTTCTTTTCCACCTAGAATTCAGAGGACTTCTCCTTTTATAGTTCCTCAAGAAGGGATCAGACACTCTTTTAAAAACAAGACAGGAGACGAGGATGCCTGCACGGTTTTCCTGCATAATACCCAATGAGTGAGAGCACTATTTCAAAATCAAGGGAGAATTCTTACCCATATTTTTCTCTTTAAAGAGGCAGTCCATCACCACAAGAACACAAAGAAAACTATCTCCATCTTTTGTGAAAGGGAATAACAGAATGCAGCAATCTATCCCTGGCTAAAATTTCATCAGCAAATTTGTTTGGGAGAAAGGACAGCCAGTAAGACCAAATTATCTTTGTTTTCATCTAGTCCAACCAAGAAAGTTTCTGAAGTAATTTGGATCAGCCTGTGTGACCTCTCTGTTACCACTCATGTAGGTTTGCCTCTTCATGTCCTTTGGTAAAATTAATTTTCTGTCTGAGTTCCTATACTGGAGAAATACTGTGAAACTGCAATGAATCTAAAACTCAGGCCACTTATGTCAAATTAAATGTTCTGCCTCTAGTTCAAAATGAACTAACCAATCAGCTAACCACAAAAAGGAAAGAGGCAGCTAATTTCTGCAAAGACAAAGTCTCCCCTGTTTAAAGAAATGTTCTGGATTCTATGAATTTTTTCTTAATTTCAGTTACATTTTCTGAATAAAGATACCAATTGTAGAAATTGGTCCACTGTGTGTGTTACATATTCTCAAATCTAAGTTCTGTTCATTATCTTCTCACAGTATCTAACAGAGCCTAGTAAAGATTTGAACAAAAGTGCAAGTTATTGAGAGATGATGTATACATATACATATGCTGAAGAGCATCATTATATGTTGTCTTGCAGTCCCTAGCTATCACCAACTCATAGAATCATAGAAAAGTCTATGATGGAAGAGACTTTTGAAGAACACCAGGTCCAACCTGCTGTTGAAAGCAGGCCATTAGAAAAGGCTATCCAGAGTCCTACTAGGTCAGTTCCTGAATATCTCCAGTGATAAAATTCCCACGGCTTCTCTGGGCAACTTATTCCAGTGGTTGTCTTCATAGTGAAGAATTACTTTATTCTATATAGAGGGTTTTTTCATGAAGCAAATGGTGCTCTTTGCCTCCTGCCCTGTGACCAAGTCTCCTTGTGAAGAATATTCCTCTCTGTTCTCTAGAACTACATTATAGATAAAATTTCTGTGGCCCTTCCACAAACCCTCTCCAGTTTTCACGTCTCAGACAAATCGATTACCTGGAGATCAGATCAAGTGGACAGCCACATGCATGTGTGCACAAATGCACATGGTAATGGTGTTTATACTAAAAGCACTTGGAAAAAAATACAGAAGTGCTGTGCACTGTGGTTGATGTTTGCTTACTCCTGTGAGTAAATATGAAGAATAATGCATTCATTATCACATTTGGTATTTATGTTGAGGGATTTTTAGGAATATTCATCTGATGTCTCATCTAAATTGTGTTCCATGTTTCAGATGAAACATTTTTCTCCTAGCTACAGTAGGTCATCCATTTTGTCTTTGTAGGGATCCTTTATGTGTTAGAAGATACTGTCATATTGGTCTGTGCCAGCAAAGTATCCATTTACAAGACTGTCCAAACACACTGCAGACTGCAGAATACCTAAAAAGGAGGAAACATAGGTTTGCATTGCCACAGCCAACAGAAGAAAATGCAACCTGCTACACATGTGCCTGCAACACCATCTGTGACAAATATTTTTCAGCCTAACTGCTTCCACCTCAAGCAACACTCACAAATTCATATGGATCACATAGGTTGGCTTTGAAATCGGGAATTAGGTTCACGTAGCATAGGTAGGTGTTGAAGTTTAATCCCAGCCACACAGCTGTGCACTCAGTCTCCTCCCCAGCCCCAGAGGGATGGGAGAGAGAATCAAGAGTAAAAGTGAGAAAAATCACAGGTTGAGATAAAAATGGCTTAATAGGTAAAGCAAAAGCCGTACATGCAATCAAACAAAACAAGGGATTCATTCACCACTTCCCATGGGCTGCAGGTGTTCAGCCATCTCCAGGAATGACAGGCTCCATCACACACAACAGTGATTTGGGAAGAGAAACGCCGTCCTTCCAAACATGCCCTTCTTCTTTCCCCATCTTTATATGATGGCAGGTAGTATGGGATATCCCTCTGGTGAGTTGTGGTCAGCTCCCAACCTCTTGTGCACCCCCAGCCTGCTCACTGGTGGAGTGGGGTTGGATTAGCAGCAGAAGAGACCTTAACTGCATGGGAGTACTGCACAGCAACAAGGAAAACATTCCTGTGTTGTCAGCACTGTTTTAGGCAAGAATACAAGACACAGCCCCATGTCAGATACTATGAAGGAATTTAACTACCCCAGCCAAAACCAGCACAGTATGTTTGCTGCCATGCAGGTGAAACTAAGTAGTTAGTCAGGTTGGATATACCTTATATCTGGAAGAGTTTAGTGGAGATCTATCTCACGTAATACCCTTGACAATGCATAGAGCATCCTGTACAAATCACATGTGATAAAAGTTTTTCATGTATGAGTCAAATTCCAGGCTTTTATACTTAGATGTTAAGAGGACCTAGATAAAAGTTATCTTGTCTGTTAAACTGTGAGCAAGGACACAGATTTTCTGCAGATTGAGTCACTTATCCTTATGACCTCTCTGTTCTTCAGCATTTTACATACCTGCCACTGTCTGTATCCTGATTGGAAGATGATGACTTCCTCAGTCAATCACATTCTGGTTCACTGAGTGTCTTCAGCTCTCTTTTGCATAAATGGGAGCTGCCTGTGTTGAGAACTTTTGAAAGTCTCTCCACAAGTATAATTTCCCAAATTGTCTCTGTTTTTCTGCAAACCCAGCAAAGCAGATGAAATTGTATGTCTCAGCTACATTTAGGTAAGCACCATTCACAAAGCTACCTCCAGGAATCTTCCTTTGTGTAGAGTCTAGACTAGGAAAGCAAACAATAAGAGTCTGAATTGTCTTGCAATGGTACTTTCTTTGCTTCCTTCTTTGCAGAAGCACCTTTTCAGGTTGTACTGAGTTTTACCCTGAATCTTGAGCACATTGTCATTAGTCCGTATTGAATGATTACATTTGTATAAGGGCAGAATTCATACATATTGTGCTTTTGTTCACTTGAACATATTTTAGTTGCTTCTTGTTCATCAAATATACAGTTCATAACAAATAATGATGCCTAATTTAGATGAAGTCTCAAGCAGTTTCCGCTGATGAAATGGAGCATGTAATGCATTTTCTCTTATAATGGATGTTCTTTTGGAACTCGCTAACCTTTGTATGGAAACAAAAATATTTCTGCTACTTATCCCAAGAGAAAAATATTGAATATGAAAATGGTAAAGCTGCATTTATAGGTGAAATAACTATTAAAAGAAGAGTTATGCATGTTAGCATTAGATTTATGTTTCATATTCTTTATCTGTTTTAAACTATCCATCAAAAGATGTACCTAGCCCTGAACTGTTTTAAAATAGGGGTGGGGTTTATTTTATCTAAGATAAAATAATATCTAAGATAAATAATAAGATAATAAATAAATAATAAGATAGATAAATAAATAAATAATAAGATAAAAAATATCTAACATAAAATAAATATTTACACTGTTAGGTAAATGATTTGACTCAGTGGTCTTAGAGGTCTTTTCCAAGTTAAATTATTCTATGAATCTATAAACCATTTACCCAAACCACCTTACCTAAACTAGAGCATCCTCTCAAGGCTATTAATTTAGCTGATGTGTATCAAGAGAGATGTCCAGGACCTGCTCTCTGTCCCTGAAGCTGGCCAGCTGGCACATCCTGGCTTGTACATACCGCAGAGTTATTTTCCCTTCCCAAAAATACCTACCGTTTAAATAGGAGGTGTCCACATTGCCTACAGGAAATGTCCCCGTCTGGCATAAGTCCCAAGCTATGCTCAGGCCTGATCAGAGATAGTGCTAGCTGGCCAAGGCCAAAACTGTGCAGTCAGTCTTGCTAATAGTATGGATAATCTTGTTGCAGTTTTTAGGCCCATACCCCAGTGCATTACTGGTATAGATGTAGCCTTATACTGTCTCTACATTCAGTGAGGAGTTACCCTGAGGTGATGGTCCATCTGGCTTGTCTTACTTATGTGTTAGTATGGGATGAGTCAATATCTGGAGATACCTTTTTCAGTTAAATATAAGAAGTGCCTATATGATTGTACAATTTACTTCACATTTGGGCAACTATAATTAACTGAGATGAATATCATCATAGATGCTACAACCTAGATTCAGCCTGTCTAATATTGGAAATCAGGCATCTGATTTCAAGAACATACTGGATTCAAGTTGTATAGTTAGTCAATGGGAGAAGATAAACGTGTGAAATATAGAGCCAACCCAAGATTTGACCTGACCTCTAGAAGTGTCTCTTCGTCACTTTTGGCTATAGGAGAGAACATAACTAAGTTCATTCAGGTAGGAACCTCAGCCTAAAGGCAAGAGGGTTGAATTTGGTCTAGTAAGCACATTCCTGGGACTCTGATTACGAACATTGACTGCACAGAATCTTGGATCACCTCTTTTTTTAAATTACATAATTCTTGCCGTGGCAGGGCGAAAAAGATTTGTAAATGTGGCTAAAGTGTAATCCATGTTGCAATGTTTGCCAGTCTGTAGATGGTATGAAGCAATAGCTCTGAAAAATTCATCTTATCTCAGTTGATCAAAGGGAAACTTGATGAAAATTTGGATTCCTGTTCTCTTTTAGATAAACAGACTACATCTTAGCCAATTTTGCTGGGTAGATTTTGCATTATTTGAATTAGAATCATGTCTTGTCAGCAGGATTTGTTCCTGAAGAACTGATAGAAGCTACAATTACTGGAAGTTATTTAAAACTCCACATTTGTGAAACCTTACTCAATATCTGTTAAATTTTGAAGACTTTATGAAAAATTGAAGAAAAAAAATTATCTAAATGAACAATTGGGAAATAGCAGTTACAGCACCAAGTCATATTACAGACAGCATAGAAACCCTGTGACAGAGAAATGTTGTTTATAAGAAAAACAGATCTTGTGTGTATGAGAAATATATGTAATCTTGTTTCTCCATCTGCCAGGAAGTTTTTCAGTTTATTTTACCTTTATCATTATCAACAATGCAGCCTCTACTCTGAATGCCAGCACCACCATAATCACAGTTATTGGTATATTTCACTGAAAATTCCCCAGGGCAGTGCAGAATGTGATTAAAATCAATTGAGGTTCTGTTTTACAGTATCTACATGGGAGAATTTTTTATTGCTTGCAATGCTGCCATTTGTTTATGTGAGCCCGAAGGGCAAAATTCACTGCTGGTACATCTAAAAAGTTAACTAAAAGAGGGCAAGGGAGCAAGCTCAAGCACTGACCACTTGTCTGTGTTCTGCTTAACTCTTTCCTCACTGCTGGCTCTCTCCTGTAACTCCTGGTACTTTCTTCCAGACAATACTTTGATGTAGTTTGGGGAATATTTTAATTGAGGGACTACTTTCAAAGAAAGCAGAGACAAGGCTTTGCCAGGTTGGACTCTAAGACACACAGTCCTGTAATGATCTCCCACCTCCTGCCAAACTGCCTCTCAAAGTAGGCAATAAACAACCCAAATGTCATTCTTACAGAAGTGCTACACAGAAGAATTGCTGATAAAAGCTCATAAAAGCTCACATACTGTGTGATGCCTTGAAGAACTGGAAAACCCATAGAAAAATAACTGGTGTAATTACATCTCAGGGCCACCACACAGGGCATGGAAGAACCAAGAGCCAAATACTACAGTTGGAAGTCACTGGGTACTGTCTGACTTTAGTCAAGGGGTTAGGCCTTTGTCAGTCTTTTGTATAGCACTATACACATACTAATAAGATCTACAGTTCATAAATACTTCAACACTGAGTGTTAGTTTTATCCAAACTCTATTTATCCAATTTTTTTACCTTAATTTTCAGATTGATTTTGCCTTCCTTTTTTCAGGGTGCTCAAACAAAATCGAACTTTTTCTTCATCCTAAATGAAATTCCATGTGTAAATAGTATCTGATTTGTGTTGAATTTTAAATCAAATGCAGGTACAAAAATGTTGTTACAATTTGATGCCAAAGCTGAGTGGCTGTCAAAGCTTACCCATATGCAGATCTTTTTAAGTGTAGCTCATTCATGTCCCAAAACTTACGAGACACATAGGATTTCAGAATAACAACAGAAAGCAAAAAAGTAGCTCATTTAATCTGCCTTTCTGATTTTCAGTTGTTTAATTTACATGCCATTTAATGTTAATTACTTGGATTTCATTCAAAGCTCCTTTGGACAAGCCAAAGGTGATGGTAAATCTGAGAATCTGGAAAAGTAAAAGATTTGGCAAAACCGTTGCTTGGGAGCTGGTGTCCATCTGTAATTTCTTTCATCCATGTGCACTTTTGTGCTCAAAGTGTTTGACTCAAAGGTTAGAACACAAGCATATCTTGCTAATTGTGCAGCACAGATACTGTATAGTCATTTTATTCTTCACATGCAGAGCCTAAAGGAGATTTGCAGTGAAAAATGTTGATATTTAGCAGTGCACTGTAATGTACCAAACAATATTAATTTAAAACCATTCACTAGTGAGACCCCCTGAACTTTCACAAAAGGTTTGAACTTTTCAGTCACCATGAAATTACTCTGGGCAGCTGGCCAGTTCCTAAATAGGCTGTGTGTACATCAGTAGCAAAGCTTTTAATTTGGAACATGATTGATCTCAGCCTGTTTCGAAAACTGTCAACTAAAATGAAAAAGTTAGAGCATTGCTGCAAATTTTTATAATAATTTGATTTCATTGAAATATTTACAGAGCATTTAAGTGAATTTCACATACATTTGCCTCATAGACCACATGAATATTGCATCTCTCACTCTTTAAGTTTTGCACATTACTGGCTCTTCTTCCATGATCAGAGTTAAATGAATAGAGAACAAAACAAAAATTAAGAAGGGTAACTCTTATTCCTTTGGATTTGGTTAAGTCTGTTTCTCCTTTGGCATGTTCTCACTAAACTGTCAATGTCTTAGAAACTCAATGACTGTGTTAAATTTGAGCTTTCAGTTTGTTTTGCCAAGATCAATACTTGAGGATGTTTCTGTCTCTAAATGCAAATTGGTGATATTAAGAGTTAGTCACCTTAGTTTGCCCTTTGTACTGTTCAAGTGATGTTGTTCATATTACCAGACCCTGGAGCACTTCCACCTTTCAGTCTGTCAGCTCCCACGTGAGTCCATCATGAGACCTCTGCATGTGCAGACACTTCTCACATCCTGCTTCCACGGAAGAGGATGTCAGCTGGAGGGCAGGTGTGACACTGCCCTACATTCACCTGAAGATCTGAAATGCACTGTTGTATGTCTCTTCTGCTGAACACAGGGAGAGACTGTGGGAATGCAGCTCCCCTAATCAGGTCCTGCTGCTTGTCTCATTCCAGTTCTTTAGTGATTTTTCAGCAACTCCAGTCACTGCTATCAGAGAAGTTGCAGTATGCACTTCAGGAGAACTCACTACTTTCACCCTGACCACATTTACCGTGATTGCTATCTGAATGACTGTAGTGCTACAATGTTTTAAGATAAAAAAATTAAGAACCACGATTTATTGCCTTACTCTCGAGGTTCTAGATAACCCTGTGTATACTGTGTGGTTCAAGCACTGTAACACGGTGTATTTTTTATTTTTTTATATGTCAACTTTCATTTCTGAAACATGGATGAGAATGCTTTAATACCTGGCAGAGGTGAGATGGTGTGTGACCAGCCTGGTGGTGTGGCACTTCTGGCCTGGTGGGACCAGTGTGGTTACATAGGAGACAACTTGCTTCCTGACAGAAAGGCTGCTCTCTCCAGCAAGGCAGTGATTGCTTTTCAGACCATCCCAGCACAGTTGTCTGACCACAGCCAGGATACCTCTGTGTCAAAAAGATAACCCTAACCCTTTTCCTCATTCACAGTCATTGTCTGCTGTCTCTTTTATTGCACTCTGCCTCTCCCAGTCTTCCACTTTCACCACTATTCATCCTACTGTGTGTGTTTAGGACAACCACTTACAGGTTCTCTTAAATTTGAGGGCCAAGATCTTTATTATACTAAAGCTGATTTTAGCAATCACATTTTTTGTAAGGAAGTCTTGAAATCACAAAAACCATTTACAGCTGAAGCTGCAATGAGTAGTATAGATGAGATTGTACTATGTAACACCTGGGCTGTGCCATGAGAGAGGATCAGTACAATGCATCAGTTGCTGCAGCTATGCATGCACAGTGTGTGTGGGTCAGAGGGTTTTGCTTCAAAACAGATTCAGTCTCACACTGGACTACCTGCCCCATCACACATGGGGTTCAAAGCCACCCTAAGGACCAGCCACTGGCTGTGATCCTTAAGCCTGGACTGCATTTGTAGGTAACCAAGGTAGAGCCTGTGGTTTGTTTCCTCCAAGAAGAATCTGGTTTGCTTAACAACACAGCTTATAAACTGAATGAGAAAACAAGTGCTGATGGTTCAAACTTCAAACTGCTCCAAACCAGAGACATGGCCATAATGCCTTTCTGTGAGAAAAGAATAACACAAACATGCTTTCTTCACCTGTAAGTCTGCCTTTCTCATAGCTATCTTTTCTATTGATCTAAGACAATTACGTGAACAGATCAGGGAGAGCTTGGTTTTCAGGGGGCCTGTTCAAGTGACCACAGGAATCCCAAATTAAAATACCCTCTCTGACATTCCCCACCATTTATACGCTCTTTGGATAAGTTTTGATACGGGTCCAGAGCAGTTTTACTGGATGTGTTGTGCCACTAAATCTGCTCCTGCAAACTCAAGCATCATGGAAGTAGTGGAAATAGACACAAATTCCTTCAATGGCTTTACAGACGTAAATGTTTTTTACCATCCACAAGAGGATTTAGCCAGGCCAGTCTGACAAAATATTGATGAACCATTACTAGTGGGCTATTGGGGTTGGTTATTGAGGGCCATGCAGAGCAAATCATGCCAGTGTGCATTTTCTTGCCAATAGTAAGAGGAATTAATCAAACCTAAAAGTCATAGAGGAAAATGTCCTAATATTTTATTTGGGTTTATTTGATTATTTGGGTCTAGAAACTCATCATAATCCCATTTCAACAGAATCCTGTAGCTTTAAAAATTTATGTGTTTATTATGTCTTAAAGAAAGTTGAAATATAAAGGTTTTAAGCAGCAATACAAAACAGGATGTATGTCATGTGGAGCAACAATTACACCCTAAATGCATGGAGAAGAACTCAGTGAAGCTAAATGCCTCATACTACCCAATATGTAATATTATCACAGCATGAGTAATTGGAGATATTCTACAGAACTGCTTTGACTTTAGGTTGTTTTAAAGCCTATCTTGAATAATTCTCCTGTCCCCTTGTTTACCTTTTGAACTGTACAGTTTCCTGCTTTCAAGCTCTCCTTGATGTGTTATGCACTAAGACTTCAGACAACATTGCAATGTTCTCTCTTCTGTATACACTGACTTCTGAAAACAGGAGTTCATAGCTGTGACATTGTCCATGGCAAAATGTGCACACTTATGCAGTGTTTTTGTACTGAAAAGGAAGTATCAGAAACTGGAAACTTCTTTTTCCTCTAAAAATAGTCCTTTCCTAAAACTTTCCAACAGTACAACATTGCAGAAAAGCCTGGTTTCCTTGTCAGTGAGCAATTTCTTTCAGCACTACTCTGGCATTTCAGGGGTTCTGAATAGTCTGAATTTGAAATGATGAGGCACTCCCCTCCAGAGATGTCTCTGAACACTCAGGGATTTCCCCATAAGGCTAGTAATCTATATTCTCATCCTAGAAAGTCTCTTTCTAAATTTTATTCTCTCATTCCTTTGTTTGGTGTACACTAATATACTCTTGAAATAATTTGTTTTCAAGTATTTCTTATATAAATTTGCATCATCTCACCTGCCCTTAATTATCAGTTCTTGTAGATGTGGAATAAATCTTATAAACAGTCTTTCTCTCCTTTTTTCTCCCTTGCCCCAGTTGGTTTACATAGTGCTTCCCTGGTTTTCATGGCTCTCTTCAGCACTATTTGGGCTTGTCAGTATGAAAATGGTAAAACAGTGTTTAGAAATCTATGCATACCCAGATATGGTCTCTTTAAAACAGCACAGAGAGGAGCTATGGACTTCTGTACTATTTTTCATACCTCTGTAATGTCTAACCAACAGAGCTTGGCTGTGAATGTAGCCTTTGGCTGGTAATGCAGTTGGTGCCCAAACTGGCCTTTTGATGCTGTATTGAAGTCCAAAATCTTGTTTAATTTCTGCTCTTATTCTTTATCTAGAATTTTTGCAGTCTGTTATTTCTTGCCCCTGTTTCTAAATGTGTCCTTTTCCTTGTCTAACATGGTATTTGCAGCTCTTCGCATTTTAATATCAAGTGTGTGTTAACGTCATCTTTTCTTCCTTTTAAGGATCATTAATAAAGCAATGAAACACGACTGGACATAATACAGATGCATGCAATATTCCCCTTTTATTCTGACTCAGTGCTTTACCATTAATCCTTAGTCTTCATTTGTGGATCTTCAGTTTTCAGTCCACATGACAACTTACATCCCACCAAATATGAATTGATTTTTAGTTTAAGCTGTCCTGTGGCTGGAAGTGATGATGTTGCTGATAGCATGACAATGCAGCAGAGCCGTTGTTCCTCTATAGCATGCTGTGGGAGCATGCATTTCACTAGGCAGGGCAAATGAGAGTTAAAACTGTTCAACTTTCTGGGCAATTGCCCCTGGTAAAATCTATAGCTGATGTCTATCAGCAGTATTCCCTGCAGGTGCTGATGGTGAAAATCTCTTCTATAATATAAGCTTCTAATCCTTTGCTCACATGCAGGGGTGAGAAAGGGAAATGAAATTTCAATTAGATGTATGCTTGTTGAAATAGTATGCAATGCACATACAGTTTAAAATAAATGTGAAAATTAATTTCTCTGCTTCTTTTTGACATGGTATTTTTTGGAATGGCACAATTGAATTGCTACATAAAGTAATCAGAATTCAGGAATTATATGTCTCTGTCTTTTTTTTTTATCTTGTATCATCTGATTTAGCCATCATCTGTCCACAAAAATGTATACATCTGCCTTTTCTGTACTTGGATGTGTGATATTCCATGGAATAACTGTTTGTGAATAATTATAAATCCAAAATTTGTTGTGTGATTTGCCGCAGCTCAGTATTGCTGATGTAGATGGATTCTTTTGAGCTCTTTGTTACTGCTTATAATACTCATCTAAATGTAATTTTCCTGTTATTTTTGTGTTCTGAGAGCTGGATTTCTTTAAAATTTCCGCTTTTTAAAGTGCTGTGATGTCTTTAAATATCAATCAGCTGTCGGTATATACAGAAAGATGTGCCTAATAAGAAAAGATCATGGATGTTTATTTGCTTGATAAAGTGTTAGGGATCTGTGAAGGAAACATAGAAATAAGCATATCAAATACAAAATTAATATGCTTTGTATTTTAAAATTAAAATTATTAGCAATCCTCCCATTTTATGTCTTCCAGTTAAAGGCATGTTATTGTTAGGTATTTGTCATCTTCTAGCACAAGCAGACCAATAAACTCATGAGTATCAAATTTACCCTCTGTAGGTCTTTGCTGCCATCTTCTGTTTCTTGAAATGATTGCCGTTATTATTTGGATTCTGAAAAATAGCAGTGGGATATTATGGAGTAAAATTTCTCTATTTTTTTTTTATTTTCTTGTTTTCAGCTGAAGCAAAGTGAAGCTAATGCAGATACAAAGGAGAAGCTTCCATTGCGTCTACGCATATTTGAAAAATTCCCAAACAGGCCACAAATGGTGAAAATCTCCAAGCTTCCTTCAGATTTCACAGTTCCAAAAATAAGGTATTGAAATATTTCCTTCGCTAGTATGCTGTAAATTTTTCTGCGGCCACATAGCACCCAAAATATTTCACTTTTTTTCTTGTGGCTTAGGCAGATAGTTCAGAAAATCAGAAATTAATCAGAACTAACATAGGCATTCAAAAGATGTGACATTTTGGATTTACCTTTGTTTTCACTTTTGGGGAGAAAAAATCATAGCACTCCTTACAACTTACGGATAAAAGCAGCTAGATGGACCAAAACTGACACAAGTACAATATAATTGAAAGATGGATTGTTTCTCCACTTCCACTTGGATTTTAGATTTTTGGTTCACATGGACAACTAGCAGTTTAATCGATTCTCATGTAGATTTCTAGAAATACGGTGAACTGGCAGCAAATATTAGAGGGGATAACACAGACCATCCAATACCAGTTGCTCTGTGATGACCTTGTCCCTTCTTTGTATTTGCATAGTTATCAGTATCCTTATCACTCACCTTAACAAAGGATCAGACTCTCAGTTATCTACTAGATCATTCTTTACTGTGAGGGTGGTGAGGCACTGGAACAGGTTGCCCAGAGAAGTTGTGGATGCCCCACCCCTGGAAGTGTTGAAGGCCAGGTTGGATGGGGCTCTGAGCAACCAGGTCTAGTGGAAGGTGTCCCTGCCCATGGCAGGCAGAGTGGAACAAGATGATCTTTACAATCCCTTCCAACCCAAACCATTCTATGATTCTGTAATTATCAGTTACAGTACAATTATTTTTGCTTGGTGTCAAAAACAGCTTACACAAATCTGAGGGCTGCTCTAGCTTATGCAGTCCGCAAAGTTTGCTCAAATGGCACAGGCTTGCTAAACACGTCCTCTGGCCATGCCCATTCCACTGTCCTCAACAATCACATGCTGGGAGAGAGGATGATGTGAAAGATTGCTGCCATTGTTCTGAGCCTCCTGAGACTACGTTTCTTTTGATTAAATTCACAAGAAAGCTAAAGCAACTGGTTTATACTGTTTGTCATATCTTAACTGAATGAAAGGAATAACGCTGGTTAGAAGAGTCAGGAAAACAACCTTCCAAACCTCAAGGAAGCAATCATGGATGTTTTGCTTTTAGTATCAAAGTACTGTTTGGTTATATACAGAGGCCATTCTTCTAGTCTTTGTCCTTTTTTGCTATTTCTTTCTAGCTGTGTTTTTCCCAGCATACTCTGTACTAATTCGTAATCATATTAACTACTGAAACAGACTTCAAAGTAGCAGTAGCAAATCATATCTTTAAATCTGAAGCTATTATAGCATGTAGAAGTATCTCTCCAGAGAAAAATTAGTTTTGACATAGTCAGTTTACACTGAAATGAGGAAGCTCTACTGAACTTAAAATACAGCTAGATAAATGTACATTTGTTGTAAACAGAAATGCTTCTGCATTTTAAACATGACATATGGGAGGCACAGAATTGCTGAAGCGCCTTAATACTGGCATTCAGAGTAGTTATATGAACAGATGTTGTTTGAAATCTTCAAGAATTTCATGCAGAGAGAATGTTTCCTTTGGATTATATCAGAATTTGATTTACATTCAAGTAACAACTTGCTGTTTAATGAGCTCAAAAGAACTGAAAACTGCAAAAGACACTTGAAATATTTAGAAGTTTAACTGGTAAATGAATTAATAATAAAAGCAATAGAATTATTTTCTTTGAATCTACATACAAGTGACCCAGCTCTCAAATCAGTTATGGATTTATTTAATAAATTAATTCAATTGTTAGCAGTTATTTTGTTCACTCTGTTAGTTTATGCATCTATAGCCCAGTACAACTTTTTCTCGGAAGTTTATCCATCTTAGCAGTAATGGGTTGTGACATGTCACAAGAAAAACCAAATATTAACTCTTCCTGGAGTATTAATACATCAATATCTTCTTTTTGTTCACAAGGGAAAGTTTTATGAAGCAGTTTATTGATCGCCAGCAACAAGATACCAGCTGTTTGCTGCGAAGACTTCCTTCAGCATCTTCTTCCTCATGTGACCACTCTAAAAAATCAGCAATTGAAGAAAACAAATATATTGATCAAAAGGTAAATCAAGAATATAGGGCAGTGTATGTCTTTCCTTGTATTGTGAGGAAAGATATCAGATTATTCAGTTTGTCAAACTACATAAAAAGTGAATACATGCTAGGATGATTGAACACAGGCTAAAAGGTTATATTTAATTTAGCCTAAAACAGAGATCATAGCAGATCCTCAGTTGGTTTAAATTTTCCCATCTTCTTTGAATTCAAAATTAAGGATTTGATACATTGTTTTGTTTACTGCATGCATCTTTTGAAGCTATTTTTTTGAAGTAGTTTTGCTGTTGATCACTGAGAAGCTAGTGTGGAAAGTTACAGTTTCTGAATATCACATTGGATTTCTGAGTGCCTTGATACTATTACAACAGTGAAAACACACTTCACTGAAGCAAGGTCTCTGTGTAATCACTGAAGATGAGTAAAATTTAATAATTATTCTAATTATTTAGAGGACATTAACCTATCTATAATGCTGGGAATCACTAGAAAACAGGTGCTGAACACATATAATTGATACCCATCTTGCTAAGTGCTGCTAGTCTCCCAGTCAGACTGACTGGATCATTGGATTTGACAAATGCAAGACTGCTTGAAGTGATGACGATGATGATGCAGCAACATAAGTGACTTCTGATACCTTACAAAACAATAGGGGCAGAAAATAATTTTCACGTGCATCCTGGAATATACTGCTTTCCCAGATTTCTAGTGGAATCTACACTGACATCAGTCCTTAATCACTTGTAATATTGTGCAACTTAGTGACATTTTAACAGCCAAAAGAAAAGCGCTTTCAGTATTGTTACAGGGTGCTTGAATGCTCTTTGAATATTAACATCTGGGTTTTTTAGATATGTTTTAAGTAGCTAAATCACAGACAAGAAAAAGAAAGAGTCTGTGTGTTGCAGTTACTGCTATAACTGGCTTTCCTAGTGTGTGGTTTGCAACCATGACTCAAGACAGCATTCATACAGGCAGGCAGCAGAGCTGCAGAAAACATTTCTCTTCTGATAATGAATGAAAATAGACAATTTGCAAGCTACTGTTAATTGCCTTCCCCAGTTTGGTGCTGTGGCTGATGTATTCTATGGCATTAGTAAGCCAAAGCTGAACAGCACGGCCCAGAGGGAAGTCTGTGGCAAAATCAGACCAGGAAGGCCATAGGAAAGAATGAAGCCTAAATAAAAATCACCTGCTTTAAAAAGCACAGCAGAACAATTGGATAAGTTATTAAATGACAAGCCTAGGGATTAGCAGAACTATGCCAAATATTGCTAATAATGAATCTCAAACGCTATGCCTGGGAAATCAGAGTACATTTCTAGCAGATAATGAAGAGATGAACAAAGTCCTTAAAGTTGTGTCAGCCACACAGATAAGTCCACAATATGCAATGCAGAGCTGTGCAATGATGCAGTAGATCTGCTTACATGAGTATAGTTTAGATATTTTAAATTGCATCTGAATTCTTTCTGCCTGCTGTTCACAAAAGTGAATTGTTATTGTGTTTGAAGACAGATGAATACATGGCACAGTTTATTAAATGAGATCTTGCAATACAAAAACAGAATGCTGCATTCTTTTCAAATTTTTCCTTCTCTTTAAGAGCAAATATGCATGATCTGACTTTCATTTTTTAATTGAAATAAGCATTTGCAAATTGGTGTTGCACTATTCAATCTGCTTTAAGCACACAGTTTAGGATTCTGATACCTCAAGGGTAGAAACAATGATGAATAATATTTCTGATAAACATACCTTAAAACAAGGTATTTACACATCGTTATTAAGAGAAGAAAGCACTAGGAAGGATTTGTGAAAGTAATTATTCTGGTTTTCTATAGTTACAGTTGCCAAGGCAACCTCACTTTTGCGTGAACAAATCTTGTTAAAAATATTCTTAAAACAAGCTTGGAATGACTGGTTGCACTGAAGTATAAACCTTACATACATACTTTACTTTTCTTCGTAAAAAAAGAAACCAAACAAAACATTTTACTAGTCTCAATGCCTAGTAGGATGCATTCTCACTGTTCCTGATAGCAGGGGGATGGCTTCAGAAACTTTTCGCTTCTTTTTGTAGTTGATGAAAAAAAATGTGGAATCAAAAGGTAGAACCAAAAGGTGAGATCTCACTGACAGATTTGATTCTGTTCTTCCTTTGTGGTGCCTGAACTCTGGCTAATTCCTCTAGTTACTCCTGGACTTAAGGCAGTATTTCTGTGTTCCACACCTGCTGAAGTGATAGAAAATACTTAATCCATACATTCTCTTATTTTTCTCTTATTTCCACTTCAGCAACATTCTTTTTTCCTTGTTATAGTTACCCACTTCCTTTAAAAGTTGTTTTAAGTTATAAAACAGGAGTAGATTTTCATTTAATTATTTCTTCTTTTTTGAGGTATTTTACCTTCTCAAAAGAATTGAAAAATTTATGTATTTGTGTAAATTACTGTAACCATGACTAAAATCCATTTGAAATTTTTTTTCAACTATCCAAATCAAAAGAACTTTGCAAAAGTGTTCTCTGCTATACTCCTTTTTTTCTAGTCAAGTCTGTGAACTCCAGCAGTTTTTCTAACTCTTACAAATTCTTAAACTATTATGAAAGTAATAAATTAACCAAACACTAATATAAAAAAATCACTTTTAGATGCCTAAATGCCCTTTACCTTTAGACATCCCCTAAGAGCTCGCTCTCAGTGTGTGGGGTCTGTCGTGGGTGTGTGTCTGTGGATTGTACCATGTCCATCCTTCTACATCCAGTGCCATCAACACCTGGGTTCTCTCTCGGATGCAGATGCTTGATAGACAGTTTAGCACAATGCTTTGTTTGAGTTGTTTATTATTATCTCTAATGTTTTGTATGTAAAACTGGGATTTTCTGACCTTAACACTGCTGGAAATGCAGCATTTTTTGCTCTCTGCTTGAGGTCCTGCACAGCAAATTTTCTTAAACCCATGGATCTTGCCATAGACCTCCTTCACTGCATGCTGATCTAGTTTGTCCTGATGTGGTCAGCTGGCCACGAGTTGAAGAGTTCTGAGTCTAATTAGAGAAATCAGGACCAGAGCATACCCCTGTTGTATTAGAAATTACCATGAAGGTATTTTCTGGTAAAAAAAAACTGCAAGACTTTTTGGGAAAAGGGCAACAAGACAATGCCCTCAAAAATTAATGGAAAAATTATCTGAGGAAAGAGTTAAAAAATTATAAGAGGGAGTTGTGATATTAAATGTGCCTTGTAGATGGAGGAGGGTGAGTTTTAGGGACAGAGGGGGAAGTGTTCTTTTATACTTCTACTTTTGTATGAAAATTATTCACAGGATGCTGTGAATTTCCTTAGATAACCAATATTTCAGTTAATTCTTGGACAGAAGAACTGGATGAAGTATGTAAACACATAATTTTAGTGTGAGTGGGTGGATTAGAAGAAAGGAAGTTGGCAGAAAATAAGGACATCTCACTGTGGTGACTTTCGCAAGAGACTGAGGGATAATTGCAGCAAGTTTCAGGGGACAAAGAACTAAACAAACCCTGGGATTTACAACAAATAAGGTGCCCAGTAAAATACATCGGAGTTGTCTGTTGAGCACTGGCCTTGCCTTCTTAACTTTGAGACTAGAATCAGAGGCACAGAGTCGCTTCAAAGTGCTTTCCTAAGAGACATACAACTTTTAGGAATCCTTGCAGAAAATTATTGTGAGAAGAACACTTCTGAACGTGGTTACTTATCTTTGGCCACAAATCACAGCACATGGCTGTTAATTTAAAGCTCAAAACTGACAGGCTCATGAGACAAACTTTGAAAATGCCTGTGGCTCAATATGTACAGATAACCCATGTGCATGTTTACAGCAGTGGCACAGCAGGAATGGATTACAAAAGAAAGCACAAAAGCATTTGATATAACCATGTATTTTATAGTTCAGACTTTGAGCCTCTCCCGTATAATTGAAGAATATAAGCAAGCCA
The DNA here is from genome assembly GCA_035583155.1 of Acropternis orthonyx. Lineage (NCBI taxonomy): Eukaryota > Metazoa > Chordata > Aves > Passeriformes > Rhinocryptidae > Acropternis > Acropternis orthonyx. The sequence continues at coordinate 80,293,840 of JAWWEU010000001.1, read as the reverse complement.
GCTCCCTTATTTAATTGGATAGCAGCAAACATAATTCTTCTTTTCTCTTTTATCATTCTGTTTCCTTTCTTATTCCTTTCATAGGTATGAGTTTTTAGTTCTGCTAGCAGTGCAGTTAGTAGCCATTCCTTTTTTCCTGTGGGAGCCAGATGCATCGTTAAGGTCTAGTTCCTGGGAAAGCTTGACCTCCCATGCCATATGCCTCTCCCATTGATTTCCTGCTTACAGGAGAATGTACCTGTGTGATGGAAGTCATGGCTAGGAAGGGAGAGATGATTTCAGAGGTAGCCAGAGCCATTACATAGGAGGATTATGAATATTAAGCAGCAGACCTCATGCTGGATTCTGTGTTTAATGTGTGTTTGGGTGACATCATACATACTGCATTTGTGAGCTGCTGAGATATGAGATATGCTTTATCTTGATAAGATGTTGTTGTTTAATCTGGTTGATTTGTTTCATCATGGGTTTTTCCCTGATCTGTGCTCAGCTTCTACTTTTCCTTGCAGAAAGTATTTGTACCTGTAAAAGCTGAAATAGCCTTTTGGCTTCTCTAAGACACAGCTTTTAGTATGAAAGACAGGGTGTCCCAAGATACCTTTCAGAAAACTATCAGGTGTGAAGACATACAACTTATTTCTATTTTCTCCTTCTTATAAAAGAACCGAGGGTAGAATATTTATTTATAAATTCTAATTTCCAGAATTTCTATTTCTTATTGTGATAAACTTATGTTCCAAGTTAATCAACCTCTCTGAACTTTATTTTGGGCATTCAATTGTGCAAAGCAGAATTTTGGCACAAAAAGTACAATAGCATTCTGTTGTGTTTCTGATTCTTTTCTCTAAGTAATTGAAATAATAATTTTATCACATTAATTTTGAATATAGCAGAAACTAATAAAGTGTAATTGCACACAAATGCCAAGTAGAAAAGAATATTTATCTTTAAATCCTACATTTTTCCAGAAGTAATTCTTGGAGAACTGTGTGCATAAGTATCAACAAAAGTTATTCAAACTTTTTCTTAATTTACTGAGTATCTGAATAGAACTCTGTCATAACATTTCAGTTTCCATATACCACTTGTTAATTAAACATGGCCAAGTGCATCAAGTCTTATCTATTTATGTCGTTCACAGGATAATGCCAAAATGTATCTTGTTATAACATTCAGAAAAGTCATTAAAACAATCTACCTGCTGGAATCATAATGGCTTATGGATCCAGCATTTTCTTGCTCATTACAGTCATGATTTTCAAAGATTTTTGTCCCACATCTGTTCTCATCAGGTCTTTCTAATGAACTTAATATATGTAAGTGCAGTGATGTATATCAGGTTTACTGAAACTCAGCTGACTTCTTTGTCTGTTTCACCTTTTTAAAGATGTTGTTTATTTTCAGATAAAATGGATCTGTAACAATGTCCCCATGTCTAAATAACCAATGCTCATTAAGTATTTTACCAAATACACATTTGAGCTGGTAATGTTTTACTTCTCTGACCATGTTTGCAATAGTAGCAAGACTCTGTTCTTGTTATGGTCTGTCTCTGTCTTCTGATGAGTTTAAATTGCTTTGTCACTCTTACCCTTACATAGTATGTTCAAAATTCTGCCTGGGAAAATGCTGATTTTCCATTACATCCTGAGGAAAAGAAGGTGGGGGACTGGACACTTTGTCATTTTCAAAAAGAGCCATAACTCAGCACTTCTTTCTGGCATTTCCTTTCTACTTCATCAGTTTTGCAATAAGATATTTAAAGTGTTTGGCACAAAGGCTGTGCAGATGCATTAAAATACAAAGGAATGATCAGACTACTCTGTTTTCTTCAATCAAACAAAATACAGACATGGCAAAATTTTTAGTGCTGTTGTATTTTAACAGATAAGAGCATGCATTAGTTTGGAGTGAAGGGAAAGGTAGTGAGGGACTGGGTTACAGGAGAGCCCTTCTCTTTGAGCCTTGTGCTCTCCCTTTCCCCACTTCTACCAAGGGATCCAGGTCTCTGTCTCCAGGCCCTTCAGTCTCCACCACCCATTCACAGGATTCATTCACAAGCACTGATTAACAACAGTCACGATCGCTTCTTTCTAGTGAACAGAATTATGTGCATGTGCTTGTACAACCAGGAGTAATGTTCTTCCTTACCTTCCACTTGAAACTCTCTGTCCATATCTCCCATTGCCAGTCCAGCCCAGACAGTGCCTTCTTTCCGAGAGCCTCAAGTTCCCCAGCTCTAGGTGTGGAGTGGAGCCTTCTCCTCCATCACTGTGCACCCAGCAGAATATATGAAAACCCCACATCAGTTTGGCCAGGAGTCCTCAGTCCCACCCTGCTGTTGGTTGCCATGAGTAATTTACCCAGCCTTCTTTACTAGCTTTTCACAGGCTCTCCCTGGCTCCTGCATTCAGTAAAGGTAGAAAACAAAAGAAAAGAAACTTATCCAAGGCTACACTTGCCAAAATGAGCAGAGGGATGGATCACCTCTCCTATGACAACAAGCTGAAAGAGGAGTTTTCAGAAGAGAAGATTCTGGGATGACTGTAGAGCATAATTTCAACAGTTAAAGGGGGCTTATAAGATGGGGACTGATTTTTTTTTCATAAGGACCTGTAGCAATAGGAGGGGGGATAACCGTTTTAAACTAAACGAGGGTAGATTCAGAGCAGATATAAGGAAGAAATTTTTTTACTATGACAGTAGTAAAAGACTGAAACAGGTTGCCCAGAGAGGTGGTGAGTTTCCCATCCCTGAAAACATTCACTGTCAGGTTGGATGGGGCTCCAAGCTACCTGATAAAGTTGAAGATGTTGCTGCTTATGGCAAAGGGGTTGGACTAGATGACATTTAAAGGTCCTTTCCAACCCAAAACATTCTATGGTTTTATGAAAAACCTATGCATTAAACTTCTGAAAGTTAAAAACTCATGTCAAAGGGAAAAAAAACCAAGCATATTATTACAAGACATAAAAGAGAGGGATTCTTCTCCCTCCCCAGAGTTGCTCCCCTGTGTGTCAGATGGACTATTATCATCCCGTTTAAGTCTTTGGATGTTTTATGAGTGTGCTAATATTATCCTTGTCCACATTCTCAGACTTAATTGAAAAAGGTTCTTGGTTATGAAAGGACATGTAGATTTTCCAGACCAGTAGTCAGCTAGTTAGAAGGACATTGCTTTCCTTAAGAGAGAGGCAGCAATCAAGGGCTACAAAATGAATTAAGGCTATTTCAGGTCAGTGACTCCCAAGACTTAAGGAGATTATGCCCGCTTCTCATTCTAGACATCTGATCCAAGGGGACAGCCTTTGAGTCCTTGTGGCACTTACATAACGCTAGACCACTTTCTTGACTATTTAGTGAGCCTGTTTCTTATACAGGACAGCCTCACAAAGGGCCAGATTTTCAAAGTCCAAATGAAAATAGTTCTGCTTTGAGAGAGGGAAATGGATTAGATGATCTCTAGAGGCCCCTTGTAATTGCATCCTTTATGATTCTGTAGACACTAACCAAAGTTTTCAAAAGAGCTTAAGAAATTCCACACTACCTATAGGATTTAGTCACTTAACTTGCTTAAATTCTTGTGAACATTTTGTTAGGTACCTACCAAAAACTTGCAGTCTGGCCTTCCATCACTTTTCATGTGACTTTTGTCACATTCACTTTTGAAAGAGTCCAGTCTCTTAAAACCAAAGATGCATAGGCAGAATGGTATTGAACAAATAATACTATTTGCATTTGAGACATTATACAGCAAACACCTGTGGGCCAAGAATATCCTATATTTAATGAAATGCTAAAACTTTGAATGGATTCTTCCCAAATATTTCCTTTCTCTTTCTTAAAAATCATTCTGATATATTGCTTATTGTACTGACTTTTCATATTTTCCATAGAAACTATACATGTTTAAATAACAATATAATGCCTTACAATCTGTTCATTCTGAAAGTCTACATAAACCATCTATTGGCATACAACAAATTACAAATTGAAACAGAAGCTTTGGATGACTTTTTTTCCTTGCTTGGAATTTCTGGCATGGCACAGTAGACTATTCCCATATGGTCCTGCAGTTGCCTATAGAAGATTACTATCAACAGCACTAAGCTAAAATTCCTAATTTTCATGTAACACTCAAGAAATTGACTTAGAAAAATATATTACATGCATTTATTTATTTTCTATTGTCAAGTAAGCATTTCAGTTATTTATATCTCATTTACTTATGAGCTTGTCTCACCTTGTGTTGCAGAACACCCACCAGCGCTTGTGTCTTCTGTCAATTCTGAAGTAGTCTGATACAAAAAATAATATGCTGCATCACCACAGATTTTACCTGTTGACAGCATACACTTCTTTATCAAATTCAATTTGAAAATAATTGCTTTATGTAATGTTCTCTGGGGTTTGTGCACTGCAAACATCTTGCTAGAAAAATACATCAAAACCTTGACAATGAATAGCATTTCTCAAAACTTTAAAACTTAGCTGGTGTAAATTGGCATAGATCCCTCTGAAGTCAGCAGTGCTGTGCCAGTACACCTAGGCTGTAGGACTGGTCCACCGTCATTACCTGACACCTCACAAAGGTATCATCCTGTGTTGCTATGCTTTTAATTTTATGCCAAGGATCTTCTTATTCCAGGGTAGAAAGCCTGGACTTTTTTAATATGATATTAAATAAAAATTGTCTTTGAAAATGTTGCAGTACCTTTTCAAAGCAGTGGGTGGCACTTGCAGAGCAACAATGTTCTGTGATTTAGCTCCTTCTACAACAATTACTGTGGTCTATTGCTTTGTCCATGTGGACAAATGGGATTTCATAGAATGCAGTGTTCAGACCAAGTTCGTGCTGCCTGGACTGAGTCATTTTATCTGCCTAAAGTCAGCAGCAGAGAAGGGTGCCAGCACTTGTGGAAGAGAAGCACTACCTGCAGCTTTCCTAATTCTGTGTCTATGGCCATACGTATGTGGAAATAAAGGAATGTGGAAACCAAGACATGAACTTTGTTCATGATTCCATAGAAACACATACTTTCTATCTAAAACCTTTCATCCAGGAAATACTATCGGTAATTTGCTAACTTGCCACAGTAGTTCCTTACAGTTTTAAGTAATCTGGAAGAGTTTTTTAAAATGTGTTGCTGAAAACATATCTAAAAGTAATCAGATGCTGCTAGGTGATTTCAGGACAGTATAATAAGCTAGAAAATAATGTTCTATAGCATAAAACTATATGGCACTGTTATTTCTGCACTGAGTGTACTTATAGGTTGTGTAAAAAAGTACATAAATAAATAAAGAAATAAAGGCTAATAAAGATTCACTGAGGGTGTCCTCACAGTAGAGCACAATCTGTAATAAAAAACCCCATCAGGCTAAACAGATATGCCTAAAAGAACCTCAGCAGAGTATACTGTACTTATTTAATTCCACATCATCTGATTGAGTAATGTCTTTTATACATTAACACTGCTCATAATTTCCTCTGCAACATTCAAGAACTCGGCAGGTATCACACGTTTTAATTGCCAGCCTCATTCTACAGCAGCATGTGGCATCTAGACATTATTAAACAAAATACTGATCATCGCCTCCATTTTCTGTTTGTACAGTTCCATTGCATTTGCCTGGTGTGCTATGCAGATTTGGAAAATTAAGTGGGAAGCAGTTTGGTTTATTTATCTAATATAGAAGTAAAGATACATATTTTAAAAATCTATAGTATTGCTTGATTTTCTTCAGCATGAATATTGACATAGTTGTGTTGCTATTTGACTGACTACTGACTCCTTTAAATATGAGAAATGGATCAATTGTGCTTATCTAAATATATTGTCATGTATTGCTTCTTCTGGATATTTTAAACTGAACATAAAATCACCAGGGTTCTGCTGAAGGAAGGGCTCCTGAATCCTAAAGAGAAATGAGGACCATTAGCTTCAAAAGTAGTAATCCTTGGAAGTGCCTACATTGTTTTTTCAGTTCCATTCTGGACCACTGAGACCCCTAGGCACCAAACTATAGGATCTCATGCATTCCTATGTATTCCTGGATTAAAGAACTGGATACCTGGCTCCAATCTAAATTCTGACACAACACAGAGGCAAACAGGATGGTAGCAAACCTTCAAAACTTCACCTAAGCCTCATTTCATTAGGTATGCTTAGACCAAGGTTAGTGCCCAAGGACATCCTGCCATGGGTGCAAGTTTCACAGCTAGTTGTTACAAAAAGTGAAGGAAAAGTATATACACTCTGCCCAAATAATGTGGTCCAACATCCTGTGTTCTGATCCATTTGTCCACACCTGTGACTTCTTAGGCATAGAGGGGAACCCATATGAGTAGCAGCTGAGGTCACTTGGCCTGGTCAGCCTGGAAAAAAAGAGGAGACTGAGGGGAGGCCTCATTGCAGTTACAACTTCCTCATGAGGGAAGAAGGAGGGGCAGGTAATGATCTCTTCTCTGTGGTGACAAGTGACAGGACCCGAAGGAACTGCATGAAGTTGTGTTAAGGAAAGGTTTAGGCTGGGTATTAGAAAGAGGTTCTTCACCCAGAGAGTGGTTGGTCACTGGAACAGGTTCCCCAGGGAAGTCACAGCACCAAGCCTGCCAAAGTTCAAGAAAGCATTTGGACAACACTCTCAGGCACATGGTTTGATTCTTGGGGCTGTCTTGTGCAGGGCCAGGAGGTGGACTCTGATCCTGATGGGTCCCTTCCAACTCAGCATATTCTGTGATTCTGTGATTATATGTTCAAACATCACTGAATAAAATTCATGAACAGCTTTGTGTGTAGGAACTAGAACCCAGTGTTTTCTCTCCAGTCTCAGTGTCTATAGACATGAGCTGCTTCCTATTGCTTCTCTTCATCTCTCTGGCTGTGTGGTGGCCAAATACCAGAGTACAGCACTATTCTTGCACATCTCCAGCAGGCAACTAGGCTTGTTCATTGAAGGCACCAAAACAGGGGGTCAAACCATTTCCAGCTGAGGCATGAAAGAGATTTAGCAGTATGCTTTTAGGCAAAACATACACCACTGTCTCCTTCTTTGTAGTCTTGCTACCTAGAGCGAGGATTCAGCAGTTCCTCATAGTATGTAAGTAGCCCTTGCCCTAGGCCTGACAGCACCTTTTCTTGGAATGTTCTTCTTCCTTGGTGGCACTAACTAGTTTAGTGCTTGGCTTTGGGAAACAAAAAAGTGAATCCCTTCAAGCACTCAACATCCTTGTGGAGTCTGAAAATACATAACTCCTCATTCTTGCTTTTCCAGGGCATGTTCCTCCCTTGCTGACAACCTGGGTGAATTTCCTTCCTTGGGCTACAGGCTTTAATGCTTTTTAAATACCAAAAAGAAGTGGTCTATGCCAGATAGAGAGCTGCGGCAATGTCAGGAAAATTTGTTTGCCTCAGCTATTTTTACAAAAATCAGATGAGCAAAAACTGGAAATTTGTTTGAAATCTTTTCAATTTCTATGTTAACAAGAATTTTTATTACAAATAAATGGACATAACACATTACTAGTCAGCACACTTTTTTTCTCGGATGTTTGATGTAATTGTGATTATTCTAGAGCACTTATTTATAACAGGAAAAAAACAACTGAAGCAAAAGTGCTAGTTTTCCACCTTAATTAGTTCCATAAGTTTGAGGTTCCTAGTTGAGCCCTAAAAAAGTTATTACCTAACATCTTGTAAAAAAGATACTCCTGTGGTTTAGAGGCTTCTTTCTGCAGTCCTGATGAGGGAAAAAGCAGTTATATGGGATTCCATTGACAATAATTTCACTGACTGTGAGAGACTGGATTTGTATCTCACTGAGTTGTTTGATTGTTGGGTTGAATCAACCATCTTGTCTCTGTGTATGGGAGAGGGGAGGTGAGGGGGAGGCTTGGCCTCCAGTAGTGGTGTCCATGTGGTGAGGTCTGCAGCCCACATGTCTTGGGAGCCAGGTGGCTGAGCTGTCAATCAAATAAGGCCCACCTGGTAGCCTGCCCACACCACACCCTCCTGGAGCCTCTGATGGGCTATGGCACCCCTCACTTCGGCTAGGAGGGCACTGAGGGGTCAGTGAACCAGATGTCCCACCTAGGAGTGTTGGCCATGGTAGTCAAACCATATAAATAAAGGTGCACAGTGCCTCCATCATGTCCTGCCTTCTCTTCTGGAACCTGCCATCATGTGACCTTAGTGGTAGCTGTACAAGTCTTGTTCTAACTTCTTTCTGTCTTTCTTTCCTTAATCTCTTGTGGGTAACTTAAAAGTGATGGGTTGTATTTCACCAAGTTGTGTGGGGTTGGTGTTTGCTGGGTGCTTTGTGGAATGTTTCTCCTTGGTTGTTTGTTACTCCTGTAAAACCCTTTTGCCAAAATGCTTATTTTCTCACTAAATTAAAAGAAATTCTCTTGGGGAAAAGTGCATAACTTTTTCTCTTTACACAATTTAGGGTAGCAAAGAACTTCAAGGCTTTGCAAGAGTTTGTGTGGGTGAAACTTTTGGAGTCTTAATACAAGTAAACCGCCCAGGCAAACATGTGGCTTAGACCCAGAGCTTTACACTGACATTGGAATAAAAAAAATATGTGAAAGAGTTGCTATTGCTTTCAGCATTGTCAGTTATATCTAAATCCATAATGAAGTACCATGTTGTTAAAGCCACTAAACCTGTGTTGAGATACTGCAAATGAGTTTAAATCTATGCAAATATTTTTCAGTATATGAAATATTTATACCTACACGATATTTATTATAACGGTATGTTAAGGAGACTTCCCTGTCTGACCATCCAGGAGCCACTCCGACAGTGACACTCACACCACCTGAGCTGGGACTGAAGCCCCTTCACAGCTACACACCCCACACTCACAGTCAGATCCAGGTTTCCTTACCAGCTCAACCCCAGGTTTCCCATAGCAGAGTCTCAGACATTCAGATCCTTAAAATAATTTAATCTTGGTGCAATAACTAAATAACAAAAATAACAGCTTGAGCTGGTGCCTCCAAGGAGGGACCCTGAACAAAGGAACCCTTGGGCTTTTATACTTCCAGTCTAATGATGGGAAGGTCTGGGGATTGTTGGCTCCTACCATGGTACAGTCCCCTGGCTGGGCCACAGGTCCCTGTGCTCTTTGTTAGGCAAAGGATGGGCAGTTCACAGCCTCTTGCCTCAGGCTCTCACCACTTCATACCAAGCTACCTCCACTAAATATATTCCTCAATAGGTATATCTCATACCATGATTTTCAGTTTATATTTATGTTAACCATATTCAGGGAATGGAACATTTTATTTTTTTTTATAGTCAACAAGCTTATTACTAATTTTTTAATCTTACCTGAAAATCCAATACATTATTTTCCAAACTACCTTCTGAAGTGTTGCATACTTTATTTCAGTTTTCAAGTCGCAGGTTTTTTAAGAAACTCACAGATTCTCAAAATAGAGGTGTTCTCAAATCATCTGTGTTCTTCCTGCCACAGGCTGTACAGAGATGGGTTAGAATGTAAGAAATGTTAAAGGAGCCACACTTGAAAAGGCAAGAGGTAGGAAAGAGATTATAGCTTGCAGGTGTGGGTTAAAAGCAGTAGCCATTTTATTAAGAACAGCCAGTATAATTAACAAGTTTTAAGGTATTTTCTAGACTTTTGTTGCTCTCCAAAGGTATCTTACTGTGCCTCAGAGTCAGTCTAAGTCTTGAGAGAAGTTCTAGCAAAATTACTTGTCAAATGACTGGAGGTGGTGTTTTAGAAACATGTAAAGAAGATTTAAAGCAATGTGCTTAAAGATTCTGTTTCAGATTGATAAAAAACAGGGCACACATTCTAGGAGTTTCCACATCTCTCTCAACCATTTTCTTCAAGATAACAATCTCCAAACAGTTGACAGATTTAAGTCTTACAAGGTGCCAGAGGCTTTCTGTTCATCACAGGTACAACTCCTGAGCTAAATTCTTCAGGTGTGATTTTTTTTCCTTGATTTGCCATGTTTGTTAATCACTTTCTTAGCAATTATGTGCTTGTTTTTTCACATATCTCAGTCCTTTCATTTCCCATTCAGGAATTCCTTTTCACAAGAATATGCCTGAAACACAGTTCATGACCAGAGGCAAGCACAAGCACATTTTGCTCACTGCATTTTTTTGCTCCACATCTGGTGGGGGGGTGGGGGGCAGGGAGGGGGAAAGAGGCCTCCTTTCATCTTGTCTAGCTCTATGCACTTAAATTATATATCTAAGCTTTGTTAGCTGGCTCTTCTATGTAGTCAAGGCATCTCCAGAGTATGATCCAGCCCAGTTAAAATCTAAAGTGGAGAATGAGTAGCAAAAATGTAATAAAGAAAATAACATTTTTGCTAGTCAACAAAACTATTTGCTTCTTTCTACACAGAACTACCTAAGGATTGGGATAGGGAGGCCAAAAGCTGCAAGATAAGTATAGGATCTTCCTCAAGGAATTTGCTCTACATAAACATTTAGATTTTTTTCTACCATCCTTTTGCTGCAAAAGAACACCCATGCCACAGACTGTGAAAAACAGCTTTATCTAAGAGACCCTTGTATTTAATTTTACATGCACTCAGCATCACAATGTTTCATTGGTCTGTCATGTACATGTTGTATATTTTAAAATATACATTTAAAAAGTACACCCTCTTTTTCTTCATTTTATAGCTCCGTAAATCTGTTTTCAGCATCAGAGCAAGAAACCTTTTGGAAAAAGAGACAGCAATCAATAAAATTCTAAGGTAAGAGTCAGACGTGATTTGATATTGTTTTGACTGTCATCTGATTTCTTGTAACCTTGCTTTTCAAAATGTCACTGGATGTAAAATATTTATAATAGTGTATCCCTTTGTACTACATCTAGCGCCTTCATTATCAAAGATAAATTTCTCTTTTCTCTGGCTATATGATATGCTTGAACAGCAACAAGAGAGAGATTGTTCTTCCTCGGTATGTATTTGAATTCTGTGTTATGCGGAAAGATCGTATTTCAACTCTTTTCACTTCTTCCTTCTAAATTAATCCAAACATGTGTCTTTGTAAGTGGTGTTATTTTACCTAAAGAATTCTAGCCTGGTTCTTGAAAATATATGCACATAAATGTTTGCAGGGATTGTACACTAGAAAACATAGACTAAAACTAATCATATTCCAAGTACCGAATGGACAGTGAAAAAGATTTTGGAACTGTGACTGTAGAAGGGTCTCATGAATGTTTTAATAATGATTACTCCTTTCAGTATTCCATATGAATTAAGTACTCAGTACCATAAGTGAATAATGCAAGTCAAAGTTAGAATGTCTGAAGTTATCGTATGAGTAACACCATGCAGCAGTTTTTCCTGCCACTGTTGGTTTTACATTAAAATGACTGTTCTTGATATAAGGTGCATTAGCAATGCCAACAATTTATAGACCACTCTTTTTTTATTTATATTTACATGCTCAGCAAAGCAGGTGCATCTCCAGAGTGTTGTCAGTGAAAGGTCCCAGGTAAATACACAGTGTAAACAGGAATAACTTTTCTGAAAAGAACAGAGTAAGTAAGGCAGTGTTTTGTGAGCAGTAGTGAACTTCGAGTTCAGTGTGATTTCTGAATTATGAACTTTCTTGACTACATGGCATTTGAGAAGTAGTACAGCTCTGGTTCTTCGTAATGCTCTGTCAGAATACAACACAGGGAGAGCTGTAGAAATTAACATGAAGTTTTTTTCTGTCTTTAAATCCATGTAATGAAAACATAAGTAGTTACTAATTCAAAGGAATGCTCATTGCAAAAATATTATTGATAAATGTAAATGCAATACCGTAAGTATTCAATTTTAACAAATCTTGGGGCCCTATTTGCAAGCATTTCTTTCAGTTCCATGATTGTACCTTGATTTTACAGGCATTACTGTTACAGATAGATTGATCAAAAACCTTTTTAAAATATGGGTTTAGATCCTGGCATCATTTATACAAAACATTTTTAATGAAATTCTGTGTTACATGAGAACTGTGAAATGTTATTGACACCTCCAGGGTTACACAAATGTCAGTTTGTTTGGTGTGATTCTTATAAAACAGAGAAAAAGTGTAGACAAAGAAAATACCCTAGTTTTATATATTTACATTTATTTTTTTAAAATTAAATCTGTAGGGGCTCCATTCTTTCTTAGAAAGAAGAAAAAAATTAAGTCCTGCAAATTGAAATTCAGAATTCTGATGAATTCTCCCATCAGCACAGATTTTTCTCCTTTTCAGAAGTCTGAAACAGAATGGGAGGACAATTCAAGGAAACCAGTGTTTGGACTTCAATAAGTTCTCAGAAATACCAGGACAGGATCAGATATCAGTCCTTCCAGTTTCAGTCCTAGTGAATTCCACTTGGTTCTTCAGATCGTGGCTTCTGCTAAAGTCTTGTATCTGGAAGGACATCTCATCAATTCACCCAAATTTCTCTGAAGAAAAGTTTCTGAGACAGGGGAAGAAAGTTTTCATTTACTAATCTATTATTTTATTTTGAATTAATCTTTTTAATCTATTAATTTAATTTACATTTACTGGTCTTTTCCATCTATTTCCTGGTTCATCAGCAATGAACTTTGAGAAACACAGAGAAAAGGAGAGAACTTCTTTCAAGTAAGAAAAACATGAGATCAAATGGCCTCTAATGCTTTCTTGGGATGTTTGTAAGTCATTTACAAAGAGGCAGTCTTATTCTCCTCCTGAGAAAAAGGAACAAATACTGTTTATTATTCCTTGGTTTTGTCTCAAAATTGTTGAATAAGCTCTGATCTATGACATTTCCAATGCCTCTGTTCCAGCATAAAAAACTGTTTGTGGCCTATCCGGTGGGCATTCTGATAGCATTGCCAGTGATGGGCTGACTCGTCCTGAGCACTGCCAGTGTTTCCACGTTGATGACAGTGTTGCCACTGTTGATGCAAGCGAGTTTTACAAACAGAGAAAGAAGTGGTAAGATTTACAGCTGAAACTTTAGATTCAGTTTAAGTAACTGAACTCTCAAGAAATGAAAGATTCTTTTTCTTATTTTTGCTTTAGTTGTAAGTTATGTAAACTCCTTCATCAAATTAGGTGACTCTCAGCTATTCAGAGTATCTGAGAAAAGAAAAAATGGCATTTGTGCCAAGAGCAATAACAGATAACTCAGGATGTCCCTTCAGAAAAGATTGCTTCTAGCATCTTTTTAATTTTTGTCTACCTGAATTAAGGAGTATTTATCTAAAGCAATGCCTTTGCATAGTAAAGCTGCCCATAGGCAAGTTCAGCTTGATAAAACTGCTGCACTGAAAGAGAATTTTAACTCTGTTCTAGCTTAATTCCACCCCTGACTTTTTGCCCCCTATTTTTTAAACCGTGTCAAATTATATTTTAATCAAATTGTGATTGTTTCAATATAACCAACTGTACTATGCATTACACAAAGGTACCTCTATGTCTCTTTTGTGTGTCTTTCTCTATCCAAACCTTATTTTTTCCCTTTATATGCTGAACTGCAGCTTGACATCTACTTCCCCAAGAAGAGGAAGAAGAACCTGAATAGCCTTTGACCACCCAGAGACAGTCCATATGTTCAGTCCTAATGTCTCACCTGCTCATCTGGTGTTACATTATACAGCAAAATGGAACTCGTGGGTCTCTTCATTTTCCTGAAGCTTTCTTGCTGCACTCTGGGGGAACTATCTAGTTTCCAAACATCCTTGTTTAGAAACCACCAACCTTCACCTTACCTCCTTGAGGTCTTTGTGCAATTAGGCATGGGAACCAAGTCAAGGATGTAGCAACTACTGTCCTGGGTCCTTTGACTCTGGCCAGTGGTTTGCATCTTTGCTCTGCCAGTGTCAGAGCACAGAAGGGCTGAACTTTTCATACAAATCCATGCTGAAGTGGGGACTTCGCTGTTGGAAAATGAAGCAAGGTTAAAGTGAGTATAGACAGTTAGAACAATGTATTCAAAACAGAATCTCATGTAGTGCCTCTGAACTGCGGACAGCTCCATTCCTTTCTGAAAATTATGATACATTTCCCTCAGCAGCAATAACCACTTCTAAAATTAAATTCTAAATTTAATTCCTCCTGCATATCTTCATTGCCTCACACTTTTGTCTTGCTCCAGCTTGCTGTGAGCACTACTATTCCTCTTAAAAGCAAGTTTTGTGCCTGTGTTCTTGTGACCCTCATTCCTGATGGTATCGTTATCTTAGAATGAGGTCCAGTCCTTTAGTCTAGTCCTCTAGTCCCTCTGGCTTTCTGAAGCAGAGAGTGGAGTAGGTCCAGTTAAAACATTGTGTACAAATCAGCCCATTTTCTTCAGTGCTGAGGATAAGTTGTAAACAGTACAAAATAATGGGGAAAATGAGCAAATTAATATTAATCTTATGTAGTCCAAAATATAATCAAAGTGTCAGTAATACAAAATCTGATTCTAGTGTCTATTAAACTGTGCTTCACAGAATCGGAGAATGATTCAGGTTGAAGGGACCTCTGGAGGTCATGTGGTCCAGTCTCCCTGCTCAAGCAGGGCCACTCAGAGCCAGTTGTGCAGGACCATGTCCAGACAACCTCTGAATATCTCCAGGGAAAGAGACTCCACAACACGTATATTTAAAACTATGTATTGTGAGAGTTTGAGAAACTAACCTTTTTTTTTTAATGGGCAGCTTTTTATCTGCTTTTAATTACAGCTGATGCTGTAGTCAGACTGTATGCTAGGAGTGTGCAATAGGATTTTCACTGTTCTAGACAAGATTTGTCTGATGTGTTTCTTGGGCCTGAGGGAATAACATAACTCATGCTGAAGTGGAATGTTCAGTTTCATAAACACCTAATTGAGTGAACTGCATTTATCTTATGTTTGAAACTGAGACTGCCATGAATGCATTGAGGGGAGGAGAGGGCAAGGGAGGGGGAGAAAGAACTGCTTGAATTAAGTATCCTATTCTACTAATTTACTAACATGCCAGAAGATAATTCGGACTTAGTCATGCAAGTATTTCTGCAAAATACAGTGACTTTCTTTTTTTCTGTATGAGCCAGAAACAAGATTCTTTGTGCTTTGAGGAAAGTTATAAAGTTTATCTCTGAATAAAATCTCTCTGAACACTAATACAGTAGTATAATCACCATCTTTCATAAGAGAATGAGCAAACATTTTCATTAGTTTATTACAGGAATTTGGTCAGAAGGAAACTTTGGAGGTCATGTGGTCCAACTGCCCAGTTCACATAGGACAATTGCTAACCCTGAATCAGACCACCTCTTGCTAACCCTGTATCAGATGAGCTCTGCATCTTCCACTTTCTCTGGTCCTACAAGAACAACCTGAAGGAGGATCCAGGAAACTACAGGCTTGTCAACATGACCTTGGGGAAGGTCATGGAGGAGATCATCTTCAGTGCCATCATGCAGGACATACAGAATAACCAAGGGATCAGGCCAAGTCAGTATGTGTTTGTGAAAGGCAGGTCCTGCTTGACTAACCTGATCTCCTTCGATGACAAGGTGACTCACTTTTTGGGTGAGGGTAAGGCTGTGGGTGTTGTCTGCCTGGACTTTAGAAAGCCTTTGACATCATTCCCCACAGCATTCCTCTGAAGAAACTGACTTCCTATGGTGTGGATGGGTGCACTGTTCACTGCATAAAAAACTGTCTGGATGGTCAGGCCCGGAGAGTGGTGGTGAATGGAGTTACATCAGCTGGTCACCAGTGGTGTTCCCCAAGGCTCAGTATTGGGGCCAGCCCTGTTTAATAACTTTATCGATAACCTGAATGAGGGGATCAAGTGTACCCTCGGTAAGTTTAGTGATGACACCAAATTGGGCAGGAGTGTTGATCTGCCGGAAGGCAGGAGGGTTCTGCAGAGGGATCTGGATAGGATGGGCTGAGGCCAATGGTATGAGGTTCAGTAAGACCAAGTGCCAGATCCTGTACTTGGTTCACAACAACCCCATGCAGCGCTACAGGCTGGGGGTAGAGTGGCTGGAAAGTTGCACTACAGAAAAGGTTCTGGGGGTGCTGGTTGACAGCCAGCAGTGTGCCCAGGTGGACAAAAAGGCCAATGGCATCCTGGATTGTATCAGAAGTAGTGTAGCAAAAAGGACCAGGGAAGTGATCATCCCCCTGTGCTTGGCACTGGTGAGGCTGCACCTCAAAAACCTGTGTTCAGTTTTGGTCCCCTCATGACAAGAAAGACATTGAGGTGCTGGAGCATGTCCAGAGAAGGGCAAGGAAGCTGATGAAGGGTCTGGAGCACAAGTCTTGCAAGGAGCAGATGAGGGAACTGGAGATGTTTAGGCTGGAGAAAAGGAGGCTGAATGGAGATCTTATTGCTCTTTACAGCTGACAGAACACTAATGAAGTGTTCTCTTATCCCAGGTAACAAGTGACAGGACAAGAAGAAATGGCCTCAAGTTGTAATGAAGGAGGTTTAGAGTGAATATTGGGAAAAATTTCTTTATGAAAAGGGTAGTCCAGCACTGGAATAAGCTGCACAGGGAAGTGGAGGTATTTAAAACACATACAGGGCCATGCTTTAGTGGTGGACTTGCCAATAGTGGGTTAACAGTTGGACTTGGTCTTAAAGATCATTTCCAACATAAATGATTCTATGATCCTGTGATCGGCTAAGACATACCTTTGCTGTCCTTTATTAGGGATTTGCCTGCATTAAACAAGTGTCACTTGTATTAGTCAGTTCACAATCACTTGCAACAAATTTCTTGGCATATATTTTACGTTTTCTCTGTTAAGAGTATGATTTCTTTCTTCATAACTTTGAGTGTTTGATACCATGCATTTCTCAGAATAAATGTTCCATGTAAATTGGTGATTGCTGTTGTCAGGTGCAAAATCCAGACTCAGTCACCACCTTCCTCGATATCTACAAGCATATGGCATCATTGGATTTCACCTGCCTAACGCACAGACAAACAAAAGGAAATACTGGAATGCACATATCCATTGGTAAGAAGTTACTCTGTTTTATGGGGTTTGTGCCAAGTGACCACCATGTTATGGATCACTGCAGAGCACAATTGTGAAGAAGAGTTATTTGGCTATGGAGTTTCCAACACTGCAGGTATGGAAAAAGAAGTTAGACAAACATCAGCCCCAAATAGTGTAGCTGTCATTGATCCCATTTTGACAGAGGTGATAGACTAGATGGCCACTTGAGCTTTCTTCTACATTGCTATTATCAATTCTTCTACAATCCAATAGAAACACCTGTAGGAGGAGAACCTGAAACAGCAAGGGAAGAATGACAATCATAATAAAATATTGCTAAAGAAAGCAAGTTTGGTACCACAGCTCGCTTGACTGAGCAGACACTAAAGGAAGCAAGTGACTATTTGTTTTTTTTTATTTAGAGACATATGGAAGGAAACAAGAAAAAACACGAAAAACAAAAAATCATGAATTATCAAAGTTGCATTAATAATACATTTTATTTCACCAGCCAAATTCAGATTTCTTTAAAAAATAGTGGGGGTTTTTTCCAAAGAACAGTAGTGTAGCTGTGGTGAAAATGTGCATTTTGCTTGCTATTCAGGCTTCAGTGTGAGCATGTTTCAGAGAGAACAAGAACAAAAGTACATATACAGTTGCTACAGTTAGTACATAAGTACTGACTCATTAAAATAATACAGAAGAAAAACCCAAACCAGTGTTATACTGGAATGCAAGATGAGTAAACGCGTGTTGCAGGAACGATGCCTAAAAAGTCCAAGCATGAGCCACATGCATACCCTCTGCAAGACACCTCAGAATACTCATTAAAGGTATAGTATTTTGAAGTACTGATCAAAACATTTAACATTTTGCATTACGTCAAAGAAGGTTGCTTGAACACTCTCTTCACTACTTATTTTTCAGGGATTCCAAAGCATGAAATAGTTTGAAGGACTTCAGAAGTTTGAACCTCCTAATCGGTTGCAGGTAATACAAACTACGTGGTCCAAACCATGTGGTATCCCAATATCATATTCTTCTGTGTGATCTTCACCTGGCTTTCTGATTGCCTATCAAATTGCTTTTTCTTTCCAGGATATTTTATTACATTTGCACTTTTCAAGGCAAACTTGGAGCATGTAGTTTGCAGCTGCTGGACTGTGTTCAGAGTTGTGCAAGTTGAGTCTGGAAACTTGTCATATTTCTTGTCTCTTCTCCTTTGTTTCATGATTTCCTTATTCCTCCACAAGTGAAAGTGAACTTCACTGATATTTCATAGAGGTGAAATAGGAAGATGTAAAGGAAAGTTTCAGCTAAAAAAAGTAATTTTGCCTCTGTTGTTCAAAGATTCTGACCAGCTGCATTTAAGTAAAGATAAGGCAAGAGAAGCATTTTTATTTTTTTTAAAACTCATTTTCAAACCACGTAGGACTGAATTTTTAACATTGTGGCACAGTGATTGTCCCTGGTGTAGAATTCAGTTCCAGGCATTTAGTTAGCAGAGGTCTAGTCAATAAAGGTAGTGGAGCCCAGTGAGATCTTTAGCGGATTGCTTGGTCTTTAGGTGCCCACTCTGTGGTTACTTTAATACCTTCCAAACATCATTAATTAAATTAATTGGCCAAGCATTCATGAAGCTGTCCACATACAGACATATAGTAATGTATAAGATACCAGAGGATGTCCAAGACATCCTCTTGAAGATGGCGGATAATACAGAAATTTGTAGGGATATTGTACCCTGCTGGAGCAGCAGCTGGAAGGCAAAATACTCCAAAACACAGCAGGTTCTGCTGGGCACCTCTGTATACAACCAATTTATTTGAGTCCTACGTCTCTGTAGGTTGTGAGGGAAGTGTGGACGTATGGATCACGTGCAGGCACTGAGAGTAAGTATGTAAGTGTACGTGGCTACAATGAGAACACAAATCCTCTTGTAGACTTCAAAACTTGGCAACTATGCAATTCTGGAAATTTCATGGCATCTGCCTTCTTTTTCAAAAGTCCCCGAAGATCTGCAACTCTAAGCAGCTGAAAAATAGCCAGATTCTGGGTCAAAGGGATAACAAAGTGTGGCTTTTATTAATAGTTCATACAAGGAAGTTTAAGGCACTAATTCCCCTGCAGTGGAGAATGCTGGGAGAGAGACTGTCAGAAGTAGCCATGGCCTTTTCAACACAGTATCTTTTTCTCTGGAAATACAAAAGTGTTTCTTTGCAATTACTTTATAAAAATTCTGATCTCTGTGCTATCCAACTGACATTTCATTATTTCTCTGTTCACTTCAGTAGGAGCTGCAGGGCTTCCAGAGTTATTGAAAATAAGACAATGGATGTAAATTCTAAATATGAATTTAGTAATCTAACTTAGAGATTATAAACAATACTAAGTCTTTCTACAGTTGTTAGTTACTCTTTATGCATGCCTATTCTACCATGGTATGCCCATAGTATATGGCTAAGTCTATTTTATTATACAACTAGTAATCAAATAAGTCATCTTGTTCATTAGTCAGATAAAGAATTTATTGTTTGAACATTTAAAATTCTCTTTTATTATGAACACTAAGGATTTATGTAACTTGGTGTTCAAGTAATTGTGTACAAGAACACAGAGTTTATGTACAAGTCACTTTTTGATCTCAAGAAGATAATTTCTAGAGTTAAAAGCAGAGCACAATAATTTATATTTACAAGGAGAAAAAAAAAGATGTTACTCTCTTTGTCACAGCAAGAAGCTTCTATACAGAATTTCCCATTTTCTCTGCTAGGAAAAACTGGATTGTCATTTTGATGGAATTAGATAGGATCTATTTTTAGGAAATATTTTTTTGCTTTCTCTTTTTTTAATCAAAAATTGCAGAGGTATTCAAATATCTCTGGGGTTTTCTGATGGTGTTATATGGTATCATCCTTCATAATATAATCCTTAAAATCCATTGGTATTAAAATGTTCATGATTTGCCTAAGATGAACTGTGTTTTAGGAGAACATGTAGTAATTTTCCTAAATGTCATGATGCTTCAGTTCAGTGTAGTATAACCCAAAGCTTTCTGTAACAGGGGTAGCACAATGTATTTTTTTCTAGCATGCCAATCTGATTGGCAGTGATGACACTGACGAGCATTCTAAGCTTCTCATTTTTGTTCCAGATCTCACTTTGGATTCCTACTTTTATCATTTCTGTGTTTAAATCCAGAAGAAGGAAAAAAGCAAAGAAGAGTGAAAAACAAAGTCACAGTGGGAAAAGAACATGCCATGGACACTTTTTACCATCAAGCGTGATCATTCCATGCTGTCAAGGATAGCATTTATCTAAGCCTTACCGCAGACTGGAAAATAGAGTGGTTACTCAAATAGTATATAGGTTTTTTCATCTTTTCAAAAGAAATTAGATTCAGTTCAATAAAATGTATGGACTAATACCAGTTGGGTCTTGTGTTTCTCTAAATGGTTGCATAACACAAAATGATCAGTAAGGATTGCACAGTGTAAACTTAAAATGGAAGCATTCCTGGACTGTTAAAATATGATTTGCATGTTGAAATTCCATTTCTCAGGCATCAGAAGATTTGTGTGAACTCTTTCAGTGGAACCTCTCTTTTTCTTAAGCAAATCAATTTCATTGTAGCCATCAAGATAAAGACATGCATCCTCTGTTTAGCTGTAGCACACTTATTAGCCAACAAATACTCATTTCTGCCAAAATGTGTAAAATGTAAAATGTGTTTGCCCAAAGAAAATGAACCACGAGCAAACAAGTGAGAAAACCCACACAACAAAGTGCTGCAAGTTGAATGCATTTCCAGAGAGCAGATATTGCAGGGTATCAGCCGTGTGCAGCATTTCATTTCATACCATATATGGTTCTAGTTATTTAGAACACTTAAAGTTATGCTGTAAGTCTTAAGTATGTATGTACAACCCTGAAAGGGACTAAAATTGCTGTTTTATTTGTCCTATTCCCTTCTTTATTGCTGAGAAGCTGTTTTTACTGAGGGTTAGTGCATTGCTCGACCCCTTTCAAACCTTGTGAAGTCTTGAGGGACCATAAATTCTACAGCAAAGTGAAAAAAAAAGTCATAGATGGCCCTTGCTAAGGCATGGAGAGGCTTTATCAGATGACTGTTTGTGTTGCAGAGTGGGGACTGTTGCTTTGGAAATGTTTTCATGGAAAGTATATTGTTCTCTTATTCATTTTATCAGTTGTTGAAGCACTTGCTTCCCACAAAGCCAAGCTGACTTCTCTGAATGTGCTACCTCTGAAAGTATCATTTATACTGAAAACTCTGTGTCTTCATCTTTGTATTTCTTCATAGGGCCTGCACTAGGCAACGCATGCTGAGTGGATCATTTGAGGGGCAGCCAGCAAAGGAAAGGTCAATACTTAGTGTCCAGCATCATATACGACAAGAACGCAGGTAAATATGGACAGAAAAGATGGTTTTAAATATTCTTCAAATAAAGGTTACAAAAAAAGGATTAAATTTGAGCAATACCTAAGATGTGAAAACCCAAAATTACCTGCTTGTACAAAGAACTGAATTCTACATACTTCATTGTAACCATAATGAAATTCATTGTACTATATGAATGGAAAAAATGTCTTTTATTTCAAATGTCATTTCCTTTGCGACTACAAAACTATCAATTTAAAGATCAGAAGGAAAGAAATTGGATTAGAATTAGAATTAGACCAGATTGAAAACAATTGAAGAGCATGTAAGCATCTGATGTTAGTGAGAGAAAAATGATAAGAATTTGAGATACTGGGTGGCTGGAGAGCAGTGCTTTATAATGGTCATCTTATAAAGGTCAAAATTTCATCTTGACATGTATTGTTAAATTGATTATTATTGTTTCAGGTCACTGAGACATGGTTCCAACAGCCAGCGAATCAGCAGAGGAAAATCTCTTGAAACATTGACTCAAGATGTAAGTCCTCATAGAAACAGTGGTTTCAATTTGAGAATATAAGAAATAAGAATATATAATATCAAATAAATGCTTCTGAAAGACTAATTTCTATTTATGAACTAACTTACAATTTGTCCCTTGTAATCTTGAAAGGAAATCATATAACAAATACTGTAACTGCATTAGAATTATCCTCAAAATAATTGCCATGGTTATTTCAGTGATAGACTTACTGGTTTTGGAACACTTGCTGAGATAGATTCACTGAAGCTGTAGATACTACATTAGGAGCACAATAATTGCTACCCAGGACACCTTAAAAAGCCTTACTCTGGAATTACACAAATCACTCAGGCTGGCAAAACAGCACTTCAAAATTTCTGATGGAAGTTTAGCAATATTTTTCAAGCAGCAGAACTGTCAGATGAAAGGACAAAGCCTAAAAGGGAGAATAGCAATCATGGATTTCACTATGGTGTAGTTTCATGCAGCTAAGTGCATTTTCATTTCTGCAAATTCATACACTATTTTGTGGATCTCTGTAACAATGAAAATTCAAGAGGCAATGTTAGTCCCCCCATTTCCAAACTATAGCAGTCTTCAAAGAAACAGAATCACACAATCAGCTAGGTTGGAAATGACCTCTGAGATCATGAAGTCCAACCTATGACCGAACACCACCCTTTCAACTAGACCATGGCATTAAGTGCCATATCCAGTCTTTTTTTAAACACCTCTAGGACCAGTGACTCTACCACCTCCCTGGGCAGCCCATTCCAATGCCCAATCCCTCTTTCTGTGAAAAACTTCGTCCTAATGTTCAACCTAAACCTCCCCTGGCACAGCTTAAGACCATGTTCTCTTGTCCTATTGCTGGTTGCCTGGGAAGAGACCGACCCCCACCTGGCTACAGTCTCCTTTCAGGTAATTGTAGAGAGTGATGAGGTCTCCCCTGAGCCTCCTTTTCTCCAGGCTGAACAACCCCAGCTCCCTCAGCTGTTCCTCATAGGACTTGTGCTCCAGACCCTTCACCATCTCTGTTGCTCTTCTTTGGACATGCTTCAGCACCTCAATGTCCTTCCTAAACTGAGGGGCCCAGAACTGGAGACAGGACTCGAGGTGCAGCCAAACCAGTGCCGAGTACAGGGGAAGAATCACTTCCCTGGTCCTGCTGGCCACACTATTCCTGATACAGGCCAGGATGCCATTGGCCTTCTTGGCCACCTGGGCACGCTGCTGGCTCATGTT
Organism: Acropternis orthonyx; assembly: GCA_035583155.1. Classification (NCBI taxonomy): domain Eukaryota; kingdom Metazoa; phylum Chordata; class Aves; order Passeriformes; family Rhinocryptidae; genus Acropternis; species Acropternis orthonyx. The sequence continues at coordinate 80,270,717 of JAWWEU010000001.1, read as the reverse complement.
CAGCTGCTGTCAACCAGTACCCCCAGGTCCCTTTCTGCCTGGCTACTCTCCAGCCACTCTATCCCCAGCCTGTAGTGCTGCAGGGGGTTGTTGTGGCCAAAGTGCAGAACCCGGCACTTGGTTTTGTTGAACCTAAACTGTAGGTAACTAAAGCAGATGTGGTTTGCTAGTGTCCAGTAGTAAGGACAATACCCAGCATTACCCTACCAGGAGTGAGAGTAGTAATACTGATTGTACCCTCCACTGGATGAGCTCAGACAGCATCCTCCCTCCCTCTCCCCATGCCTGCACTCAGCAGTCACTGCCTGTACATTCTGCATGCCTCACAACCTGGCAGCCATGCAGCAGTCCTGAGAAGCTGAAAGGGTATCTAAAGCCTTTTCTTTCCCAGTCTTTGCCCTAGTAATTTTGATGGTATTCATTCCAGTCCAGAGAGATTGGCTGAGCTTATAGAACTTCTGTTTTTAAAGTTAAAAGTTAGATTGGATGGAATCTTGAGCAAAGTTAGAACTGAAACTAATCTTGATGAAAATAAGGAGCCTCATGTTGTAGATGGAAAATACTGTGCAGTATGCTTGACTGAGTTGATGTGTAGTACATTTAGAAATAAAGATCTTTCATTTGAATATTTCTATTTAAGATACCATATCTTGCTTTCATCTGAAACATTAAAAAACAACAACCCTCAGACCTCATTTAAAAGGAATAATTTTGCTTCTAGCACTCTAACACAGTGAGATACAGAAATGCACAGAGAGAAGACAGTGAGATAAAGATGATCCAAGAAAAAAAGGAACAAGCTGAAATGAAAAGGTATTTAAAAATCAAAGTCTGAGTGCACATTTTCTGGATTAACTATTCTCTGTATGAAATAAAATGTATTGAGAGTCAACATGAAAAAAAGAACAAAGTGTAAGGGATATTTTTGCCAGGTATAATGCATAACACTTAATAATTTATGTTGTTTCAAAAGGAAAGTCCAGGAGGAGGAGCTGCGAGAGAATCACCCATATTTCGATAAACCCCTTTTCATAGTTGGTCGTGAGCACAGATTCAGGAATTTCTGCCGAGTGGTGGTACGAGCTCGCTTTAATGCGTAAGTTCATTTCCTATCAACATTTGTTCCAACAAGTGTTTACCTCCTCAGAAATCAAGTTCTAACTTTTCTTTTACAAGGAAAACTGCATATATTGTGGTCACCAGACAAGCTGGCAGTCAGTTCTCTATGGCGTAGTCTTGCTGTTGGAAGAAAGGAAGCAGTAAAATGCTGTGTAAGGGCAGATGTGTTTGAGCAGCCTTTGATGCTGTGGTGGGACAAGACTATGGGGAAACCATGGGTGTGAACTGAAAGGCTAATGTTTCTCATTTTTAGACCTTGGGAAATCAGCTTGCTATTCCCTTCCTATTCCTCATCATAAGGCGAGAAGTTTTTATGCATCAGCAGTTACTCAGAGAACAGAAACAGATGAAGAGAAATCAATCACATTTATGCTCACCTGAAGACTCCATAACCCAATATTAGGGACCCAGAATGGGATGGGGAGGTGTTCAGCTCTGGGAGATAAAAGGAGAAAAGCTGAAACCAGATGAAAACCAGGAAGACTCAGCAACTGAACTGTATGTGTGTCTGAGTGTGTCAGATAGAGATCTGTGTACAAGCAGCTTGATATAAAATCATCTTACAGCTCTTCTTTTAAACCTCTGTTTGTGACTGGCACCCTAATTTTGGAGGGTTAATGCATGTCACCTTGCAAACAGACAGTGTAAAACACAAGATAGATCAAGGCTATGAGCTTGATACTTGGAAGAACTGGATCAGCTCTCACTTTACCCTTGATTTTCTCTGTGCCCTTCAACAAATTAGTTAGCATGACAGGAAGGTTAGATATTCAGTTTTAACAATGCCTATATTTAAGTGTTCTGCTATGAACATAGAGCCATGTCCTTGAGTTACATCCCCCCTTTTCTATGCAACTGTTAACCTGATTGTGGTGCACTGGTCCCTGAAGCATTGAAAATTAAAACAGAAAAAAATCCCACACAAATAGTCATTCCAATCCACTTGTCAAAAACGTGTCAGTGCCTCTTTTAGCATTGTGGAGTGCCCAATGGTAACAGGATATTAAAACAGTTTAAAGAAAATATTTGCAATTAAAATACATTTATTTTCTTAAACAGTCTTTTTTTTTTTTTTTTTGTCATTTATTTAAATCCTATCTGCTTTATTCATTGTCCTACCTAGCTTGCCAAGTAAGATATTCTAGATATCTTTTTCAAACTGGTAGGATACATATTTTCTTCTAGTAAAACAGACTGAGGAATGCTACTATGTGCAATACTGGGAAGAGGCGTGAACTTTAGAAGTAGCAGAAGTCAGTGGGTTCAGTGGGAAGGCACCTAGTCCAGTATGTTCTGGGTACTGACTGGTGTAAGTGGGTGAACATGGCCTGTAGAAGATGCTTCTTGTTCTTCTTGTATACCTTGTGCTTTCCTGTAATTTATAACCATTAAATCTCTCTTTGTAAAACTCCTAAAGTCTGTTCAGCCCATTTTTCACTTTAAGCTCATCAAGGAAGTGATGGCAATTTCAAATTCCAGTGGCTAGAACCCTCCAGTGGAATATAGGATACATCAGTGCAGATCCTGTGTTGGCATGATTTGCTACAGGATTTGAAAGATAAGTAAAAGTGCCCATAACCACTGGGTCAGGGGAGGCTTCTTGGATAGCATTCTTGTAGCTTCTCCTGCTGCAGCCATTCTGTTCCTCAAGCAAAAGCTTCAAGCAAAATCCATAAATAATTGCTGCAGCAAGAACTGAACTCATGTCACCTAGATATGTGCCTATTACTCACAGAGTGGTTCTCATTCTTTCTGATTGCCTAATGGGTGTTTGGATATGGTAGGTGGAGCACAGCAATTACATACAAAAATTCAGATATGGAGAATCTACAAATATTAATCAGAAAAAGACTGAGGAAGTAATAAAAGAAATAGGGCTTGTGGAAGGATTTGTGTGTGTGTCTGTGTCTGTTTTAACTGAGGATATCACAGAATCACAGGATCATGTAGAGTGGTTTGAGTTGAAAGGGTCCTTAAAGATCACCTAGTTCCGACCCATCTGCTATGGACAGGGACACATTTCACTAGGCCGGGATGCTCAGAGCCCCATCCAGCCATGGTCCAAGAAGTTTTGAAGTAAAACTAAAGACCTCCTGAGGATGTATTTTGGTACATAAAATTCAGTAGCAGGTTATCCCCCTCATTCCCAACCAAAATACAAAATTAAGTCCTTTTTTTCCAAAAGCAAGACCCAAGAAACTTGAAGTTCAAGGAATTATTAGAGAAATTACAGGTAGGCAATGAGTTAAAATTATACCAGCTGTGTTGATAATATGACTGAAATTGCATAGAATTAAATGAAACTTATATAGACATTTAAAATTAAGACAAGATAAAATGGATCCTTGATTTTGGACAGAAATTACTTTGACATGATGGATGCATGGTATAATTATAATGCTAACTAAAATAAAATGTAAATTACTCTATCTTTTCTTCTTTTTATAGTTCTAAAACAGATCCTGTTACTGGAGCTGTGAAAAATACCAAATACCATCAGCTTTAGTAAGCACTGCAAAAGTAACTTTGCTTGGTCACATAAGCCTGTAGTATAAGTGTGTGAGCACACACATGCATGTATGTGTGTATATGTGCATGCACATGTGTATTTCTTCTTTTTTTTTTCCCAAAAAAAGTTTTTTCTTTCCATTGTATTGTTTGGGGAGGAGGATGAACAGGAAGAGGATTTTTTAATCAGACTTTTCTTCTTCTCTTGCATGTAACTTCTCTGGTTTTACTATGCATTTCTGAAACACTGAAATCTTTCGCATTCCTCAGTTTAATTTATTTTTCATAAGAAAGCACTCAACTGTGATGTAGGCACAGAACAAGTACACAGCACTCCAGGCATTTCTGTAATGGAATTTCCTTCTGTATTGTTCACAGTGACTTGCTGGGTTTGGTTACTTACCTGGACTGGGTCATGATCATTGTTACTATATGCTCCTGCATTTCCATGATGTTCGAATCCCCTTTTAGAAGAGTTATGCATGCTCCAACACTCCAGGTACTGCCACTGAATCATTTTACAATTAATGAAGCACAGTCACCTTGGTTTTCTCCTCTGCATATTCCTAAATTATGACTGTTCTCTGTTTTGATTTTCAGATTGCCGAATATGTTTTTGTAATATTCATGAGCATTGAGCTTAATCTCAAGATTATGGCAGATGGCTTGTTTTTTACACCAACAGCTGTCATTAGGGACTTTGGAGGGGTTATGGACATATTTATATATCTGGTAAGTTTTTATATTTATGGGAGGGTTTTGTAGCATTCTTAATTTTGATTCCTGCCTTATAGAAGGTGTTTCAAAAACCTTTACTATAAAAGGCACATCCTTGTTGCTAGTGTTGCTATAGCAGAAAGCAAAACAATCTCTTTCTATATCCCATATCTATCAGTAGTGGTTCTCATGAAAAAAAAATTGCTCTACTGTTTCCTTTGTCCCTGGGAAATTTCTTGCATTCCATTCAAATACAGGAGAAGGGCATCTGTTTCCTCTTCACGTATGACAATAGACACCACAGAATGTGTCAAAAACAGTCCTTTTTTATAAAACAGTATGAAATCTTTTCATTTGTAGTTGGGCAGTGGAACAGGCTCCCCAGGGAAGTGGTCACAGCACCAAGCCTGACGGAGTGCAAGAAGTGTTTGGACAATACTCTCAGGCACATGGTGTGACTCTTGGGGATGGTCCTGTGCAGGGCTAAGGGTTGGATTTGATCATCCTTGTGGGTTCCTTTCAACTCTGCATATTCTGTTATTCTTTAACTGAAGAAGTTACTGAGAAAAATTACTTTGATGGATTTAGATTAAATCTTTCAGAGATTAATCCACCAGACAGATGTGCTCCATAAAATTTGTCATGATCAATTTGTATCAAAGATTTACTTGTTAGCATAAATAAAAACAAGCATACTTGTACAAAACTCCTACTGTAGTATGCATAATTCGTATATGCATTAGCTTCTTCAAATCTCTCAATCCCTTTGCTTGTCTGAAGGAAAATTTAGGTGGTGTAGCTTGGATATTCCATATGTGCCTGTGGTGATCTTAAAAGAGTATGAAAGAAAGTCAGAAGCACTGACAAATCTTTTTGTTTTGATCCTCCATTTTTTGTGCACTTACTTCTTTGTAACACTCTCACCTCTTTCCCCCTGTAATAACACTGGCTTTTAAAAAATAAGAAATAATTTACAGACCTTAAATCAATAACCATTTGTCAGAGATTGTTGAGGCTACAAGGCACAACTATGCTGTTTGTAAAAGTTTTCAAGTATGTAACATTTGTGTGATGAAACCACATGGTGACACTATTTATACCTGTAACAAAGTGGTAGGAAAAACTGTCAAGAAAACCATTAACAGACTTTTCAGGTGAGAATTTCTCAGATTCAGGATAGAATCTCTGAGATGAGAAGAGGGGAAAGAAATAATGCTGGCTGCTCCAAAAATATAGTTTGTGTCCTATTCTGAATCAGCCAAATTGATTTCTTTTTTTGGAACTGTTCCATCTGTTGAGAAGTATAAAGTAGATGATGAGTCAAAGGGAAAGACAGAGACTGAACCTGATGCCCATTAGTTAGGACAATAAGCCAGGACACAGGAGGTACAAGTCATTTTTCTAAATTAGGCCTTTTTTTGCCTTATCCTTTCCTTTAATTTTAAGGAAGAGAAATGTTCATTGTTCTTCTGTGTTGTGTCTATGTCAAGTAAGACAATATAAACCTAATCCTTCTTTGCCTTTTCCTGCCCTGTCACCTCCAGGTGAGTTTGATATTTCTGTGCTGGATGCCTCAGAATGTCCCTGCCAAATCTGGAGCTCAGCTCTTAATGGTACTCCGCTGCCTCCGACCTCTTCGAATTTTTAAACTGGTCCCACAGATGAGGAAGGTGGTGCGAGAGCTGTTTAGTGGCTTTAAGGAAATTTTTTTGGTATGTGCCAATTATTTTGTTCTTGTTAAAATCCATAATATAAAATATCATTTTACTGTAATGTTTATGTTTTCTATTCTTTTCACCACTGTTGTCTGTTTACTTTTCGTTGTGGCTATCACTGCAGGTGACCACAGAACAGGTTAAAAATAAGGAATATAAGTAAGTCATTACTGAATAAAGTTGCTGTAATAATTCTTCTATAAATTATATTATTTGTTCAGCGTACATTTGACCATAATTACATGAAAAAAATACTGGAAAAAAAATCTATCCTGCATTCACAGTTCTAGTTGGTCAAGGAAGATGAGAAGTAGTGTATGGCAGCTCTGCAAAAGCAAACGTAAACCTGATTTCTGAGCTGCAGGTCTCTAGTTCCAAGTTTTTTGAGAGGCCACCAGAAACAATACAGCTGTTTATCAAAGATCTGGATCTCATTGTTATGTCATCGTTATTATTATGATCATGATTATGCACTTATAGTAATTAACAGTAATGGAGTCTGTGATTGCTTGATCAGAACGTAATGTATTGTCTTGGGACCCTATGTGATACTTATCAGCCTAAACAACAGATATTTTATTTCTTTAACAGGATGCTATATTAGGTCAGATTGATATAAAAGGCTAAACTGTAAAATATTTGCAGACAGTAATACAACAAGGACAAAAAGTACAAAGATAGATAGCATTTCAAAGATACAGTATTCTTTTAAAGACATTTGCATCATAATTTGCTCATGCATATCTTTATTGTAGATGTCCTGTAATGAAATGGCTTATTCAGTTTAATTAGTGAAGCCTGATTCAGCAAAACAGAAGCAGCACATATTTAAGTACTTGAAAAGTTCTCTTTAAAGTGAATGGCAATTCTCATGCATACAGAATTTAGCAAAGTGGTACACTGAGTGCAAGAAAGCTTTGATCCTTATCTGCTATTTTTAGATCCTATGGTAGTAATAAGACTAATAATAACGCAGCACCTGACTACTGGATGAGAACCTCAGTAACATATCTGTCACAAAAGCCATATCTCCAGGTTTATGCCACAAACTATCCTCCCTGTGGTTCACCAAAGGAGCTGACCCCCCATTTCAAGTCTGCAGGAGTAGAGCTTAACAAGTCTAACTTTATCTTTGCAGGTTTCTATTCTTTTGCTGACATTAATGCTTGTTTTTGCAAGCTTTGGAGTGCAGCTTTTTGCTGGAAAACTGGCTAAATGCAATGATCCTCACATCATTGCTAGGGTAAGAACTGCTTTTCTGCTTCAAAATATTGGTATGGTGTGCAATTTCTGCCTGCTGGGGAAAGCAAGTGGGGCAATCAGAGCTGTCATAGGAGAAATGGAGATCTTGGGCACATTCTTGTTAAGAAGCAGGATGATAGAGGCAAAGGTGGAAAAGGATTCAACAAACCAGGGTAAGGATGGTTTTTCATGTAAAAAGGTAAAGCAGGTCCAAATATTGGGGACTGTCTTAAAAAAGTTTTCAAATGAATGCCAGGTTATCTCCAAAGGACTGGATGGCACATGGAATCAACCATGGAAAATTACACCTTTGTATTCCTAGGTCGACAACTGAAAAACAGGTTAGACAGCTAGAGGTCCAAAGCACTGGGAATGCTTCACATGGAGAAGGTTTTCTGTGTTTCTTACTCCATTTGGAGAAATATCATCACCTAAAGAGAGCAATGGTATTTAGGAAGATGTGAAAGGCTACATAGTCTTGGAAATTGAAAAGCCCTGTCAGTTCTGGAAGGAAAATAGTATTTTGAATCCTTACTAAGATGTATTTTTCATCTTGGTAAAGGTCCGTGACCATTGATTACAGACCTGTAAATAACCCTTCATATCTGTTTGCATTGCTTTTCCATCATGGCAAATGTGCTGTTTATGCTGGTATGTTGGCATCTCTCACAGGCCTTTGTTTAATCTCAGGCTGTTGTTTATTTCATTTACAGGAAGATTGTCATGGCATCTTCAGAATAAATGTAAGTGTTTCCAAAAATCTCAACTTAAAGTTAAGACCTGGGGAGAAAAAGCCTGGATTTTGGGTGCCACGAGTCTGGTGAGTTGCTACACATTGGCCTTTCTTTCTTCAAAAATTCAGCTGTTGGTATAGAAAAATCTCATGGCATTAAACTACTGATGGAGGGGTTTTATTGTAATGCAAATTATATTAAGGGTAAAAACTCTGACATATTTAGTAAAAAGCTTATATGAGAAACTTTTTTGGACTTAGCTTCATAAACCAGAAATGAAAAAAAAAACCACAAAACTTGTAGGTACTAAACCTATATAGGAATTAGATTTTAGTTGGTTATTATTACACTGGGAGTTATTTTCTTGAAAAAGGTTTATCACTTAATTGTTCTTTAGTACTATTCTGAAGACATCGTGAGAGCCATACAGCCACAACAGAACCTAAGAATAAATAAGGAAAATGGAAGAAAAAGACATGGAAATCAACCTGCCTACAGCTACCCATAAAAACAATGAGCAAGCTATGTCTAAAACCAGCTTTCCTTTTCTATGGCCATCAACCATGCCAGCTAGCAGCTTCTTTCTTCTTCCCATGCAGGGAGTCCTTGTGGTCTATCTGTTGCAGAAGTGCAGTAAAAATTATGTAAAAGCTAATGTACGTTTTTGATTAGTATTCTGATAAAGTCAATTTAATATTTCCCAACACCTGAACAAGCAAAACTCCCTCTTTTAATTCTTTACAATTTTCACTTTGTTGGCATTTTGCAAAATCAGCTTAACAGTCACAATTATTTTAATTAGCCATGTGTGTGGATAAAGAATGTACCAGCAGTGGTAGATTCAGAGCCACCCCACACTAATGAAATAATACGCCGTGATTTGAACTGTCAGTGAAAGTCTGACATCTGCAGAAGTCTTTGTTTCTGTATGCTTCAGACAAATTCCTCCCTGAGTAAGCAAATTCAATCCTGTTCAGCGTGATCCAGAAATAAGCAAAAACTGCCTTAATCAGCATAACTGTAAACTTTGGGGAATGTTTTCTTATTGCAGAAAAATATTTTACCACAAGGACATTTATACCACCTGTTGGATGTGTTAGGCCAGATTTTCAAGAGCCAGATGTCAGTATAAGGGCTGCATTAAAAAGCAGTATCTACATCTGAGAACTCTCTTTTCACTGAATGGTTGGATTTAAGAAGCACCAAACACTTAATAACTCTTCTGGAATACAACTATTTGCTTTATAAACTGTTGAAAAGTCATTGGGCTCCTTGGATTATCTGTCTTAGATTGGATAGACAGAGCACTGTCCTAACCTAGCCCAAAGAGGGTGCTTTTAATGTTCAGCTGGAAACACTCTCTTGTATCTCAACTGATAACAAAGATCAGAGCATATGGTATAGGTAAACCAAGAAGATATGCTGTCCTCTCAGTAAGTTTGGCTTTAGACTATTGGTTCCTGATGATAGTGAAATAGGGAACTGCATTTTCTAAATTATCTTGCTGACTTTGGAGTCCAAATTTTCTATGTGGGTTAGAAATGGTCTCCTACAGGTACTTTTACTTTAGAATCTGGTCAATGCCATCAGATCTGGTTTTTCATGAATGCTGTATTTTTTTAATTTCATTGGCAAAAACACTAAAATCAGCAACACAGTCATGGAATGGTTTGGGTTGGAAGGGACCTTAAAGATCCCCTTGTTCCAACCCCACTGCCATGCACAGGAACACTTTCCACTAGACCTGTTTGCTCAAAGCCCCATCCAGCCTGCCCTTGAACATGTTATAAGCTTTATTACTGTGAGTCAGATTCTGAGCAAGAAAATAAACCATACATAAATCTAAAAGATTATGCTTGAAGTATTTATTGCTGTTACTACTTTTTTCTGTTATTCTTGATATGGAACTTTGGTATCTTTCAGAGGCTTTCACAGCAGCTTTGCAAGATATTTAAATGTTGCACTGAAGAATGAAGGGAGCAAATAGAACAATTTTATTGCTGAAGTCACACCTATTTGTGTACTGCATTTCAGGGCAAATCCTCGGAACTTTAATTTTGACAATGTGGGCAATGCAATGCTGGCACTATTTGAAGTTCTTTCATTAAAAGGCTGGGTGGAAGTCAGAGATGTTATTATTCATCGTGTTGGGCCGGTAAGGAAACACATCAAAGTCTTTGAATTCTGCAACACCTAACTTTGATTTGTCTTAACTATTAATCTTATTTTTGTCTATTCAGATCCATGGAATCTACATTCATGTTTTTGTATTCCTTGGCTGCATGATTGGACTGACCCTTTTTGTTGGAGTTGTCATCGCTAATTTTAATGAAAACAAGGTACTGAGTGAGGTGGTTTATGGAGTAGAACTGGCTCTGTAAGAAACCTGAAACTGATACTACACTGTCTACATGACCTCACAAGGCTGCCTGTAAGGCTGACTTACCAGTCTTGCACAAAGCAAGACTGCAAGTCTCCAGATACACCTGATCCATATTTGCTACAAAACTGAAACCTGTGATGATAGCAATCCATCACAAACTCTATCAAAGGTGTCTGAGTTTATTCATAGTGCAGCCATGCTGCTGGATGGAGATTGAACCTAAAGCATGGTGTATTTACAGATACTGCCATTTTAGTTTGATGTGGGCATACATGCGGTTGGCAGATAAAAAGAGGTGTTATGCTTGTATATGTCAACTAAGAGGTCTCATGAGAGCCCTCCCATTGCAGTATTTCAGATCCAGAGTAAAGTTATGTGACTTTTTTGTGGCAAACAGCAGAGTACATTGTAAAAATAGTTGTCCATCACTCAAACAAAAAGGTGGCTAGTTTTCTAGAAAAGTTCACGTGGGCTTTTTTGATTACCCTGAAAAGTAGAAAAACCTGTCCCCAGGGTAATTGTTGCAGAGCAGCTCATGTCTACACTTATTAAAAGTAGAAATCTCCAGATGGGACTACTGCATACACGCTGTGCAACGCTTAATCTGAGGCATTTTTCTGAGCCTCTCGAGGTGCCCCTGAGGCTTTGAGACATAATTATTAATTTTTTTCATCTTTCAGTTCAAAGTCACAAAAATAATGAGGTATGATATTTTTATCACTCGTGGCACTGGAGGGGAAGGATGATTGCATGCTCTGGGATGTGGAGATGTGTGACAACCTGGTGTGCTAGTGCTGGAGACTGGTTGCGGGCTGTGGCCCTGACCAAACTTGGTAGCAAACACAGCTGTTGAGTTTGTCCTTCAGGAAAACCACCTCACTCCTTCTAGAAGGGAGCTGAGCAGCACTACTGTGTGTCTGCTGTGGGCAAGCATGGCATCATGAAATTGAGTCAAGCACAGTGAGCCAAATAAATAGCCTGAAATCTCTCTTATTCTGAAGGTATTTTTATATTTGCATAACTCCAGTGTAATTTTGTTGAGATGAAGTGTGGTCAGTCCTGTTAAAATATATCTCTTCTAGAGAACAAGAAGCAATGTGCTGTTCATTTATTTTCTTACTAAATTTTGACTAATGAGTTAGCAAAACTGAAATTTCTGCAGTATGAGAATTCCACTGGATTTTTATTGATGGTACTGTCCCTTCTTGTTCAGCTGTGCAGTATTAATTTTCCTTCAAATGTGTCAATACTCAAATATTAGCTGCCACTTTGAGCTGAAGTCCAAATGTAACCACAGCTCCTCCAGCAGTGGTTCTACTCACAGGGCTCTGCTCTGTGGTCCCCTAATAATGATCCTGCTTGTGGAACTGGCAGTTTCTTAGCAACAAAGGAACTTGGCACCATTATTTCTAGACTTGAGAGAGGCCCCCTCTTTTTTTCCACCTTTTGTCTTGTTTGCAGTGAAGACTCTCAAGAATATAAACCAGACATGCTAATCGGGGTGAATGAGCTGCCTTTTAGTTTAAGCATTCCTGAGTGGTACAGGTTGAGCCTGACCCACATAGTCAGCATCCTTACATCTATTGCTTTGTCCGCATTGTGTTGGAAGGCACCTCTTCCCAGGGCGCCATCTGGAGACAGCTCCATAAAGAGATTATGTCCACTAACTTGACCTTATTAGTTGCACAGCCAGCCACAGGTCAAGCATCTACACAAGCCAATGCCCAGGTGAGCCCCAAAGATCACACCAGCCCTCACCAGCTCAGCGACTTCTTTCTGACAGAAAGAGAAGCGACTTATCTGGGAGACAGGCTTTTGACATTTACCTTGGAAAGGTCTCCCTTGTTTTTGTAACTCTAGACTACTTCTATGAGATTTTACAGTTCTCTGAAGTGATAGGGAACTCATTTTTCTTTGAAGGTCATTTTAGGTAACACTGAATTCTGTTTAGAGGTTTCTTGCTTCTTCCTATGTTACAAGAACACTTACATACATTACCAGCTACCACCACCACCCCCCAAACCCCAAAGGTATATCTCCAGCTCTCTTTGTGCTTACTCCATGGAGAGCTCTTGCGGATTCATAGCATACTATTATTTTATTTCAATTACACCCCAAGCAGAAGAGCTGTGAAGAGCAGCAGTGGTCTCCTGGAGGGCTCGTTCCCTGAGAAACTGTAGTGGCACTGACAAGCCGCAGGATTTTCTGCTGCAAAGTCCAGACAAAATCGACCACTCTTTAAAGCAGTGCTTCCTAGCAAATGATGTTCAGTCGAATGGAAGACCTCCTGCAGTGTTTCATTGCCCACACTGGGCTGCTGCTACAAAGAACAACAACTGTGCCTGCTGAGCTGAGTCCCAGAAACTCACAGCTAATGCATCCAGAAATCCTCTTGAGTAACAGCTGATACTTAAGACTCCTTTACCCAAACAGTGTGTTTTTTTAAGGAAAGTTGCGTATGTAACTTTATTTCAGGCACCAAAGAGAATGTTGTTTTCATGTTACAGCATTGCATGTTCTAGCTGTTAAATGACAAAAGCTTTGTACTCTTTGTTTATTAAGGGGACAGCTTTACTGACTGTAGATCAGAGACGATGGGAAGATCTGAAAAGCAGACTGAAGATAGCACAACCTCTTCATCTTCCACCTCGTCCGGGTATCAAAGATATTTTGATTTTATTCATGTTAGGCCCTAGTGTTCATAATTCCCCAGGAGTCTGCGATTCAAATTAAAATTGTAATCGTGAGGCCACTAGGAGGTTGTGCATAAGTTAATGTGGAAACAGGCTTCAACTACAGATCTCTGAATAAGGCTATTAAAATCAACGCAAAAAAAGGTTGTGCTTCGATGAGTTTAGGATAAGCCTTAATGATAAAGTGAATTTCTAAATGAAAAATATTTGCAGTTGGCAGTAATGATATGAATGGAATGTATTAACCTGACAGCAGTTAAATGATGCACTTGCTCTAAAAGTACCAAAGCCTTCATGCAACACTGGTGTGCAGTATTTGAAATTATATGTTCAGAAGCCCTATTTGATATGGAAAATTGTAGCAGAAAATTAGAAATGTGTTTTGAAACTAGTAAAGGATTATTTTGCTAGTAATGAACATGGAAAATATGTTAAGAAGTAGGGGGGAAATGCCATTGTGTATTTTAATTCTCCTCCTCGAACTCTTTCCTTTTCAGATAATGACGGCTTTAGAGCTAAGATGTATGATATAACTCAGCATCCATTTTTCAAGAGAACTATTGCTGTACTTGTTCTGGCCCAGTCTGTGTTGTTATCAGTTAAGGTAATTGGGGGTTGTTTAAGTGTTTCATTACAGTGGTACAGCATGTGTTGCACATTTCCTAACACCAATTAATGACCAGTTGAGCCATTACTGTGATGAATGCAAGGAAACATTATTTCTAGATGCAACAATCTCAGCTGGCACAGATCACTGTAGATTAATTGTAACTTGTAGAGCTGAGTCAATTTCTGCCTTTTTGTAGTCTGGTCCACTATTTTTAATTTCTAGTTAAACTGTAAATCTGTGAGAGAAGAGTACACCAAGATGCCATTCCTAGCGAAATCTACTCATTAACAAAACCTTAAAGAAAAGTTAAGGCAATGAAGAGGCATTTATTCTGTTTAACAGCTACTCTTCTATGAATGGATTTTGTTTGCATTTCAGTGGGATGCTGCAGATCCAGTGACTGTACCTTTAGCAACAATGTCTGTTGTTTTCACCTTCATTTTTGTCCTTGAGGTAAAGTAATATATTTTGAGATTTCTTGAGATATTTCATTCTGTCTGTAGGGATGCTGTCTCATTCTTCACTATGGTATTTATTTCTGAACATATACATTCAGTGTTTTCCACGTCACTTGTCTTTAAACATGTATTGTAAGAAGAAACTTTTTAATGTATTATAGTCATACTTCTCTACAACCTTGAGCTTTGTGTCCTTTTATATATATTCAAGTCTGAGCATTTAAAAGTGTGTTTTGGTGGACCCAGTGAATTCTTCTTGCAGAACATCTCAGATTAAATTCCCTCCATATAACACAAGGTCTGTGTTGTCTCATGGAAGTTCTGCTTCATCCATTTATATTTTGCCTGGTGTGTTGATCCCCACTCTTCTGTAGCTGTGACTTCATTAAGCTGATCTCAGTTTTGGTTTGGTTTGTTTTAAGTATGATACTTCATTTTAATACCTTTTAATAAGTTATGTCCAGTTCCAGTATTGTCTATCTTTTTTGGCACAGATCTGGCTCCTGTGTGGTAGTGGTTCTCTTTCTATGACTATGTTGTTATTACAAACAACTGTGCAAGGTGTCTTTAGCCTGTTTTCATAAGATTGTAATCTAATGATTTAACCACATTTTGAAATGCGTGTATTTTTTAATGTATAAAGATATCCATAGTGTAACAAAGCACACATTCATTACATTACAGAAGATGCTTCCTCTGTGGTTAGGTCAGTACATAATTCTTTAGAAGTTTGTGGTTGACTGCTTTTCTTGTCAGTCCCCTCTGAATAGCTGACACTGACCACTATCAGAAACAGGATAGTAGACTATGTTTCCCACTGCGCTAATCCAATATGACAGCGCCTATGTTCCATTGATAGGTTTTGCCAGCAGTGATGAATAAACAATGAAGTGAATACCTTGTAGCAGCTGTAGCTAGAGTATGTCCATGTTTTTGCTTTTTTCTTCCCTACCCAGGAGAAATCAGTATCTCTAGAGAGACTGAGCAAATACAGAAAAGTTTTGTGTCGTACACAGACAGGTTTTAATTTACTTAGTAACTGTGTCTTCGAAAATACTTTTTTCTCTTACACTGCCAAGGGAAACAAAGACCCTCCTAGAATTTCAAAGGAACTTTCTTTAGGCCAAGAAAAATTTGTTGATTGTCTCAATAGGCAAGCTATCACACTGTGAGTGCACATAATTTATGGAGAGGAAGCAGCTTCCTGTCCAGGATCTTCCCTAAGGCAGCATAGTCTGGTTACAGTCTGCTATGTGCACGGTCTGCTACCACTAGCAGGCATGATCCATGAGAAAGTCCAAAGCTTTCTGCATAGCTAATGGCCCTATTTGCAATCTAACGACTCCCAATTCAGTCTTAAAACTCTACTGCTCGCATCAGTATGTGTGGTATAGATGAACAGGAAGAATTTGAAGATCTCACTTGTTTACCACAGTGATGATGACAGAATAAAGGGAGATGTGATTTTTTATTTGCATGGTGTGGTATTCAGTTCAAGATTACAGACACCTGAATTTAGGTGCTTAAGTTCTACATGTGATGTAGGTGTTTAAGCTGTAACTGTGATCAAGGAGGATGAAGGGTGAGATTCAGTTACCTCCACTAGCCACTACAGAAGGGTAGGGATGTTTACAGGTCTTATGTCATCCCTGCCAGCTGCCTGCATCTATCTCCAATTCTCTGGGGCACCTCATCTAATTGGATAAAAGGAGGCAAGATATTTTCAGGTGCCACAAATGATAATTAGAAATTCAGAGATCATATTGTTCATTATGTAGTCAGGCTTCAGAAAACATTATAAGGCAGAAAAGTAATGGAAAGTCAGCCTTTTACTTCAAGTTAGTGCCCTCTTATATATGGTTTGGGTTTCAAAAATGTTAAATGGTGAGATTGCAAGGTGGAATGGAAAAAATAATGCAATGAATGTCTGACATTTATAGACTTTGTTTAGTAACTCTTAACTTGCCTTGAGGTTTAGTACAAATTGTGTATGAGAAACTCTTTGGTGTTCCCTCTATATGCATGACCCTACCTCAGTATCTTCTAGCTGTTGTGATTACTTCTTAGGTAGTATCTATTCTTGAGCTTCCTGTCTGCAGTCCTATTACCTGTGTTGGCACTTTGGTGGCTTTTACCAGGTACATTGTAAAATGTACTGCCCTCACTGTTCCTAGCTTTCTTCTCTTACATGCTGCTGAGTACAGATGGTGCTGAGTACACAGTATTCCTTAAGCAAGAAATATTTGTAATATGGGAAAGCTTTTTAATTAACCTGAACAATTTAATTGTGCTACAGAACACAAGTATATTCCTGAGTTCAAATGTGCTTACGTGATTTCAGCCTGCTTGCAGACAGCTAGGATGCTGCTACCTCTTTTAGCTACATATATTTGACATAATCATTTTATAACTTCATGACTTGCTTAACTTCAAGAAATCTTAAGCCCACATTCACCTCAGCAATCTATGCATTAAGCTTTCAGTCTGAAGTGGTCAGCAGCACACCTGTCTTCAGTGTTTGATGGAGACAGATACACTGTTCATCCACTGGCCTTGGCCATCTGTGGTCTTCCACCAGTTTTTCTCCACCTAAGGGAAGTTTATATTATCTGGTTAGTCCAGATAGGAACAGCTGACATGAAACCTGCTCTTAGTTGTTTGTAACTGTTTCATAAGATGAACTCAATCAAACATTTTAGAGAATGGAGGAATCTCATGACAAGAAATAACTATTTGTTCATTAAAAGTGTGAATTTTTTTATTCTTAGGTCACGATGAAGATTATTGCCATGTCACCTTCTGGCTTCTGGCAGAGCAGAAGAAATCGGTATGATCTTTTGGTGACATCTCTTGGAGTTATATGGGTGATACTTCACTTTGCCTTACTGGTAAGATTTACAACATGCAATTCCAGTGATTAAAGTGATTTTGTTTGTTAAGCACCAGCAATAGGATTGCTGCTATATACATCCAGATAAACACCTGGGAGTTTAACAAGGCTGAAATACAGCTGAAAGAAATTAAGCTTGATGCTAAGAAGAAGGAATCATTGTCTTGGACAATGATGTAGTGCAAAAGTTGTCTTACTGATATGAGTTAGAGTCTGTAAATGTGGTAGAAAACAAGTCTTTAGGAGGGATGTGAGTGAGAAAAGAAAGGAGACTGAAGAGACTGAGAGCTCTTGCCAGCAACAGTCTCGTGAGTATGGAGGAAGAAAGAGGAAGTGCACAGAATGCAAACAGGAGCAGAGGACTGGTCAAAATTGCTGAACAGTACAAACTGTCCTAAACCCAGCAGCAATTCTGTACCACTGGTTTTGGTTAAGGGATTATGTTTAATCCAAGAAGGCACAGAGGAGAGCAGAGGAAATCAGCTCTCCCTCCATCCCTCACCAGTTTCTTCAATTTGAGTACTCTCCTGGTTCCTTTATTTACAAGGGAAGGAGAAAAGATGGTTGGTACTTGTCATCAATCACAAGTTGAAGTCACAACTGGGCTGTGGTATTCTCTCTTGTCTGCCCCAAGCTCTGTTTGAAGGAAAGCCTGTCTTGTGTGACTAGTCATTTTGCCCTGATGTTCACAGTTTGTCCCCTGCTGCTAAGTAGCTTGGAAGGCCTGAGGAGTTTCTATAATCCAGCAGCTGCCCAGACAAGTAGACTGGGCTTGATGGACATAATTCGTAGAGGATTGAAGGTTTTTTAGTTTGGTATGTGGGGAGTTTGGGTTTGGTTTTTTTTATGTTGTTGCTACTAGTTTATGATTTCTTTTATTTCATATGGGGATTGCCCTATATTATTAAAAGATCAATTATCACAATCTTTCCAAGAGATCCCTGGGGGGCAATGTATTAAGTCTTCTGTGTTTCTGTTCCAGAACGCATACACGTACATGATGGGGGCATGCGTAATTGTCTTCAGGTTTTTCTCTATTTGTGGGAAGCACGTAAGTATGAACTAGGAACTACAACTATTGAAGTCTTCATGTATAGGTTAAAGAACTAGATGCTATCTGTTCATTTCTAGGAAAAAAAAAAAAGAAAAAGAAGACTTCAAGCAGCAGTCTCCAGCTTTACATGCTGTCTTTAAAATGTCAGGATTTTAGGTATATTATATAAGAGTGCTGTATTATGGCTACTGGAAAACAAAGTGTAACTGCAATACCATGGTTTTTAAAAATGCTGTCTACAACTCTGAACATAAACTGTGCTACTTTCAGCCCTTGCCATTTCAGCGTGGTGTGATGTGCATGCTATTTATTTGTTTTCACTGCAAGACTAGTGTAGTGGTGGTTGATGCATTCATCTTGTTCTTCTTACAGAAGTTTCTTCCTCCAGAGTGCAGATCTGTGTCTTTTGTCTTTACAATGTGTGTCTTACCATGGTAAAGGGTTTATGTTCAATTTTAAAACAATATTGGGCCAAGATGTTCTTCTAGAAACACCTGTGTGGTGACAAAGCAAGTCACTTCTTGAGTTTACATTTCTTTTGTGTTTGGATTTTCTCTGGTGTAATGGAGAGTAGACTAGCAGAATCAGCATAGGCAGAGAGCAAACACATTTATTTAACAAGTGAGGACACTGCATTCGCTTGCTGTGGAACTCCTTAGACTATCCAAATATTTTCTGTAAATGTGATGAAAAGACTGCTGTACTAGGTTGTCAGG
Organism: Acropternis orthonyx; assembly: GCA_035583155.1. Classification (NCBI taxonomy): domain Eukaryota; kingdom Metazoa; phylum Chordata; class Aves; order Passeriformes; family Rhinocryptidae; genus Acropternis; species Acropternis orthonyx. Next base: position 80,251,878 of record JAWWEU010000001.1, on the reverse strand, counting down.
GTTAAGAACAGTAAGTCAAAGGGTTTGTTCAGTAAAGATAAAAAGTTTTTTTGATCAAACTACACAGACCCTGAAGAGCCTTGGAAATCAAATGAAAAATCCTTGTTTCTCCTATGCAGCTGGACCAAGTGATTGCCTTCAAAGCTTTCAGATTGATTCTAAAGGTTTTTTCAATGTTTTAACCTAGTCATTTGTGCTTTCATGTTAGGAGCTGTATCAGTTTCACTACTTTACCTGTTCTGATGCAATGTGATGACTAAAGGTCAACATGAATTTGGCGTGATTGTAAAGAAACTGACACCCTCAGTCCCATTAAATGGAATTTTCCATTGCATCCTAAGTAGTTAGGGGTGTTAGAACAATCTAGGGCAATAACTTTATCAAGAGTAAAATGTACAGTATACATGCATGAGAGAGTAATATCTATTATCTAGGTCTATGGACTATGTAATTTCCAACATTATGCTCTCATCTTAAGTTCTTTGGCCCACTTCACAGAATCGTAGACTCACAGAATGGTTTGGGTTGGAAGGAACCTTAAGGATCATTTAGTTCCCATCCTCCTGCCATGGGCAGGGATACCTTCCACTAGACCAGGTTACTCAAAGCCCCATCCAACCTGGTGTTGAACACTTCCAGGGACGGGGCATCAACAAATTCTTTGAGTGACTTGTTCCAGTGCTTCACCACTCTCACTGTAAAGAATTTCTTCCTAATATCTAATCCAGACCTGCCCTCTTTCAGTTTAAAGCCATTTGACCTTGTCCTGTCACTACATGTCCTTGTAAAATGTCCCTCTCCAGCTCTCTTGTTGGCCTCCTTAAAATACTGGAAGGCTGCTACAAAGTCTCCCTCCCTGGTTTCTCTCGAACTTGCATGAGAAATTACTAGTTTAAATTATCCTAAACTGTATTGCCCTATATATACCTTTTGAGGAGCAACATCTTGACCTTGTAAATGAGGAAGATATGCTGGTGTCTATAACAAGTAAAAATCACACACAATTCAAATCAGATTTATAATGTATCTTTCTACTGGGCTCATCCATTAATGTATGTGTAAAGAATTTGTTGTCAAAATGGCAAGTGCAAGAATGTCTTTTATCTTTGTTTTCCTGAATGGCATCATGGATTGCTTTTTCCCTGTTCTTCCAGGTGACACTAAAAATGCTGCTCCTGACTGTCGTTGTCAGCATGTACAAGAGTTTCTTCATCATAGTGGGAATGTTCTTACTGCTCCTTTGCTATGCTTTTGCTGGAGTGGTTTTATTTGGTACAGTGAAATATGGAGAGAACATTAACAGGTACAGTATGTACTTCCTACCTTGTGGGGATGTTCTTTTAACAGCCTGAAGAAATCACATTCTGCTAGAGAGAAGTTTATCTGTAGTTAAAACCAGACAAATCTCCAAGTCTAGCTGAAGAGCTCTTAACAGTATTTCTGATAGGAGACACTAAGCCATCTTTCCAGTCCTTGTGCATTGGACCAAATGACACCTGCTCCAAGCCAGAGCAGACTGAGAGCTGTTCTTCATTATGCCAGCTGGAATATGCTTCAGAGCAGCACTGCACTAGCCCACAAGCTGCTGAAACAGAGCGTACCTACCGCATCTTATTGGCATCACCTAGGAACAGGATCCATATACCAGGCTGATACAGAGAGGAGGCAGTTCTTTAAACTGGCTGGTAATTGGAGCTTTCTCAGTCATCATCAGGGTTACAGAAGGAAATGGAGACAGGAAATAGGATGTGGCCTTGAGTTTACTTTAGCTCTCTAATAAAATGCACTAAAATACTCAGACCTTTGTCTGAGTTATTATATCTTAAGTCATGAAATAAATAATTCAATGATCTAATTCAAATAATACTGTAACTATTTTTAGTTTAAAGTAGTAGAACAGTAGAAACTGGAAACACTTTTTCTTGCCAATGTTTTATTTCTGGGAAGTGAAATGGTCTCTCTCTCTCTTTTTTTTTTAAACAGACATGCAAATTTTTCATCAGCTGGCAAGGCTATTACTGTACTCTTCAGAATAGTTACTGGAGAAGACTGGAACAAAATTATGCATGACTGCATGGTAATTACGATATGGCCAGAGATAAAGTAGACAAGAAATGAGAGACACCCTTCCATCTCAAACTGTTTGCTCTGTACAAGGACTGTTGGCTTGCCTTTGTCTCTTCAAGAGATAAAATGGTCACTAAACCTCAGAATATGACGTGCAAATTGCAGCTCCAAGAGTGCACTCACAGTGTAGTATTTCATAGAGCTAGGCTATTATATGATTTAAAAACAAAAATAAAATTATTGTTTCAAAATTGGAAGTGCAGTAACTTTTTCACTCTTATCCTTTTCTTGATTGAGGCAGTGTCTTTTCAGATTAGCTTTGTCTTTAATGCCCGCATTTTGGCTCATTCCATGTGACTGATAGACTTGATGACATCAAAATTAATCCTCAAATCATTATATTTTGCCCAAGTAAATGTTTATCTCTGCTTTCCATTGCAAAGAAAATCACATGACTTTCCTCTTTAAAATGAATGAGCAGGGAAGAAGATTTTTGAAAACCAACATGTTCCATAGCACCAGGTTGTTTCTCTACAGTGGCATAATGCACAATGGGCCCTCTGTGTGGTACTGAGATCCATGCCTAAGCTTTTTTTGCCATACGTCTGTTTTCTGTTTTTTGACTACTAAAGGAAGGAAAAAAACCTACCCACAATAATCCCCACAGTATTATTCCCGAATTGGGAAGCTTTAAAGAAATAATAAACTTAATTATTGTATTTATTGCAGAGAAATTAAGAATATCCTTTTATTATTATTTTATTTTGTTTTCTTTTGTTTTGAAGGTCCAGCCTCCATTTTGTACACCGGATAACAGCACCTACTGGAAAACAGACTGTGGAAATTATGCTGGTGCTCTTATGTATTTCTGTTCTTTCTATGTCATCATTGCATACATCATGTTAAATTTGCTTGTTGGTAAGTGAAAATATACATTAATAACAAAAAGATCTGTCTTGGCATACAGTGTGTTAGATGTGAGTTGTTGTGCTCTTCAGGTATGAGGCCACCTTGTACCTTCAATGTTACCTTGTATGGGTGTAATGTTTTTGATATTTTTTTGGCATGGTGTATGCTAAAACTCAGGAAGTTTGGGAATAAAAGTGTTTTGAACAAAGACTTATGTTGTATTTGTAGAGTACAGTTTTCCTACAAAATACTGTTTTCTGAACTTTTCTTCCTTCAGTTAACAGTTCTTGAACATCATTGGAATTCACTTAATTGATCTTAGATGTTAGATTAGGCATCTCATCAGCATTTAAGATACTGCTTTTAGAAAGTGAGTATGCTGAATATTGATGTAACACAACAGTATATTATGCATTCAAAGTCCTTGTCTGAACAGACAGGTGTTTATTAATGTGAAGTTGGCACAACTGAATTAGATGTTAACCAGTTAGAGACAGGCTTTCTTTATGGTGTATTTTGTTCTTGTGGTTTTCAGCTATCATTGTGGAGAATTTCTCATTGTTTTACTCAACCGAAGAGGACCAGCTTCTAAGTTACAATGATCTTAGGCATTTTCAAATTATATGGAACATGGTTGATGACAAAAGAGAGGTAAGAAACTTGATAATAAGCACAGCAATCCAGTAAATTTCCAGTTTTCCTTGGAAAAAAAAATACTGGTAAAACAGTGTGTTGACAAAACTCACTGAGCAGTTACTGTTCAAGTTTTAGAAGTTCAGTGAGCATGATCTAATGTTGTTCGTGGCCCTTCAAATACTAACCTGTATTCTGTGAAGTGCATATAGTAGCAGATTTGCAAACAAACGTACCTATTTATAGGATCAATATAATAGCATCTTTCCACCGGCTCCCTGAGAGTTGTTCCCTTGAAAGCATACAGACTCATATCCATAATTGTGTCTGATCTTCAGAAGAGCTTTGCTGAAATTTCAGCACTGTCTCTTGTAAGACTCTTATGGCGAGGCTGATGAAGCATGGGCTGAGTGAGTGACAATGAAGTGGACTGAAAACTGTCTGCATAGCCAGGCCCAGAGGATGATGATCAGCAGCACAGATTCTAGGTGGAGGTCAGTAACTAGTTGTGTACCCTAGGGGTCAGTGCTGGATCCAATCCTGTTCAATATCTGCATTAATGACTTGGATGATGAAGCAGAGGGCACCCTGAGCATGTTTGGTGATGACACCAAACTGGGAGGAGTGGCAAATACCAGAGGGTTGTGCTGCCTTCCAGAGGGACCTTGACAAGCTGCAGAAATGGGCTCACAGGAGCCTCATGAAGTTCAACAAGGAGAACTCTAAAGTCTTGCACCTGGAGAAGAATAAACCAAGGCACAGTACCTTCTGGGAGCCACCCAGCTGGAAAACAGCTTGTCAGTAAAGGATCTCAGGTCCTGTTGGACACAAAGTTGAGCATGAGCCACCATTACCCTTCCAGCAAAGACAGCTAATGGGATCCAGGGCTACATTAGACAAAGTATCGCTAGCAGGCCAAGGCAGAGGGTCCTTCCCCTCTACTCAGCACTGGTGAGGCCACACCTGGATTCCTCAGCTCAGTTTTGGGCTCCTCTGTACACAGAGACAGAGACATACTGGACAGAGTCCAGGAAAAGGACACAAAGATGAGGAAGGGACTGGAGCATGTCTCATGAGAGGAAAGACTGAGAGAATTGGGGCTGTTCAGCCTGGGGAAGGCTCAGGGACAGCTCATCAATGTATATTAATACCTGAAGGGAGGGTGCAAAAAGGACAGAGCCAGGCTTTGCTTGGTGCTACCCAGTGACAGGACTGGAGGCAACAGGCACAACCTGAAACAGAGGAGGTTCCCTCTGAACATCAGGGAACACTTTTTCACTGTGAGGATGACTGAGCACTGGCACAGGTTTCCCAGGAAGCTTGTGGAGTCTCCATTCCTGGAGATATTCAAAAGTCATCTGAACATGGTCCTTGGAAACTGGATTTAGAAAGCCCTGCTTAAGCAGAGTGGGTCAGACAAGGTGAGCTCAAGAGGTCCCTTCCAGCCTCAACCATTCTGTGATTCTGGAATGAGAATAGCATCTGGGAGACTGAGCTGTTAGGATGCCCACACAAATTTAAATCATCATCTGAACGATCCATGGCATCGCTAAGATTTGAATATGAGCAATATTGCAGTTAAAGAAGTTGGTTGCTTGTAGTTGGCACATGGCTGTGCTGGAGATGGAAGCCATGGTTTCTACAGATGGAGGTAGACAGTTCTGGATCCATCATGCCCAGCAGGCTGGCAGTATCTCTCCGATGTGGGACAACACATTACAGCAAAAATAGTTCTGGTCCAGCTCATTAAGCAGAACAAAACATTTGAATATTATGAATACCATGGTTTCAGAAGGAAGTACTCTCAGTCCTAAATACAAAATAAAATAAAAATTGTTGTCACAGTAAGTGTAACATGTGCTAAGTTGCCTCTTAGGGCAGATAACCTTTGAAAGCCAGTAAACTCTCAACATTCTCCTCCCTGTTCAAAGATGCACAGAGAAGGGGAGATATTTACAGTGAGTTATAAGCTTGGCTATAAGTGTTTAAATTGTAGTTTAATTTCCATTTTTCAAAGGCAGTTTTTCGGGCATATGATTTCTCATTACAGATTAATGCAAATGGGGAACTCAATCCCCAGGCAATTTTGAAAAATGCTGGCAAAATGAACAGCATAGATTCTCATTATATTTGAGTCAAAAAACAACAAAGTCTTCTGTGAATGTGCTGAAGAGCTGGCTTCATGTGCATATTTTTCAGTAATGTGTTCACAATGACTTAAATAGGCTAGGATTTGGCATGGAGTCTTTGGAGAAACTGTGTTTCTCTCACTGATCAAGTTGAATGTCTGAGTTGATTGTTAGGTCACATTATTTACCATCTATTATTCAATTTTACACAGGGAGTAATCCCTACCTTCCGAGTGAAATTTCTGCTGAGGCTTCTGCGAGGCAGGCTGGAGGTGGATCTCGACAAGGACAAGCTGCTGTTCAAGCATATGTGCTACGAAATGGAGAGGCTCCATAATGGTGGTGATGTCACTTTTCACGATGTGCTCAGGTACTCTGAGATTTTCTCTACATTTTTAGAAGAGGTATAGTGGCCTGTGTTTCTCTTCAGGCTAACAGGTAGTCACCAGGCTTGGGAAAAGGCAAGACTGGTAGCCACAAAGGCACTGCAATTTTAAATGCAGTACAAAAATTAGATTTCCCTTTCTTTCCTGTAAAAAGCATTACTGATGGAAAACACAGGTCCTAGGGAATCAGCTCTAAGTATTTTAACCTTTTCTTTGGAGACAGTTTGTCACAAACAGCAGTCACGTGTTGTTCTTATATCCCTACTAATGAAATACTGTGACTTCAAGTGTAGCAACATGACAGTGAGCCTGACTAGAAATGGAGATCGGAACATTATCCAAGTGTAAACACTTTGAGGGGGGGGTAAAGAAAAAGAAAACCAATATCACCACAAATGCCCTAATTGCATACAGTTCAGCAGCTCACCTGTATTTAGTAGCTAGATGTAGGTGACAAGATCTCTGTTTTGAACACCACAAATCTCTTCTGGAATCATCTCAGCAGTTTTTTAGCTTCAAATGTGAATTTATTGCACACACCTGGATTATGTATTTTTGCAGTAAGGTCTTAAGTATGAGCTTTGATTTTCTACATGAAAATGTACAGACACCAGCATTTAAAAATAAATTTTGTTTCTTCCAGCATGCTTTCTTATAGGTCTGTTGACATCAGAAAAAGTCTTCAACTGGAAGAGCTGCTTGCTAGGGAACAACTGGAATATACCATAGAAGAGGAGGTGGCCAAACAGACCATACGCATGTGGCTGAAGAAGTGCTTAAAGCGAATCAGAGCAGTAAGTCAAGCAAAACCAGGATCTAAATGGTTGCATAAATTCTGCAGTTCAACAATGCTGGAATTTGCTGCCACTATGCTTCATTTACTCTGGAGTCATGACAATACTTATTTGAAGAAGTATGTAGCATTTGCTAACTCTGCAAAAAAAATGTATGTTACAGCTCAATTGAAAGTGCTACAAAATAAGCATCTTTTGAAGGTAAAAGCTGTCTTCCTGCCAAAATTTATCTGCATTTTCAATAGAGCGGGAAGACCAAAGTCAAAGGAATAAATTAAAACGGATTATAGTTTGATGAAACTTCATAGGTCTAATCCTTCCTCATAGAACATAATTGTATAATTTCCTTGCCTCTACTGGCAGATCAGTCACTTGTAGATGACTCTTCTAATGGAACCTCTATTAAGATAAATCATTTGAATGAGCCATTACAGTTACTGTGTGTGCAAATGAGCAGTGTGTGTACATGCAAAGCAGGTATAGGAACCATGGCACACCACAGCCAGTAAACTAATCAGGGGCAAGGCATTGGCTCCTGACTGGGATGGGGTCACCCATTAGCATGTTCTTCTGCACAATTTTGGCCAGTCTTGGCCAGTGCCTACTGATATTCCCCCAAACCACTGCCATATGGTCTACCAAACCACTGCCATAGGAGCATCACTTTCCTCCAGGCATGGGTCAGGATGGAGACCGCTCCCAGTAGGCAGTGGTTGAAGCTAGAGGTAGAAGGAAGATCACCCAGATCACACCAGTCCTGACCTGTCAGTTTGCTTCAGCACTGCAGGAAATCCCAGTCTCTTTAACTTACTACTATAGACCTAGCCAGTGCTTCTGTGTGCTCTGATTGTCAGAAACATTTTTACCTTTGCTCAGGATAGCTACAATATATCCTGGTGGAAGCTTGGCTGGGCTTAAATTTATAGTTAAAAAAATTAAGAAATTTTATTTAGGTTTTGCAGTTGTTCTCATCTTTTTTTCCAAACTCAACTCTTTCTTTATATAAAAAGTCACAACCTGGTTCCATTGATGATTGATTTTTCAGTTACTGTAAGTCTGAGTCCAGGTTTTGACACATACATATTTTCTTTTTATAAAAAATTGCTTCTTGTTATTGGAGGTTTTCCATAGGAATCTGTGATCATGGCATCTGTCTTCTTCTGTTTGTAAATTTATAAAAAATCATAACAGGACATTTTGAATGGAATGTACATTCCAGCCGAAACATCAGTGTTCAATGACACATAGTTTCATTTTGACCTCATCTGTGTAATAACAATGGCAGTAAATTTAATCTCAGCTCTCAATTCTGTGTTTGTTCAACTCTGTTGTTCATTTCATTATGATACTGAGCTACACTATGTTAAAGTAAATATGCTATTCATTTCACTCTAATAATATGGTTCAGATCATTTCACATTATATGAACCTTTTATAAACTGAATGTAATTATGGAAGTTAATATGTATTTTCAAATTCTCTTGTTATTCTCTAAGTCTCTCTAGAGGGAGCATCTGAAAACTATCCAGGAAAGTGAAACCTTTCCTAAGGGCTGTTTATTTTAATTTAAAAGCAAATTAGACTGCAAAATCATAATGGTAGTGTGTTTGTTTTTCTGTTTGTACTATAAATCATAGTTAGTCCCAAGGTTTTCACTACTGTTTTGTTCAGTCTTACTGACAGCCTGTTTCAAAGTCCACAAAAGAAAATGAAATTTTTTCATTGCCTTCATGTAATTCCCTGTGAATCTCTACCAATTTCCTTGTTTCTTTTTGTTTGCACAAAATTTTAACTCCTAAATCGAAAGCTTTGTATGTGCTTAAACTGTAGGTTTAAACAAACAATTGAGCAATGTGTCTTCCACTTAATATAATTCATGATTTTCATCCTCTATTCCTTACATATAGATTAGAAATATTCTGGAAGTCGCTTTATTTAAATAGCATCATCTGATACACGGATCTTTACTGATTCACCTGGTATCCGCATCGGTTTCTCACTGCTCAGTTAAATATTTAGAATGCTTTAAAAAAAAATCAAACACGGTGACACACCAATGAGAACATTTTTTTCATCACATATTGTACCTTGATAGAAACAGCAGCAGTCGTGCAGCATTATCCATAGTCTACGAGAGAGTCAACAGCAGGAGTTGAGCCGATTCCTGAATCCTCCCAGCATTGAGACAACACAGCCAAGTGAAGATATGAATGCTATTAATCAAGATAACAGTGCACAGCCAGAGGTATGCTAACCAGAAAGCTATCAGCTACTCGTAACAAATTCAGAAAACTTCCGTGGTTATTTGTTCTTAAGACATCATTTTAACTGAAAGAGTTGAAAGCAATCCCTTGTTCTGCTTCAGACTTTGCCATCAGATGTAAAGGCAAGATGGTCTAAGGCAGTAATTCTCCAATTTAGTTAGCTGTCTTGTTATCACCCGAAAGGACAGTTGTACAACTCTGGCAGCACCAGCTTTCAGCTCTAGCATGAGGTTTGTACAGGCTTGGGGATGTGAAGCTTTCCAGTTCAGGCGCCCTGAACTAGTGTTCACACTAAGAGAGATAATACTGGGCATGTTGGGACCTCTGAGTAGGAGCCCTGGGCCCTGCCAGGATAGGGAATGTAGAAAGTACAACATAAGGGCTACTTTCTAGAGTGGATGTAGAAGGCTGAGAAGGATTTTGTACCCTTCAAGGAGGCTGTAGAGTGGCATTGAGCCCACATGGTCTTTTTACATTTGTCTGTTAGTGGTAGTTTTCTGGGGCATTGAAGAATAGAAACCATGCTGCCTTAACAAATGGCTATATGTTTTGTTTCTATTCATGGATAAACTTGAAATAGGATCAAAAGATAACCCTTTTTAGGATTATACCCCTGCAGTGGGGAACTATGACTGGACTCTTTTATCTCTGTTCAGACAAGTAGCCAGCAGCAGCTCCTTAGCCCCACACTTTCTGACAGAGGTGGCTATCGACAGGACTCTGGAGATGCTGGGAAACCTCAGCGGAAGTTTGGACAGTGGCGCTTGCCATCAGGTAAATGAAAAAGGTTTGTCAGTAGAGTCCACAATGAAAAATCACTGCTGTACAATAATGAGGCCATTACAGGCTTCATGAGTCACAGTTCTGCCCCCTGGCTGCTGCTTACACCTATATCAGGGCTTTCCTACCCTTGTTGAGGTAAATCGGTTTTTCCCCTTCTTCACAATTCTGAAAGTTTGGAAGGTGGGCTCAAGCACTGCCCTCCTGCAGGTGGTTGTGGTTTTCACTTTTTCATACATTTACTCAGGACCTTTGGATTGGAGGCTGTACCATCCCATTTGTTTGGATAGCATCTTTTACATTTAGAGTTCTCTTTTATCATGTAAATTATGGTGAAAATTAATTAATTTTTTCCTAACAATAATAATAATTTCCGACTGTGTTGTCTTGTCTAAGCATGCCAGATGTATGATTTACAACTTATGCCATAAAAACACAGTTTTAGAACTTCAGACAGGAAGTGGCCAGGTGTACAATCAGTTTCCCATTTATTTTCTCAGAAACAGGAAATGTGCTCAAGTTACTCTAGTAACTACAGTCCACTAGGAAAAAAAAGGCTAGACTATGCCATATAGGAGGGTGCTTATAGGAGTGTGGGAGAGGTGCATAACTACTCACTAAGAATCTCAAGAACACTCTCTACCACCTCAGATATTCTCTCTTAAAGTGCATATTGACCTCTAGAGCCTGTCACATCCGTGACTAGCAGGTTAGATGTGTGCACGTCAACCTGCTTTCAGCTGTCATCAGTCAGTCCTGTTCTGAGTCAAAGGCTGCCACTGCCCAGACCCTAATCCCACTTAAGTGGAAGTAGAAGAGATAGTTATGCTATTCTACTGACTACCATTGACCCTACTTTTGTGACTAGTGTGCTTGTCCAAGAAACAGGATAGTTCACTAGAGAACTTTCAATCCATGTTTCCCATTTAAATATCACAGAGCAGCAAAGATCAACATTTTGTTGGAACAGAGAGAGAGAGTGAAAGAGGAAGCATGCTAAGGAGGAATCATACTGCTGGAGGGGTTTTTCAAGTGAGAATGAGGAGCTCAGGCTTTCACTTCTTATCACTGATGTGGTCCATGTCAGTCTTGAATGTTCCTCAGTGGATGGTCCTAAAAAAGAGTGTCATCTCCATGCACAGTACAGCCCAACAGATAAGTAGTCTGTCTCCAGTCCAATGAGGACATGTATTTAGGATCATGAAGCCTAATTAAGATTAGTTGTGGGATTTATGTACTTAGACATGTTTTAGTGCCATACCAGCACCTTATACTGGCTTCAACCCCTAGGCCATAATAAAGTTATCCCTTTTTAGGTGTAGCCACAAGCCCTACAAGCAGTTTCCCCCCCCACCTTTTCCTCACATTTACCACTTTCACCCTTTTGCCAGCAGGACAGCTCATGTAAATACTGCCTGAATCGTTTAGGTTGCAATTAGCTGGACAAGAACACATCTCTTGCATCAGTTATCCCAGCAGAAGCAAATGAGGCACTGCTTAGTTAAACTGCTCTACCAGCAGATTAGTGGGAGCAGTGTGAACAACTGGAGCTGGGAGAAAACCAAACAAAACTCCAAAACCAAACAAACAAACAAAACACCCCCAAAAACCCAAACAAAATACTCCAACAACATTAGAACAGAGCCCTACTCTTTCTGCACTAAATCACTTTAAAGGTGTCCCAGTCCAGCTAGTTCTGTATACCTTAATTTTAAGCAAAAATGCTCAAGGAGTGGATCTACTCTAACACAGAACTTTTTGTTTAATTTCATAGCCCCCAAACCAATAAGCCATTCAGTGTCTTCAGTCAACCTCCGTTTTGGTGGACGTTCAACTATGAAATCTGTTGCATGCAAAATTAATCCCATGTCTGATGCTGCTTCTTGTGGATCAGAAGTCAAGAAATGGTGGACAAGACAATTAACTGTGGAGAGTGATGAGAGTGGAGAAGACCTTCTTGATATCTGAGAAACATTTAAGTCATATTACAACAACAACCACTTCAAATACAGTCTAATTTTCTATGTTTAGAATTAAAGACACTCTGTGATGTATGATTCCTTTAAAATCAATGTCATAAATTTTCTCATGTGCTTATCCTTCAGCCATATGAAGCATAGCACACACGTTAGAACTGACCTCTGGAGGTACTAACTGTACTTTAAGAAACCTGTATACTATAGCAGTGCTAACAAAGCCAGAAATACTATATTGCCTTTTGCAGACAAAGTATTGAAAGATTTCATGTGGTCTGTAGAATCATAATGAAAATATATTTTGATATACACACCTCTGTGTTTTTCTTCAACGTATATTGTAGTTTAAAGTGGCAACACTTTACAGTACAGGGGTTTCTTGTGTTTTCCTTCAGTTCTTATTTAGTAACATTTCTTTAGAAAGATTTTATTATTCACAAATGACCTGAAGAGGTCAGCACTGACTTCATGTTCAAGGGAAGTATTTTTACAAAGTACAGATACTGAATTACAATTCTAAGCTTTTTCTGGACTTTTTGTTTTTAATATGCAAGATACAGGATAACTCATTTTAAAATCAGAAGGTGAAGGATTGGCTTTTAAAATGTAAATATCTTTGAGGTTTGATTAATTTCGCAAAGAGCTTGATTTTCATAGATAAAACAGGGGAAAAAAACAAGAAAATAATTACATGAAAACTGTGCATTTAAGCATCCAGCAAAAGACCTCCACATGAAAGACATGGATTTATGCTTCATTTTTAGAATATACTGGTTACATATACGTGCAGTGTCATTATTTTCCTCTTAATTGGGTCCCATTTCCTTGTGTAGTTGTAAAATAATTTTCTTCTTGTCTGTGATAAAAGTTAGCATGTTAGGGATCCTAATTACAGAGTAGTATTGTAGGCCTTTAAAAATACGTTTAGTTTTGCCTGTATAGGTAGAAGTGAGTTTTACTTACCCATGTTACTACTCATGCTACAGCCCTGCAAAGGTAAGGCATGACACTGTACTGTGGTTAAGTACTTTTGTCCCTTTTAGCCCAATGCATCATATTTTGACATGTTAGCCTTCATTTATTTTATAAACCACTAATAGTGCTACATTATCACTGGTGAAAAAGCAGCTATTGCTTTCGTAAAAGTTTTTCCAGTGAAAGGCCAATGCTATACAGATATGGAGGTGGAGAACAAAAGACACAAAACGCAGCAGCATTTGTTAGTTTCAGAATTTAAGGCTGTCAAAAAATGTGGGATAAAAATGTGCCCTTCCCTCAGGGAAGAACTAAGAGTTTGCAGATTTTGTTGCTTGGCCCCTGACTGGGTTTTTTAGCATAGCTGGGACCTTTCTGTCATCATTGTTTCCTATGGAAATGATAGTTTGCTCTAACACGGCCTAATGTGAGATCTTTTAAGAGTCTCACAGTTTATTTACATCACCGCTTCAAAAACATATCCTTTCAAAAGCAGATAAAAGCCAGTGTTTTGCAATTTTTTCTGGCCAAGACATTAATGTAGAACAGTCAGAATACAACAGTGAAAACACATAGATGCCTTCACCAAAAATGCAAAATTAGTTTGGGCCATGAAATACAGTTTTCTTGGCATCTTTGGTTTTGTTCCCAGTATATGGCTGAGCATTGTTTAGATTTTTTTCTAAAGTAGTCATGTGGAACACATCTGTGTTTTCTGGAGGTTTTATGTGTTTTGGGGTATATTTAAGTTTAAATCTAGTCAAATGTAACTCTATAGTAACAGAACGTATGTGTTCTCTTGTTTACTAGATTATGAACCATCAACAAACTTCATATGCAAATCCATTTTTTGTGTTCTGTTTTGTGCTTGTTTAAGCTGAGCTTTTGTATATATGTCAAGAAGATAAATATTGGATTTATAAAAGATAGTATCTTTGAAAGTTCAATATCATATTGAACTGCAAGATTATTCTTGCTGCAAACCTTCTTTTTAAAAAATTGGCAAACATTTTTTCCTTGCCTTACAGTACACTGTCAATAAAAGTGAGTTGCTTTAAGCAATGTTCCTCCCTCTAGTTTTCATTCTAATTACATTCTCTGTACCTGGCTTTTCTGTGATAATGCTCTGTGGTTTGTACAGGATTATTTAGAGGTGCTTTCAAACTCTTGTAATGGGAGGGCCTTCTTTTTTCACTCCAGCAAGTGACCTCATCAGTACTGCCACAAGGGGTCTCAGTCAAAAGATGGAACTAAATAAGACTGTTCATTACTTATTTTTACTTAAGCTACTTTTTCTTTTTTTTCCTTTAGAGTCTGGGTGTGTGTGTATGTCTGTCCCGTTTTACTTTTGCAGATATAGGAAACAGAATGAAATTATAAAGATATGAAAATAATGCATACTAGAGCACCCAGATGACTAGGCTAAGGTAAAAACTTCCTTAGTATGGCACCCCCATCATGACTAAAGAAGGTGATAATCTTCTACTCTGAAGCAGAGCAACCAATTCATATTTGAACATGAAGGTGAAGAAGCAGAAAAGAGAGTTGAAGAATGCCTGGAGTTCAAACAGCTTGCACAAACAATAGAGAGACTCAAAGTGGAAACAGTGCATCAGGAAATCAGTCAGTGCACACAACCAGAGAGAAAAGCTCAAACAAGAATAGATCCTAAGCAAAGGTAAATAAAAAATTGCCACGAGAATATTACTGCCCACAAATTTATCCTATACAAATGAAAACAGGAAGGTGTTAAGAGTTCTTTTCATCCACTAAGAAAGCTCTGCTCCATAGGAAGCAAGTTGTAGAAGTCTTCATGGCTTTGGTGGGCAAAAAGTGTAGTGCATATTGTCAGTGCTCAAATATAAAACAGCTTGTGAGAAGTCTGAGAAAATGCAACAAAGTTGTATCTCAATATCATTCCAAAGTCAGGTCAGATTTCAGACAATCACTTTTGTAATGAAGAAACCAATAACCTGAAACCATTTGCTATTGGAAGATAGCCAAGTGAATTAAGAGCTGAAAACATAAAGTACGCTTTTATCTGGCAAGCTGAAAATACCATCTTTGCTTTAACTAATGTGGAGCAATCAGACTGAAACATCTTCAGAATAGCATTACATTCAGTATTGTTTGCATTCAAAGACCAGTATCACAGCTTCAGAAAAGCCAAAGATGTTGATGCCAAAAGCAAGTGAACGACTTTGTGTGAATAATCTATTTTGTTCTCTTCTCTCACAACGTGCCCACAGCTCTTGTTATTGCGCAGATTAGAGTGTCTGTAAATAACTGAAGTAGAAGAGTTACACTGTTGTAACAGTACATTTGGAGCAGCAGCAAGCAACCTCCCATCCAAGAATGCCCATTCTTTCTCCAGCAATATTTTCACAAATGAAAATAAGCACTGGCCTGAGTTGTCAATCAAAATTTCCAATAGGATTATCTCAATCTCTCTGAATCTAGCTTTTGGAGGCTAAATTCATTCCTTCCTTCAGTCACACCACAATGCATAGGCTGATGATGGGAAGTTGGCTGCTCTGGTTTGTTCAATTGCACTGCAACACAAAGAGAGCTTCACTAGAATTCAATTAACCTTCCTCTTCATCCCAAGGGCGCCGATGTCGGACCCCATTAGTAGCTGTTGTCCATTGTTCTCAATGAAGAACCTCTAAGCACCAAGTTATTAACCCATCAGTGAGCTAAGTGTACCAGCAGTGGCATTTTATCCCCCTTCCACAGGTTCCTGTCTCAGATGCTTATTCCAATACCCTTACTGGTTTCATCCTATTACTTGACTTGACTTGCATATCTCCCCTGGGGAATTTGGGTGAATTACCTGAGCACCTACAAAAGTATGTTTCATGGAAGAGTAGCTTACTGGAAAGGCAAGCAATGTCTTAAGTATAGGTAGAAAAGAGAAAAAAAACCCACACCACCAATTATCAGCCAGAAGAGCTGTTGACATTAAACTTTTCTTCTTTCTGAATTCAAGCAGCAGCCACCAGTGGCACATGCCTGAAGTGTTTCAGTGGGCATTTGTGTCAGGAAAACTTTTGCCAAGACTGGAAACAAACATTCACACCAGACGGATATCAGTGAGTCCTAGAGGCCTGGGCAGTCAGATTAGAACTGGGTCCTCCACACGTTAGAAGTCACTGTGATGGAAGTGTTTGTAAGTACACCTTTCTCTGAAGGTAAAGGAAGAGAGTTGGTCCTTGAGTTCTTTGGCAGAGAAGCTGGATGTCACGTCCTCTCTCATGCCCTGTTTTTTGGTTTTCTTTTAGGTTTTGATCTCCAATTTCATTTAAGGTGGACAGCATCTAGGCATATTCTCCATTCTCAGTATGTGCTCCCAAGAAATGGGGGACTCAATGCAGTTATGATTTTACTTTAATGCTTCTAATGCCAGTTTATAAGGGTTTTGTCTCAGCACCTCTTCGACAGAACTACATGTTTTACAGATCAGGTATTTTCATCTCTCAGATTTTCTAAATTCATACTGCCTAGGGGGTCTGTTCACTGCACATTTGAAAACCGGGGGAGGGGGGGGAGGGGCAGGGAAGTGAAAAAGGAAGAGGGGAAAAAAAAGAGAAGAAAGAAGAGGTGGTTAGCTGGGTGTTGGATTTTAGTTTCTTTTTTTTCCTTTTTAATTTTAGTAGCTATTTAAAAATGAATAAATCTCTGTTTCTTTATAAAGACAAGCTTCTCATTTTTTCTGACCAATCTAAGAAAACAAAAAAGTTTTACTTTTTTCCTAGCATGCTTACTTCTCAGAGGAAGAGTTTTCATATCTTGACTCTTCTTTTTAGTTTTAATATCATCAAAATCTATTTGTTGTGTTTGACTAAAAACTTTCAACACTTTGAATTATGAAAAACTGGTTTTACTCATATATTTTTATCATGCATGAAAGTCCACCCAGATTAATTTTATTTTTAAGTTCACCATGAAAAAGTTCATCTGTCTGAAAAACTGGATATGACCCAGAAATGTGACCTTCCATCCCAGAAAGCCAACCATATCCTGGGCTGCATCAGAAGCAGCATGTCCAGCAGGTCAAGGGAGGTGATTCTGCCCCTCTGCTCTGCTCTGCTCTGCTCTGCTCTGCTCTGCCCTGGTGAGACACACCCTCTCTGGACTTCTGCATCCAGCTCAGGGGTCCCCAAGATACGAAACACATAGATCTGTTGAAGCGAGTCCAGAGAAGGGTCACCAAAATGATCAGAGGGTTGGAGTACCTCTCCTATGAAGATAGGCTGTTCATCAGCATTGGGGTTGTTCAGTCTGGAAAAGAGAAGGCTCAGGGGAGTCTATATAGCAGCTTCCAGTACCTAAAGGGCGATGGTAAGTAGGGCACAGAGAGACATTTTACCAAAGCCTGTAGTGACAAGACAAGGGTTAATGGCCTTAAACTGAAAGATGGTAAGTCTAAATAAGAAATTGTTTATTGTGAGGGTGGTGAGACACTGGAACAGGTTGCCCAGAGAATTTGTGGATGCCCCATCCCTGGATGTGTTCAAGGCCACACTGGATGAAGCTTTCAGCAATTTGGTCTAGTGGAAGATGTCTCTGTCTATTACAGGGGACTTGAACTAGATGGCCTTTGAAGATCCTTCCAAGCCAAATCATTCCATATTTCGTGTTTTTGGGTTTTTTTCATCTGGTGTAAGAACAATGGCATACAGAAAAATGGCACCCGGGAGAAAGAGGAACACTGCCTTTGCTATAACTATGTTGAAAACCACAAAACAATGGATATCTTTGATTCAGAGAAAATGTTGGTTTGCTGACATCACCAAGTCTTCTTCGCAAACACTTCAAGTATTTCAAAAACTAAGCATCACCAAGGAAAGAAAATCACTTTTCCCAGTTCCTCTGCAGCTGCCCACCAAGTCCTCCAGTGCAACCAGACACTTTGTGGTGAGTTTTACAGTGCCTCTAGGCACTGCTGGCCTTGGCCGCCCAGCTGTTGGAGACAATCACCTCCTTATCAAAGCTGGTAGATGCAAATGAGTTCCTGTGCCTCTGTCTTCCATGACAAAACTTAACTTTTCCTCTGCACCCACAGCGGAGGGGAGTTAAAGCACTAAAGAGTTCAGAAGGGTCTGAGCAGATGCAGGTCCCCCCAGGCTGCTCCACCAGGGGAGGGACAGCTCTGTCACCATGGTGCTTGGGTGGCCGAGAGCAGCCAACAGGCACAGAAAGGTTTGCCCAGGCTTTTCTGCCAAAGCTTTCAGATCAGTGGTGTCAGGTGTGCAGTTTATCCACTCCTGTGCTGTGGACATTCCTGAGGGTGTGATCCACTGAATTAGTTTAGCTGCTGTGATTAAGAAGGTGTCAAGTACAGCTGCTCATAGCCAGCTCTGCTCTTCCACCAGAAAATACAACATCCTGAACTTGGTTGGTTTAACTCTTCACCCAGTTGCCTCTTCTGCTGAGCTCCATAAAATACACCAGATTTAAAAATCCAGGTATTAAAACCCTCATCTTAATTGGATCAGCAACAGCAAGAATATTTATCTGATATTTGCCTATAGATGTATTTCAACTTTATATGCATTCATCAATTCAGCATGTATCTGTAAGGGATTATCTATGTGAGGAAGTTGCACCAGCTTAAATTTAACCTGTTATTGCAAATTGATTTCTCAAAATCAGTTTGAATACTTGTGGGAATGCTTATTTCAGTTTAGAGATTTTTTTTCTATTGATCTGTGTTTAAACCTAAATAACCTTGCTTTTATTCTACTGTAAAGGCTGCTCCCGCAGGTCTGCACGTCAGCCACCTTAATATCTGCACCTTTAATTACATGGTTCTAAGTCCTTTGCATAGAGGAGGCCCTTCTGGGTGCAGCTGAGATGCTAACTAAAAGTAGTCTCAGGAGCAGCTTACTCCCTACTCCCTGGGCATCTGTGGAACCTGGTGCCAGGGCAGCCCTGGCTCTGCCATGTGCCACTCCAACCACTTTGCCCAAAGATATTGTTGGGCAGTTTAGGGTAATTTACATCAGGAACAACCTTCCAGGATTCATTTGAGATGAGACTGTACTAGGTATGGTTCCCTCCACCTTGTGCAGCCCTTGGATATGATGTGAGCAGCTCTGTAGCCCCCAGTATCCCTTCAAGCCCCCCTGACACACCACAGAGCATTCAAGACATTCTCTCACAGTTTCACGCTATGGCTGGTACAATAAATTCCTTGCCTTGTTCCAGATGATTGAGCTGAACCATGCACACAAAGAATATGTCAATTATTTGCAAGGCCCACATAAACACCAAATGGGGCCCAGGCTATGGGCTGTGGATGTGATGGGACTCCTGCAGAGGGTCTCACCCCATGCAGTGAGGATGCACAGCTTCTCCACATGCAATCAGGAGCCACAGACACCTGTCTCTGTCTTCACTTTTAGACAAAAATAGTCAGCCTGGGCTCAGATTGCTTTCACCCAAGCCTTTCTTTTTCACTTAAGTCAGTGCTTTTCATTAGGAAAAGATTTTGATACAATCTGTAGGATCAGTTTTCTGAGCCAATCTGACTACAGAGATTTGATATATGTTAAGTCATCCACAGTTGTAATCAAACCTTATATTCTCCATGAGTCAGAAATGCCAAAGACAGACCATTTCAACAGTTTCCGATAGCCGAGCCTTCTACTAAGGTATTGCAGAACTACGACAAATGTAACCTCTTTTTTAACACTAGAGGGCTGAAGTTACTTTACATTGGCTTCTGCACACACAGAAGATAAGTAGCTTGAATTCCTTGTGGCAGTGGTTTAATATTGGTTTAATTATTTTTGTTTGTAGAGTGTTTAGATACTGAAGTGACAAGATATTTCTACCATCATTATCTAAAGAGGGACCTTCCATTAACCTTACAGTACTTCTAGAAAACCTGCTTTATTTTGTTTGTGGATGCATGACTTTTTGGAAAACTAATGACACTTGAATTCCCACTTGTATATGATGTGCACAGAAGTTAAATTAGAATATTGAATGAGCAACAAAATTCCATTTTCTATATTTCCAATGACTGTGGTATTTGCATGTCAGCTGGAATGCAGCTTATATTTGCTTTTCAACTCCCAGGAAAATTCAGTAGTGAGACCATTTTCAAAACCCAGGTACTAAAGTTGAACAATTAGCTAAGGACTCCAGAAACCTTATGCCACCAAATACATGCATATTTCATTTCCTGAACACAGAAATTATGCTCAAAAATTAGAACTGTGACACCTGCTTTTTATGATGCCTGCTTTTCATTTCTGGATTTTCTTTGCCTGCCTATAAGCATCTGCATATATTCAGTTATAAGATATGGTTAGATGAGAAATACCATTACAGATTCTGTTTGTTGATGGATAGTTAATCATTTCGAGAAATATTTGAAAGTGCAGCTTGCTTTCTGTGCTTTAGCATGAAAAGCAGAGAGTGCTTGGGGTAATTTTTTTCATAACAGTTTTTACAATAAGAGGGAAAGCAGGGAGAAAAGGCACACGATGTTGACAAAGTCCGTTAAAAGCAGCATGAAGTTTGCCTTTGGCTGCAGTGAGCCCATGGTGTCCCTCCTTAATGGACACTTTAGACTAATGTGGTTTAGTTCCATTTCAGATGCCCACATGTGTGCAGTACCCAGCTGTGTGCAGTGACTTGTCCAGAGTTGTGGTTCATCCACACTCAGTTACATGCCCAAATCTCCGCTTCAAGTTACTGTTCCACTAGTTATTTTGACCTTCCTCTTCAAGTGTTCTTCTAACACAAACCACAAGACTTCATGCCATATTTGCTGGGTAAACTGTCTCCCCAAGGGATTAGTCTACTTGGACTGTGTATGGATTTCACTTAAAAACTTCAGTGCACATCTGCATCTAAAAATTGCTGCAGTGCACTGCAAAGCAGTGTCCAGGAATCAGCCCAGAACCTGTGAGCATTGCTACCTTGCAGTGAGGGCAGGTTTGATGTTGGGATCATCAGTTGCATTTGGCATTACAGTTAAACACTGCCTGCATTGCTCAGCTTTATGTGTACTGAGAGAAGCAGCAAGAGAGAGTGAGATTTTTCTTTCCTGTGTACAGTGGGATACCTACTAGCAGGAAATGTCATCTGGAATTCAAATCAGTGTAAAAAACTTCCATCATTTCTTTCCAGTTCCAACATTTAGCTGGGAGGGAGAAGCTGAGGGTTAGCCCATGTGGAGGAACTGCTGGAAATTTCTGTGATCATCCTGTTGATAAATGTAAGCAGGCTGCAGCAAAGTTAGAGCTGTGCAGTGGTTAGAGGATTGAGGCAGCAAAGGCACAGAGGAACAATGAAGGAGAGAAAGATGATGGAGTCATACAGTCATAGAATGGTTTAGGTTGAAAGGAACCTAAAGATCATCTAGTTCCAACAACGGGCCATGGGCAGGGACACCTTCCACTAGACCAGGTTGCTCAGAGCTCCATCCTGTTGGAGGAGAGAGCTACCAGCTATGGATGGACAGCTTGGTCAGCCCAGATCTGTGACTGCCTGAGCTCTGGAAAAACTGCTTGCTGCATTTATATGGACCGTTTAAGGACTGTTTGCTGTTTAAAGTCTGTAGCCTGTTTGAGGATTTTATCAGGTCTTTCCCTCTGTTTCAGTATGAGTCCCTGCTGGAATTTTCCATCCTTCATGGCTTATAAGCCACCTCTCGTTGGTCCCTGCTTGCAGCAGGGTAGCATTTCCTTATATGGTCTGCATTTGCCTCTGTATTCCCAGTTTTGGAGGGCTTTGCCTTGCTATTGCAAACCCCTCCCAGGCTCTTCCCTAAACCCCTCCCAAGTTCCACCCCGTTGCAGAACCTTCCCTACGAATCCTATATAAGCCGGGCAGCAGTTCAGTGAAGATTCTCCCGTTTTCCTAGCACACATTAAGAGTGGCTTCGATCGCCGTTTCCTTTCAAGACCGCAGATGACGCTTGAATAGGGGCATGGCCAGGACTTCTAACATTTAGAAGACTGCACGTTCCAGCGGGAAAAGCGCGGGGCGAGGACGGTCCCCCCGGCTCCGGCGGCCTCCTCGGCAGAACTGGGGGATCGAAGCACCTATCTGCTGGACAGAGGTGAGCGGCCGAGAAGAGAAATCCTTTCCTACCCTCCCGAACCCTAGAACTTAACAAGAAACGGGTACCTGCGTCTCAAAAGACGGGAGAGAGAATTATAAGTTTAAATGCCTGATTCAGCTCCACAGCCACCTTACAGACAAGGCTTCCCTTAAAGCGCTGGCTAAATGGTCTGTTAAACAGATCCCCAGATCCCAGGGGAATTAACCTACCAACGATGGGATCAGCTCGGCATGGAACTGTGGGGTGCAGCTGAACTTAAAAGCGATATTGAAGCTGCCAAAGCTACTTCAGCGTGGAAACTGATCCTAGAAATCTTGAAAAGATCGGGAAAGTCCTTACATGGTGGCAAAAAGAAAGAAGAAAGCGAGGAGTCACTCCCGGTCGCCGAAAGCGAAACCGAAACTAAAGGTTCGCTGGCAGGCTGCGGCCGAACCGGCAGCGCCGAGCTGGCTCCTCGGGGGCAGAGTGCGGCGGGCCCCGGTCACGGGAGCGCCGCCGAGAGGATGCGGACAGAGGTGCCGCTGGAGCACGGAGCAGCTCCGCGGGATGCCGCGCGGGGAGAACTGCCGCCGAGGCTCGGAGCGGGACCCCAGGCTGGCACGGCTTGGCACAGCGCGGCGCGGCCCCTGCGGGGCTTGTCAGAAGAACTGCCGAACGAAAGCGGCGGGCAGGCACCGCGGCAGCCAGAGAGCAGAGCCGGTCGGTGTAACGACCAAGATGGCGGCTCCGCTCAAAGCCAGCCTCGCACTGCGGCCTGGCCACGAGGTCGGGCACAAGATGGCGGGCCCGTCTCTTCCTGCGGTTGGGATCCGCCCCCTTGTAGTTCTGGTGGGCTCTCGGCTTCTGGGGAACCGGCCCCCTCTTGGGGGGGGGGGGGGGGGGGCGGGGGGGCGGGGGGGGGGGGGG
>JAWWEU010000001.1:80202429-80228967 GCA_035583155.1 Acropternis orthonyx | reverse complement strand
GGGCTCTCGGCTTGGGGGGAACCGGCACCATCTTGCCCCCCCCCCCCCCCGGCTGACGTCATCGGACCACAGTATCGGGTCCAAGATAACGGCACCCATAGCCGGGGCCCCCAACAGCTCACACAACTCTAACCAGTGCCAGGACCTATTGATTATTAATCTGCTTCTCATAATTCGCGATGGGTCTCCCTCAGACAACAAGCAGAAGAGACAAAAGACCTGGACTTTCTGAAACACTTTCCACCTTTTTATAAGAGTGGATCACCGGTTTGGCAACCAATACCATACCCAGTGCTTAAGGATGCCAAGAAAGCTGTAACAGATTATGGACTGGGAGCTCCTTTCACTATGGGACTGATTGATTCCTTTTTTGCTGCACGTGTGTTAACACCAGCAGACATAAGGCTAATTACTAAGGCATTATTAACAATAATGCAATTAACAATGTTTGCAACTAAGTGGAAGGCATTAATAAAGAGGAGGGCAGAAAGCTTGGTTTTTTCTGCAGGGACACCTGTTATTGACATTATCAATATGTTATATGGAGAAGGACCCTTTGTTTCTAGTCAAGCCCAAACCACTATTTCTGTGCCTAATCTAAATTTGTCCTGTGATTTGGCTTTGGAAGCAATCAAAACTGTTGCTAATGCTTCTGCAATCACTCCTTCCTTCACCTTAATTTGGTAGGGATCTAAAGAGACCTTTATGGACTTTGCTGCGAGATTAAAAGAAGCAATTGTTTGGCAAGTCCCAACTCAAGAGGCCCAGGACATACTGTTTAAAAAATTAGCAATTGAGCATGCAAATGACGATTGCCAACAGGTCCTCAAATCAATTACAGACCCCACTCCTACTGATATGATAAAGGCATGCCAAAATATCGGGTCCAACTCATACAAAATAGCTTTAATGAAAGAAGCATTGGCAGCCTTTAAGCCTTCAGAGGCCACTTGCCATGCTTGCAAGCAACCAGGTCACTTTAAAAAGCATTGCCCAGCCTTAAAGCCAATAACGTGCCCAGGGGTGTGCCCACGGTGCAGAAAGGGGCCACATTGGGCAAGTAACTGTAGATCTCTTTTTACCATCGAAGGATACCCCCTGTCTCCTCAGTTGTCCCGCAGACGGGCCAGGAGACCGAAGCTGAGAAACAGGTAAAAGCCACTCAGTAAGGAGAAAAATAAGTGGAGGTCAGATTCTCACAAGGTAATTGGTTCCTCCTAGATAGTAGAGTTACCAGTTACTGCTTGCATGTTTCAGTTATTTCTTGAGGCTTTAAATATTGTTTCAAATTGCAGTTATGTTGTAGGAGTTGTCAAAAGACTAGAAGGTGCCTTTTGGCAGGTTATCTACAAGGATTGAGAGTCTTCTTCAGTTCCTTTTTCTTGGTTTAATTGTTATTGTTAGAGTTTTATTAATTATCCCATGTTTTTCCTGTTCTAAAATACAAAAAGGGGTGATATGTTGGAGGAGAGAGCTACCAGCTATGGAAGGACAGCTTGGTCAGCCCAGACCTGTGACTGCCTGAGCTCTGGAAAAACTGCTTGCTGCATTTATATGGACCATTGCTATGTTTAAGGACTGTTTGCTGTTTAAAGTCTGTAGCCTGTTTGAGGATTTTATCAGGTTATATATCTTTCCCTCTGTTTCAGTGTGAGAAAATTCCCTGCTGGAGTTTTCCATCCCTCATGCTTGTAATCCATCTCTGATTGGTCCCTGCTTGCAGGAGGGTAGCATTTCCTAATATGGTCTGCATTTGCCTCTATATTCCCAGTTTTGGAGGGTTTTGCCTTGTATTGCAAACCCCTCCCAGGCTCTTCCCTAAACCTCTCCCAAGTTCCACCCCGTTGCAGAACCTTCCCTACGGATCCTATATAAGCCAGGCAGCATTTGAATAAAGATTCTCTCCTTTTCCTACTGCCCCCTCGGAGTAGCTTCACTCTGCTCCCTGTTTCCCTTCAAGACCGCACCATCCCTCCTGGCCTGGAACACTTCCAGGGATTAATCCTCCACAACTTCTCTGGGGCAACCTGTTCCACTGCCTCACTTCTTCAACCCACAAAGATGAGGCTGGGGATGGTCTGAATGTCTTTTTCCCTGAGTATGTCTCCTTGGGAAAGCCCTGCAATGGCTGTGAGTCCTGCTAAAGCTGTGCAATGGCCAGCAGCAAAGACAAAATGTAAGGTGCGTAAAAGAATTTTTCAGGAAATCTTTACAAAGCCTCCCTGCAGCCACTAGTTTTCATCTTTAGAAGTGAGTAGGCAAGGCCTGGCAGGAGTCTGGTCTTACACTGTCACCACTGACTGGTAGTTTGCTGGCATGGGGCTGGTCCTTAAGGTGCCAGGAGTGTCATGGTGGTGATGGGCACAGCCATGAAGAGGGTATCCAACTCAAGGGTCATGGTAGCCAGTGGGCTTTAGGGATTATTTACAAGGGACATGGGAGCATACTGGGTCTACTGTCGCACGACGTAGTAAGGTGGTAAGGACCACATCAGTAGGGCAAGGCTGGTAATCAAAGGCAACTGTTGTCTCAGATGTGTCTCCAATAGCTTCTGTTTAAAATTATAGGGAGCAGCTCCAGAAGACAGGTCTTGCCACTGTTTATCACAGCACTGTCCCCAAAGCTGAGATGCAGAAATAAGAGGGAAACGTTCTTCAGGCCAGAGAAAAGCAATTTGCAAAGCTGTATGATCTCTGTGCCAAGTCAGAGCTTTAACTGGCACAAAAATTACCTTTACTAACACCTGCAAGCGAGTGCATAGTACCCTGCAAAATTAATAGTCAGAGGGAGAATGAATGCTTTAGAGTACAAAAGGAAAACATTTCCTCTTATAGATGATGGTGTATGAGGTATCTCAGGCTGCTTCAAAGCTAAGGGCATTAGTGACACCAAGAACCAGAACTGTGACACTCTGATTTATTTCAGGTGTGAACCTCTTGGGTAAAAGAGCTCTCCCTCAAGTAAAGAGATCTGACTGAAGCTGTATGAACTTGTCAGCGTAGAGGTTAGTCAGGTGAGAAGGAGCAATATACAAACACAACTGAAAAGAAGTCTGCTATACGTTGAGATAGTGGGAAAGAGAGTGATGGTCTCTGCTGAGGCTGTTCTGTTGCAGAGCCATGGGTGAAAGAGATGTTGAAGGCTTAAGCAGTAATTCTGTAACATGACAGCCTTCTAATTGAAGGTGTTTGCTGCTGTCTTTTATAGGTGACATACATGTTTTCTCCCTTGGAGAAACAGGATCTTCCAAATCCTTCACTTTTCACTACTCTGCCTTTTTGCAAGTTGTGTTCATGGATGATGAACATGAACATGCCAGCAGGTAGATCATGTTTCTGAGTTTCTCTTCAGGGTCTGGATAACCTTAGGGATGCTTCACATCTGTGGCAAAATAGCATGCAGCAGAGAGGAACCTCACCTCTTACATCACCCAGTCCTTTGCCAAAGAGCTCCCTGTTTGCAGTTTGAAAGCTACAGGTTTCTCCAGCCAGTTGCTCAAAAGCCTGGGATGTGAGGGGCCAGGAGGGTCTCAACAGCTGTTTGTCCTTTGAAGCAAACAGGTTGTTTCATTCTTGAATCAATTAAACGTTGCCAAAAATGCATGTGTAAGGGCTGAGCCCATCAGCAGGTGGTATATGGATATGGGTTTTTTCACTGTAACACAGCAGCCCAAGGCCTCTAACACTCTAATGCTTAAGCTTTGGTTTTCAGATTGCATGCTGCACAGAACATTGTTTCAGTTGTATCCCCAGTCCTGATACAAGTTCACAAATCCTGCACCACACAAAGTAGAATTACAGAGCTGCATTTTCCCAGATGGAAAAATTCCGAAAAAAAACCCCCACATTTCAGTAATAGGCAGCCTTGAGGGAGCCCTGATGAGGGAGCCCTGCTGAGGGACCTGGGAGGAAACTGAGCCCAACAGTGCTTTCTAAAGGTATGGCCACAGGGCATTTAAGTGACATTTAGCTTGTCCATGGCTCCAGAAAAAAAATACCTATGCATTTTTATTTTTAGGATTTTGTTTTTTGGATGGGAGGCTGTTATTATTTTTATTTTTCGTCCGCTCTTTTACCTCCTGAGGACCTGGGCAAGTGCACAATCCAAGGATGCTGAGCCAGAAGTCTGACCCCTTTCATTTCAGGGCTGTCCCTCACCCCATGTGGATACGTGATGCTAGAGCAGTTACACACATCACTAACACCCTCAGACACATAGCAAGGCCTCTCATGTGGAAATACAGGGAGGGTGTTAACAGATCTGAACACAAAGAGATAAATAATGAAAGGGAAATAAAACATGGAATTAACAAAATTGGATTTATCTAATGTATTCTAGAAAGTGAGGTCTTAGGTTAAGAATCATAGAATCAGAATGGTTTGGGTTGAAAGGCACATGGACAGGGACACCTTTCACTAGACCCATCAAGCTGCACTTGAACACTTCCAGGGATGGGGCATCCACCACTTCCCTGGGCAACATGTTCCAGTGCCTCACCCTCACAGTAAAGCATTCCTTCCAAATATCTAATCTAAACCTACTCTCTTTCAGTTTAAAGCCATCACGTTCATTCAGTCACTTAACACATTCATAAAGAAGGATGTTCAGTTCCTAGAAAACTGTATCAGTAAACCATAGGAAAGTGTGCAGAAGATTTACCTCTTTTTCCTGAAACATGCAAAATTACAGCTTTCCAACAATACCGTTTTCAGGAAAGCTCCTGGAAAGGCTTGTGTTTCATATTTCTTCCTTTTTTCTTCTTTCATTGTCATTTCACCCCAAGGAGCAACACTGCCTAGCAGAGCACCTGTGCCAGCATGGGTTTTGAGGGTGGCTTGGGGCTCAGCACACACAGTCACCCACCGTCTGGGGAGCGAGTGAGTGGCAGGTCTGCCTTTTGAAGGAGGGTGCCAGGCAGGAGGTCTGCCCCAAGGACGGCACCTCAGAGCCCTGTTCAGGAGCCGTCTGGACTCTGCCCAGCTCCAGCTGGTGCAGAATTACTTGGGACCTAATTACAACAAGCTGGTGACAGCCCAGTGAGAGGAGTTCCTCATTAAACGTGGCGATCTGGATGCTGGCACGGGAGACTCTTACATGGTTATTGCTGGAAACAGTGAGTGCATACCAGGGGAAAGATCACTCTATAAATGTGCTATTTCTTACATTCTTTCTCCAAGCATCTGTTATTGCTCTCTGACAAAGACAGGATATTGGATCTTTAGATTGGCTCAGTGCAGCCAATCTTCTGGTTTTATGGTAGGTCTGTAACAGCAGCTACAAGAAAAACTTTAAAATACTTGAGTGGAAAAAAATCCTTTAATAGTATTTGTGCCTTTTTGTCTTTTGACGTATTAAGCAATACAAGGGAGATGCATCAGTACTGACCAGAACCATCCTCCCACTAGCAGTATTTGCTTTCTATTTCCATTATATTATAATAATATTTTATAGGAGTAAACTTAATATATATTGAAATATTACATAAAGTAGAAGGCAAGCCCTTTCTGGGACAGTTGTACCATGGTGAACAATAGCTCTCACACTGTGTGGCACATGGTGGGAAAGCTTTATGCTTTTTTACTCCAATGAGATGGAATAAAGAATAGGCCTAGGCAGAAGAAATCTGTCTGATCTAAAAATTTTAAAAAGGCCTAAAAAAACTGTGAAGCACCCACAGACCTTTGACAAGGTCTACTCAGGGACTGAACATGTGGCCTCCTGATTTTGGAAATGTGCTTTCCCATCCCTTTCTTCGCCTTGCTTTGCTAGTTTTGGAAGCCATTTGCCATGAAGCCAGTTGAGTGATTTGGGGCACCAATGTCTCATCATTTGCCAAACGGAGAAGTAACAAGTTTCTACTTGCATTTGATTGTGCTATGTGAAGGTCTCAAATGTTTCTTGTCCATTAGGTAAAACATCTCTGTCCAGGCTACCACCAACACAAAGAGATCCTTGTTCATCCTTCCCAAACATCTTCATAACTGATGTGTCCTATGACTTACCCAAGCACATGCAGTTGGTTCCCTTCAAGCTGAATTTTTCCTCTAGCTTTAGTGTGCTCTCCAGAGGCACCCTTTCACTGATTGCATCTCTTGGGTGTGATGTCTCCCTGAAGCAGCAAAATACGTGATCTCAGTGAAAATATGGCTGTGGCTTCTCTGGCAGGGGCAGTAAGCCTTTGCTACATTGGCCTGTAATTAGCATTTCATTCCTAGTATCATAAATTAAAATTGACCTGAAATGACCCCAGCATTTTTTTAATTGCTACTCTTCTCCTGTTAGTAACTGTTCTCTCTGTTAGTAACAACGGGCAAAACAACAATGCAGCATAGAAGCAG
Organism: Acropternis orthonyx; assembly: GCA_035583155.1. Lineage (NCBI taxonomy): Eukaryota > Metazoa > Chordata > Aves > Passeriformes > Rhinocryptidae > Acropternis > Acropternis orthonyx. Next base: position 80,222,629 of record JAWWEU010000001.1, on the reverse strand, counting down.
ATTTTAATTTCTTTTTTATTATTTTACACTGCTGTTTCCTACTGGTGTGGGGCACTGCAGGACATGTAATCATAAATGCCATATGAGCCACCAAACATGAAAGCCCTGACCACCTGTTCTTTTACTAAGTGATGAAAAAAATCCAGTTAAAACAAATTTTAAAGTAGGTTTGCTTTAAAATCACTCTGAGTTTGCAACTTCAGGCTTTTGAGGCTCAAAATAACAATTATTTTTGCATCTCCTTGTTTTCAGAGAAAACTCTTCTTGCCAAGAGTGGTCCTTTTTTCTATATTTATCTGGGAGGCCCACAGAAGCAATGCTTTCTATTTGACAGTTCCTGCTAGACTTGCATCTCCTTGATGCTCTAAAATGCATAGAAAGAGGAAATCTTTGCCCAGAGGACTTTAAGGCTCAGAGTTTTCTAGGTCCTGTGGAGAAAAGGCTGGGGTTGCACCACTGTGGTCATGGAGAGCCTTGACACCAGCAGGAATGGAGAACTTTTAAAAATGCTGTTGCAGTGATATGTCCAGTCCATGGCACACAGCCATCAGGCACCCAGGCAGTGGGGAAAACACTTGCTAAAGCCACCTGCTCAAGGCAGCATTGCAGACCTCATGTACCTATAACTGAGATCCCCAGTGCCACCCACACTCTGCTCACGTGTGCCAGGCACTAAGGCTTCTGCTGCTACCTTTGCAGCCCACAGCCTGGTGCCCCTCTACAAACTGGGTTTTATGATACTGCCTGTTTAGGAGAACTTGCTTCTTTTTCCCAAATTCCTGAGCAGAAGCGCTCCTGCCACATAAAAAATGTTAGGTGATGCTCCCAGCCCCACAAGTGCCTTGCTCGTATTCACTTCAACAGAAGGCTTACTATGGGCTTCTTTTGAAGCACTGGAAGATGTCTCAGCATTCACTCCTGAGCTGTGGAAAGTGTCTGTGGAAAGCTATGGAAAAGTTTTCTGACTGTGGCTATATAGTGGCTGAGGATTGCCCCTTTGTAGACTGCAATTTATGGGGCTAAACATGACACAGCTCAGTTGGATGGGGATCTCTACTTACCAGACGATGCCACTGTCATATTGGGAGACCCAGGTGCTTCCTACTCCACTCACCTCTCCCACTGGGGCTCTGCCTCCTTCTGTGTCATCCCACACACAGAAATATCTGGGGTCTTTGGCACAGCCTCATGTTCTGAAAAAGCAACCTGGAACACAACAGCTTAATCAGCTCCTGATCTCCAGAAATAAAACTGCCTTGCATCTATGCATAAATTCTGTCTTGTACTTAAAGCTAGACTTTCAGCTCAAGTGCTCCATTCCTCAGGAAGTCCTGGCACTACATGCTGTGCTGTATGAACCTGAAATCACAGACTTCAGCAAGAACATCTAATTTTGCCATACGCGTTTAAATAAAACTACTTATCATCCAGCTGACTGACCTTGCCCAAGCTGATAAATGACCCACACATATAAATCTATTTCCATGGTTTGGTTCATTCTTTTTCATTTGGTTTCACATCCACACACAACTATTTTCATCTATATTCTAAAAACAGAACTTAGACTATAAAAGTTATTAATTTCCAGAAAGTCCTGTCTTAGGGCAGTCTTATAAGGTCCCTGACTGCCATCAGCAGCTTGCTGCTTGTTCATGTTATGCTGACATATAAGTTTATTCAAAGACCCCTGGAGGCTTGTTGCACTCATAAATTCCCCAGGGTGTCTGCCAGAGGCGTAACGTGTTCCCAACTATGTGAAAATCATCAGTGACCTCTGAGAAGGCAATATTTAAAACCAAAGTGAATATATGCACTTTATATAAATATAGTTTTATATATATATATATATAAAAATACTCAAATTAGTTTCTTGATGTGGTTTGAAAAGTTGATAATATGAAAACTATGGAAACAACTTTCTCCTCCAAAAACACAGTCAAAACTGGATGCTATAAGCAGAAATCCAGGACACTTGAAAACTGGGAGTCCAGGGCATGTCTGTAAAGGCAACTCCAAGGTTATGTAGGTTTGGAAGGAGCAGCAGAAGATCCAGAATTTCTCTAGGAATGGCAGTAATAAATTGTGACCTGACTTTGACATCTTACACTGAATTTTGGAGATGCCTAGGCATGGTAGTATCCCTATATTGGGGCACTCAAGTCAGAGCTTGTTGCTGCCTATTAGCATCAACACTGTTTGTGCCAGGGAAGCCTTTGTTCATTTGGTTCAGCCCCACACATAATGAAAGGAAATAAAATATCACAACAGAAGCTGAAAATGTTTTTCTGGCCATGCATGAAAAAGATAGTGCTTCCTCAGCTGAGAACTGATGAGCATACTGAGAAGGGAAAGTTGGTGACCTGCCTCCACAAGAGTTTTGTGGATCGTGTTGAGACTGTTTAAGCTGAAACTTCTCAGGGGCCTCTGATCAGAATGAGGGACACATTAGTGAGGTACAGGCTGTGTTCTGATGTAGAGGCCGGTTGGTAGCACAGTTGCCAACCTCCGCTGCCTCCCAACAGCACTGCAGATGAGCACAGCCAGTTTACAGATACAAAGCCACAAATCACTTCTGCATTTTCACAGGAACTGTCAAAGAGGTTCTCCGGAACAACACATTGACACTGGCAAAGTATTCCATGCTGAGTTAAGCATTCTTGCATGCAAGCTAAAGCAACAGTCTGTTCTACCTTCTGTTTAAGAAAATCTCAGTTAGTGTAGCTAAATCTCCAGATGAAGATTTATATTTTTTCTGGGGAGTTTCTTTATTCCCTTGGAAGCCATCTTGCATCAGCTGTGGGACATAGGATATCAGCCTAGGAAAATTTGGCTTCTCCTCTCAAGTGAATCTAACTGTGTCCCACTGCATGTAAAATCCTGTATAATAATGCATTTATTGGTTTTCATCCAGAAATCTTTCCTACTGTTGCTAGCATTCCCCCCCAGCTGAGAGTCTGGCTTCCATGTAGCTCTCACACCAAGCTGTTCCCCCAGCCTTGAAGAATTCCTTGGAAAATGGATTTAGGATGCTCACAAGTCTGCCTGGCTGTTGGAGCTTCTTACCAGGCCTCCAGTGCTACAGCCTGTGAAATAGCTGTTATTCAGACTAATGAACATTGCTTTTGCAAGCACTGGTGGGTAGAAAGTAGCCATGAATAAATTTAGGATGGAAATTAAACAAATATTTCTAAGCCTCAGAAAAGGATGGTTCTGGAAAAGCCTTTTGTTGTAGCAGTGGTAGCTAAATCCTGAAATACTCCCAATTAAAAATAAAAAGTTCAAGCAGTTTATATTCTGCCTGCAAAATGGGAGACCAAACCAGGCTTTTCACCCACTGTGTTGGCAAGCCCAAGTTTTGACACAAGCACATCAGCACCTCTGCATTGCTCAGTGGCAGCTACAAAGCATGCCACAAATAGCACACACGTTAAACCTTGTTGCTCCAGGGTGTGGGGACACAGGCATGACAGCCACAACCTGACATAAAGAACATGGGTTAAGTTAGACAGCAGAGTTGGCTCTCTGGAAATGCCAGGGCCCTTGTGGGCTCCCCCTGTGGTTGAGCAGGTTGGAGGGAGCAGCAGGAGGCTGAAGCACCCACACCTTACACTGCATGAAACCCAACGCTGAAGGAACTGCAAGGTAGCATGGGTTAAAACATCCTGGGTTTTGTTATAGAAGGATCTTCCCAAAATTCTGGCCATTCATTAAGGTTTCTCAACATCTAGTGCTGTGGTTTACTTGTTACATTTGTCTTGAACATATGCTTCAGTGGTTTCTTGCTACTTACATGTCGATAATAAGTAAATAGGCCTCTTTTATCTGGATTGGGTTTGGCCTCTTTTATCTGGATTGGGTTTAAACAGCACAGTGTGGTATTTCCCTGTGACACAGCAGTTGAAAAGGTGGTCCCTACATAGAAGATTTTACAAGTGATGGGTAAGTCGGACAGAGAATCACAAGAGACCAGCAAACTGAAATGGTGCTGCCAGCTACAGCATTAGGCAGAAGTCTCTGTTCAACTGCAGCCTGACCACTGTCAAGTTTTGCTGCTGGCATCACAATAGAGGAGGGTTTTGAGATGTGATTAACCACCAGAGCATCTTTATTCTGCATCCTTCTGTGCTTTTGTGTTTTCTCTGCTGGCTCAAAAGCAGCAGGTAAGTAGCCTGCATTATTGTCAGAGTTTTTCTTGCTGTTACTGATGATCTGCAGCAGCACAATGAGCGAGCAGAGCCTTGGAGAGTAGAGCTCCAAAGAAGCAAAACTAAGAAAATCAATGTTTGCTAAGAGAGAAAAGAAAATCATCTGCACTGAAAGGAAATGACTGGTGGAGTGTGGTATATGAGTTACTGTCTCAGCTCCTGTAGGTAATCACCTATGTTTAAATAGAGACAGAAGGAAAGAGAAAGATAAGAGAATGGTCAAATACTGCTCTGTGAATTAGGGTAAATACTTCACCCGTTCTCAGACATTTCAGCTTTTCTGCAGAGTCTGTTGAGTCAAAGCAGTATGTGAGATGTATTTTCATTTTATACCTAAATAGCTGCACTTTACCTTTTGCATCCCTCTCAGGTGTGCAGTGGCCATGGCGTAACCTGTATCTGTCACATCACTGAGGGGAAGAGGTAAAATACTGTTCCTAATTTGTGGCAATGGAAAAAACCATTCTTTTTTTCTTTTCTCTTAGTAGCAATGCACGGAGCTCATGTGAATGGGCTTCTCAGAGTGGGGTGGCTGGTTCTTACTCAGAAGTGTGCACTATATGGGATTATTGATTTCTTCTCTGCTTGGAGATAAAAACAGAATAAGTAGGAAACAGTTTTCACACTTGACCTCATGCATGTTCAGCCTTGAATTGTTTCCTAGCAGGTTCTCATGCATCTGTTTTTAACCTTTAGATACCACTGTCTTTACACACTCAGCAAGGGTGCTCCACACAGTTATCTCCTCCTAACCATCAGCTAATTGGGCTTTCTGAAATGCACCTCATTCAGTCCCAAATTATTAAATCAATGGTGTTTTTTGAAGAAATCATTAATCATTTTATTTCTGCTTGTCTGCTTGATTTTTTCTGGTTTTCTACATCCCTGTCCATGTTATACTAAGCAGCAGTTTTGAATTATGCCTATTTTTCCATATTCTGTTATTAAAATAGGAGTAATGACTGTGTAGACACAGACCTGGAAAAGGAGGAAAGTGATTAATTAGCGCATACATCAATAATCACTTGGCTTTCTGTTACTGTAATGTAGCAGCAAAGGATTTAGCAACTCTAGAAATAAAAGCCTATTGAAAAACAGTCCCATTTTATTGAGAAGAACACTTCCATTACAAATTTATTTTAAAACATACAGTACTCTTACTTGCTTTTCAATTTCAAAATCAGTTATTTTATATAAAAGCAATTTTCCTTGCTCACATTGTTGATATAAAACTGTGTGTTACAGAGTGTAGGAAAGGATACAGAATTATTCTTGTAAATTGAGAGTTTGTTTCAAATACCTCTTTCTGCTTTGTTTTGGTGGGGATTGTAGCATCCCATCATTACTTCTTCACAGTATCAAATGGACACAGGTAACATACACAGTCTCTCAGGATATCAAACATATTTCTTGAATTATATACAAATGTGGGTTCAACCATGTATGTGCACGTGCATAAATTTTGTCACCCACTATTGCTCAGCTTCATGTTTAAAAGCTCTTGGTCAACCAGCCCTGGTTGAGGTGCAGCAGTAGACAGCCTTACACTGCCAGAAAAGGATATACAGTTCAAGGTCAATATATTTGGAAGCAGCTCTGGAGAGTTTTGCCATCATCCTTTGCAGTTACAGCAAACATATTTGAAAGGCTGAGATGGAAATGTAAGTCTTAAATTCTGAAAAAAAGAGTAAAATATATCATGGATAGACTTTAAATTCATATGTACACAAGCTGTTGGGATTAGCATATATAATTTAATGTCAAACACCATTTTGTGTTCTAAGATATAATAAAAACTTAAGGAACAATGAAACATTTTTGGATGCACTGCTTGTAATGAATGTTTTTCCTGGGTTGATACTGTAACTCTCCAATTTTTTTAATCCAGCTGGCTCTACCACTAGCAGATATTTACAAAAGAGACATGGATTTGCTGCAGATAAAGAAGTTGGTGTTTAAGGCAAGTAAATAATTCCATCTAGTTCCTATTGGGTTTCTGTTGGTGTCATATTTCCATGAACAACAGGACATTTTTAAAATATAAAACAACAATTGAATTGTCACAGTATGGGTGGCATTTCAGTTCTGCACCACTTCCTCACTGGACCAGAATATAAAAGGTTGAAATATTAAGGGACATGGAGCCAGACATGCTTCATCTGTTAGCAGCCCAGCATGGCACCAGAAATGGGCTTCTGAGAAAGAAATATTAAAATTAAGTTCCCAGGGATGTTAACCCTTGTGTCACTGTTCTTTAACTTTGTCTCACACATTCCTCTCCTCAGAAAATGGGGGTAATGCCATTGTGGAAACAAACAGGCCTGTTTTGAGCTATGTTGGTGAAGTTGCATAGAAGTGTGAGCTGGCTGCTGAGGACCTCCACGTCTCACCAATGGTTAATTCAATGGGACTCCTAAATTCTTGCATGTCCAAACTTTTTGACTTCATCTTTTCTTTTCTTTCTTTATTTTTTTTCCCCCCTGTGTCTTCTTCAGCTGTTGGAGCTGAAACCCCAGGTCCTCTCTTCAGCCCTTCTCCATCTCTCTCCCCATGGGCCTTCAAGTGGCTGTTGCAGAGCATCCCCTCACTTGTATCTCTGACTTCACCTTACTGTAGCAAAGGCAAAACTATTTCCAGCTTTACACCCATTACTTCTCACACACTTTTTCTTCTCTGAACAGCCTTCTTGGCTAAGGTGTCTGAACTGTGACTTTATCCCAAGAGGTATTTGAAATTTGCTTAAGACACATAATTGAGAGGAATGTGAATATTTGCCAGCTTGCTTAGGAGAACATGAAGCCTGAATCCAACCCATGCAGTTGAAGCTGATAACCCTCTATGTGGTCTGGCATAGTCCAAAGGCATCGCCAGCATTGTTGTAACAGCTCCCCAGAATGCCAGATCCATCTCCACGCCCAGACTCATGCTCCAACACTTATAATTTTCCTAGCAGAGAAGGAGCTCAGATCTATTATTTAGCCACTGATCACCTCTATCTCCATCTGTCTAAGGATATAATGTTGTTACTGAGAAGGTCCTGTTTGCATCCATTAAGAATTAGTCTCTCCTTCAAAGCTAGAGTGAAGCCTGTCTGGTTTCTAATCATTTCAAGACAGAAGAGGAGTGAGAAAATTAAATGGAACAAAAATGTAATGTGAATAGTAGCCTTTAAACTGCTTGGGAATCTGAAGTAAAACGTAAAATGCTTTTTGAAAAGGTTTTAGTAAGGCATTCCTCTCCTCTGTCAAGGCAAAACTGCCAATGTGCAGCAGCCTCCTACCAGAAGTGCACAAAGCAAAAGCCCCTGGTGTATTTAAATACCATTAGAAATCATGAGAAAATACACTCTTATGGAGTAGGCAATTTATAGTTTAAATAAAATCACATAAATGGAAGGTCATATTCAGTCTCAGTAAGGCTGAATGACAAGAATGAAAAAGAAGCTGAGTTCTGTGGACTGAATTTTCAGAGCAGTGCCTGGGCAACTGTTTTGTAGGACTCCATGTTTTGCATGCAGAGAGAAAATACATCTCAGCAGCACATAGTGAAGCACCTGCAATCTGAATTTCTGGGCTTCTATTTGCAATGGTGATCAGGTACCTGCACAAAACTTATCATCAATTCAGTGGTCCCTGGAGAGTCATGTTAATTAGAAAAGCCTGGTCTCAGTCAGTAACAGTAGAGGTCACAGCTACCATGCAGATTGCCCCATCAGACTCTCCAAGATTCAATTGATGAGTTTACACAGGCTCAATAGATTTTTGCCCATAACATTTAACTTGTTTGTCCTTCTCCCAGTCTGTTTATTAACAGGTCTTTGTGCAACAAACATTCTTTATGAAGGTTGGCTTTCCTTACTACGCATATTTGCAAAAAACCTCTAACTACTGCAAGTATGAATTAAAGATATAACTGGGGTTTTTGTGACTCACTCTTGCTGATTTGTACAGATACCTTATATGAATAAAATGATGCCACTACAACTTAATGACTGAATTACACAATGTGTTTCTGTTATTTATTGACAAATCTGAAAAAGTCATCTCAATATGAAAAAGAAAGTGAGCGTGTGGATTGATCAAGTTATTTGTCTCTGCCTGCAAACATGGTCATTTAGCTCCATCATACTCCAAATTTTACCTAAACCCTCAGTACACAGTTACTCATAGTGCCAATAATAGAGCTAATTATACCTCTTGCCAAAGTTATTGTCCTCTTTGAGCATCTGCTTACACCTACTGCCAGTACCATCAGTGAAGAAGGTGGAAGAATGAGAGTGCATTTCCTCAGCAACACATGAAGGAAGGCAGAAGGGTTGTCTGAGAAAAAAAATGAGCTTGGATATAGAAAAAAGCATGGGTTTTTGTTTGGGTCACTGAGGTCAACCAATTATGACTCCTTGCCAGCAGACAAGACAAGACTTCTCTTGATTTGAGTGAGTTCATAGTTTCGCTTCAAAAATAAAAAAGAGCATCTCAAGAGGATCTTAAGAAGTAGATAGCATACAGAATACAGTTAATAACAGCAGAAACCAAAATACAAATGCTTCTCTGTATTATTTAAAGAGCGAAACAACTTCTCTTATTCTCACAGTTTTATTCCAGGACTCCTCAGTGAAAATCATTTTTGAAAGGAGCTCATGTCTTTGGGTCCTTGTCGCACACAAACCAAAGTCACATTGCAGAGCCATAGTTCGTGTATTTAAATGATTGCTTCATCCCTTACAAAAGGAAATATTATGGCGATTTTAGTCTTTCTGTGCCATTTTTAAAGACTTTGTTTTACATAAGCTGAGTGTGGGGTCCCCGCTGGCTTAATGAACAAAGCTCATGCTCAAGCTTACATATTATTGTCATCATCTAGCTGTCATCTCACTGTCTATTTTGTATGTTCAGTCATTATTTTCTTTCTCTAATTTCTCGGATGGGGCATTTTAAAGTGTACCAGACAAGCAAAATCATCAGCCTTGCCTCTGGCTAATGGGTAACAAAACTAGCAGAGTACAGCAAGCCTCTGATTTTAAGGAGCCAAAAACATCCTATCTCTTGTCAATTGTGCTGTTATCGTACTCTGGTTAAAAGTGGACAGAAAAGTTGTAACAAGGCTGAGAAAGGGCTGGAAAATGTTTACCGCAACTGTCTTCTTCCAAAAACTTTACAAATAATAAAGGGAGTCATAAAGACAGTGGTGGCTCCTTTTTTCAATATTTGACTATTCTCACTTCCAGATTTTGCAGTGTTTGTATTGGCTGCACCATAAGAACTTTCCATAGCTACGATACCATCCCTGGACACCAAATGCTCACTTTCAAAAGCTACATGGCATGGGCAGGACTCACACTCACCCAGGCTCCTCCAAGACATCAGCTCTCTAGAAAAGTTGACCTCTGATAGAAAAAGAAAAAAATCTGCAGTGGAAATCTAGTTTCTCCTCTCTGACACTGTTGAAGTGAAAATTTAAAAAAAAAATAATTTTTGCCTGTTATGAGATTTCTCTTTCCCTTGCTGTTTTGTTCCTTCAGAAATGATTATTCCTGAGAGACTATGTAATAGTACAACTAATCCAATTAACCACTCTTTTTCACAATAGCCTTATCGCATGGCTCTGTGTTTGTGGTGGGCAGCTGTTACCGCAGCCCGCTGGGACAGGTCTCAGTATTACAGCAGAGAGAAAGAATTATATTTATGCATCATTCACTTCTTACCTGGGGCATAATAAACAGGAGTTCTTGCAATAACTGGTTGTCTGGCTCAACAAGAAGAAAAGAACGTGTAAAACCCTTGCAAATCTGTTGTTCACCAAAGAGATGGTAGAAATTCTTGCTGGCACCTCAGTTAACAAGAATCTATAACTCCATCCTTGGCATTAATTTTTCCCTATCCTTTGTAGTATTTTTTCATTGCTGGAAGACTTCATGCTGATAAAATCCCTTCTCTTTGGCTTTTTTCACAGGTATAATTCTGGAATTCCAGTTTTGTCAGGGCAAATTTCTGTTTTGTCTTTACAAAGTGGAGTAAAACCTGCCTCTGTGTGTGCTGGGAAGACTAGACTAAGACATTTCTTTCATGAAATACAGTGACCTTCAGAGCTACACTTGGGATGACATAAAATCTCTGCTTTCAGAGGTACTAGGGAAACTCAAATTTACCTCAGTGCAGTATCCTGGGACTCCCTAGAGCAGAGGAATCCTTCAGATATGAGGAAGGAACGTTCAGACAGCATGGGGAGGACACTAGACATCTGCCTGCTGGATAAAAGCAGCACAGCCAGACTAAATATGTCCTAATGATGTCTGCAAACAGCAAAACATCAAGCCTTCACTTGTTCAGTTCTATTGCCCGCACCAAAACATCTACCACATTTCAGACACCAGCAGGTGCTGGACATAATCCCATGGGCTGACAAAAGCACAGGAGCTACAGAAATGTGAGTCCTTGGAAAGAACAGGGAAGATGTGGAAAAGGACACACATCAACTAAAAGAAATCTGATTGTAGTGTTTTAAAACATATCCTTTCATCCTAGAGTTTCCCATTTTCCCTTTTAATCCATGATCTTTGTGCTTAGGGGTCTATCTGTCTCTTGCTTACCTGAGACTAATCCACAGATTCTTATGCTGGAGTCTGACATCACTGTTTGGTACCTTAGAAAATGGCATTAGCATTTATTAGCATGCATTAGCCTTAATAAAAAGCAACAATATATTTGCTGTTTTGTTCCTTCAGACATGATCCACTGGTCTGAAACAATTTTGAAACTCTCGTAGCAAAACCATAATACAAAGGTCACACAGTAGCGAGCAAATTAGAAGCATGCTCATATTTTTACATAAAAAGCATATGCAAAGAAGCAGATACCCATTTTGCCATTAAAAACCCATAGTTTGGTGTGCTTCTCTAATAATTCATTTGAGAATTTAGAAAGTGTGTAATACAGATTTCAAAATGCATCACTGAACTAAAAGAAAACACTGGCATACAATGACAAAAAGTAATAATCTGGAAACTGAGCCAGAGGAGCCCAACATGGTATATGCAATCATTGCCTTTGATTTTTTTTCTTACACAAAGGAGAATGTCTCATTTTTATTTGTACAGATGGGTAACATCTGGTACCACAAATACCGGTGGACGGAACATGTGAGTTTCAAATTGTACATGTTTGCACCTTGTAACAATGAGACAGTCAATTCATTTGTTCATGCTCGGTTCTCTGGTTTCATGTGAGATTACCTAGGGCATCCCATCCTATCTCCACACCATGGCCTCAAGGCATGAGCATCACACCAGCTCTCTCAGTCCACTTCAAGTGGTCACATGCTTTAGGACATCAGAGATAGATCATACGTCTGTATTTAGAAAAGCTTAACAGACCGCTCCTTCTGTGGTGTGTGGAGAGTGATTCATCAGACACTCAGACATCAGCCGACCCATTTCAGATATCCAGGCAGGGATTCCTGTAAGGGGCTGGTGTGCTGGAATGCTCAGAAATATCCCAGATCCCTGCACAGGGTGGGCAGGCACAATGGAAGCTTATGGAAGACTGCTCTTTCAGAAACAGACTCTGGAGACTGACTGGCCTCAAGTGACTCTATAGCTCTCTGTTTGGCCCAGTCAGTTCCTCCACAATTCTCCGTCACTTGGAACAGAGATGCGACACCCATAGATAGACATAGATAGACACCTAAGTGCAGACACTTCAAGTTATTGAATTTCACCTCCTTGGTCAGCCCTTCAAAAAAATTAAAATAACTTTTTTACAGGTTGAGTTAAACAGTCAAGGGTCTTCTGTGTTCATTAAAAACTAAACAAAACACAACAAAAAAACCCACCAACAGATTTAATCGTATTTTTCAAACTATGACCCACGGAAAGCCAGAAAACTATCTTGCAGTCTTGCCATGCCTTCCACACAAAACTACCCTCCGTCCTTTAGAGAGCTGAAGCCAGACATGAGAAAAGCTCAAAGTCTTTCCTCAGTGCACAGAAAGTCAAGAGACACAACCTGTAGCAAGACATCTTACCCAAGGGCTTCTCTTAGTCAGAAAGCGGGAAAAAAAACATCATGCCTTGAAAAAAACATGTTCAAAAAGGCAACTGAAGAGCAATCTGAGAACCCTGTCCACAAATGTAAAGGGAAAAGGCGAAAGGGAAAAGAAAGGAAAGGGAAGGAAAGGCAAGGCATGGCATGGCAAAGCAAGGCAAAAGGCAAGAAGTATCAAGACTTAACTTTCACAAAAGAATCCTTATGATAATGATTAATACAGAATAATAGCTCATAAAAGGAAATAAAAACTTTTTTATTATTTATGGATTTTTTTTTCCCTTACAAATTTCTGGCTTCTAACTCAGTATCACTTATGGGAGTGTAATTTGTGAATTTTGGACATTTGGAGTCAACTGTATTAAAACATATATGTAACAGCAGTAATGAAGAATGATCAGAAGAGTATAATGTGTCTTCAGGTTTTACGTCTGATGAATTTCCCTCAAAGAGAAAAGCATTAGAGGGAACATCAATGGTAGTAAAAAGCTGAGCACTTGGATGCCTGCCATGCCTGATTCCCCACTGACTCTCAAGTGCCTGAGATAATGCAGAACTGTAGCTTGCAAGACTTTCTTTAGTTCTCCTTCACTGCATGTAAATGTTTCTCTTTCCTCCTACGGCAACCACTTAAAAAGCTGAGTGGTTATCTTACCTGAGTGTTTCAAATTCAAAAACTTCTGGTAATGTTGGGAACTGAACTCACTATAAATCTCCTGTTTCATAGAATCATAGAATCACGATGGTTTGCATTGGATGAAAAGTCATCTAGTTCCAACCCCCCCTTCCATGGGCAGGGACACTTTCCACTAGACCATGTTGCTCAAAACCCCATCCAACCTTGACTTGAAAACATCCAGAGGTGGGGTGTATATGATTCCTCAAGGCAGGTTTTCCCTGTTTAATGCTGAAATGAATGTGCAATTTCCGTCCATTAATATGTAAAGTGACTTCTTCCTCTCTTGAAGATGAATAAATGGAAATATAGTCTGAACTAATGACTCCTTTCTGACCAAAGGGAGATGGAGGCAGATTTTCCAGTTGCTGGGTTCAGAGCATCAGAAAGTGACTCTGCCACTGTAGACAACATTGATGTTCCTGCAAGGGCTTAACATCGTCTGTGGTGATAAAAGCAGTTAGGTGGGGGGGGTCAGCTCATCCAGCAGAGAGCAAAAGAGGAATTAGCAGCTGGTCAGGAGGCTGCAAGCTGTAAAGTCAGAGGTCCGTAGAACAAGAAGCCATCAGTCTCACCCATTTCAGCACTCCTTAGCAACAGAATTGTCAGGCAGAATCAGACCAATTTTCCATGAAGTCCAAGCAGTATTGTTTCTGAGCAGATCATTCCAGAGTCTCAAGCTCATCTCCTACTCACACCTGGCAATGCTGCACTTTCACGTCTTGAAGCTGCCAGTCCAGGAAGGACAGAATGTTTCTGAAACCATGTGTTTCCCCTAAGGTGTATATAGGTCAAATGGACTGTTTCCCTCACAAAACAAGGAATTCTGAATTGATATATTCCCTCTCTTCCCACTCAGGGACGCTGATCATCTGCTTTTGATAACTTCAGAGGTTATCCAAGTTACTTGAATGAGTAACTTGTTTAGGTAATTGAATAGTCCATGTCATCAAAATTTAAACACCATTGTTTAAAGGCATTCCATAATTTTAAATGACTTTACAGTGATTGCTCAAAAAAGACATCAACACATTTGGCAATAAATAGCTGCTGTTTAGAGCAGAGTTTTTTTCTCCCAGAAAACAGTAAATGCCCGTTTCCAGGGCATGCAGTATTCTACAAGCAAATCACTGGTACAAAATGACCTAAAAATTCACTGTTGCATAGGTAGCAATGATCATGATGTGATTACATATGTTTTGTACAAACAGACAGGGAACCCACAGATGATGTATAAAGTTATGTCTGTAAAAACACCGGTTTTGGCATAGTTGACTAATTTTAAATGTGGTTCAAAAATGTTCTAAAATCAAAGTTTGCAGAAATCTTATGGGCAAAGAACCCGTTGCTTTGAAAAACTGTTTAAGCATGACTATTTAATAAAAATTTGAAACAAATCAGTGCATAAAGATTGGATGCCCAAAGAGTGGATTAAAGGAAATATAGGTAAGGAAAGCAGTCAATGCTGATAAAAGCACTAAAAGCCACTCAAAATATTCTCAGAAGAAAAGAAGCCTCCCTTCAAATAACAGAGATTGAAATGGCAAAAATAGAAAGTAATGGTATAAAAATATTCGGTATATATATGTATGTATTCTGTATTTTAAATCAGACAAAAGAAGAGGTATCCATCCTGTTTGATACTGATGGAGAATGCTGGTATTGACATCAAAAAGGGTGGTGGGGAAGTACGTGATAAAGTGCACGTTTTCTGTTGCACACACAGAGGTGATACATATCTGAAAAGGAAGCAGGTGAGGACCTTTCTGAAACTATCTGTTTAATTTGGAACAGGTACTGGAGAGTAGTGACATTTACAGGAGCAGTTCAGAAGATCAAAACCCAAGTCAAAAAGCTATACAGCTATTCTGAAAAATATTGATAATACTTCAAGGTCCTTGTACAAACTAGTGAAACTCCTGAACACAACCAGTGTAATTAAAGCTGTTAAGTGAGCACAAGGGGTTTACAAGCTGGTTTGACTGATATGAATGAAGAAGAAAATAAACTAAAACCCCAAGTTAAACCATGGCTAATAGTAGAATTTGACAATAAATAGTTAAAAGCTAAGAGGGAGATGAAAACTGTTCAAGACATGAATAAAAACGGAGAAAAAAATTAGATAGCTACCTATCATGCATATCTAAGGTATGAGGAGTTTTTGATCTACTAGTGCTTTCCAAGTTGCCTGAATGTGCTGCAGTTTTGATCAAACTAATCTTTGTTCAGAATAAACATGGGGTTTAATAAGATACAAACTCTGCTCCATCAGTGGAGACAGACTGTAGAAAAAAACTATGATATCAAGACCAGGCATCTTCATGCTTAAGTCAGGAAGCAGAGGCCCTTGCCAGGTATTTTAGGAGCTGTCTGACATTGGAGATCTGGTTCCTCATGATTTTGCAGGTTTTTTCCTCGAGGCCACCCACTTGGCTTCCAGACTATCAGGAACAGCAAGTCCTGAGAGGTTGAGCTTGTTGTGCATTTTACCATATGACAGGGAAGGAAAAACAACTTCCAGATGGAAGTGCATACGATTGGGAGCAGCACCTGTGTGAGGTGGCTCTGCCAATTCTGCATCAAACCTGGCTCATGCCCTTCTCAACAGTTTTTGCTAAAATCTTCACACCCATAATTACTGAGCCAGGTCAGGAAGGATAACAAGGTCCAATTTTTAAAATATTGAATGATTCAAGGTTCTGAAAGCCAACACAAAGAACTTTGGTGAGAAAATGCTGCAGTGCTGAAGTGCAGCCCTAAATTTTTGTTTGTGAGGTCCTGGTTTAAATTGCACTGCAATATGTCTGGACTGTAATGCATTACTTCTGATGGACTTCTCACTCAAGTGATCCAGAGCATGTGGTTTGCCTCAACTCAGCTCTCAATGAGAGTGCAATCGGTCTCCGAACTCCACTGCTCCTACCATCATAAATTGCAGACTCCATCAGGAGATCAACAATTTATCTGTCACAAAAAACTGGCGTTTTACTGCTAAAGGCAGGCTTGTCAGATCAGTGCTGAAAACCCAGTCCTGCTGCCCCCCTTGCTGCACCTGTTCTGTGGATAATGAAAGGACTTCAGGCTCTGAGACTGTCAGACTGACATCTTTGACAAGGTCTGAATCCTGCTGCAGTGGGGGAATTGTGCTTGTTTTTTCTTTCTCTTCTTGTTTTTGGGTTTTGTTTGTTTGGTTGGTTTTTTGTTTGTGTGGGTTTTTTTTTTTTTTTTTTTTGGTTGGTTGGTTGGTTTTTTGAGCAAACACTTACAGCTACAATTGACTGCCAAGCCCCAGCAACAGTATGTTGTTGTTATCTGTAACCTGGCTTTCTGTTCCTCAAGATGACGCAGACTGCCTGGGGTGTACCTGTACACATGCTGGCTGTTTTGCCAGCTTTCTCCCAACATTACAATCCTACATCTCAGCCAGTGCAACAGATTTTCCTGCAGCAATGACAATTGTCACTTTGTGCTGTTGACCTACAACCAGAACATCACCCATAGAGTTTTCTTCCTAAACTCATTTTGCCATCTCACACTGTCTGCATATCCTTTCAGCAGCTCTGCTGTGTCAGACAAAGGCCATGTGTGCCTTCCTCCTCTGCAGCCCCTCTTCCTCCTCCTTCCCTCAGCACAAGTAGGTCCTGGGCAGATGCTTGGCCTGCTACCTCTCCTGTATCTCAACATTTTTGCTGTTTCTTTAAGATCTCTTGTCTGTGAATATTAAAATTGCAGGTTGTGAGAACAGGGACCATTTCTCTGTTCTGTATTTGTGTAATGCACAGTGACACAGAAATGCCTCCTAGGCCTAGCTGCTTTGGTAATAGAAATTAAACAAGAGCAGTGACATGGATGCCTAATTACCCTATTTTCTTCCCTGCGTCAGCAGCAGTTTCAATCAGTTAAATTTTGTGATGACAGAGTTAAGAGTGGGCACCATACCATGTCTCTTTTTTTCCCTCTGATGACTGAGAGCTTCTGGGCATGGGTCCTTTAAGGAGCTAATGGCACTCTGAAAAGTCAAAAGCCAGAGTTGTCTGCACCTTTTCCAGATACTTAGAGTGATCTTTTCTAGATACTTAGTGTGATCTGGGATGTTTCTTTTCCCCTTTTTTGATTTATTTGTCCAGTTAGTGCCAGCTTCATTTTCCTGCTCCTAACCCTCTGAAAGGAGGCTCTGGGGTTCTCCCCCTCACTCTCCCACTGGATTAGGCAGCTCCTGCTGGTGCCACCAGCCATGTCCTGGGCAAAGACCACTCATGTGTTGCACTCCTGGCACCGGCTGCACTGCCACACTACAGCTATTAGATGTTCTGCCACATTACACTTTTAAAAATGCACAACTTCTGCTTTGATCTTGGCAGTTTGAGACAGTGATTTAAATGCCTCCTACCTCCTCTCCTTAGTGAATGCTTCAGCATCACTGCTAAGAGGCACAGCTGGCTGACAGCTCTTTAGGAGTCAGCCTCCTGAAACAAGTGCCAGGGAGAGGGAAATATGGCATGATGCCCTGCTTGCTTTTAAGATCTGAAACATGCAGGGCCTCAAATGACTAATTCTTCAAAGTTGTTTTTTTTTATAAATGACCAGCTTTCTAAATACGGTAGGAGTCCTTGATGCTGGTTCTCACTCGAACAGTTACCTTCCAAGGAGGACCGGCTCTCCTGTGCTATTTGTTGGATTTTTAGTGTGACATGCGTTTGGGTTCAGGCATTACCCTCTTGTAATGCCGTAGGCACAGGACGCCTGCGGGTCTTCCTGGGGCAGCACTCCTTAATGGGCTTCTCTCTGCAAGAAACTCCACACCTTGCCAGAGGAGAAGCCTGCACCAGTGTTGAACCAAACATCAGTCACCATCTGTAATTCAGCTCAAAGTTTTCATGTAAACCATGTAAACTCTCCAAAGGGATGTTTAACCTTATTTTTTATTGTTCCTAGCCGAAACTGAAGCAAAAGAGTCCACAAATCAGCAAATTAATTGTCTTTTGTGTTAGTTGGGGATGTTTAGTATGAGTGCATAACTAAGCAAATATTGAGATTAGTGCTTTCAGGAGTATGCATTTTCTACAGGTGTTTTGGGTAGAACTTGAACATTAGCTGATGGCAAACAAGGGATATTAAAGAGGAAGAATATGTAATACAAATTAAACTGCACTTAAGGAATTATTTTAAGTAAAAATCAAGAGCAAAAGAAGATGAGTGGTCACAAAAAATAATTAATATGAAGTTTTTTTCTTTTTTTTCCTCCCCAGATGAAATTAATAGGAATTTGTGATATTAATATATAACTTCTATTGGATCTGACCTCTCAAATACCTTTGGTTACAAGACCTCTCTTTCTCCAGACAACTCCTACAGAGCTTTGTTTCTTTCATTTGACATTGTCTGTTACTCTTTCTAAAAAAAAAATGAATATATATATATAGAGAGAGAGAGATTTACTGTACCTTATGACTGTAGCCTGATATGTTGTTTCTGATGAGATTTGAGGAAAGATAATCACTGTCAAATGGAGTGGAAACTGATGCACAGTGCTAGGCAGCAGCAGTGCCTGACTATGGACAGCTTCTACCGTAGACTTAGAATACAGACACACAAAAGGCCATCCTTGAACATCCAGCTGGGAATTCGGCCTGCAAAGGAAAATGTCTCTTTGTACTGACTGATATGAAAATTAACAGTGGTCTTGACCCAGTGGCTTCCTTGTGGCATGGCACAATACCCACAGCTTAAACTAATGAAACCAGACACACCACATTTAATTCCATTTTCTAATGCATTGGGCTTTGCCTAGGGGATCCCAGGTTGAGATACTAGCTTTTCAGTTTCAGGTAAAATTTATGTTCTCAGAAATACAGGACCACACAGAACTGGACCAAAATCCTGTTTCATCCATTGGTTCGTGCCTGACAATGACCAACAAGCAATCCATCCCTAGGAGGTATAAATGCAGCATAATATCTCTTCCTAAGTCAGCAGGAACCCTTTTTTGCACAAGCAGCCATTTAGCACCTCACAAGACTTGCTAGATACTTTTTTCAAGGAGCCTTTGAATTTCAGCAATTTACCTGACTAGATTTTTCATTATGTATTAACTTTGCCATGCATATGTGTGCTGAGTGCATTTAAAAGCTGCATATTTTACAACTACAGCTCATAATTTGACAAGGCTTATAACTTGGTCAAATGAAACCAATTCCCCACAAAACAAGCAGAGATGCTTCTTTTCAGCAAACACCATTTTCCTGCCAAATTCCACTTACAGCCTCAAGCCTTTTCACTCATCTCACACTATTTCATATACAGTCACATAAAATTGGGCCCTTTTTAAATTGTTATGAACTAGAAAATGCCTAATCTACTTTTCTGGTCTCTCTTGCTCCACCCCTTTAGGGCAGGAAAGAAATATTGGACTCATTTTTACTTTTTACCTATCTGATTTTGTAGAACAACACTTGCATAAGCCCTTAGCAATGCTTCCCTGTGTTCTTAAAGGGGGGGGTTCTAGAAATTGAAGCATTTGAAAATCATCAATTACTAAAAATGAAGTCTTCAGTAACTTTAACAAAAGGGATTAACACTTCACTTTGAATTTATGAAAGGACCCAGAGATGTAAATTGGAAGCTAGACAAGTAAATAGCCAACTGTGATGTGATGTGATTGGTTTTTATGCCTTAACAAACATAAATCAATGCATCTTTTGTGAAAGATGACTACTTAGTCTGGGAGATTCAGCTGTTACTGTGCACTGCCAGTCTATGACTCTAATTCTTATTACAAGCTTGATTTGCTGAAAATAGAGATGTGTGGAAAGCAAAGAAAATCAGACTTACTTTTGTTATTAGGTAGAATTAAACTGACTGGCAAAACTATGAAAGCTCTGAAATGAAGACTGTAGGGAAGTATTAATCCAATGTGCATAAATCTTACTGTAAATCTTCATTGCATTTGACTATTTTTTGAAGGTCAGAAAGGTAAATGATCTGTGTCCCATTACATACCAAATTGATTCTACCTAATTCTTTGTCAAAGAGCTGTACTGTAGACAGATCAAGACAGCGGTGTCTGTGCTATAGTCTTCTAGACTTTATCAAGGCCACAATTGAAAGTGGTGGATATTCATCATTTTTAAGGCAGAACGGTAAGTTGACGGAGACCAGCTCGTTTGCAGGGTGGTGAAAAGATAGGCGGACCACAGCTCATCAGGCAAGTGGTAACTTTATTGCTGTAGTGAACTAATTTTTATATCTTAAGATTATGTAAGTAATATTAATCATTA
>JAWWEU010000001.1:80170867-80202329 GCA_035583155.1 Acropternis orthonyx | reverse complement strand
GCCAAGTTGTTCTTTTCCATGCGTCTGACCCTCGCAGGCCATCGCTCGAGCTAACCCTTGCAGGCCAGCTCTCCACAGTAAGTCAGACAGTGTAGTCTGCATTTGAGTCAAACTTCCAGTCACTTCAACCTGAGATTGCTTAAATGAAATTTGCCAAATTAGGCAAATCAATCTAACAACCACAGAAAAGTTGCAGAGCATATGTGAGTCATATAGCATAAGAACTACTATTCTTAACTGTTTAATAGCTTTTGACCACCAAGCAGATGTTTTGTAATACAGACAGGCAGGGAGGAACAGTGATCATGCTGATTAGAATGCAAAGTGGTTGTATAAAGGCTGATTTTACTTAAGTCAAGTCTTGTGGCCGTGAAGCCTCTGCGCCATCATGGTTTGCAGCAGCTGCAGATCTGAAGCATTGTCTCTAGATACTTTTTGCTGCATAACTTAAATGAATTTAACTTGGGCACTTCTATTCACCCTAGGGGGAAAAAAAACAAAACAAAACAAAAAACAAAAACAAAAACAAACAAACAAACAAAAAAAACTAAAAAAAAAAAAAAAAAACACTGTCCTAGAGAAAAAAATGGTTCCACCTTACACCCTTACACAAGATTTTCCTAATCAAACACATCATCTAAAAGAAATACATGGTGACATTTTGTTTGTAGCAGAAGCTGACTGAAAAGTTGTCTCAAGAATGGCAAAGATAGGGACTGTCCAACTGGTAGATAAAGCAAACACTTGTACAGGAAAGCTCTTGCATGTGTCCTGCTTTCCAGGCTGAGTTCAAAGGGCTGTTCACCCACCGCAGCATCCTTGCTAAGACAGAAGCTGGACGAAAAGCAGGCAGAAGTTTGCCTCTACTGAAGTTGCTTTGAAGGTGTTGAGGCATCTTGAAGCTGAAAATTATGCTGTGTAAAATACAAAGTGTGTTCTTTATATCAGACTTTATAGTCAAGTACAGCTGTCTAGTCAGAGAATGAAACCAGTGGGAACCTTTGACCAGAGAAGATGGATGTGCATTGAGAAAAGCCTTGCAATCAAATGTCAGCAAGTTGTATACTATCGCGTCTTGGTTTTGATTGGGGTAGAGTTAATTTTCTTCATACCAGCTGGCATGGGGCTGGCATTTGTGCTGGAAACAGTGTTGATAACTCAGGGATGTTTTAACTGTTGCTGAGCAGGGCTTACACAGAGTCAAGGCCTTTTCAGCTTCTCACCCGTTCCTGCCAGCAAGGAGGTTGAGGGTGCACAAGGATTTGGGAGGGGACACTGCCAGGACAGCTGCCCCCAGCTGACCACAGGGATATCCCATAACATGTGATGCCACATTCAGCATATAAAGATGGGGGAAGGAAAAGGAAGAGGGGATGTTCGTAGTGGTGGCATTTGTCATCCCAAGTTACCATTACGGGTGATGGAGCCTCGCTTTCCTGGGTATGGCTGAACACCTGCTTCCCCATGGAGAGTGATGAATCGATCCCTTGTTTTGCTTGGCTTGTGTTCCTGATTTTTGTTTTACCTGTTAACTTGTCTTTATCTCAATCTGTGAGTTGCCTCACTTTTATTCTTCTGATTCTCTCCCCCATTCCACTGGGGAAGCAAGTAAGTATCTGTGTGGGGCTGAGCGGCTGGCTGGGGTTAAACCACATCAGACCCTCTCCACTGTGTGTTGCATATCCAGCAGCACTAGTGAAACTGCTTGCCAAAAACCACACACTTCTGTTCTTGTATTAACTAGTAAAAGTGCCTGATCTATGCTGCTTTGCTAATCCCAGCAAATTCTCTGCAAGCAGCTGTCAAAAAACCATCTGATTCTCAGCATCAAACAGGAAAATACTGAGGCACTGAAGAGATGTACTCATATTTCATACCTATAATGAGTAAATGGAAAAATGAATGCTTTTTATGCTAGGAAAAATCACTTATGTTGTCTTTAAAACTGAATGAATGGAAGTCAGGGCTGTCCTAGCTAATGAAAGGCAAAAATATATCAAACTTCTGTGGATTTGCCTTTTATCCTGCTTTATATTTCATTGAATGTGTGTGAACTTTAATTACCTTGTGTTTATCTGAATATACTCGTTTCTTATTTGCCTATAAATATAGAGCTAATGAAGGTTTAAAAAAAAAAACACAGACATTTTTAAAAAATTTACCATAATCTGGATCACTTTCTTGATCCAATATAGAGCATAGATATACATCTATCTGTGATATCTGAGCAAAATTCAGAAGGGTGGACTGGCTTACCTCCAGAGGACAGGCATGTGTTGCTGGGTTTGAGAGGAGGTAGGAATGTCTTTAGTCAGCTTTAGCCCAAGAAAAATCATTGCATCCAACCACTCCATAGTGTCAAATCTTATAGTTAATGCAATTGAACTTCCTTAACCTTCAAGCAAACTTTTCACCAGAACAGAATAAGGACAAAGAGAAACAATGGAGAAATACAATGGAGCTACTTTTGTTTAAATTGCTGTTCTATTCCCAGAAAGGAATTGAGAAATGCATGTGTATTAATAACTATGCTGGAAGAACTGGACAAAAGAGAACCTGCCTTTTTCATTATAAAGTGGTTTTGCATACAACAGGGTTTTGTTAGTCATGGGTACATTTGGTCGTGCCTTTTCAGGAACAGGACAAACACAGCCTGTTCTGTTTCTGTGTAAAGAGGTGACCTGACATTCTTGCTTAGACATCACTCAAACTAGAAAAATGAGAGCTAAGTTTATTTTTGGTACTGAGTTTGCTGAGCCATGAAAAAGTGTCACAAAAGTATTTTAACCTCAGTTTCAATGTTATTTTGGAGAAACTGAATAGTCTGTTTTGGAGACAAGTATGTACTGTAAATGCACTGCTAACACATCTTAAAACTAGGATAGTGCTGCAGGCAATGAAGTCAAAGAGTCACTTATTGTACAATCTAATTGATAACATCCTTTTCACTAGGACTTAATCCTGTGCAGAGGAAGTTAAAAGGAAAGCCCAGCTGCAATATTAAGGCTTCAATTCATATTGCATCCTTGGAACCTCTCAATGAAATCTAATTGAAATTTTCAAATGTGTGTTCCACTCACCCAGTAAATGTGGTTTGTTTTGCTGTAGAGTTAACTTCAGCATTGTTTTTAAATGCTTATTAGGACTAATGTAGGAAGAGCAATTATTTTAAATTCCTGACCTATTTCAACCTGTTTTTCTATGGAAGCACTCTTGCATGACCAGTCTTGATGGGATTCAACCCATCTAACCTCAGACATTTAGAATGCAGATGTTTATAGCTAAGTAACCTTACATATGTATCTGTCTTGGAGTTGGTTATAATTTCTGTGAAATCAGCCTGCTTAGAGAAGAAGACAAACCCTCCAACTATACAAACCAAGAGAAAGGCTACAGCTGAAGTTCCTCCATTTGCAGGCCTCAGAGAAGCCACATAGATGTGATTTAGCAAAAGTCCCAGGTGGGCAGCGGCAATTAGTCCCTTAAACTGAGCATCTGTCATGGGTACAAATCTTCAATAACTAAGGTGAGAGTAACCTTAGCCTTGGAAGCTATAGCTTTACAATATAGATGTCAGCAGCTGAACTAATCACGTGAGACTTTCTTTCTCATGAAAAAAAGGTTCAGGATGCTGCTCATCTGATGCATTTTAGATGTCTGAATGAAACAGAATAGTACCCTTCATACATTCCTGTTCATGGATAATAAAGGATTTTAGGATGAGTAGCTTAGCTATTCATTTGGTATGATTAATTTCTTCTTAGTACCTTAAAACCAATGTTTACCTCCCCCATGTAAGTAGTGGAGAGTGGAGGATGCCATCAAATGACTAGAGAGGGGAACACAATCCACCTAAATAAGTTGCCCTTTGATTAGGTGGCAACCTGAGATGCACTGTCCCACTACTTTCCTAAATGTTAAGAACTACTTTGATGTCTAAGTTAGTCAGACTAGATCTTGCCAATAGATTCATCAATTCTCTTTAGAAAAAAGTATAACAAAAGAATGATTCAGTTTCTGGGCACTCAGGTTACCTAGATAGTCTTACCTGAAGACAAGATTGCCATTCCAAGAAAATGCAAAGCAGCTAATCATATCTTCCAAAAAACTCTAGCACTATTAACTGTTCTGAGCAGACTGTAGTTTGGATGCTTTTCTTTACCAAAATTAAGCCAAGTATTGCAGTATGTCCATAGCAAGTTATTCTTACTTTCCCAGTCAAACAGATAGATTCATCTCACACAGCTTAAATCCCCCAAGAATTAGCTATCTGTGTTTCCTATAATTACAGGAAAGAGACAGCAAAATTCAAACTGACTATGGAAGGTTGAAGTGTCACAACTGTCCTTTACCAGTCCATGGCTGTTTTACTGTTGTAAATCTACCAAACCCATGGTTATCCCAGCCAAGTCACTAGTATTGGTAACGCTGATCACAAATTGAGTCAAATCAGCTTGATGAACACCAGACACTTTCCTTTGGTAGGAGTAAAAGAAAAGACCAGAGACAGACCTCAATGAACTGCTGTTGAATTGCTCGACCCATCACAGGGAAGGCAGCATAGATGTTAGTCTGGGAACAGGAGGGATCTTGGGGCCAGTCATTTCAACAGCATCACATCTCATATAGACTTAGGCTGATCCTGACACTGCACTCCCAAGCCACTCTCCAAAGAAGGAATGAGTTGCCTTCTCCAGAGCCTCTTCTACTGACTGCAAAAGGAGTTTAAATTTATGCATTAAACCCATAGATGGTGAAGATTAATTGAAGAGATTGCATCCAGACTTAATCAAGATGAAGACACCATGAGAGAGAAAATCCAGTGCTCTCAGCATGTTTCACGAGGAAGTTTGGTTTTCCACAGGGATGGACTAATTCAATGCTCCAAGGAACATTTGTTTTCCTGCTGTAAAGATGTAGCTTTTTTTTTTTCTCTTCCATGATGGGAATCTGCAGTGCTTTGCTGAGCAGCAGCATTCAGGGAGGGCATGCAGTGATACTCAGCTCTTCAGGTCAGCTGCAAATTGACTGTCACTGTCTAACCTTATACTCATCGATTGCACACAAACTAAAATCTTGCAAGCAAAATATGCCCATTCATTTCTTTTTTTGATGATTATATCCAAAATTTTCTTCAGCTACCACTAGTTACAACTACAGAGAAATTTTGTAGTCTTCGACTTGGGCATGCAGACTGCAGAAATAATGTATTTCCATAAGTTTTAACTGGTCTTCTGTCATGGAAGCAAATCAGATCTGTATTTAGGTTCTTCAAAAAAATCTGACAACAATGACATAGTCATATATGCAGATGAAAAAATTCTGAAGTACCTTTATCAAGCCTTTCAGATGGATTCTCACCTCAATTATGCCCCTTTCTCAACTCCACCAACTTGAATTGTTTACAACTTGTTTACACTAGGATAAGTGAAATCTAAAAGAAAAACATGAAACATCAATTTATTTGGAGGAGGTGAGGAATTGTGATTCTGCCATTCATAGACTAAATCACAATATCACAAACAGCATATTCACTGACTGATAAATAAGATAATCTTATACTGAGAAAAAGGAAACTGAGGAAGTGAACAAACAAACTTAGAATACAAACCAGTTTGATTACATTAGAGGCACAAATGTTGTGTGCACACAAAGCTGCTGAAATTTTGACAAATCAGTGTGTTGCAGTATCTGCTGCCACTCATGACCAGAACCTGAATGAGGGAGAAAGGAAAGTAAGGGGGGAAAAAAGCTCCATTTGTGTTTAAGTTTTCTGAAAAAATTTATGTTTATCTTTATAGACAAATTTCACTAGTACTTGCATAGATGCTGGCACCAGGTCAAGTAGTAAACCCCTCAAAAATAGTGAATAAAATAACAAAACTCCTTTTAATTTTCTCCTTGCAGATAAAAGAACAGCAGACATGGATCTAAAGCAGAAGAGAGCAGAGTAAACACTTGCAAGGCTGCATACGTGGCCTTGTGAAATACCTTTTATTACTTTAATGTTACTGGCTCTCTCCTGCCATTTCTGAAGGCTGAGACATTAGTCATCAATGGAACAATTGCCACTAATAATTCATTTGGCTGCATTCCAAGTAATAGTGAGCAGTAGGACAGTCACAGAGTTCTATACATGAGGAGACACAGGAATATTTTCCGAGTTACTGACCGGTAGCAAAGAAGAGGAGGAATGAATATATGAAATGAAAATTTGCTGAAGAAAGGCCTTTTCAGTATACAGGTCAATACCACTCTTTGCAATAAAGCATGATTAGGTTTCCATGAGTTATTAAATGAGAAATCTTCCAAAGTGCATGGTATGTCAGATCAATATTTTCAAATTTCACTGAATATGATCAGACTTCTGAAATCAATGCCAGTCTTTCAGTTTTGAAACTTTTGTTTTTAATCTATATATAGATTCAGAGATTAACATTTGAACTAAAATCAATGAGAAAAAACAAACAAACAAACAAAACAGACCACAAAATTAAAGTCTTTTAATTTATGGTGTTCTAGGATGCAATACAAATTATTTCATTTGATGATTCAGGTCAAATATGATCTGAGCCTATTCTGGTTGTACAGTCAGGCCCTTCCTAACACAGAAAACACAATTCAGAAATGTGGGGGGTAAAAAGTAAAAGTCCCTAAGAACTCAAATAGTATTCACAAAAGGTCGAATCCTAAGCATTCTCACGTCAGTGGGAGAACTGCTTCTCTAACCAGGAGTTGTTGTCTCAGCTAAGCTATTTCTAACTCTTCTGAGATATATACCTAAGGAGTTTTTCCAGTAGTTGCCTAGGCTTAGGCAGCTCAGTACCAAAACTTTTTAAAATGTAAGTGGGTAAAATGAATCTAATTCAAGACAAGTAATGCTCTTACCAACAGTTCAAGTGATAAAATCATTGTATTTTATAAATTGATATACAAAATTTGCATTCTGCCTTTGGCTGAAGTAATAAGTCATGGAACTCACACAAGTTTGGGGTCTTTTGACAGTTAATTTATAAGTGACAGCTCAGAACAAGCAACTAAGACTTCGGGTCTCTCAGTGACAAAAAGTAATTAGTTTGAACCTACACGAGTTTCTTGCAGTTAAAGACAAGCTGAACTGCTTTATATACCCTGTAGAACATCATCCTTTCAACACTGTGCAAATGAGCTTTCTTTGCAGGCTTGCACAAGTCTATTGCAAACTAAGGCCAGACACTGTCTCAGAGGAATTAAGTGAAATCTAGGGACAGAATTTGGCCTATGCTTTTTAATCACCTGCAAAATTAAAAAATGCCATCTCTTCCAGGCACAAATATCTCAACCCTTTTCAAATGAGGTATCTACAATAAGTCATAATGACACTGTAAATTATAATGAATAACACTAAAACCAAGCATTAAATAAACTCAAATGTGAATACTTTTATAGCATAAGTAAGGAGAGGTTCTGATCTGTGTAGCCAAAGAATGTGTAAATTAATTCAAGCTGTACCACCCCAGCAGCCTTTTAGCAATGTGTGGGTGGTTTGATAAAATGATGGGTCAACAAACTATTACATTTTATTTCACAGATGAGTCGGTGCATTAGGAAGTCTTACAGCCTGTAATGGTCCTTTGCACATAATAAAGAAGTGAGGTGGTAATACAAGCTTTCCTCCAGCCTTTGACCTTTAAGGATGAACACTTTTGTTGCTCATACAGGCTGTCACTGAACCTGTGGACTGCCTCGAGGTCATTCTTGCCAATTAGAACATTGTGAACCATAAGGCGTTTCACTGAGAAATTAAGGGAGAGTTATTTCTTTTTGAAGACACATAAAGAGCACAGGTGACTTGAACAAGGTCTTCCAGTGTTTGAGTCACAAAGATTGGACTAGGAAATAGTTTTCTAAGTCTTCATTCTTTCTTTATTCCCTGGGTATCACTGCTTTGGTATAATGGAAAACCTGTGGGACAGACTTCCGAATTGCAATTCTTAGCACAGAGTGACTATTTTTATTGAGCATAACACTTTCATATGGAAGGAAAAAAGCAAAAAGCATGTGCAATTTCTACAGCAACATAGTTAGCAACTATAATCTTCAATCAGCATGAAATGGCAGTCACTTGAAGTCATGCCAATACAATAAAGAAATAATTGGGTCATTACATTTTTCAATTTCTGACACAAAAACATTGAATAAAGGAAGAAAATTCATTTCCATCAAATACACTGCTGCTAATTTCACTCTGAAGACATTCTTCAGTGTTTCAGCCTCAGTGTTATTTCCTCTGCTCTACTAGTCTTGCACCAATGACAAATTGCCAGTCCTACTAAACTGCAGCCCCATTTCAGGTTCTCATTTTCTCTAATCTCTCTCTGAGTGGAATAAAAAGTTGCCCAGCAATGTTTTCTGAGAAATTTCATTCATAGGTTATAGGCATGAAAATACAGATTGTGGTCAAATTTTAAAAATCTCACTTTTGTAACTCTCTCCAACTTTATAAAAGAAAAAGGTGCATTTACTTAAAAGCCACAGACTTCAAACCTGTGTATATAGAACTTGCCTTTGAAAAGCAGATCCAAACATCAGTGCCTATATTTGGTTATAAGCCTACCTTTAGGCTGGCTTGCAAGCTTCCATGCTTGGTGGAAACACACAGACATAAAATACATTTTTCCCTTTTTTAACAGAGATTTCTTGTCTTCATAGTTTCATAAGTCCTTAGAGTTTGCAACATAAAGCACTTTTAAGCACACCCAAGTAAAGTGGGATCTGGGTGATTTCCCATCAAATCTTCCACTTATCAGAGACAAAATACCCTTTCTGTTATAAACACATTCTTTTGGGTTTTTTTCTTATATCTGATAAATGGCTTTGAGATTACAGAGGCAATCTACAGTAAACCTGTTGGTATTCCACATTTGGTAAAAAGGGAAAATGATCATTAAGATATCTCGGGGGCAAAAAAAGAAAAAAAAAAAAAAAGAAGGCACTTGTTAGTTATTGGTTCATACAGAATTTACAGTATTTCCACAGGATGAAATTTTTGCACTCCTAGATAAACATGGTGCAATTCTCCAGTACAGATGAGAGATGAATGCTTTAGGATATAGCATCTCTTGCTGCACATTCCAATCTCTCTTACTGTTAATGGAATTACATACACTTATGGAAATGCAGAACCACATCTCTCTGCAGGTGTCTAAACAAAGAAATAAAATGTGTGTTTGTTACAGAAAGAGAGCTTGTACAGATAAAGTACAGGGCTGACATTCCTAAGAGTGTTCTTAGAACAGTTGTCTTGTACCACCTTGATGGACAGTGAGTGTTGCCAGTACCATGAAGGAGGTATTGCACTCCTTATTAGCACTAACAGTCTAAAGGGTGCTACACTGTAACTCACAGCTGGACTAGGACTTCATTTTACAAATAGCAGGAAATATTTGTACATAACTGTGCCGTCAGCACAAGTTCATTAGAAAATTGAATATATTTAGCATTTTTCTGAAGTGTCTAGACACATGTAAGTATAATGGAATCAAAAACCAATTAAAATATCGCCTTTCATTTGAAAAACAAGATATTTCAACTTCTCACAGTGAAAGGTTTGCTGGTTTAGGGTGTTTCAGATTCAATGGTAGCTTGCATGTTTATTTTTTTTTAAATCTCCAGTGAGGCTAAGGATTTATAGTATGACACTATTACCTGCTAAAGAGATTAAGAGTGAGATTTAACTCACAGTTTAAATGTAGGTGTCTCCTTATAGGAATCCAAGTAGATGCATCTGAGCTCCTGTTCCAGTCAATGGAGGTCTTGTTAATACCATCACAGGAGCAAAGAAATACATTCAGCAGATGAAAAGAAAACTGAATCACTCCCTAGACTCCAGTAACAGTGCTGATTAGGGAGTAAATTTTGCATAAGTGAAGTCACTCAGTGTATTTGAGATGCCATATGGGACCCTGCTCGGCCTTCCAGCATGTGGGTCACTCTCAAAGTCCTACATTGTGTCTGTTAAGGCCACAGAATCATAGAACCATAGGATAGTTTGGTTTGGGAAGGACCTTCAAATATATAGTCCCTGCCATGGGTAGGGACATCTTTCTCTAGATTAGGTTGCTCAAAGACTGTCAAACTGACTTTGAGCGCTTCCAGTAATGAGGCATCCACAACATCCCTGAGCCACTCATTTCAGTGACTCATCATTCTCATCATAATTTATTCCTTATGTCCAACCTGAATCTACTCTCTTTCAGTTTAAATCTATTGCCCCTTGTCCTGCCACTAAGGGCCTTCTTAGTGACAATCTGTCTTCATCTTTCTCAAAAGTCCTCATTATAAATTGAAAGGTCACTATAAGGTCTCCTGGAAGCCTTGTCCTCTCCAGGTTAAACCACCCAAACTCTCTCAATCTATCTCCATAGAAGAGGTGCTTCAGCCCCCTGATCATCTTTGTGTCCCTCCTCTGGACCTGCTCCAACAGGTATATGTCCTTCTACTGGGGTCCCAGAGCTGGATGCAGTCCTCCAGGTGGGATCTCACCAGAGCAGAGAGCAAGGCAGAATCGCCTCCTCTGACCTGCTGGTCACACCTCTTTCAATGCAGCTCAGGATACAATTGGCTTGCAATCTGCAGAGTCTCCAAAACTGCTCTTCTGCAGACAACTGAATCCAGTTCCCTGCCTGCAACTGAGCTTCAGAAACCACTTATCTGAAAGTTGGCTTCTAAATTTTAGGTAGTAAACAGAAGCTGATGTTTTAGTGGAGCACAGTATTGACCAATACAATTGTTACAGATACAGCTCCTTCCTAGATCCTGAGTGAAATCCTAAATTTAGGTGTGTCGTATCCTGTGTGCCACTTTTCCCCCAGTGCAGTCTGCTCCATTTCATGCTCAGCAGCTCCTGCAGCCCTCCCTAGGAGATAAGCTGAGTCCTCAGCAAGACTTTCTCCCATCAGAAGGGTGCAACTGTAGGAAGAGGGGTGTGCCATGACCAAGAGATGCGACAGAGGATACCAGAGGTTATCACTGAAGGAAAGGGCCCTCCCATGTAAAGAACTAGAAGTGTGAGACTCATACCCAGGATGGTAGATCAAGTGCAATGGCAGTACAGGGGTCAGTATAAGCAGCTCACAGCACATACACAGTTGGCATAGAAAAAATCCTTCAGATCTACTAAGTGGAGTTTTCACATAGGGTTATTTTATATAAGAGATACAAATTCCAAAATCAGCACTGACCAGTTGTTCCCTTGGGGCTGTGGGGATCTCAGGGATCAGAGCTGAGGGCAAAGCTGGGATCAATAACAGGGACACCAACAGCCTCCGACACTTCTGGAGAGCAACAAGCTGAGGCCCCAGCCCAGATCGCGTAAGTGGAGAGGCAAGGCTGAGCCAAAATGGGGCTCAGGCTCTTAGGTGAGGAGTCTCAGGTTGAGCCCATGGAGGACAGTAAGGCCTGGAGGTGCCTTCAGAGCCATGCATTGTATCTCAGGAGAAATTTTTAATAATGCTAAAAGCTTCCTTAATGAATCCCTTTAGTGTCCTAGTCCTATTAGGGAGCTAACTGCAAGCAAGCCAAGACACACTCTAATATCAGTTTAATGAAATCTGTATGTAGCCATACATTTTCCAACCAGCATGTCTAACATTAACTTCCCTGTCTTGCTACAGCCAAACACTCAGCTACAAGTGAGTTCTGATGGTCCACCTGGTGTGACACTACCTCCCAAAGGCTGAATCATACACGCATTTTTAAAACACAGAAATGTTTTTTCTTTTCTCTATCCAGCTCTAGAGGTGCTGACTACCCTTTGGCAGAAACTGTTGCCCAATCTGACAGTGGAACAGTGACCTAATTCTTCTCAGGCAAACCCAGACAGATTGCCTTAGACAGTTTAAATCTTTGGTTGAAGATTACCTGGCTGATTTTGCTTGTAGCAAATTAGAAAACACATGCATGTGTCACTTTGCAGGTCTGTATCACAGAATCACAGAATATCCTGAGTTGGAAGGGACCCACAAAGATCATCAAGTCCAACTCTTAACCCCGCACAGGACCGTCCCTAAGAGTCACACCATGTGCCTGAGCATGTCATCCAAACACTTCTTTAACTCCGTCAGGCTTGGTGCTGCGACCACTTCCCTGGGGAACCACTTCCAGTGCCAAATAAATCTTTGGGTGAAAAACCACTTTCTAATATCCAACCTAAACCTTCCCTGACACAATTTCAGGCCATTCCCTCGGGTCCTGTCACTGGTCATCACAGAGAAGAGATCAGTGCCTGCCCCTCCTCTTCCACTCAGGTCTCCCCTCAGTCTCCTCTTCTCCAGACTGAACAGACCAAGTGCCCTCAGCTGCTCCTCATGCAGCTTCCCCTCAAGGCTCTTCACCATCTCCATTGCCCTGCTTTGGATGCTCTCCAAGAGCTTAATATCTTTCCCATATTGCAGTGCCCCAAACTGCCTACAATATCCAAGGTGAGGCCGCCCCAGTGCAGAGCAGAGCGGGACAAACCCCTCCCTTGCCCGGCTGGCGATGCTGTGCCTGATGCCCCCCAGGACACGGTTGGCCCTCCTGGCTGCCAGGGCACTGCTGACTCACGTTCAGCTTGACATCGACCAGGACCCCCAGGGCCCTCTCCATGGCACTGCTTTCCAGCATCCCATTCCCCAGTCTGTACAAATATCCAGGGTTGCCCCATCCCAGGTGCAGAATCCAGCACTTTCCCTTATTGAACTCCATCTGGTTGGTGATTGTCCAGTCCTCTGATTTCTTGAGGTCTCTCTGCAGGGCCTCCCTGCCTTCAAGGGAGTCAACAGCTCTTCCCACTTTTGTGTCATTTTCAAACTTGCTATATATCTCTTCCAGTCCTGTATCCAAGTAATTTACGAAGATGTGGAAGAGCCCAGGGCCTCAGATGGAACCCTGTGGAATCCCACTAGTTCCAAAGCTTGCTCTTACTAATATAAATGCCTGCCTTGACTGTATATATATAAAATGGAAGCATGTGCTTTTGTCTGTTACAATGTGTTGCTTTGATATCAACGCTTACCTTGTTATCTCACTGTATTTATACCAAGCACCAGACAACATGTAAATAGCTCACCTCTGTCCTTCCCTCCTGTGAACTCCCCTCATTTCTGAGGGAGGCAACAGCCCAACCTTCAAATGGCCAGAGATTGTAATGGCTGGGAACAGGACACACAGAAAGGAATTTCTGCCCTGTGCACCAGGGAAGCAGGGGCAATGAAGAGAAGAGATAGACCTAAGGGCCTTCTCAAAGCAACCAAATCAAAAGTGGCACAGTTTGAAGAGGAAAGATCCTTCCTTACAAAAATGGAGTTTTGGCATGAAATGCCATATTAACAACCAAATAACAACCAAATTAGAAATTACAGCTTTTTCTTTTCCTCCTTGCAGATCAAGAAGCCATGAAGAGCACACATGTAGACTTGTCATTTTTGAGATGTCTAAGATTACTCAGACTTCATTTACATAAAAAGTAGTTCCTCTCCAGAGCCCCAGGAAGAATATTCAAAGGAAGATAGCAAACATAAAAATAAGCTACCTCCTGGCTTGACTTATTAGAAAATCCATCATTTTGGTGTAAATGGGATGTCTTAGACTTAGTTGATGCTTGTAGAAGGGAATATAACCTCTCCTCCTACCTTGACAGCCATTTTCTTCATCTATCTCTTAATTAACTTTCAGAGCACATCAAGAACAGAAAACAACTCGTCTTTCCCTCACACTTCAGAAAAAAAATCTTTAATATTACCTGTCAGAAGCTTGAGGTTTGTTTAGCACTCTGCAGTTAAGTGAGGGAGAACAAGACTATTATCAGAGTGTGTTAAAGAGATTTGAACTATATAGTAATCCTGTAAAGAATGCAACTTAAAATATGTCATATAAGTAGTGAAAAATTGAGGGAAACTCTTGACTTCATAATGTTGCTCAGTGCCCAAGATATCTTTTTCATTGCTGTGAGCCCTGCAGTCACAACTCCACAGCCTGCCTTTCACTGCCAGCTCTGCACCCTCTCACTCAGGCTACTAAAGCAGCATTTTGTAGATTCTCCAGGGCTGTATTTTTTCCCTTTTTGCTCCATTACTATTGCTGTCATGTTTTCCATCTCAGGGCCTTGCACCTACAAAACCTGCTAAGTGTTGTTATACAAGATTCTTCTCCTTGCCATTGGCATAAGAATCCCCCACTCCTTCCCCTCTTTCTCCTACCCTTGTTTTCAAGTGCTTGATTTATATTACAGGAGTCAATAATGCCATTCAGAGGGACCTTGACAGGCTTAAGAGTTGGGCTGATGCAAACCTCATGAAGTTCAACAAAGTGCAAAGTCCTACACCTGGGTGGTGGCAATTCCAGACACCCCTACGGGTTGGGCAGAGAAACGATTGAGAGCAGCCCTGTAGAGAAGGACTTGGGGGTGATGGTTGATGAAAAACTCAACGTGAGCTGGCAGTGTGCCCTCACAGTCCAGAAAGCCAACTGTGTCCTGGGCTGCATCAAAAGAAGGGTGGCCTGCAGGTCAAAGGAGGTGATTTTCCCTCTCTACTGTGCTCTTGTGGAGTACTGCATCCAGCTCTGGTGCCCCCAAAATAAAAAAGCATATGGAACTGTTGCAGGAAGTCCAGAGAAGGACCACGAAGTTGGTAAGAGCACTGGAGAAGCTTCTCTATGAAGACAGGCTGAGAAAGTTGATGCTGTTCAGCCTGGAGAAAAGCAACCTTCCAGTATCTGAAGGGGGCCTACAGTGAGGCCTGAGAGGGATCCTTCATAGGACAGGGAGTAATAGGTACAAATTGAAAGAAGGAAATTTAGGTTAGATATTAGGAAGAAATTCTTTGCTATGAGGGTGGTAAAACACTGGAACAGGCTGCCCAGGGCTGTCACAGATGCCCCAAACCCAGCAGTGTTCAAAGTCAGGTTTGGTTAAGCCTTGAGCAACCTGGTCTAGTGGGAGGTGTCCCTGCCTGTGGCAGAGGAGGTTGGGACTAGATTATCTTTAAGGTCTATTCCACCATTCCAACCCCTTAACATTCTATGATTTTATGATAATACTGTACAACAAAAACCAGCACCTCCCCCTCATCAAAGCATGCTCCCATCACTGCTAATAGCACCATAAACAAGAACAGTAAGAGAGGGTTTGAGCAGGTTCTGAAAAGAGAAAACGTGTTTACCCCAGGAAAATTGTGTTTTGGGGTTTTTTTCTGACAGGGGACTGCACTGGAGAGGGCATCTGGGAAGAGTGTTTGACAGGAGATCCTCAACACTTCTTCTGGAGTGACCTGGGCAAAGCCTTTCAGCATTTTCTTCCACTCGTTCTCTCTTCTTCTGTTTCTAATATTTTCCACCAAAGTAACTTTCACAACTTCAGTTGATGTATGTTAGTAGCTACAGACCCTGCCAAGAAGTCTTTGAGCATGTGAACCTGGCTCAACGTCCTTTGTGAAGCAATAAAAAAGCTATGTCTGCAGTGTTAGAGGTATCATCTTGGTAGACTTGTGGAGTTCCCAAGTGGAGTACAATGGGGATTAGAAACAAAGGCAATTAGAAGAGTCAGAGCAAAGAAGACAGCCTCAGATCAGGATTCAAGGCTTGGAAATAAAATGAAGACAATGCAGAAGTTCACTGAACTATGGGATCATAAACCATTAAGATGATATAGAGCTAGGACAAAACCTCCAGACAAAAGACTAAAAAAAATGCAGTCAGAGAGTTTGTGAAAAACAGCATGAGAATTGTTCAAAAGGTAGAAGAACAGGCCTTAGAACTATTCAGTCTTCAGACAGATTATGTGTTTTTAAGAAGC
Organism: Acropternis orthonyx; assembly: GCA_035583155.1. NCBI lineage: Eukaryota > Metazoa > Chordata > Aves > Passeriformes > Rhinocryptidae > Acropternis > Acropternis orthonyx. Next base: position 80,186,515 of record JAWWEU010000001.1, on the reverse strand, counting down.
AAAATCATTTTATAAAATTTGGAGACATGGACTGACAGTACTGAAAAAGAACCAGAGTGAAAGTGCTATAATAATCTATACCGCTGTTAGCAAGGCTTCACCAATAGTCAAGACTTCTGCAAGCAGGGAATCAAGATTGGTTCACCTCTGTAGGATGCAGCTACATCCAGGGAATACAATAGCAAGTAATTATTAACATATTAACTTCTAATTCATAAGACTATTAGCATGTTATAATCAAAATCAGATTATTAGTTGTAAAGGTTTGGTAGAATTCAGTGTTTATTTCTGTTGCAAATTATCACATAATCAGTGTTTCAATATTGTTCATTATATTTGGTGTACTAGATAACAAAATACTTTTTGGAGGTTGAATGCTCTGAAGAACTGAATTATTTTGAACAATCAAACTGAATGATTGTTAAATTCTATACAGCAATAATCGTGCCTGCCTGGGGAAATGGTGTGAAAATAATTTCAAAGTTATTTGAAGAAGCCAGAGAATCAAATTTAAACTGGTTTGAACTTGGCACCACCCAGTTACAGGGCAGTCCCTGTTTCCAGGGGACTTGTTTCATATAAAGCTTAGAATTTCATTTAAATACTGGCTACTCAAGTTAAAAGCAGAGAAAATAGGAATTCCTATAGTCATCACATAAAATCGGAGTGGATTAAGACCCAGAATTACATCATTTAATGCCTTGGTAGGTCCTGTGAGGTGATCATGAAGGAGGGCAAGGAGACCAGGAGCTGACATAGGTGGCCTTTTCGGTCTTCCATAAGAGGCAATGGGGTCCTGAGTCTACATGGCCCTTTGACAGGTTGGCTCATTTTTAAGTGAAACAGTAGTATTTTGGAGTAAGTCGCCACTATGAAGACCACAGAGAGAAGATCTCTCACACAGACTTTTTCACATATAGGTTATCTGGCAGTCACAGAGAATAATCAGTCTAACAGAGACACTAACAAAATTCAAACCCATGGCATTTTAACATCGGTGTCACTGTAACACATTCTATGTAAGTGATAGAATGTAGAAAGGGTTGTCTGTATCTGAATACAAAGAAGCAGCACATGCTTCACCCTGTACCAAATACAACATAAGAAATACACTTCCATGTCCTGCTCTTTCTTTTCACCAATACCACAGCAAAGAGCAAAGACAGTGACCAAGAGTAGTGCCAGGTCTGTGCTGTTGGTCTTGGAACAGTCCAAACCTGGTAACTGCATTGGCTAGTGATGCAAATACTGTGCTACGTCCAGTTTCAAGTGCTAATTGTAGGACTAATTATATGTTAGATAATTAGCAAGCGATGTTCCCCAATGGAATTTGTAATTCCCTTTTGCTTTTCTCTTTTAATTAAAATAACACCTTATAATACTTGATTTGTCTGAGGTGATAGCCACTCTTCTACCTGTCAGCAAACAGCAGTAATTCCACAGCTATCTCTAGGAACAAAATGACACAAGCAAAGGAATAAATCTCCAATGTCAGTGGCTGTTCAACTCATTCTACAGACACTGACAGGCAATCTGATACAGTTTCTGAGGTCAGCATACGTAAAATAGCAGCTTGCGCTGTTTTCACTCTCCTAAGCCGTATCATGTATGGATTCATTTCCTGCAAATGAGTTTAAAAAGCACCTTCAGAGAATGTTTAGAGATGAACATGGTAATGGGGATTACTGCTTTTTTGTTTCCAAGTTTTCTTCAGTCATAACACCTGGTCTATTCAGCAGCATGGGAACATGCCATACAAGCTACTTCCCTTGTAAGACTTTCGAGTTTGTGACTGGCTGTCACCTATGGTCCTCAATATGGGCAAAAACTTTTTAGGAGTATATAAGTACTGAAATGTATTTTTCACAACTCCTTTGCTCACTTTTCATCAAGGTTTTAGTGTAAAATTAACCGAAGAGCATGGCTGCAGTCACGTGTCTTTCCACATGTTCCAGGGCAGGTATCTGAAGGCAAAAATCTTGGTCATCAACAAACTCTCCGGTGAGTTTTCTGCCTGTGTTCAACACCTCCGGGCCCTGGAGAAGTCCTCACTTTCCTGTTTCTTTATCCAAAGGTGTCCAAAACTGTGGGCACATATGGAACAAGGTTTCAGATTTTGATTCCTGTGAGGAAGACAAGATTTCAGTTTACAATACTGTTTGGAAGAACTGATCAATAGGAAGTACAAAATTGCTCCATTAATTTTTCAACAGAGAATTTTCATGGCTGCAAGATACTATGTGTTATTTTTCTTTCTAGATCAAAAATGTATGAGAAATGTAACCAAGACATACTATAAGAGGAACTATGCATGCAACATCATGGAGAAAATAGTATGTTTTGGTCAAAACATTTTTTAAAGAAAAACAAAGGAAAAAGGCTAAAGCAATACATAAAAAGTCAGGAGATAAAGGTTCATTTCCTGCACTTGATACTTTATAGCTGTGTGACCTTGAGTAATTCACATGTGGCTCAGTACTGCTCCTATGGAAGCCAGTGACAAGTCTCATAACATTCAGTGGTAAAATAGTTAAAGCAGTAAAATGTGACACCCTGAAACAGTGTAGGTTGCTAGTTTGATGCAGGTGTGTGGAGGAACCTCACAGAGCAGTTGTGGTTGTTGATTCCATCTTGGGCCAAACTGCACATAGTCCATCTGAATTAATTGGCTTTACCATTTTTCATATATCTATGTAGGTGATAAAAACCCCAAATATGCAATGCAATACAGTACATTATAGTATAATATTATAAGATAAATAATATAGTATAATATCAGCAATTATAATGCAATACAATTTAATTATAATTATGATATTATATATAGAGTATCCTTACACAACTTAGAGTTAGAAAACAACTTCAAATACATTTATACTACATAAAATGTGAGAGTGGCAGTCATGCAGCGTAGGTACAAAAAAGAGTTCCACTAAACTGTGGGATTCATTACCCCAGGATGGTGCACTGACTAAAAGTTCAGCACCACACTGTTTATGTTCATGAAAGGAAATCCACTGACAGTTACCAAATTCATAGTAACTATAACTCACTCAAATTCTCCCCTGACCTGCTAAAAGTCAGAGGCTCATGGAGTATTTAGGAGAAGCATCATGTTCTTATATGCCACCTGGAAATACAGACTTAGCCACAGTCAGAGACAGGATAGATAGCTGAACAGGTGTGGTGCAGGTAGTGAACCTGCATAGGAACAAGTGTGGTCCCTATATTGTTGCAGAGGGAGTCTGTAACTCCAGGATGCCATGGAAAATGACTCAGGGGGAGTTGGTGCTGTAGGCAATTTAGTACATGGTCATTTTAATGTGAATGATAATGTGAATGATCCCTCTGAAATTAGGTCCTAAACCAATAACATATTTACTACTTTACAGAAAGCCCTGGAAGGGAAAAACAGTCCCTGAGCTGCAGGCAAACCCTAACAAGTGGGTGCATTGACAGGCTGGAAGGGGTTGGGGAAGGATGCATTGAGTTTTGTCTGGGAAGTAGATATGAGTGAAGTGCAAGATGACTTCGAATTCCTGGTCACCATTCTGAATAAGAAGTTATTAAAAACTGGCTGATGAAGCATCTGTGGACTGGGGAGAAGGATCTAGGCTGAATGGCCACCTCTGCAAATGGACAGTGATCATCTTCATGCACGCATGGCTTGGGTGAAACACACTGCTAGGGATGTAGTACTCCAATTTATGCACAGGATAGTCTTTTAAAGGTGACAGAACTTACTGACACTGGCATAACTAATCAATCAGAAAGCACAAACTCTCAAATTATGATAGTTTTCTAGACTGACAGATTATTTTTTTTATTTAATGCTTTTGCCTGAAAATTTCCATTTTAGTTGTATTTGCTTTAGAATGGAGGCACAGAAAATGAAAGAAGCATGTGTAGTTCTTTTTACAGTGCAAAGGTTGGTGCAGAGGGTCCCCTGCTTATTAGATCCCCTATTTATTAAAGGTGTGATGGGAATACTGAAGCTTCATAAAAGCTTGGTTCAGAGGCCAAGGTCCAAAAGCCTGATAGCACTGCATTGCATTCCTTGAGAGAAATAATGTTCGCATTTGCCTTGAAAGTAGTAATGTCTAGTGGAATTACACAGCTGGTGTGCTGGCTTAGTTCAGCTGTAAAAAAAAAAATAATCTGCTCAGTCTGTCCTCAGGTCTGTTCTTGCCATTTGGTGTCAATTGGCCATAAAAGAGAACTTTCATTGTGAATCTTCAGTTGACATTAGGGGATTGTTATGGGTTTAAGGTTGGAGAATTTTCTCTTTCCCTCAGCTGCCTGGACTGGGAGTGAAACCTGGAGCGGAGGGGAGGGGGTGGGGAGAGGAGAACTTCCGGGGGAGGGAGGAAGGAAGGGAATGTCTTTACTTTCGGTTTTGGATCGGTTTTTACACACACACGTGGTTTGGTCAGCGCTGTGTTTGGAGCCAAGGTCTACAGCCTCCCGAGGTGCCCCAGCTGCATCGGAGCGGATCTCTGCAGTTTTCCCGTGGATCTGGAGGCACCAAGACAAGCCGGTCAGTCCTCTCCTTCTTACTGCCTGGTCGCCGCTAAGGCACTCCGTCCTGGGAGCCGAGCCCCGTTCCGGGCCCGCCGCTGTGATCGGACATTCCCCCTCCCCCTCCCTGTGCACGGACACCAGCACCTGCTCCAAGCCCATCACCACCGGCCACCTGTGCCCCGCTGCCGGAGCAGGCGCGGCCCCCGCGCACACCAGCCCAGTCCTTCGGAGCCGTTGCCGACCAGGCGGGGTCCCGTCTGCCTCCACTCCCTGCCAGCTGTCCCGCCGCCAATAGCCGGTGCCCCTGCTACTTCATCCACGCGGCCCGGGAAAGAACAGCATGGCTGCATTGCAGCCCAACAGTGCCACTCACTGTCCATGACTAGTATCACAGAACGTTCCAAACAGGTTTTTTTTTCTTTTCGTGTTCTTTTGTTCTGTTGTTTCATTGGTCCCCAGTTTGTGGGGGTGTGTATATATAGAGAGAGAGGACTGGTTTGGGAGCTGTTATTTTCCCCCTTTGCCCTTTTCCCGTTCATCTAATTAAACCTATTCCCTAATTTGAAATCTGCAGTGAGTCTTAGTGTGGTTAATCAGGGGGAGTCTTTTGCTCTCTTGGCCCCCAGATAATCTTAGTTTTCTCTTTCAAACTAAGACAGGGATCTAATCATCTAAGTTATTATTTTAGAAGAAAACCCCTTACTAGGATTTATCTACTCAGATAAAATAATTTATAATAAAGCAAAGACCATAATTAACATTTAAGATACTATTTTCTCTCTCATGGTCAATTAAAGGTTTGCCCTTCATAGACCTGTAATGGTAACCAAATCTCTGGATAGATGCTATCCTATTGCAGGTTGAAGTAGGAATAAAATTTTGGACCCACTGAAAATATTTGCTGTTTCTTTCAGTAAGTTAGGATTTCATTTTGAAAGGATAACTTACATATCAAGATGAAAAGCTCTTAATTTATGAAAACTGCAAGGAAAAAGGTGGACATTTTATGTGCAAAAATAACACACCTACTTCAGAATCACTCCCAGGAACAGACATGGCAATTCTTTGCCTTCAGAAATTTGCAAGTGTTTAACTTTAGCATGCAAGACCAAGACACAAAAATATTGTTGACTTATGTGTGTTCAGATAGATGCTGGTACTGTGCTGCCCAAGCAGGTAGAAAGATTTCACTTTTCCTTTGTTATTTTTAAAAAAAAAAAAAAAAAAAAAAAAAGAGAGAGAGAAAATGAATAAAAACAGTAGATTTTAAAATCTCCTTTTCCGTATAGCTCTTCACCTTTCCTACTGACACTGCCTTAAATATCCGTTCTTCTCTATGCAAAGGATATATATTTTAGAATTATCTCAAGCTTATTGTTCTGTATTGGAGTAAACAATGTCTTTTTCCTGACTGTGGACATTGCCTGATGGCAGCCTGCCTGTACTGTTCTGCAATTACATTTAGAAAGCATTCAATGAATAAATCATAGAACATGCTCTGTCTTGAAATAGAGAAGTAAATATTCAGGATTTTAGAACACATGATTGCTACTCTTCACATTTCAGAAGACATTTCAGTGAAATTAATGAACTTAAAGACTGATAAGACCTGCCTAGTAACTATCCAAGAGAGGAATTCATGTTCATTCTGCCTCAGAGAAGAATGAAAACTGAGCCCAAAATTCCTTTTAAAACTAGCTAACCTCTGTAAAATATAACCTATATTAACAGGAGAAAAGATCAATTTTTTTATTACTAATATTTTGACATTTTTACTGCATGATCATGTAACTCAACCTAAAACTCCAGGAAGTTTTCTGCCTGCATACCAGTGCCTTAAAAGTGAACTAAAATCTTTATAAAAATTGACTAAAACTGATATCATGATCAATAGGTTAGCGTCTATTATGAAATACAGTCTTGAAGCCTGCATTTATTTCACTGAAATGACCACGTATCTTCTTGGCGCCTGAGAGTACGGAATAATCATCTGGGAATACACCACATTTGCAGCCGTCAAAAAAGGTCTGGAGTTAGTGGCCTTGGTTTGAACAGCAGTCTGGGGGGCAGCCACAGATCAATTTGGGTTTCAAAAAAAAAAAAAACAAACAAATTATGAATATGCGTCAGAGCTTTGCTAAGTCTTTTAGTCCATTTCTCCCTTATACTATCATTGACTTCTGGATCTCTCCCATGAAGGAAACATTAAAATGACACTGATAAACAAAATATGCAAATATTTGCAGTATATTTACAGTGTTTATGACAAACTTTCTTTTTTCTTGTTTTTTTTTTCTTTGAACTTGTTCTGTACCTGGCTATTAACACAGCATGCCTACAAATGCATTTTGAGATATTTCAAAAGATGGTGCTTTTTGCCATTGTTGAGATAATCTGACAAAAAAAAAGACTCTAGGGAGATACCTGATGCTGGAATCTGTCTTTTTTTTCTTTTTTTTCTTTTTTTTTCCTGGAAAGGTTCATCTAAGATGGTACAAGTGCTTCCTCACAAAGCCATCTGGCAAAGGACATAAAGAGGTTCATCTCTAGGGCGGCTCATCCTACCTGCCTGACACTTACTTGAGAACAAGAAAAGTTACCTGCTGCAGCTGCCTTTTTCTCTTTACAGACTCAGTGAGCAGGTAGAACACTTCTTTTAAATGTAGGTGTCCTTTTTTTTTTTTCAAAGAAGTCAAACCGAAACGAGAAGAATCTCCTCTAGAGTCCTTCAGTCCAGCTTCTAACATGAAGGGAAGGTGGAAAGAAAAAGTATTAAGATTTTTTTGTCTATATGTTAGAAACTTATACCCTCAGTGTGCCTAATGTTATCAAGAAGTTTACGAGACCAGTTCTAGATAGTTTGTTGGTTGCACTAATTCAATCAAGAAATGCTGTGACAACAAAAAGACGGAAAAGTATTGGCAATGTATTGATTTACTGTGTTTTTAATGGAGCTATAGTGGGATTTCCTTCTGTAATAGTCTGTAAAAAACTATTTCAAGTAGGCTATTATAAATATTCCTTCTGGAATGAAGAATGAAGAAGTTGTTTCCTCAAAAAGCCTAGAAATGAACTTCAAAGACAAGATCATGGAGTTTGTTTTTTGTGTACCAAACATTCAAATGTCAAAGCATTCTTTTCATGTGTCAGTTGTTTCTTCCTTCCTTTTACAAAGGATAAATTGTAAAAAAAGAAATAAAAAACTAAAATTAATTTAGAATGTTCTCTGCATTTTCCTGGCAGGATAGACAATGCTGGGTCAATTACAGAAAAACTGAAATACAGGGGCCTCATGTAACTCTGTTGACTTTCTTTGGAAGGACATTTTAGGTGTTAGCTCAGTCACACAGGAAATATTTAATCATGATGTGTATCCTTATTTTATCATGTGGGGGGTTTGGGGGGGGGGGTTTGGGCTTTTTGGTTTTTTTTGAGCAGCAACTTCTAGAATGGAAAAGGGCACGATTTTTACTCTAAGAAAAGGTATTTTTCACAACACTATGAACACAATGGTCTCTTTATTAAGGAAATGAAGATATGTAAAAAGCTAACTGAAAATCAGGAAAACTTGGCACTTTGCTCACTGTTAATAAGAAAGCACTCTCTGAACATGAGATAAAGTACAAATTAAAGAAAACCTAGCTAATCTAGAAGATATGAAAGGCTGTTGACATAGATAATATAAAATAAGATAACAGAAAATAAGTTTGAACTTCTAGACTTGGAGATGGGACAGGACAAGAAAGACAAATTTCATTTTGGGAACCTGATAAGTTTATGTTCTTCCCAAGTTTTCAGCAGGCAGCATTTATAAAATCTGGTCTCTGGGTATGGTTGTTGCTACCTTTTTCACTATTAGCAATACTCAGCAATGACAGATGTCTACTGCCAAAGCAGAGAAAGCATTTGTTAAGAGAATATTTCTTTTTTCCCTTCCTGTTACTTAAGTCCTATGGCTTTGAATGTAGAGTTGGGTGGAGGCAGATGCAGCAATTTAATTCTTTAAAAAAATGAGGTGATTTCCTAATAATTCAAACTGTTTTTTCATCATAGTAACACTATAAATATTCAAATTTTATTGTTGATCTTGATTTAATTACAATATTCATTATTTACTGGTTTACTCTGCTTATTTAAACAGCTTTGGAACATGTTCAGAATCTTTATTACAGGTTTAGGATTTTTTTAGTTTGAGCACTGCAAGCTTTGCATCACATATGAAAAATCAGTCATGTTATTCATCATTAGAAAATGGAAAAACAATTTGTTTATGTATTCTATCATGACTGTAACTGTACATTTGATAAAGATAAACTCAAATCTGCAAATACCTACTCAGCCTTAATACCTGCAAGTAATTTCAGTGGAATTGACAAACAGGATTTAAAGGATACTCCGTGGCACCACAGCAATCTTTCTGTTGACTTAAAAGAAATTCAAATCAGTCATCATAAAAAAAGTTGGGGACAATATGGAATTCCTCAATCATTTCTGAATCATTGGTGCATTTCTTAGAAGTTCTGTGTCAAATACAATTTAGCAGAACGAAAAAACATACCTATAAATGCATCTTCCTTTGAAAGGTAGCCTAGGACCAGTAATTGCTCATTTGAAATTCTGTTTTTCAGCATGATATTGCATTGTACACACTCTATCTATATTTAGAATACAGTTCTAAAAGTAATTTTTACTATTATAATGGAGGATGACTGTCCCTTTCTACTTTTGTGCACCACCTGCCTTTTACTCAGTGGTAACCACATAACAACCCCAACTTAACTACAATAAATTCTTACATGGGAGTGTCACATGAAGACAAAATTTGGTGGGTATAGCGGTGATTGGATTCCCCCTGGCACGGGCGCTGCATTCCTTACCAGGGGATACGCTCTCTGCCCTTCCCCCCCTCCACGTGGTTCCCAGGGGACCAGGAGCAGCAGCACAGGACTCATGGAGAGATAGGAGGCAAAGAGGGTTTATTTCTGGTACTACAGGCTTTTCAAGTGAAGGGTGCCATTTTACTATGAAAGGAGACCCAGGTTAGAATCAATGGGATGAGGTTTAACAAGGGCCAATGAGAAAAGGGGTTTTACAACAGGGGTTTGGGGAAAGGGAAGGTACAAGTGAGGTGACAGTACAAAATCCACCTGTAACAAATATTCATATCACAGTAAAAGTTTCATCTTTTGGGTTGGCATCCATATTCCATTTATGACAAGAATCTTTCCATACTTTAAATGGTATGTCGACCACTACAGGTGGGTCAGTTTTTCTTACTAAGAATCCATCACTCACAGCATGACAGCTACCATCCTACTTGCATTGCCAGTGCTCAGAGTACTCACTCACAAAACAATCCCAGGCTGAGACAGAAGCTTCAAGGAGCACCCAATGAGCTGTCTCTTAGCTGCTGGAAGAGACCCACAACCAGCCTATGCTACCTCAGACCAAAACACTCATCCTGTAGAGGAACCTTGTCTTTGTCACATCCAATTGCCTGCTGATCCTTGAAGAGGTTGGTATTGATTCAACCTTCTGTCAGCCCAACATGCAGCTTCTCAAGGACTGAGCAAGCAGAAACAGAAACAAGGCAAAGGCTAACTACACACTCAGCATAAGTTATAACCCGAAAACAGTCAGTTGTGCAAGTAGGCTACAAGGTATGATGGGAACAGGTACAGCACTGTCTGTGATTGATCAGCTGCTTTCAATGCTATTCCCATCTGCTGGGATCTCTCTGCAGCATTTGGCAGTCTCGAGTATGAGCTACAGTGATGCCATCTGAAAGCAGGCCATAAGAGGTTCACTACAATGGTTTACATCTGTCCTGAAGCATAGCAAAAAGAGACTCCACCTCTCCTTTCAATGTGTCTCAGTGTTTACTTTTACTTTTTACATATTCATCATTTACTTAGAACTACAAACTAAACAATCAATTTGGTAGAAAAGCAAACCCTGAAAGGTTTGCAGAGAGGGAGATTCACATCCCCAGAGGAAAATTCAAGTCCTCATACAGTTTTCTTTACTGACACTAAGCTCTCTTTTAGTAGCATTCCTAAGCAGTCAAGTTAGTTGTTAGTTCTGCATGGTTAGGAAACTGCATCCTATCATCTGCCTATTGATTGTCCTTTTGTATAAATGCCTTTATCAATTCCATAAGGACAAAAGCAACAAAATAATCTAGACTTCAATTAGTACAGAATATTCAACATGAATTTTCAGCAATACAGCATCCTAGGGGTGTATAAAACTATTTTTCTACTTTCTGACTGCCTTTCCAGAAAGCATCAAGTGAGGCTCAAATTCTTGCACTTTCTCTTTAAGGCTTCCCCTCTTTAAGCCTGCTACAGGCTGACTACATAGCTGACAACTCCGTTATGCTGGCTTAACACGCTCTTCCATTGCAAGCATATAGCTTTCTCAAGGGGTTGAATGATGCAGGACTACATAGACTTAACTTGCATGGAAACTAAGGACTGTCACAAAACTCAGCACCTGCAGCTTGTCTGTCTCTTTAGTGCAAATAAAGGCTGACTTGCATAGCAGAAGAAAGTCTCCAAATGTGTGCCACCCAACACAAAAATACTGCTGCACGTGTTAGTCATTTTCCAGAGAGAAAATGCAAGAAAAAGTAATCCCAGTATGAGAGATGTTAACTATGCTGCTTAATATGTTTCTGAAAAAATGGTGGACCTCTTTTTACAGAGTGAGACTAGTATAAAGACTAACACACATCAGAAGGACAGAAGAACAGAAATAGAAATAGGAATAGAAATAGAAATACAAATAGGAATAGGAATAGAAATAAGAATAGAATAGAATAGAATAGACCAGACCAGACCAGACCAGACCAGACCAGACCATCTTTCAGCCAAGGAACTTGGTATTTAAGGTAGTTCAGGATGTCACTTCAATGACTTTGCTTTAATATCAATGCAGGCATTGATCTTTACCACCTTGGTCTTTAGTGTGGAAATGAGAGAACCTGTAGTCACCAGAAGAATCCTAATTCTGTACTGCCTTACAGTCATGAATGCGAAGTGAGTACAGATGTCAGAGTGATGCTGTTTTTTCAACAGCCTTGGAAATTTCTTTTCTACAGTGGAACTGATTGCTCAAAGGGAAAGGCAATAAAGATCCAAATCTCAGTAGTGCTGGGGAAAATGGTCTTGTCATTTAGGTTACGTTCAGCAGCCGTAAGTTTGCCTTTGTCTGTCAGTTCAAGTAGGTTTATTGACTCAGTTGTTTTACTAGAATAACAAAGGAAATATGGGATGCTGTTTAAACATTTGCACAAGTAAAGAGAATTTCCGCTAAAGAAGTGTAATGGAACAGTTGTATCACAAAGCTAATTTAAACTATGTCCCTGTAACTATTGTGATGACTACATAAAAACAGATTCATTATTGAGAATTCAAACAAAAAAGGACTGAAAATCTGTGACAGGTTAGGATTATCCAATTTTTTTTGTTGTTTTTTTTTTTGTTTTGCCGCATTTCAGCTTGAAACAGTAGTGAGCTTTATTCACTGAGTAAAGAAAACACTGTTGTACTACTTTGATTTTTTCTTTTGTTCTTTGCAAAATTAGATGGTGTGCCTTTCATGTAACTCAAATTTAATTTGAGTGATAAAAAAGTGGTAAATGTTGCAGCTAAGAATTGTTAAAAACCTGTAGCAATATGTTCTAAATTCAATCAGTTTCTTTTGTTTATCTAATTAGCTGATCATGACTTACCTTAATTTTGGAAGATCAGTACACAGTTTGACAGACTGTGTTACATTATCGGCAATAGCAGGCATCATAATGAAGAAATATCACACATAATTAGATCATGAATTAAGATACAGTTCCTACACAAATGTGTAAGCAACAAGCAGGTAGCTGCTGCAGTAAGCATCACAAAACTCCAGCCAGAGGGTGGGATATGGGACCACTTCCAAGTCTGATGAAACTCCAGGTGAGACCCAGCCATGAAACTAGATTAAGCATGGGTCTCTATCATGTATTTCCACACTTCACTTTATTTTCATCAGGAAGGTATTTTAATGGTCAAGCATGGATAGAACTGTTGTCTACCCCGATAGTCCTCCCAGTCTGACGTCTGGAGAACCTGGATGCCAGGGAACACTGTGTAGGACAGCAATCTGTATCTCACATAGCTAGAATGACTGATGAGTATTAGAAAAAGTTTAGTTTACCTTTATGGGCCATTATTATTAACAGTAACTGACATTTTTAAACAATGTAAGAAAATTCAGCTGTGTTGCCTGTTGAGAGCCCATCCCTACTCTCTTGCACAGCCAAATGGTCTATGCATGCTGTAACAAAACATGTTATGTAACTTCTAAGCACTATATATGCATCATGCTAGATAAATTTTAACTAGTTCATGTTAAACTTGTCCTTAGAGAAATTGAGTAACAGAGTTTTGAAATATGAAAACTCTTCTAAAAGTGCAGTTTTGGAGAACAAATTACCTCTTAACAAATGGTATTGAAATACTAATCAACATACCACAATGAAAAGCTGGCATTGCTAATAGGATTTGGAGAGCTATAAAAACGGAGTTAAACTCTTCTTTATTTATTGGATTACTTAATCATTTGGAACTCGCTATGCACTAAAATTCATTAATTTATTAAAAACAATTGCAGTTTTATGTGTTCTATGCAGCCCAGCAGTATTCAACCAGTTTTTATCCAACGTCATATGTTAAAGAAATATCAGAGGAGTTATTGTAAGGAAAATATCAGTTATATTTAGTTAGCAGGTACATTGGTTCTCTGTTGAGCACAGGGCTTGCTGGACATCATGTTTGAGAGTTCATTCACACTATGGAATATTTCCAAATCCAACCTTAGTCCCAGCTGAATGTTCCTTTTTTGTCATTTCCTTTTTATTTATGATTCACCACATTTATTAAGATAAAAGCTTGCATTGCAGGAACAGCCTAAAGTATACCCCCTACATACAAACTGATCTCCAGATTACTAGCAAAATTGCTGCCTTTGTATACTTATGGGCTGACGTGATAACTGCAGATAACTTCCATTAGCACTATAAAAACTCCAGCTGATACCAAATGAATTTCATTTGATACCAGCAGAGAAAAATATTGGCTACTGAGATATTCTTTTTTCATGGTTATTTACAGTTAGCTATAATATGTGTGCTGCTCAGGAATCAGAAACCTCCAGGTTTTTTTCTCTACATCATGTTGTTAAACACAAGTTCTTCCCTCTCTGACTACCTAACATTTATATATTTATATGAAATTTTTCTCTCATAGTATGGTTCCTGTTTCTTTGATTCATTGCAAAGAACAATTCTTGTAAAAGGGGCTATAGAAGCTTGACCACCACCTATTTTGATTTTATCTTCTGCAGAATTTGCTGAAAAGATTGTTCTTTACATTCATGGAAGGCAGAGGTAGCTGGTGTTACAGGCTATAGTTAAACTATATATTCCTTGGTATCCTGCTAAAATACATTTAACGTGAAGAACCACAGTACTTTTCTATCAAGACAAGATCAAGATGCCATGCAAATACTTAATGTCACTGCATCGCTAAGTGAGTCGTCATGTACAGCATCTGCTGAAGGGCAAGTCACAGAGATGATGTTAGTACATTTCAATGGATCAGAAAAAAAAGCATATCTTGGTGAGTAATTTGAATGCTCTGGTGTTGTTGAATAGTTCCAATTGCTTTCTTCCATAGCACAGGGAAGCTTTTTTATTGTCATGAAAATACCACTGTGAAACAATGCTCTTAGATTCAGCTGAAGATTATTTTCAATTCATCTTTTCTGTGCGATTAGTGACTCAACATAAAAACAAACAAACAAACAAAAAAAACCAAAAAAAAACCCAAAAAAACAAAAAACAAAACAAACAAAAAAAAACCAAAAAAAAACAAACAACAAAAAAAAAAACCAAGAACCAAAAATGAAAGCATAATCTAAAGCCATAATTAAAATTTGTTGGCTACCTTTTTCTTTATATAAGAATTAGGTCATAAAAGGAGAGGTCAGTGGATAGCTTAAATGTAAGGTTCTTGTTTGCTGAATAGATAATTTAGAAATAGTTCTTTTTTAGTAGTTTCACTTGTCTTCTCAGTTTCATTCTTAAATTTAAGTACATTTAAGTACTCTATTTCCGCAAAGACCCCTTAGATAGGGTTCATTTTGTCAGTCTTGTGTTTCTGTACTCTTACGTATTTTCCAAGTTTTTTATTTTTGTTTCGTTTTGTTGGGAGTTTTTTTGTCTATCTAGAACTGGTAAACAGCAGGCTTCAAATGAAACCAAATTATTTAAATCGTTAGAAAAGAAATAATGAAATGGCTCCTGAAGGGTGAGATAAATTCCACATGACACAATTTGTTTCATGTTTTCACCAACAGTGCCAGTAGTATTTAAAATTATATCATTTAAACTTAGTTGCCTAAATGTAAACACGTGTCATAAAGTGGTATTTATGGAAGTCTCTCCTGGCCCCTTATGATCTAGCTTTCCTATTTACAGACCCAGCAGGCCCCAAACTGATTTTTATCTCTTCTTGTTGTCTTTATAGTTTCCTTGAAAAGAATGCTAGACACAAACCCATATTTAGGTCACACTTAATCCCAGCTATGTGAACCCTATTTCTAGAGTGTGTTCTCAACTGCTGCTTCCCTTGAAATCAGCAGTTTGAAAGCATTCTAATTTTCTGAAAACTGAGTCAGAAAATACGTCTAGAGATTTTTGTGCATTTTTTAATTAATATTATTATTGTTGCTGTTATTATTTCATACTCATGTTGGGATATCTAGGCCTGAATAAGCTTGGTCCTGCATCTAGAGGTTGCTGAGGACACAGGAGAAATTTTGTAACGTGGCTGTTGTCACCACAAGTGCTTTCGTACCGTGGAAGGCAGGGGTCTGCCTCTGTTGCGGGATGGAATAGAGAAATCTTCAGTCAAGCTCCAGGTAAACCATTCCACCCATATGGTAACCCAGTACCAATATCACTGTTATTGTTTTGGTTTGACTCTTGGCAAAATGCCAACCACTCCCCAATGTGACAGAGTTTCAGTTAAAAGAAGTGAGGGAAAAAAAACTTAAAACTGAAACTGGTATATACACATATAT
>JAWWEU010000001.1:80144508-80170767 GCA_035583155.1 Acropternis orthonyx | reverse complement strand
GACCCACAGAAGTGGGGCCTAGCTAAAACTAAAACCTTAATCTGAGTTTTTTGGGATTTATCAAACCCATCACATTCACTTAGGTCCCACAAAGGATGCTAAGCCAGGCCCAGCTCCCTGTGCCCCCAGGCCATTGCAGCAATGGGGGATGGAGCCAGCTCAGTTGAAGTCAGCTGAAGGATTTCTCTCCACACCACCACGAGCTGTGCAAATATGCTCTTAGATGCTCATATACATTTCTGGTTCTAAGCCAATTTCTGTGGTTTCCAACTTAGATGTACTGGGTGCTACTAAGTACACAAGTAAGGAGAGTACAATTATGTTCCCTGGTAGGCTTCACTAACAAGTATGGAAGGGGAAATCTCAATCTTTATACAAAGTTACTTTGCTGGAAATTGTACTGGAACATCAGTTAATTTCATATGTTCATGTCCAGCACTCCTTACTATTTTAGGAAAAAATATATTGAGATAAAATTGTAAACTTTTACAACTACAATCAACATTTTTAACATTTACGTATGTTACCTTGAGTACATTAGATGGTAGACAATTCCCATTGTCTTTGTTAAAACTCTTTCTGAAGGAATTTTTAAAAATTTTTCATCTGTCTCCTTCATGGAGATGCTTTTTTAGAGAGAGATTTTTCAGTGGCTCTTACTATAAAATCTTCTTAGCTGTTTAAATATTTGCGATTTGACTTTGTTTTGGGGTTATAGAATAATCTTTCCACTACAAACTTCATGACGACCCAGAAAGAACAGATGAATGGCTCAGAAAATAAATAAATTCTACCATTTCTTTACGCTTAGGAATATCGCTAGAGTATTTATTTCTCCAGGCTTCTTACTTAGATCTACCAGGGCAAATAATTGTTCTGGTCCTTTCTGCTGAAACATCTTCTGAATGCAGTTTTTAGCTTTAAAAGGAGTTGAAGTTTTTCTGTTTCCTGAACAAAACAAAAGAAGACTAAAACAGCGGAACAAAAAAAAAGCAGGTAGCTTGAATATTTTCAGTTTTATGTTTGTTTCAGTTGGAGTAATTTAAGAAATTATATTTTCTTTTGGTCGGTAAGCAACTCAATAGAATCTGCTGCCTCACAGAGCTCTACCTACTACAGATCATCAGTGCATTTCTAATGACAACTTAAGACCTTGCAACCTGTACTGTTGTCATTAATTTTGCTTTCACAGTGTTCAGGGAACTGGAGTCAGCAAGTTTTTCTGCTTAGAGGAAAACTGTGATAGAAAAAAGAAGGTGAATGCAACGTTAATGTAGCCAGCACTGGTAAAATAAATAACCAGCTTTGAGATTGTGATGAAGACCAAAACGTAGAACAGGGCAGAGCTGCCTTAGCCTTAAACATAAAGCAAGAAAGTTTAAATTTACTGGTCTACTCAGAAGTGAAAAGGGATCTTGTAAAGAAGAAACAAGGCCTAAGCCATGGTTAAAGATATGTACTCTTTGGTTTACACAGAAAAGTAAATGTGGAATGATGTTCATGATCACAAAGGTGGAATGACAGTCATCCCTGACACATATTTTCTCCAGAATCTGTCAATGTTCTTGCTGCCAAATCCTCTGTACTGAGCCACTCAATGACCTTCAAAGTGCCTGATATCAAGGTCCATTCAGCTGACAACTGTCCAATTTTCCAAGGTAATGGCAATGGAGATGAAGAGATGCATATTGTCTGTTAAGGCAGTTTAAGCTATCTTTACTGTTGAGTAAGTGTTTTGTTTCTAAGGAAAAAACCAGAATGGGATTCCTTTAAGTTCCAATCAGATTGACAGGTTAGAAACACAATACTGAAAGATTGCTTACCCTGGAGCTAACCCTATATTTTTTAAATGAGGTTATACACCAAAAAGTGACTGAGTAAATGGCCCAATTTTTATTTTATTATTTAGGTAGATTTATGAGTATATAAAAAGTGGGTAAACTGTGTTTTGACATTTTAAAAGCTCCACAAATCAAACTACAATGGGAAAATGAGCAGCAGGTACCACTATGTACCAGAAAGTGGTAAGGAGGCAATCCTCATGAAAGATTACGGAGTATCATATTTTCTGGCTTTTCCAGCCTGAATTACTCTTGAAACTAAGGGAAAATCATTAGTTCTGTGGCACACTATGAAGGTAAGACTAGTTTCTTATGGATCTAGAGTACATTTCCTGCCTTTGTTAGTATCTTTGCTGAGAGCAGCTCTAGCATTGGTTCTCACATTTCTCTGTCAATATAGAAACAGGCAATGTTGATTTTTCTCACTGTTAAAATTCTGTTCAGGTCCTGCTGGACAAGCCAGCCTCTTTCTAATTTGTGCACCTACAGCACATGAACATTACCAAGTGCAGCAGGTGATGCTAGATTAATTAACCATTCTGCAGAGGATGGACATGCTCCAGGGGACATGAGTGCACACTCACATGTTTTCTTTGGTTCTGCAATGCTAACAGGATAACACATTTTTAGATAACATAGAAAAGGAAGTAGGAAACCTCGTTTCTTACCACCACCACCCTCCAGAGAATGATCTTCTTCACCTCAAAACCTAATCAACACTCAAAGATATGCAAGTCTCTAAGAGAGAATTCAAATTGATCAGAATTTTATGGACTACCAACTTGAGTTCTGGGCATTCCTTATTTACAAGCAAAACAAAGTTCTCAGCCTTGTGTAGGGTAGAATCTCCTTTCTAGGTCCTTCCTCAGTCCAGATTTCTCTGTACAAACACAGAGTACCACTATGATGTGCAGGAGAGATGTCATTCACTGAAAAAATCCTTTGGCATCCAAAACCAATCGTTTTACGAATATCTAAGGGCCATTTTCATACTGCCCAAATTAATCATCCTGGTAACTGGCAATGCTATCTAAGCTCAAGAGATCGATGAGTGATTCAAATCAATAGGCATGCAGGACTTCCAATGTCAGTTCCTCAGGTCACCAGTGAAGACAAGTGGTTCTGATGCCTGTTGGACATTTGAAGTTGTCATTTCATGTAAGTTCATCATCATTTCTCTCTGATGCCCATTTAAGCAGGAGCTAAGGTGTCCTAGTCATGGATGATGTATATCTCCACTCCACCTTTTGAACTTCATGTGAAAACAATGATACCAGTGGTGAAGACCATTTTTTAATTCTGATTGTTTACTGATTAGTTATCTAGACTAGGATAACCATCCAACAGTAAAAGGAACAGGCACTTTCAAGGGCCAGGTGTTTCACTTAACTCAGGCATTTTCAGTATCTCTCTTACCTGAGATGAATACAATTCTGGAACTGTCCACCTCACTTTCTCTCTTTCAGCTATTTAATGAGGCAAGTGGTTTAGTCCACATGTCATCCTTAGACAGATAAGGTGATTTTAGCCATGACACCAAGTCTGTTAAATTAATGACAATTCTAACAAACAAATTTATTTACTCAGACAGTTGGTAGATGTATTTGTTCTCATGCCAAGTTTAAATTGCTGTATTATCAATACACTGGAACAAGTTTCTCTAATATTTGCTTTCTAGAGACCTCTTGTTTTAATCTATTCAATTATTGATTGGTAGATGTTCCCAAGGGGCCACTGAAGTAAATGAAAAGTCAAATCAGCCTGAAGTCTTGCACAGCTGTGCCTTACGATGTCCACATCCAGTAAAACTTCAGTCATACATACAGTCTCACCTTTACCATATCCAAATTCCAGAACTAATGAATGCAGAATATGTTATTTAGCTGGTCAGAAAGATCCTTTTGTTTATTTTATTCTGGGAGCCTCTCATTTAAGGTGAGTTCTATAAAATGTTAGGTTCTGTAATACATGTATTGCTTTAAGCGCATTCATTTTGCAGTAGAAGAGAGAAACAACATGAAGAATTATCCACATAATAGGTAATACCACATGCCTGTAGGATATGTGTGTTCAGGTACTGTATTTGGGCATGACAACTCCTGAACTATTTACTGGACTTCAAAGATAGTTCAAAAAATAAATGTAGTATTTATTTAATTTAGGTCTCCTGATTGGGGAAATATTCTTTATTTTTGCATATGCCATGAAATCAACAGCATTTCCTCAGGATGGTAGTCCCATGGAAGTTAGCAAACCCCACTGCATTTGCTGAAGTTTATAGGACAACTTGAGGGATCATTTTTCTAAAATCTTTATTATTGTTGTGTTAAATTTCATATAACATAAGTATCCATTTTGCCTCCTTGTTTTGCTGCACTCACTTTTCTGGTTCTCTAGAATTATCTTTTGAAGAAATCTCTTCATATCTTCTATTTTTCACATCTACTACTTTGTGCCATAGGGTTTCTACTCTTCTGCATTCCTTGGAGTATAGCCAGCCTCTGCCATCTTTCACATCCTACTTGCTCATCCAGTTCCTACCATGTGGTTTTGCCCTTTCCAAGCCACCAACTCTATTCTCTTTGCTCAGAGCACAGTGTCCTGATGAAACAGGAAGGCAGTCTGATAACATGGCTGTAAAATCTAAACATAAGCGTCTAGTTTAAATTATAGTCAGCTCAGCACCTCTCCTCATCACTTTCTCTATATAAAGGACTTTCTCTGTATAAAGGCTGTTTTCACCTGAATACAGAAAACTTGGATCCTTATGGAATAATATGGTCTCTGCATTTTACTCAGAAAGTCCTTGACTACAGTCCCACCACAACAGTTGCTGCACTCCCACAGACAGGTAACACACCTCCTGTGCTCCTTGTTGATGCAATAGAGAAAAAGAACTTGATTTTCCACAGTCTGCTCAGTTTTGGTGCCTGATTTAGGCATGTCTCAGAAGTACCTGAGTGCCATAGTGCTCTGTGAGAGGGGATGGTCTTTCTACCCAACACAGCTGCCAAAACACTTAGAAAGTGCCTCTCATGCGTTGCTCATGTAAGGAAATAAAGCACTCGAAATCCGTTTCTGCTAAATATTTAATGCTTCCATTGAGAGTACAAGAAAACAACAGGAATATTGAGCCTCTCCTTCAGGTCACAGATATGTCTGCCTGTACGCCTTCTGACAATAAACATCCACCAGTGCTACCCTGGGATGATCTGAGCCATGGTTGGCCATTTTTCAGACAGGAATGCAGGAGACACAGTTATATAAGGAACAAGAGTGATGGCAGCAAGAAGTTGTCACCTCACCAGACTTTTCTGTCTGCCTCAGTGATGGGTGGAGAAGCATGTGCCTTCAGCTGACCTTGCCTTGGGCTTTTGGATCATTCTTTTTCAGTTTCTCCCACTTTGGACAAGTGTTCCAGCTGCTAGACCCCTGAGAAATGTTATGACACAGGTCAAGCTAGACCTGAATGCATGTAGGTTTCTGTCATTCTCCAGGAATTTAAGCAGGTGCCTGCTACAATGCTTTAGGAAGAAAGGTAGGTACCCATCTCCCAAGAAATAATTGTTTCATGGTGACTGTTCACAGTCAATTAATAAGCATCAGAGGAGCTTTCAAATTAAGTAAGGATGTATCTAGAGAGCTGAGGTGCATAAAAAAGTATCAAGCAATACTGGAAAAGGAAGAGACCAGGTTGCTGTCTCACCCCAGGATAGGTTTTAATCACTGTTAGTGAGTGTTATTTCCTCCAAGGTCAAAAATGCCAGGTTAGTTTTATTCATGCCTGCTTCTCACATCAAAAAGAACATATCTACATATCATTTCCAAATGCAGGGCAGGTCCTGAGCTCTTGACTACTTGCTGATTGCTGTGACTTTTGTGATTGCTGTGTGGACCTGGGTACTGACAGAAAAATCAGCTATTTGGAGGAAGAGGGTTATGTTGCTAATGGTCAAAATCCATCATTTTATGAAAAATATTTCTTCTCACCTCAAGGCTAGTCAATGTACACATTTGCAGCCATCACAAATGTTTCCTTAACCCTAGTGTATTGAAGCAAAAGAACTGTCTTGAATAGCTGGGGAAAAAAAATGTATTTACTTTGCAGTGTCAGGACATTAAACTACAAAACACCTCAACTTATTGAAATCTGTAAATACCAACATAAAGTGTACTTAACCCAGATGTTGCAGAAATATGATCTGCAAGCTAGTAATAGCATATTTGGGGGTTGGATATCATAACAAACAAACTTATTCCTTTACACAAAGTTCCAGGGTTTTTTGTATGTTAGTAGCTTCTTGATTTAGGTTGGAAAAAAGGTTAATCAGAGAATATTTGATTAGAGAAAATAAACCCCCATTAGCATGGTGAGATGTACAACAGTGCAACAGCCTGACTCTGCTACAGCACAACGACAAATGAAGTCATGATGGAATTAAGTTTCCCATACAGAGAGAAACATACATGCTTTTGTTCACTGTCCTCTGCCCCAAATTCACATGGGGACAGCAGGCACTTCTCACCATGTGGAAACTGTTAAGAGGATGTGAAAACAAATGCTTTTAATTGAAATTGTCATTGCTGAGCCAGACTGCTGTCTGGGGTATCTTGCTGAAAAGTGACAGCAACAGCAGGGAAACAATGTAAGAGATTGTAAAACCAGTTTCCATTCTGCACTAATTCAGGGACCACATATGGGATGCTATCACGTTGTTTATTTTAAGACCTAGCACTAAGGGTAGAAAGCTTCTTGTTGGTGTGAGGCTGAGAGCTGGGGAGCAAGAACAATCCAGGTCAGAGAGTGGAGGTCTGTGTCCCTCTGCCACTGACCTGCTGTGTAGCCTTGTGCCACTCGTATCATCCTCCCCGCCTGTCTCCTCTCAAGCTCTGTGATTATTCTGTCTCTTGACATCACCATTTCCCTGGGGATGGAGGCAATCTTTTGTAGTGGATGCTTAAGTACCAATGCAGCAACATTGTGAATAATAACAAGTAATAGTTTGCACCAGCAAATTGTCTGTGGGAGAATCACTTCCCTCCAGTCCAGCTCTCCAAATCCACAGCAAGAGAGTCTGACAGAGACCTGTCAACCTTGGAACAATTCTTTTTAAAGAATAATATTTTTTTTTAATTTGTATTCAGAAAATTCCTTTTTATATTTTTTTCTTTTTTACTTGGTGAAATCTTGAAGTGTGCCTATGTGAGTTTGTTCATACAGGCCTGGGTGCTGTAGACATGTTACCACTGAGCACACAGCAAAGTGCTCAGGCACAGAGTCAAACTGCCTCCTTCAGCTCACCCAAAGATCAAAGCTGTGACAAATCAGCCCTACCTCTGTTTCTCATGGGAATATTTATAGCCAAACCATGTTCTGTAAGGATAGGTATCTAAAGGTGATCCTGGTTTCTGGATGTCAAGCACAAAGCTGAGAGCTGATGTGTGTGTGACAGCTCTCTAGCACTTCCCTTTCAGCTCCTTCTTCAGGCTTTAAAACACCCTTGAAACCCAATGTCATCTCATTTTCTTCTGTTTTTACATAAATTTACCCAGCAAGGGTAAAGAGCATTGAATCTCAGGGCAAGAAACATTTTGATTTTACACTTCTACAAATGAGACAGAAAGGCTTTACCTTTCACAGAAGGCAGGAAAAGTAACTCTTGCTAAGCCAGACTGATCTTTCTGAACCCGGAAGACAGAGGTATTACAAAATCTGTCAAAACGGTCTCAGTGACATGAATAAACCCGATAATATATCCAGGTAGGCCAGAACTATCTGTTTCTACATCAGTTCACAGCATGAACAAACTACAAGCAAACCTTTTCTGTTTCAGACAAAACAGAACTGAAATCCAAGAACTAGTGCAATTTTATATTCCTATTGAGAGAATTATATGCTACCACTGAATCTATAAATAGCCTTACTTCTCCTGCATGCTCTCGCCTCCCTAGTTCTTGAAATATTAAAACCCTTTGGATAGCATGTTTTGGATTCTCGATTTAAACACTGCATGAGCAAATTAAGTTTGTATGTATGTGCAATGTAATGTTCATGTGAGGTGCCTCTTCATTTTACGTATATGCAGCTTTGATATGGAAATGGGAAAGTTTTGGGCATGTAGCATTTTGCAGACCATTGTGGACTAATGCACTTACAGCTAGATGTTGACTGCTGCATCTTCCCTGTGGGAGGGGAAAGCACATTTCAATGCCCTGCTCAAGGTGTGCACTGTGGGCATGCACCATGCTGCAAGTAGCAACCAAAACCTGAGTAGACACCATCTCTCCTGTCCCTGTGCTTGCTTTGTACAGGAAAGGAAGCTTTGAAGATAGAAAAGGTTACATGCAGCTTTCCTGGTGTGGGTGACTGTGGAAGCAGGACATGCTGCAGCTCACTCTTGCACTTCTATTTAAACATATCCAGAGTCTGTTCAGCATCACCCCCCTTCCAAGGGACTAGGCTTGGTCCCCGCAAGCAGTCTTATCTATCTTTGTCCCTCAAGTCACATTTTAAACATTATCCTCCCACCTCCTGAGGATGCTTCTAATTCTAATTCAAAAGCCATCTCCCTTTGACACAGATTTTTGTCTCCATACTTTTGTAATGGAAAATTATGAGTTGAAATAAATAATCATGAGCTTGTGGTACCAGAAAGAATTTGTCCCCTAAAGGAAGGAATCCTCAGCAATTTTTGTTGTCTGCATAATTAATTTTTTTGTGTCCCTCATTTGGAGTATCTGTCACACTTTGCAAATCCACACCAGGGCATTGCAGCTATTGCTTTAGGGCACAAGCCATTTATATTCTTCAAGTCCCATTTTGGAAGCCTCAGTCCCACTGAGTAGATATTATATATTCAAGGAATCTCACTGATACCAAAATGACTAACTGTGAGTGCAACTCATAGCATCAATAAGCTACGTGACCCACTAGGTAAATTAGTACTGCTTTGCAAATGTGTTGCAAAGTAATGTAAGGGCTGTGTATTACTTTGCAGAAGGAGTGAGTTGAATCACATGAGACACCTTGAATCACCTTACCTTACAGCTGGTTGAGGCGGGGGAGGAGGGGCAGTTTTGGTTTGGCTTTTCCTTAGAGAGTTGTATGGTTCAAACAGTAAAACTTGTACTTCTTGGGGAATAGTGAAAAAGGGTCTGAGTAGAGGAAGATGGACTGAGTAATCATCACACAAGTGAGTGCTGGTAAATATGATTTTGACATCATTTGTTTAATTCCTCCAGTTCATATGCATATTAATATTAGATTAATATTAATCTCAGTGTAAAACTCAGCACCAGACATGAAATGTTAAGCATGTCATGAAAATGGTAGGCTTTGTGTATGTTGTTAAAAAGTCAGTCAAATTCAGACTCATATCTAAAAACACCTTTCATCTTTCCCCCCTGCTTCCACAGGTGTCTGTAGTATCTTATTATTCACATATTCACATATTCACATTATGCCATTACCTACTCTTTGACTGCAAATGCAGAATTTGTAGGCTGACATTTTTTTCATTACTTATATTCACTTCAGAAATAGCTCACATTATTTTGAACTCTATAAAATTACTTTCTAATAAATTACTTTGTTTGTAAGTTCATAACTACCCAGTGTGTTATTTTTGCCATGACTGTCACATTATAGCTCTCATCTTTTTCCTTAGCCTCTGTTCTATATAAAGCATGAATAAATTGCTTTTGTTTTGTTTTGACTTGACTTGTTTTTGTTTTGTGGTTTTTTGGGGGGTTTTTTTGTTTGGTTTTTTTTTTTTTTGCTAGAACATGCAATGTGCATTTTAGCCAGGACAGTAAGTGCTCCTGCTCCTTTTAGACTGACCTCACTGAACACAGCTTCTATTTCTTACACATTCTCCTCTACTAGAGCTTTGACTTATTTAAACAATGGAAAGAAAGCACCTTTTTTCCCTTGAGATGGACTTCTGCCACATAATTATGAATAATTCTCCTAAGATGTCTTATGTGATTTGGTTAGCAACTAAAATATTTGATGAAAGATAACCTGAGTTGATTTTTTAAAAAAGTAGTTTAATAGATTTTGAGGTCCTAAGAGCTGTTGTGATTCTATGGGTCAAATTCCTACAAAATATTAGGCTAATTCCTAACTGTGTTAAACAGTATATTTTTGAAGCCAAATCATTTTTGAATTAAAGATACATCCCTTGATAAATGACTCCAATGATTAATTACCTTTGCTACTTCAACTGTGAACCTCCCTTGAAATGTCAAGCTTCAGCTGGTAGTCTGAACACATACATGAGCTCTTGTTTCTTCCATGGGGTTATAATTCACTAGGGTCAGATACTCCGACCCTCTCTAGGGGTGTTCAAAAGCTGCTCTCAGCTCAGCTTAGGATCTTCTTTCTCTTTTTGACAGGCTAAAGAGGCTGCTTCCACAAGACCCTTATGGCAGAGTATATTTGCCGTGCTTGCAGTCACAGCTGTTTCTTTCTAAAATCTTAAAACTCTGCTTTCTAAAATCTCTCCAGTTTTTTTTTTTTTTTTTTTTTCCACTTTTAAGCCTTGCAGTAGCATGGGGTACAGTATTCTGCAAACACTCCTGCTGGTACTGTATGGAGGAGGGCAAACCACGCCCCCCACTCCTGTCTGACATCCTGCTGTTTACACCTTCTTGGCTCTCATCCACGCTCTCAGCAAGCACATCACAGTGGGAGCTCATGTTCAGACTGCTAACCAATGAGACTGGCCATAAAAACTTAAAATATAATTGCATGTTGATAGAAGATTTTAAGACTACTTTTCCTGCTTTCTGCCATGCTCTAGCACACACACACATATGTAAAAGTCTCAGAAAATTAAGTGCTTCAACCAAGACTTGCTGCTGTAATACCCCTTGGGTACAAGAGTTTGTATTCTCCCTCGTGTCCTCAATGGATGAGGCTTCCTGGTCCAGCTAACAGCTGAGAGGAGATGAAACAGTGACAGGAACCAGAACAGGAGGAACACAGCCCTCTCTACAGCAAGGTTCCAATGCCTGACTCTGCCATGCACATGTCCTTCTGTGAACAGGAATAGTAGTTTCATGGCATGGCACTGTCAGACCTTAAGTACAGAATGGCTCAGCAGCGTAAAGTCATCAAAAATTCAAACGCCAGGGTGTTCTACAGGCAGGTGTGAGAACTGGGCTTTGTCATTTTTAAATCACAACAGCTTGTGTTGTTCAGAGTCAGACATTCCCACCAAAAATTTCCCCAATTCATGAACAGGTTTATCACTGAACCTTTGGTCCTCTTCAAAGTCTCCATGGACTGAAGTGCAAACTCCTCCTTCTCCATCCGTCAGGTGCACACAACCCTTCTGTAATGTGGTTACAGGTTTGGAAATAGGTGTTTGAACTGCACGCACAAAGTGCTGCCAGCAGACTCTTTCAGACTGACCAAGCACACCTGACCTCCCCAGGTGACCCTGCACTGGGAAATAGCACCCAGCCTTCCCTCCAGAGCCATCACTTCAGGCTGCATCCTGTAATGTGACCTTCTTATAGAGGATTATTGCACCTTGGACAGACTTGAGAACTATGCAGCCAATTAATAACCTCTCTTGTCACAGTTTCATGTCCATACTTCAAAGACTCTTTACTTTGCTCTCCCATAGCAGTCTCTTCTCTGACAGAAATGCTGCTCCCAGTCTCAGCCCTCTACTCTGCTGCTGTTTATTTTAGCTGAGCTAACATTTTTAATCCGATATGTTCACTTCAAAATTGACTGGGTTCTGTTTGTTTGGGTTTTTGCTTCTCTCACTTTTTTTCATTCACTTTCTTCACATCTCTATATGTGTTTGAGAATAAATATTTGTGCCTACGTGTCCAATATGAGTTATGAAAACAAGAAGCAAATGGGTCTTTATCTATGTCAAATTAGTCACACTGCACTGATTCAGTTTGCACACATTGTGCAAACTTTAAAAATACTCGTTTTACATATATTATAAGACATCAACTTTTTTATTGTCACACTCTGGAAGGCATGATATGGAAAGATACATTTCAGAGGAAGCTGAGAACAAATGGCTGTTCAGTAGAGTTTCAGATAAAATTGCCTTGGTTTTATTCCTCTCTTGGTATAACTTGACAGGATTTGATCTCTCTTTTATGTGTGTGTGTGTGTGTATGTGTATTCACATTCACATTTATAGTTTTGCTTATTACCAATAAAAAAGATGTATTAAAAGAAAAAAATTAGAAAGTCAGGAAAAAATGGGCAATTATTTTTGCCTCAAACAACTAAATATCAATCTATGTGCCAGTTTGCCTATGAGTCAATATGGCCCTGACTCAGCAAAGTTCCCAACCACACACTTAACTGTATGCTTGCAAATAGTCTCATTGACTTTACTTTGCCATATGTCCAAGTTTGACTAAATTGAGACCTCTAACAGATGTACATGGCCTTATTAAATACAAAACTGAGGAAAACAAGGTGCCTGGCTTCCTGAACAGCCTGAAAATTAGGCAGGAGCATTGGAAAGGTTACTAACATTTTTGAGGTTTAGAGTGGAGATCAACTAAAAAACCATTAACTTTTTCTTTCCAAGCATCCCTTTCCCTTCCTGACCCAGACATGGACATCTTGAGCAAATGCAAACCCAAGTTCCTACTATTCTGTCTTGGGTTTGCAAAAGCTGCTTCAAAATGTTTTGCAAAACCAAAAGTATAGCCAGCATAGCCTGGCTGCTGCCATGTGTCTAAGACCGAGAAAGAGTGGTAGAAATAATCTTGGACTCTGCAAATGAGATGCCTTTGATCCCCATCCCCTGCCATTAGCTTTCACTCATAATGTCTCAGGTCGCTCCACACTTTTCACAATTATATCTCCAAAGGTTTGATTCCAGTAGAGGGCTTGAGGCATTCACTTGTTGTTCCTTTAGTCACCTGTTGAATCAAACCAGAAGTGGAATCTTCAGCTGAAACCGCATCCAGTTCCCCTTCCTAAAAGGAAAGCAAAATGTGAATGGGTGGACACTGAACATGGAAAACATAGAAGAATGTGGGTCTTCAGTGAACATGAGATAGCTTTTAAAAAGTAGCTGAATTTTCTTGTTTTGTGGCTCTGGTCCCTAATACCTTAGACCCTAAAATAATAAAACAAAAATGATGAAATTAGAGGACCAAGTTTTGTACTGTTTTGTATCCCTGTTCATCTGATCTGACCTGACACTCACAGGGAAGCTGGCTCTGAAAGTGAAGGCCAGGGAACATTTCACCACTTAAACCTGGAGCCTGCTGTCTGACTGCAGCATTTTGAACAATCTCTGATTTCATAACTAAAGTTCAAGGGTGGTCAAAATAAAAAGAATTACATCAATCAGCAGCTGCTAGTGAACACCTGTGAGCCTTCCAACTACAACTTCATAAAGATAAATTGTGTTGTGTGGCAGAGGGTTACAACTGTGTAACTATTGAAAGTATTGCCTAACAGTTGTGAAAGCAGCAAGACCTGCAAATTGTTCTGTACCCAGAACTTGGAAAGTAACCAGCGTGGGAAGAGACATGAGTCCAGGTTAAGCACTGGTCAAGTGCTCTTATACTAAACAAAGTGCTATAAAAGGGGAAAAAAAAAATGTGGCAACCAAGATTTTAAATCTCTTAACATACCCTGTCAGCTAACTCTAGGCACTCTGTGCCAGCTGGTTTTGATGTCATTCAGAGACACTGAACTTGGATATGTTCAAATGTCATGATACCATGTTGTGAAGGCATTTGAGCAATCTCCAAGCCAGGCATTTGTAGTGTGCATCACTGTAATTCTCTTCTGGTGTAACTAGACCTGCTGAGAAAAAAAATACACAGGAACACTGAAATGTGTGGTTCAGCAGTCATATGCAAGTGTTGAATAACTGACTTGGTTCTTCCAGGTGTTTCTACCTTCACTGGATATAAAGCTGTTTAAGACCATTTGCAGATTAAGAATCTGGAGCATTTCCTGGTACTTAGGTAAATGTCTCAGCGGTGTCCCAACTCCAGAGAAGTCAAGAGCCTTTGATGCATCTCAGTTTCCACAGAAAGGAAATTAATAGCTATGCATTGAAAAGGAAATACATGGTTCAGACAGCAGTGGGCCAGGATAATGGGTGCAGTAATCCAGATTCAGACTGTGTCTCCTAAAACCTTTGGATTGCATCTGATTTTTAATCCCTGATATAAAAAGCTCCCACAGACAGAGAGCACACTGCTTTGTGTGCACAGTGCAGAGCAAGCTGTCAGTGACGAGTAAATAATACATAACAAGTTTTATAACCAGGACTTAAAGTGTCTAACAGTTCTCTCATGGCAGCTGCTTATTTGCTTACTGTGGGAATGAGTGACATTTGAATGCATGCATCCAGGCAGCTAGGCAGTCTGGGAAGCTATGCCATCCTTCCTGCCAGATCCTGACTCTAGCATCTGATCCACAACAAAGGGGTGACATTTGGTTCCAGCCCCAAGCAAATCACAACAGAGGTATAGATTTGTCTCTTCAGAGAGATTTCTAGGGATGTAGGAGAAGCTGTTTCCCTACAGCTTCAACAGCTCTGAATACACCAAGAGTATGGTTGCACTGTCGTCCATGGGACAGCAGTGTCCCCTTGCCACATCTGTCCAGCGTGGGGAAGGGAGAAGAAGTTTTCCTGCCCCTGAACCCAAATGTACCTCTCTGGAACTGGAAAGAGTTATAAAAATAAAATAATGTCTTCAGTTAAGGGCAATATGTGCATTTTGAACCATTTCTCATTTTTAACTTGCACTCGTATTACATGTGATATTTTCATTCAATAGGGAGAAAGTAGACAAGCTCAAATAGTTCACTCCATTTTTCTTGGTTTTGAAGTAGAAAAAAAACATTTTTCATAGGCATACAGACTGGAAGGAACTTCCTATGGAATCAAATCCTCTTTCTTGCTGTATCTTTCAATCATGTCACTTTATCCCTTTCTTCACCTAATCATGCTCTCTCTTAAATCCACTCAGGCCTCTTGCAGCCCTTGTTCCTACTGGGAAGCAGCTTCAGACTCTCGTTCTTCCTCTGCTTATAAACTTACTAATTTGAAGATGATATATATTACTACCCTGCCTATATTACTCAGTTTTGCTCTCTGCTTCATGTTCTGCCTTACAGAATCATGTGTCCCTGAGGTACTTGAAGGGAGCAGTCAGTCCCTGTTTCACACGGCTCAACAAGCTGAGCTCTAGTTTCTTTTTTATCTCATCTTCAGCAAAATCAATTCCAAACAAAAAATGTCCAAGCGACTTTGCTCCATGACCCTTGGGAATTTGTACTTGGGAAGAAAAGCCATCTTTCTATAAAAAGATCATGCCACAAGGTGACATTTTCACTTGTCTCTCCATGGGAAGGGTGTCAATCACCTGAAAATGTAATAAAAATGAGTCCTTGCAAGAATACAGAAGAGCCAGGGTGCAGATACATATCATGCATTCCTCACTATTCTTCATATACTTTTCCTCTGTGGCTCTATTCCCATTTCCACTCGTTCAGCTTATGACCTATCTAGAAATACCCCCTGAATTTGGGGTAACAGTGAAGATGGCTCCATGCACCAGTCATTATTCTCATAGAGAGTCTCATAATTTACACCAAGCCAGCTTTCTCTCTCTGAAGCCCCAAGAGAACATGTCCTCCCAATATAAAGGTTTATGTGATGCCTTTCTTTTGCACAGGGTGGTGAAATGAAGAAGATTTTCATTTCCTGATCTCCATCTCCACAAAAATCATTGGAAGCCTTTGTAGGCTTTAGCACGTTATTAGACTAGCACAGAGCACTAGAGCTGTAAAATGCAGGTTTTAACCTTGTATTTTTCAACACATAGAGAGAATATATCTCTGGATTTATTGTTCAACATAAGAACATGACAGCCAAATCTTCCTTCTCTAAGAAAAATACAATTATGACTTAAATAAGAATGCTCTTTTTAATGGGTTGTCACAGATATGATCTAATCATAGAAGGTTGCTAAATATATGTCACTCCAAACACTTCAATGTACACCATGTTTTCAACACTTCTTGTTCTGATTGGAAAGCTACCTTTGCCATATCTGAATAGGTTTATTTTATATCCTTACCTTTTGGTCTTTAGGTTTGTGTTTCACTTCTCTTGCAATTAAACCTTTCTTTTTCTTGAGTTAGTTTTCAATTGGTCTTTTCTCTTCCCCAAGCAGGTACAGCTAGTGAAAAAAAAAAAAGAAATTAAAAGGAAAAAAAGATCACTTACTCATAGGTGATAAAAATTCACAGTAAAGCCACAGATGTAGCATAGTGAGAATTACTGTAGCAGCAGGAACAGAAGATAAAAGAGGATTACATATGATGAAATGTAGTAATTGACTAGAAGTCACTGAAAAATACCAGATGGATGTCACTATTACACACAGCTCTAATTTGCCTGTAGACTTTATTGAGCTTCACTTGAGCTTTGCTTTTAGTATTTTCCTGAGTGTAATTGGGGTTTATTGATATGCTATTATGGGCCAGTTTATATGTGATCATAAAAAAACACAGTTTGAGGCTCCAGTATAACCAGGAACATGGTCCTACTCTGCCTAGCTGAAGACAGTCACAGTAATGACTGCAATAAGATGAATTCCTGTTTTCTCCCTCAAACCTTTGCATAGAGTATGAACAGTAAATGCTTCACACTGCATTTAAATTGCAGGAGCATGTTCAGTGAGGAATTGCTGCATAAAAAGATCAGGCATGTTATTTCAGGTACTGCCAAAAGAAGCTTATATGGGATTTTGCTTCTGGTTTTGTGTATAAAGAAAACAAATCTACATAATATAATGACTTGCCAGAGCTGGTTTGGAGTTCTGCTTAGTTATCAAGAATTTATTTTTCTATTTATTTTAGCACTAAGTGCAGGGGAGAAAGGAAATACTTGAATTTTGCTCTTTTTTATCTCCTTCCACCTGGCAGGGGCTGAAATAAAAGGAAGTGTGGGACAGACAGCTGTCTCTCTTCTGACTGAGTGGGAGAGTCGTACTGCTTTCACAGTTTGGTTGGAGTAATTGTGCCTCAGTGGCCAGGAATTTGCTACTAGCTGGTATGTAACTCAAATCTTTCTGTCTTCCTGGCAAAGGTTTAGAGTATCACACATGGGAAGAAAAGATGGGCAACCCACTGTCACTGAATTTTCACTAGGGACAGAAGCATTGTGTTTTGGGTAGAAGAAACCAACTCTCAAATCTGCACTTGCCCATCATCCTCCACCACAGAGCGGGCTGCACTATTTTGCCTTATCTCTCCCAAAAAGCATTTGAACAAACACCTAAACAAGGGATTTGCACAGGTCTGTTGCAGGGAGGCAGCTCAGCCAGACAGGAAGTAGAAAAAAGCCCAACGTGGCACCTTTGAAATACCAAAATATGGGGAGATCCCAGGCTCTGGTCACTGGCTGAGCCACGAGCTAAGTCCAAAATCAAGACAGAGGAAAGGCAGCTCCTGCAAAAACACAGGTCTGTTGCTTTGAGGGCAGGAATGAGGTAATGAGAGGAAATCAACCCAGAGAGCCCAAGTACCAGGATGACATATTGGGTGGGCCTGGCTGATTGGCCAGAGATGAGCCCCTTCCTTCCTTTGGAAGGGCCAGCTGTAAGCCCTCTCTGAGCGTCAGCTTCTCTGGGAACATTCTCTCCTCCTCCTTGTCCTCCTCTTCTTCCTCCTCCTCCTCCTCATTGTTCATTTGTCTATCCCAGTTGTGATTCCAGATTCGACACCTGTGGCCTTTTGTACAAGCGTTGCAATGCCAGCTCAGAGGCACACAAGTTTAAAGAGTGAAATATCGAGGTGCCAACACTTCAGACTGTGCCACCTTGCCCTGCAGCAGAGCAGCCACCCCTCAGCCAGCTGGGGAGCCAGGGCACAGGCAGGAGGTGGCACCAGCAGGCTCCCAAGAGAATCAGCAGGCTGGGTGCTGGGCAGGCAGCCTCAGACATCTGCTGGCCATGGCCTGGGGAGCAGCACTGCAACATCAGGCCTGTTGGACATGCAGCAAACTCAGCCACAGCTACAGATGCCTGTCTCCTTGTGTCCATAATTAATTCCACTAAATCACCAAATCCCAAATCCGTATCACTGGTTCGCTCTCCCTTCCTGACTCAGAGGCTTGCACATGTGCTCTGCTTCCACACAGCTTTCCTACAAATAAGCAAAGGGGAGGCACCTCCCACCCTCTGGCAACCCGCTTCAAATCCTCCTTCTTAAACCATTCATTTAAACTATGTTTTGACTGTGAGACATTATGTTGGTCATTTTACTCACACAGGAAAGAAAACAGTTTAATTCTCGCATATTGATGATCTTTTATGTTCACAAAGTCTCTTCTTCCATTTGAATTTTGGAAGACAAATCGGAAACACCAAGCAGCATAGCCCTGCTCAACTGTGTGTGCTGTGTTCAGATTCCCACATGCCCTTCTTTTCCTTCTCCCCTGCCAGGGTACCTGCATTTCTGACAACTACCACTCAGTTTTTAGTTTATCTTCTCTTTTCTACACTCCTTCAGCAAGGTGACTTTGAAATACATCCAAACCTTCAACTACTCAAATGAGCTCCTAATGCCCACTATGTCACTAACCAAATCAGGGTGCACCATAGCTGTGGCCACTGACACTGAGTCTCTAATTAAAATTTTGCACTAATTGTACAGTAGATGATATGCCCTGTGTGATGTGTATTTTAATCATCCTCCAGGGGAAAAAAAACAGTCTTTTTTTTTCCCCCCCCTTTAAAAACATCTTTAATGAGTGTTAGATTATAGCCAGTAAGAGTATGGTAATTCAGTACTTTGTGGTTTTTACAAATTAAATAGTGGGAGGTTGTCACACATGTTTGCCTTTAAACCTATTTAAATCAATTTTTATTTATATAATATAAAATAATTAAACTGTACCAGGACACATGTAATTTTCATTTATGCAAACAGGTTCTTTACAGGAAAAATGTGTTGTTCTAGCTGTCCAGACTGTGCACATTGCCACAGGATGCTCTTCGTGGTACAAATGCATCATGGTACAAGGACTTTTTTTCCTCAATGGATATTTTTATAGAGATTCCATAATGGCACAATGCCATTTTGTAGAAATGCCATTATACAAAATGCTGCCATTATACAATGGAGCTTGCAAGTCCATATTTTCAAGTAACCATTTTCTAAATGTATTTAGCAAATAAAAAACAAATTTTGCTGAAAAAAACCCATATTTTTAAAAGTTCAATTGACTGAAATGTAAAACACTGTTTCTGCTTGGAGGTCTTAACCTATTTCTAGAAATAGAAATCAGGAAAATTTCCTAAACAAATTAATTTAGAATACATAAAGCCAAATATTTCCCTTGAGAAATAAAGAAAATAAACATTATATTATTCAGATTTTATTTTAAAATTATTGATTTCCATGATATATAATACACATTATACATTAAGATATTACTTATTTTATTAAGAAAATTTCTTGGTGGCAGTGAAATGACCTTGTAAAGTAATTTGGTGGTGTAGAATATACACCATAGCTTTAGAGGGGACACTCCTACTTACAGGAAAACTGTGGAATAAATCACCTTTGCTCTCTACAGTTTTCACATTCAACAAAGTGAATATCTCTTCTTAAACACAAACAACTATTTTCTTATTGTTTCTCTGATTTCAGTTAGTTGTTCAAGAAGACACATATTGCCAACATATTTGAGAAAGCACCAATTGCATTGCTGGTATTAAATTAAAAACTGTGGGGAACACACAATAAATAGATATGATGCATAGTTCAACATTTGATGTTGAAACTGTAAACACCAGCAAGCTGTCACCTTGATATCTTCTTGCATTCATCTGAAAGTCAATTTAAATGGCTTTGACTGTTCACTTCAGTATATTGCCACTGCTTTTCTCTAGAAGGATACACTCAAAAAAATTCTAGGAAAAGAGAAATAAAAAAAAGTGCTTAACTACTTTGCAGCCCCACTGCAAATATGAAATTCTGTTCTGTAGAAACCCATGTAAAGAACTAGTTATAAGGACCCTAGCTTAATGGTTACTCTTTGGAGGGGATAAAGGGCTGACCTGCAGCAACATGGGTATGTCAGATGTTTACTGTTTCTTTACAGACCAGGGGAGATAAAAATAGCTTTAGCCACTTCTCATGATCCTCACATATAGATGAGCTCCTGGGTACCCACACACAACAACACACTGTCTAATAAACCACAGAATGGAGGTTTGGCACCAGCATTAATTATTCCCCAATGACAGCCCAGCCACACCAGGTATTTGCTTATTAGCATGTTGCCCTACTACCAGGGGATGGATTAAATAGAAACAGACCCAAGAGAAGAGATAAAAGGAGGTCAATGGGGGAAAAGGCCTTTTAACTGTCTCTCTGTCCTCTGAGGATCTTCCTCCCAAACTACCTTAAGTGGCTTACACACAGGTTGCAGTGCTGCTGGACATGCAGTACATCTGTCTCAAGTCCAGCTACTTTTCACTTTCCCTTTGCCTTCCACAATGGTGATGAGAAGACAGATTATTTCAAGTAATATGCCTTGAATATGCCTTGTTGCTAATAATAGAAATAATCGTTTTTCCAAGTTCTGTATTTTATTTGGAGTCAATTTTCTCAATTTTAATAATATCACAGTCTCAGAAAGGAATACAATTAGCTTTTTCTTGGCTCAAGTAAAATAAGCAAAATTGTTCTCTCATAGCCTTAAAAGAAGTCAGTGAAAAGAAGGCTGATTATGACATGCACATGGTAATGTCTAATCTAATATTCCACTTTATGAGGGAGAGAAGAATCAGACATGAAGTTTATAACATAATCAGATCAAATAAATACATTCCTACTGTCTTGTCTGCAGTACTGCAGTGAAATTGGGATGACAGATCCAGTATTTATGAAGTCTGACAGAGAAGCACAGCTCAAGGGGTTTTGAAATATGCTGGCACAAATGCGTCCTTTTTATTTTATTTTGCTGCTTGGATCAGGCAGAAATTTATCACCCTGATTAGTAAGTATTTATGTCAGCAAATTCATAATGCTGTAAAGCATTTTTCTTCCAACATTTCTGTTTTCACAGCTCTGGAAATTTGTAGAGAAAGAGGGAAAGCCAGAAGGATACCTGTATTTCATAGCAGACATGATTTTCAACAAGAACTGCAGACAAAAACAGACTTGCAAGGTCATAACCACCATTTAAACAGGTTAGTAGATCATTTAGGAAAGCTAAGAGACCTTTCTTTCGATCTGTAATCATAAATAGCTCACTACATAGTAACACGATTTTGCCTCTGTGTCTCACTGTAGGAGTAATAGAGGAGCTGCTTCTTTATGTAACTCTCTCTTAGCAATTTTGGGTCTTTATGTAGAAAAAGATAGCTTCAGTGCACTCATTGTTCACAGAAATGTCCAGTCTCCATCCTGAACATAATCAAATTTTCTAGTAAGTATCAGCAGAATCGCGCTGCTTGGGAGATATATACAGTGAGATTGTCTAAAGGGTTTTCCTCTTCTGATGCACAGTGTCATAAACAACCTATCTGCAAAATGCATTATTACAGCATCTGTCCTTATATACAGCAGATGTAGGAGTAATGGAATAGTGACACTTCCCAGTTCCCCTTTTTTTTAAATCCACCATCATCCATGCAGACACCCCTTATTTGACACCTCACTGAATTTTGGCCTGCCTAGCATTTCAGCACTGATCAGATCACGTTACTTGTATAGTACTTTTGCTACAAAACCTTTCATTTGACCTGGAATTTGATTAACAGCTTCAAAGACTAGAGATGAACTGATGAACAGATACACATATTCTAATGTTGGCTGCAAAGTGGTCTTTCACTCATGCAGAATAAGTAATTCTATGAGCATTCCAATGCGACAAAGCCTCAGTTTCTTGCCATTTGTGTCCTCTGGTATTATTTGTGTTTGCCAAATTACACAACTTTCCATTAACACCACAAATACATGCAACGTCTTCACACAGAATACATTGGCAGTGATCCTTGGGCTGGCACATTCAGTGATGCCAAGAAGCCAGAGGGATCAGACATAAGCCAGGAGTGAATTTGCAAGTGTTCATACTCCCACTTCTTATCTACTCAAATGCCTGTTTTTTATAAAACTGGTCAAAATATAATTACTTTTGAGACCTCTGCCTCTCTGTCAAAACTGGCTGAAAAGAGCTACTGAGTTCAAGAGAATTATCAAGAGTGAGGAGAGAGACCTGTGGACAGAAGAAGGGATCATTCCAGACCTGTTTCCATGGGAAATCAAGATACAAATGTTCAGGAAAAAAAGTGCAGTTTAGCACAGTCCACAGCCTGCATGAGAAGCGCTGGGAGTGAGCCAGCCTCACTCCAATGGGGAAAGCTGTCAAGGCTGCTAAGGAAAGGGATAGCCTGGGGGAGACACCTGGGGTCAGACAGGAGAGGAAGAACTGCTGGAGTTCCCAAAACAGGAGCAGCTATTTGCAGATGAACTCTGCTACGCTGCCTGGAATAATAAAACCCTTCACAGCAGTTGTTGGCAAAGCAGAGAGGGACACCAAAACCTCCTGGCTCAGCTCAGATGACAGTAGCAGAAGCCCTGGAAATCAGCCATTCTCACTAACATGCTCAGCATCCCAAAAGAGGAATGGGAAAGGATTCCTGTGCCATCCTCCTCTTGCTCATCTGTCCCCAAGCACTCAGTAGCCTTACTGTTGATCTTCAAAACTACATTTCCCTGTGCAGCTTTGCAGATACTCTCCACAGGGCACAGACAGATGCTTCCTCACAGGCAGGTTTCTCTTCATGTACAGTTCTAGCTTCCAAGAAACTCTAAATGCTAAACAAAGCTTTTCCCTCTCTTAGAGGTCTTAACAGACGTTTCTCCCGGGTGGTGCCTCAGCCACCCAGTGAGAGGAGAAATTATGTTAAAGCTTTCTTTTAAAGAAAACTCAGGAACATTACTATTTTTGAGACTTCCAGGCTTCACACTGGGTTGAGTTCAGTCACAGACACTTCATATAAGACCTCGCTTTTTCAGAAAGTAATGCTAAAAATGTAGACTCCAACTCTGATTTAGACAGTTTTATGAGGATTCTCCCTATGCTTCCTACTAAAAGAACAAAGTTTCTATTGATTTCAGACTACGTCTGTATAGCTCAGAATACATAATCTGCTTGAGTTTTTGTTTTTAATTTGGTATTTTAAGGAAAGATTTTGTAAAGGAAAAAAAAACCCACCAAA
Source organism: Acropternis orthonyx (assembly GCA_035583155.1). Classification (NCBI taxonomy): domain Eukaryota; kingdom Metazoa; phylum Chordata; class Aves; order Passeriformes; family Rhinocryptidae; genus Acropternis; species Acropternis orthonyx. Next base: position 80,147,665 of record JAWWEU010000001.1, on the reverse strand, counting down.
TTCCATGCCTGATTTCTTTTTAAAGTTAATAACACCTGCATTGATAAAGAGAGTGGGATATCTTTGCAGATTGATTAAAGTTTGAATCTGCTATTTTTCTGCTAATTAAAACCATTAATCCAAAAATATTATTGTGGACAGTAAATCTTTCCTATGCAAAATATATTTCTTTGATAATGAATTGCCTGTTACCTGAAAATCTATCTTGTGCTGTTTTGTTTTTCAGCTCAGCACAGCAGCCTAAATACAACATCCAATTTTTCTAATTAATTGCCTGTACAGAATGCATTTTTCCCCAGTTTTTTAGAATTGCCTTTGTCAACTTTGGCCCTTCTGTCTGGACTGAGCCTCTGATGAGGATGTGCATTGCCCTCTGTGCTCATTACCAAGTGAGGGGAATTGCAGGCAAGATAAGTCCATACTGAAAATACTGTATTTTTTGAATCACATGTGTCACAGCACCAGATAGAAGTAAAGCTGGGGAAATGTAGTGCACCCTGCCTGCAGGTTGTCAGTGTTTATATATTCATTCTACTGATGGTACAACTTTGTGGCTGTCTGCTGTTGAATATCCTTTCATCTTCATATCTCCTGCCTAGTGATGTGTGCTAAGAGACTTAATCAGTTCTGTCCAGATGGATGCTAATGAAGGAGACATTATACAAAACACTATTATAAACATGTATTCACTTCTCATTTTCTTTTGTCTCACTCTATTTTTAGAGCTGATTTCTGGAGGTGCAATTACAATCCCAATATTTATCAAGCAGGCAAGTGTTATTTCATTTCCACCCACTCAGATTTTTATCTGCCAACAGCTAATGAACAGGTCCTATACATATTATTCATCTATCCCATAATACTATTGACCTTGTGTCACATTTGTATAACAAAGAATACCAAAAACATGTTATGATTTTAAATATGCAATAAAGATGTCTTTTTATCTACATGCTAGGGCAGATATTTTTTGCAGAGATTATTTGCACTCATACATGGGCAAGAGCAGCACATAAATATTTGGGACAGCAACTGGAAAATATTTCAGGTTCCAATTTCAGGAGATGCTAAGAAGGAACAAGTGGCTCTGTGAGATGCTAATAAAGTCTGATTACTGTCAGACTTGAATATTGTAGCTGACTGGCTTTGGTCCCTAAGAAGCTGCAAACACCAGCAAAGCCATTGTTAAAACTGGGACATCGTTCATCTCTTCTATTTAACTTTTATGGTGTCAGTAAAGGACAACATCACTCTGCCAGGGCCTCAAGAGGACTTCTCTAGTGCAACACTCCGGCCCTGGAGCTGTGTGGTCTGCTAAGAGCACTGCTTTAATATTTTTATATTTATATATATATGTATGTATGTATATAGGGATATAATATATAGATAGATATATGTGTAGGGTTCTTTAACACCTTATGGAAACACCCAGAAAATAAGCCATGAACTTGTTTCTAAGGAATTTCTTTGTTAATTTAGGGGTGAAAATAAGGGAACTTGACAAAAGTTCAAGAAGGGCAATACACAGGGTAGTCAAAGTGTTCCACCACAATACTAGCTCAGCACATACTAATCCACAACACCCAAGGCAATATTCAAAAAATTCACCACACTTAAATCCAATCCCTCCAGCTCCAAGCCATCCAAAGCATCAAGAAAAGGAGTAAAGAAAAAAAAATAGAGGGAGCATAAAAAGAGAGAAGAAGAAAGAGGGAGAGACAGCTACCACCAAAAGTTTGTGGCAGATCAGCTCTCACATATCCAGATGGCAGGGCCATTACACTTGTTACCCCAAAACCTCTGGTTTTATCTGCTCTGGTCTCCATAGTGAAACCCTCCAGGTGGAGCATCTGACCCCCCCCGGCCACTCTGGGGTCCCAGGCCAGGGTGAGGGGCCGTGTTCCCACTGTCCCTGCCAATCCGAGCTGGGTCAGGGGCTCCAGGAGTTGTAGAGTGTTATAGTTTTCCCAGGTTATTTGTGCCTGACAGCCATTCCAGGGCTTCCCCATGTGGGCTCCAGGGGCTGCCATGAGGGGTACAGTGCCACCCCACCTCAGTGAGGTTCAACCCATCCCTACCCCCTCCACACACACACACACACACACACACACACACACACACACACACACACCCACACACACCCCACAAGGTGATTCTGAGCCCATAATAACTGATCTAGTGTCTAACACCTAGACAGCACATGCCCTCACAAGGTTCAAAGGAATGCAACCTTTAGAAATTCAATGTTTATCCTTTTGTGAAACAACTGAAGCTGTCAATGATGCCCTGAAATGATTTACAGGGGAAATAGGTTACCTGATAGTCAAAGATTTTACAGCCTTGCACACAACACTGTGAACATGAGGCAGTGTAACTAGTAAAGTCAGGCCACACTGAGTATAGTTCCTAACAGCATGCTTGGGTTTCTGTACTAAACACAACTGTTCAAACTTTGGTTTTAGTTTTGATTCAAAAGAAGACATTTTATCCAAAAGAACATTTGCTCTTCTCATGCTGGGATTTCTTTTCATTGCTGGCTTAGAAGTAGACATACCTCCTGAGAAAGGCAAAAACTTGGATCTTGTGATACTCTAACTACTGGGATTGGGGGAAAGGAAGGAGGAGAGTTGGGTCCAATGACTGCTGTGATCTGGTAACTGCAAGAAAAAAAGGCAGGCTTGTTTTTGAGAAAAGTGACCTCTGATGTTCTGAGGAAAGAGAAATGGTACTACAGTCAATTCTGGTAGCAAAGACTTAAGATTTTTTGACAATTTTTTTTCCCATTTTTCCCTTGCTTAAAACTTTGCCAGGCTCAAACTTCTCAGGTTGGCCTCTTTGCTCACTAGTACCTACTTCTGTTGATACTCCATCATGCTACAGGCAGTGCCCATCGTACCCATCTCTCTCAAGAGACAGGTGGACAGAAAGGATGACACCACCCTAATTTCTTACCTTAAGAAATCCATGTGGTTTTGGCACTGATGGTGTATAGTGTCCCGTACTTTGGAAAAGGGCTTGGTATTATCAGGGAAATAATCTCATTAGGATCAAAGTGACATTTTAGCTTTCTGAAATTTGCCCCTGTTATGGGTTTAAAATCTTGGAATTTTTCTTTCATCTACCAACCCTGCACCTCAGAGGAATCACCCTCTGTCTC
>JAWWEU010000001.1:80119605-80144408 GCA_035583155.1 Acropternis orthonyx | reverse complement strand
TACACACTTGGTTTTGTGGGTTAAGCGGACCTTTTTCCTCTGTACCCTTGTACTTATTGTGATCTTTTTACTAAACTATAATTCTGACGTGTAATCTGTTTGTGAGTTAGACTCATTCCTCCTGCTGGTTTACCTTTAAACCAGCACAGCCCCCTCTTTGGACATGTAATGAGTGGAGAAATCTTGTCTTGTCCTGATCGTTCCCTCCAGAAAGGTTTATGCTGCCCTGAATCAGCAAAAAGTGCCTCCTTTTCTATTTTTCAGGTTTCTGTTTGTTAGTGTCTGACCCCATTGAGTTACCCTATTTATTTTTTCCCAATACTTGTGCTCCACTGGGTGCTGAACAAGCACAGACAGCAGCCAACCCCCCTTCCCTGAAAGAGTTGCCAGCCTGAGGAGTACAAGAAGGCAACAAGAGTAACTGACTTCAGGCCAGGGAATAGCTCTCTTGCAACGTTTAAATTATTCACAAGCACTCTTTGTAAATTATTAAGTTCTAGTTCTTAGATTTAGTTCTTTGAGTTTACATGATTCATTTTCAGATGCTCACATCTGTAGCTGCCTGCCATTCATCTCACTCGGAGGATGGCAGCTCAGCTCTTCAGAGTTAAGCATCCTAGTTTTGCATTCTTGTTATAATTTTCTTTTGGCTTCTCTCCCCTTTAAAAAGACAACTACCAAAGGCAGTCAAAGGAAAGGGAGGGCAAAATACTTATCAACACTTAACCATGTCTCAGATTCCTCCACTCATCCCAAGGGCCTGCTCAGTCCTTTCCTGCTAAATACCAATGATTTCAGTATCTCCAATGCAAATAAAAAGAAAAGCAAATTTGCCTCTTATCCAGGACTCAGCCCTGTGCTAGGATACTCGGATTACACCATCCCAAGCTTGCTGTCTGCAGGCTCAGGCCCAGAGATACGACCCTATATTCCTACAGTTACCCAGGTAAGAACAGTACCTCTGACATATTCATGCACCTTATTCTCTTTCTCTAAACATACATGTTAATCAATAAACAGTAAAAACTTGTTATGCTCTGCCTTGCTTAGTCGCTACTGTAATTCACCTGAAAGTTCACTGAGGATTATTATCCCATTGGAAGACACCAAGAGATTCATGCCAGCATTTAAAATGTGGGTGTCACAAGCCACGTTATATTTCATTGAAATGACATTTTAGAATCTCTTACTGCTGGTAAAGGAAGGGCAACAATGTCATCCTTCACAGCAATACTGTGAAGGAGAGATTACCCGCTGTCTGTCAGCTCCCCACATCTCAAGTCTCCTTTTGAAGCATCCAGTGCTGACAATAGAGGAAGGTCCCACAGTGAGTTAGATGGATTACAACCCTGACCTGGCTCTGTATTTCCTGTCCTACTGCTATTCCAGAGTGCTACTATCCACAGCATCCATGCAGGCATCCAGAATTGTCTCATGCTTGCCTTGGGGCAACAACATGAAATGCAACACAATTAAGCAGGGGAAGAATTTCAGACTTATGAATGAGATCCTGAAACCCAAAAAACTGCTGTCTAGAGGTTAGTAATGTTGCCTTTGTTTTCAGAATAAACTAGCATTTCTTTCTGTCACACTGGTTTGATGGACTCTTTACTTCTCCCATTCTAATTTTCTGTTGGACACTGGCTTTTCTTGGCATATTTATGTTCTCGACCTTCTCTCTGTATGTTGAGAATTTACTCCCAGCCTACCTGAAACTTGTTCTTTAACATAGGCTTACCTCTCTCTGCCTCTTGATGGTGGTATATTTTCCTTGGTGGCCTGGCTTTGCCTCCTTTTAGCTCTTCTTCCAGATGTTTGTTACATGTCCTTTGTATTCCTTTCACACATGACACATAGTTCAACTTATTTTATAAATTGTGATTAGGGTTTGGAAAGACTTGGAAACCTGATATGACAGGTTATTAACCCAGGCCACAGATCTTCCAAAGTGAAACTTTGGTTGTATTGTGTTACCTTCCTTATCTTTTCAGTACATTAGTGTCACAAACAAGATTTTTCCCATTTGCTTCAGAAGCCTCTTCCCACAGTTATAAGCTGGATCCCTGTAGCTGTAGCTGGCCTAAGAGAGACATCAAGATTTCATACCCAATGCTGACTTTTATCCTGAGGGACCTGAAAAGCAATATGAAGAATACAGTAAAATTTTGGAGCAGTCAGAATTCCTTATTTCTGAGAATTCCTTCTCCATCACTTGTAAATATTTTTTGTGAGCTGTTTTTTTTTTTTCCCCAGGGATAGAAATCTCCATTCTGGAACACTAGAAATATTTTCCCTGTACCACCAGAGAAGTCTGCATTTGCCTTTGACGCATTCTGAGCTGGTCTCAGCTGTGCTGAGGAAAGAACTCACCCTCCCTTGCTCACACTCAGTTGCTTGTTCTTACTCTTTAATGGAGGACTCCATGCTGATCAGGTAACCAGCTGAGCCAATTTGCTCATCCTGAAAATATGAGATGAGCTACCAAGACCTAGCAGTCAATGTTCTTAAGATGTCTGGCTTATACTATCTAGGATAAACTAGGGGTCAGCTACATGAGGAGTGCAACAAGCAGATCTGAGGAAGATCCAAGAACCCTCCACCCACCAGGAGGGTGGTGACAAGTAGCTCCCCACCTTCTTGGAACGATGAACTCTCCAGTAACTTTGCTGAAACAAGATATGTGTCCCTAGCCTCAGCAGTGCCACATCAGGCAGAGGCATAGCTTTGAAGTAAATCCACTGTTTCTCCTTATTTCCAGTCTTAAAAAAAAGCTGCTCCCTGCTAAAGAGAGCCAGGCAGTGGCACGTACTTTCAAGGAGGCTGCAGTTCTCCCATGCTTCCAATAAATGAAGTCAATTAGCAGTTCCTCCCCAGAGCTGCCAGGATGATTTCTGATCTGTTTGTACAAGAGTAAGCAGTCTGAAAACCAGAGAACAACTTTGTCATGTCAGTCAAAAGATGGCATCAACAAACTGGTTGGCCACATGTAAACAGAGCCTTTTAAGGGCCTAATTAAATTTTATTTGTCTTCTGTTGGTTTTCATTTATTTCCCACAGCCTTTCAGTTTTTAGATGCTGATGGACAACATTCATGACTTTTTCATTTTTTTCAGTCTCAGAAAGTAGCAGAACACAGGGAGGAGGTGCTCCTGAAAGTACCTCATTTAGCGTTTTCACATACAGGCTTTTCAGATATGAATTAGTGCCCCTGTTGGACTATAATCTGAAAAAGACACCCCTTATATAGTTAGAAGAGATAAGGCACAGTCAGAAGCCCAGTGATTAGAGCAGAAAAATACCTGGATTACTAAGCCATCTCATGTCCACTTGTTCATGTTTGTGTCATGATCTCATTTTGCAAGATCCCCCTCTCTATCAGGTTCTGTTGAAGAAGTTAAGCAATGCAGTGGGTGCATGTACCACCTTGGCGAATGAAGCCATTATCTTTTCCCGCTTCTGAAGATGCCTGGTTTGTTATTTGGCACAGAAGTCTTTCACAGAGCTGCAAATCAATATCACTCAGATGCTGACCTTCACTTTGTTCAGCCATAGACCAGAAAGAGGAATGAATCTACAGGAGAAACATAAACAAAATTAGTTTTATTTTCATCCGCATGACATAGTTCATAGATATTGTTTATTTCCACCTTCAGGCTATACAGAAAGTCATTGCCAGGCAGGCAGCTGCAGAAGCTGTGTGCTTACTAACCGAATAGCATCCAAGGAAGATGCTCTCAGCCTTCCTGAGACATCCCTTCCCCCCATGATAGGTAAGCAGTTGTATTCACAAAATAAGAGTATAAATTAATTTGCTGGTCTTAAGCCAGACTTCACATCTCCAGAATGACCAGACAGGAGAACTGCAGTTCATCATGCAATGAAGAGCATGCCAGAGACTGGTTTATGTGCAAGACAGTGTGCTAAAGTAAAAACAGAGTAAAAGACAGCAAATGTGCACAGAAGCTCAAGGTAATCCTGCTAACTTTGCCAGAGTTCTTGCTCAAGCCTCATTTTGTGGGACAAAAATGGTAAGAAATAGGTAGCTGAAAGTCCAGTCCCTCCACCCTTTCACATAACTACTCCCGAACTCACACAGCAGAAATGACAAGGAAGAGGTTTGGTAACACCTGCTGCAGTCAGTATGTTTTCTTCAATTCACAGCCATTTGACTCATCTGGAAGAGCCAAAAGAAATGTCAGCCTCCAAATTTGAAAGCTGCGAATTAAGTCACAGCTTTGAAGATCATGCCTCTCTGCTGCGTGTTGCTGTAAGAATCCTCAGGACACAGTTTTGCCTTGTTTCATAACCAAGGGCTTTTGGTACATGGCTGAGGGGTTATCCGTGGATTATGTATGGTCACTGTAAATCAGAATAAGAGGGAATACCACTTCAGAGCTATGGGGACAGGGAGAGAGAGTATGAGAGAGCTTGTGTGGGTCTCTCAAGAGTGTTTGAGATAGAGTTCAACCATTGCCACAGGAAGCTGGAAATGTGAAATCTCTGCAAGAAAGCCCTTCTCTCTTTTTTATTTTATTTGTTGTTGATGATGTTGTTGCTGTTGTTTTGGCTTCTAGTAACAGAAAATATTTCAAAGTGACCCTTACACAGACAAACCTTGAAAGAATATTTTTTTGCACTTTTGCACCAAGTAACAGAGGTTGGATAAAACTGCCTCATCCTTTGCCTCCTAGCAGATGAAAACTGGGAATTCAGTAGAAACACTGTCAGAGGACCTGAGTTCAGGGTGGTTGCATACTATGTGCTGACTGATCCTTGTTTGGATTTCTTTTTTCATTATTACTGAATTCAGTCAAAATTCAAACAGGAACGGTCCATTTGTTTGACCTTTTCTTTCAAGGTGTGATAATTTTTCTGTTTCAGGTTTCTGTTTACCTTAAAGAGGGTATTTAGGACTGTTAGCTCAAAAACATCAATGAGGGAGGGATCATGCTGTTATGGCAAAAACAGCTCAGTGTGCCTGAGCTTGTAGAGATAAATGATTCAGTGTGGTCCTTTATTTTCTTGCCAAGTCTACCACAGCTTCTTCATCTTTTGCTGCTTGGCCTCTGTCTTTGTTTAGGTTACTAATTTTACAGATTTTTAAAAAAATAAATTCCTTTTGGCCTTTTGGCACTGTCTTCTTCAGAAAAAAAAAAAGTCTTTCTAATGGGTGCACTATTGCCTTCCTATAGGCAAAAAAAAGCCATCATTGTTATCTTAACTCCTGAAATTTGATCAAGAATACCTCAAGCCATCCATCCTCTCACAGTTACAGCAGTGGAGGGTTAATGAATGTACCACTGCTACCTGGCCAGTGGCAATTATTATTACTGGTGGCAGCATCCCTCTGCTGTCAGCTTGAGTAACAGTAACATATCATTTGCTGTAGATTGGGACAATTACAAAGTGTATTTATTGCAAAGAAAGCAAAATTGAAGACTATTTTCAGATTAAATTTCTGACTTTTTTTTTTCCAGGCAGCAGAAGTCCTCTCTATAATATTCCATAATAAGGAAAGCAAAGTGCCTATGGATGCTTTTTATGTTCCTGTATTAATCTTCCTGGTCTTTCAGATACGTTGCTTAGTGAATTGTTATGAATGGCCCAAAGGACGGATTCAAAGCATTCAGTTTTGTGAGGTAATTACATGTTAATGTAATGGATAATCCTATTTTTACAAACTACAGAGAAAGACTGTTTATAGACTTTACGCTGAAATTGACTCCAAAAATAAGTTGAGTGAGGAAGTTCACAAGGGAGGCTTTCAGGGCAGCTGATTTACAAAATTTTCAGACAGAAAAATCCTCTCAGAGTTTTTGTTGGGTTTTTTTGGTTTTTTTTTGAAGGATGGAGGCATCATCTGCAATAATAATACTCCAGGTTAAGTTAAAATATATGCTCTAAATAACACTGAAGAATGCAGAAGAAAACCTGTTGGCAGAAAATTGTGAGCAAATAGGATGAGAAATGGATAATTTCCTCTTTTGTCTCCAAATGCAAACAAAACCCCAACATATCTGTATACTTGGAAACACCTGTTGCTTGTCTCCCATTTAGTCTACTTTCAGAGTTTGTATTTTGCTGTCTTATCTGCCTGTTTTTCTTGCAAAAGGCTGTGTACTGAAATTCAATATTTTATAACCAAAAATATGTAAAAAGCACAAGATGCTGCAATGATGGCAATGAAGTGAAAAGACAACTGTTATTAGCATGGTAGATCAGGCTTGGGCTAATTCAAGCAGAGAGGCTCGCTTCACTGAGACTTGTAGTGAACACTGTTTTCAATTGTGCTAACCAGCAGATGAGAAGAATGAAAACCCCAGAGATGCTCAGCTGGCATCTGGGTGTCTTGCTTGCCTGCCTGCTTGATTTTTATTCTGGGTGAAGAAGAGATATTTAAAGTGAATCAAACACAAGGAGAGTAACACCAAAAGTGACACTCATCCTTTTTCTTTACTTAAATAAGGAGCAGCTAATCATCAAGCATGTCTGTTTGAAGCAGAAAATAAATGGAAAACTGAATGCCTTTCCTAGCCGTAGCATGGTGGTGCAAGGGAGGTTCAGATCTAAAGTGAACTGAAATTTCATTGAAGGCACAAAGGGATTCCGGTCCCATTCTACACTGGGATATTGAAAAGCACTTTATTTAATACCATTTGGTATTAACTGATAACCCAACCGAACATTTTGGGCATTGGCATAAAAAATACCAAATCTGCCAACATAAAAAACAGCAGCTATACTGATTCTATTAGTCACATGTAGGCAGGGTATAGTGCCTGGACTCATAAAACCAAAATCACCTACCCCTCTTGCCTCAGTACCTATGGAAATTTTGGTGTACCTAATTTTCTATTTCAAAATCAGCCAGCTCTTCATCATGAAGTTGACTGGTAAGATTTTGGTTAGATCCAAACAACACAAACCCCACAATCCTGTTCTGCCTACTTCACTAGTAAACATTGACAGAAAAAGTAGAATCCAATCCTAAAATTTGTGAGGACAGAGTTCCCAGTTTTAAAGTACAGTGGAACTTCAATTATTTTACTGTATGCCTTGGGCTACCTATGCAGGCCTGCCAGCTGATTACTCCACCTTTTGTCCTCAATGTAGCTGTGAATCTGACACTCTGAAAGCTACCATTAAGAAGGACAAATCCTCCTTGATTAAATTTATCAACCATGTTGACAGGCTCATCAATGCCAGAGACTTACCCAGAAGGTGTTCTAGCTAAGGGGAAAATATTCTGAATTCATCTGGTTGGACTATGCAATTTACTAACTCTATAATGCACTCTCCCTTGGATTATTCCTTCTTCTCTAACACTAAGAGCAATCATATTTATCCTACAGATCACTGTCAAGCACTATCACAGACTCAATTTTGACAGTTTTACCAAGGTGTTTCCCTTGCACCAGTAGCTGCTGAGGTTGACTGTAATGAGCTCAGTTACTGGGCTGAGCTTCCTTCCTGTTCTGAAGGGTTAATGATATCTAAGTCTTAATGCTGTCAGACTTTCTCAGCAAAAGAATGACTACCACCAATAGCTGAAATATTCTAGTCTTGAATCCTGCCATAGCATATATTGGCATAGTATCACCAAAAAAAAGTTGAGTTGGACTTACATGCACAAGGTTTTACTTGTGGGATCTTTGGCTAGGTGCATACACTGACTTCAAGGTTGACACCAAGAATTAGAAGAGTTCATGATAGTCTTTCACCAGGTTTTTCCCATAGCCCTGGATATTTTTGATCAGGACCCCTCATGACTGTTCCCACTAATAGCACTGACTGGAGGGCATTCTAATCATCTGCAGGTGCTGCCCAAACTTCTGTTGTCCATCTTTGTGCATGCACATTATTGAGTAATACATTTTGATTATTTATGTTATTATTATCTACTCTGTTATTCAGCCAGTCTTGTTTTGTCTCTGATGTAAACTACAAGCTTCAAAATAAGGACCAGGAAAATGTGCTATAAAAGAGCCAATTCCATACAGATGGCAATTGCTCCACATGAAAAACCTGTCATAAAAATTCTAGAATCACAGACTCATAGAACAGCTAGAGTTGGAAAGGATCTTAAAGATCACCTAGTTCCAGCCTCCCCACCATGGGCTGGGACACTTTTCCTGAGACCAGGTTGCTCAGAGCCTAGTCCAACCCAGCCTGGAACACCTGCAGGATTTGCAGGTGTAGGATGGTGAGAACAACAGCACAACAACAGTGTGATAACCACAGCAGAAAAGGTCATACTACAGGGCTGCAAACAGAGGACCATTAGTATTTCAAAGGCTAAGGCACTGAGCAAGAATGATGTTCATAACCAGAGGAAAGTGGACTTTACAAGTGATGATTTTCTTAGTTGTAAGACAACTAAGAAGTTCAATAATGGCAGATGTTTGTATACTTCTCCCACCAGTTTGTCAGTCACTGGTTTTTGTTTTAGCTATTCTGCACTGAATTCACCTACAAAGTATTAAAGGATGATTACATCCTGGATTACTTGAAATGGCTAGTTGATCTAAATCCTACTATTAACTAAGCTGGTCTTCTCAAAGTTGGAAGTGCTGTTCTGCACCTCAGAAGGCAAATGGGAGTTGTTCTTTCTTGGCTTTGAATCCTTGAAGATCATCAGTGAATTTAGGGAATATACCAGAAAGTTGTTTCTCATAACACAAAAATCCCACATTTTGCTTGGAAAAGGCACCATAAGAAAGGCTACAGCAGGATCTGACCATTGTGCACTGGCACTGTAGCAAGTCAAAAATATGAAGAGAAGTGGAAAATATCCTGGCTTTCTTGCCCACAAAGCTCGCTGTCCCTGTAGCAGATGGCTGAGTCCATGCACCATCGGACTGACACTTTCTAATCATTCTCTTCTCTATCCAATTTACAGCAAACAGCAGCTATTTCACCCATTTTAACATGTGTGGTTTTGCAGAAGAAAGAGCTCCAAGCTATATTTACAGAGATCTTTGATAGCTTTAATAATCCAAGTGAAAAAGTGATTTTGATGGCTTTTGGGGCCATTGCCAGAATTGTCATGGACTGCAAGAGCAAGGACAAACCTGGTGTGGAATTTGTGAAGCCTGCCAGAGTTTCAACACTTCTCGGCTGACATAAAGCACAAAGCAGACTCATGGGTTTAGTAAGTGTTGTTAAAGTTTTAAGGGACTAGTCAAAGTGTGTCTATGTCTGTGCAAGCAGAATAAAAATAGAAGCAAAATCTGATTCTATGGAAAACTGAAAGCATGCTTCAAAAGAACAACTAATTCAGTTATTTCAGCCTTCCAGAGCCTGATGTTTCCATTTGCATTTTCGCCAGATACCCCAGCAACAAACACTAATAATAGCAATTGCCATCCAGCATAGTAACAACCAAAACCACCTATGCATAGTAACCCTGAAGAGAAAAAGTGAAAACAGAAAATACTTGCTCCCATAAAGACAAAACATGAATCCTAAAAGGCTAAATGCAAACCACATATAGAGATTGTACAGCCTCTACACTTTTTGCTATAAATGAGATGTTGCTGAAATTGATGGAATTACAGCAACATGAAATCAGCACAAAAATAGCATCAAGTGTATAATCCTTAATGTACTAAGGATGGCATTACTACATAGGATTACAGGCTACATAATTATATGGCATCAAATGCAGACTGGTACCACCCACAGATAAGCCTGGTGCAGTAAGATATACTGATATCCAAGTCAGAAGTGGAACATCTTCGTTCATCATACTGCTCGTGCCAGAGATACCACCCATGCCTTTTATTTGGTAACATTCAGCAACTGAGGATCAAACTACTCTGTGATTCCTTGAGATTACAGCATTTTCAAAATGTTTTGGAAATGTTATCTAATTAAGTCTTACTGAATCCCAGTGCAGTAGGTAAATGTTATTATCTTCATTTGTAGCAGTGGGAAAACTAAGACACAGATGTTTAATGAGCTGCCCAACCAAGGTCACCCTGGGAGCTGCAAATACCCCATAGTATAAGCAGTCAAACCTCAGAAGAATGCACATGAAAAGCCCTTTAGATAAGAGGTTAATACTATTTTTATTTGATTGGATTTAGATTTGAAGTTGTTTGCATTCTACACATGACTGAAATAGAATCTAGTTCCTTACTCTGGCTGTGGTGCTCACAAGACCATGCCTTTTCAAAGCCTCTTCATCAGTGAAAATACTTATTAAAGTCTACATTTTGGCAAATTGAAAACTGTTCTCCTTCTGTCAGTGATTTGTCTGGGCTGTGATTACTCTGTAAAATTGATGAAGCCCTTCCCTGGAGTGTATTTCACAGGAGTGGCACAAAAAATGCTGCACTGCATTAAAAATATTTAGATTTTTGCTCAGAGCTGTCAATGCAAAAGATAAATTCCTGATAGAATAGAAAACCCACACTAGTATGGTCTCGCTGCTGCTAAAGTTGCAGGAGCAGAGTCCTAATGTGATCAAAGTAAGCGACTTGACCGTTTGTGCCACGGCACTGAAGAAGACAAATGCTTACTAGCTTTCCTAGAACTGCAGTCTCACATATCATATCTCCCATATCAATGGATGAAGAAATGAAGATATTACTCAGATATTCCCTTCTTACTTCCCAGGTGTTCAGCTCATTGAGAGTAACTCCCTTAAGAAGAGCCAGATGTGAGTGGCTCAGCAGACCATCTGGGGCCAGCAGGCTGCCACCCTGGAACTGGTGTGAAAGAGGAATGATAAAGAGGAGGTATACACAGCTCACTGAGGCCTTTAACATTCATTCTTCTAAGTTTCAATTTTCAACTGGCAGTAAACAATACAAAAATATTGTAATTGTCCATCAATATTCATCCTGGAATGTTTGCTTGTGTCCTCTTGGTTTGTAGGCTTGCACAAAGACTGTAAAGTCTTTTTGGAGAGGACTTGAAATGACAGCCAGGAATTCAGTAAAAACATCTGCCAAGCACCTTGCAAGGAAACCCCATGCAAGCAATCTTGATTTTAATTGTCTGTATATAAGGACATCTTTCACCCTGCTCACCTCAGGACTCTGGCTTTGAGGATCCAGCAGCCCCAAGGCCATGCTGAAGAGGATAGAAGAGGCTTCCACTTTTCTGCAAAGAGCTCTACTGTGCCATGTCTTGAAAAGATGCTCAGAGGACTCCCTCAAAACTGGGAGGGAGAAAACACAGCAAACAACCTTCAGTTTACCAGTGTGAAGGACTTGAATACTTCCAGACACAGGCAAGTACTAGTACTTCATAATATCATAATTGGAATGTGGTTTGGATTTTGGGGTTGTTTTTGTTTGGTTGGTTTTTGTGGGTTTTCTACTTTGCTTGGTTTTGTTTTTACAAGAAGTACCCTCAAATTTATAGCAGATACACAGTCCCAGGAGTTTTGCTCTTCAGCAGTCCGAGAATTTTCTGTGTTTCCCCATGTTGAACAACACCTGGGAAGATTATTTGACTTTTTAGACCAGATCAAGCGATATCTCAGAAACGCACAAGATTCCTTAAATAGAGTTGCCAGGAAATATATAGGCAACTAGAAAATAATTTTCTCTCCTTTCAGAAGTTCTCCTCTACTATGCTAAGAAACAGTTCTTATTGTCTGGCAGAAATAATCATGCTTAATTCAAAAATACTTGAATTCCTTCACCTTGGGAGCTTAAGAACATAAACAAGAACAGATGAAGCAAATGGTTATGCTATTTCACATTTTCTACAAAAACAGTCCTTTTAAATAGTCCTTACATTCCCTGAAAAAAAAACATTTTGCATGCTACTACTGGAATAATCACTTTTCTAAAGAAGCACCTTCTTCATTAATCTGAAAACAGGTGGCAGAACGAAATATTAGACCATAACACTTGAGAACATAAAAGAAAAAAAATTACATGAATTTTTAATTCTTATAACAAATTGAGAATAATCCTTCTGGTTTATGGAAACCAAACTGGGACAAAAGGTAAAAGTGGACTTGTCTCAGGATGGCATGTAATGCTGGAAAACAAACATAGTTCTTTCTCTTTCACATATAAGTATTATTAATATCTGTCTAACAGTAGACAAAATGATCAAATCATATTTTTTTCAATTGTGATGTCTGCTCCTATAGTTGTATGTAATACAGATTCACACTGTATGTGAATTATACACAACCAATTACTTACAGTTTCCTGTTCAGCCCAGTTAAGAGCTACAGCATGGGAGGGTTTTTTTCTCTTCAAACAATTTGGCCAAAAAGGGTATTTTTTTTTTTAGAGAAATTAATCCTTGAATTTTGCTTGCATTTGCCAGACAGTTTTGGTTTTAAATGTCAAGAGAGATGCAAATCTGGAGTGAAAGAAGGAGAACAAGAATAAAAAGGCAGAAGTGAATAACCTTCTTCAGTTCCCCAGTCAGTACTCCTTGATGGTGAATGAGCAGTCTGAAAAAGCCTCATCACTTTCTTTCTTACCACTATCCTGTTTCTGTCCTGTTCTTGCATTTCACACCTCCATTTCTATTGCTCTTCTTTTTTTTTAGAGATTCCCAAAATAAGCTCAAAATATAAATCTCTTGAGCACATATCAGAAAAATGAGGGTGGAATGCAGATACAGACTGTTGCCCCTACCCCTTCTGCTCTTTCTACACCTTTTTGTAAATCATAATGGTTTACCATTCTTTTAAGTTCCTGAACACACTCTTTTTCTTATTATATTCATCATTAGAAACAGGTTAGAGGCTGTATGTGTCTTCTGCAGATTGCATCTCAGCTCTCCTTTTATAAAAGCCAAAATGAAATGTCTTGAATTAAAAGTCTTCAGTTCTGTGAGTCTAATAGTGATGATCCCTCATTTAACCTTCATTTCAGGCAAGTATGTAACCTCTTTGCTCTGTCATACATTAGTCATGTAAAGTCAAGGAATAGCTCAATCATAAACAGTCCATGTCATGTGCAAAGAGTGAGAGTAAGAGCCTCCAAAAACAAAGAAAGCCTAGAGCTTGGTAGAGCAGAAATGGTAGGACACAGAAAGGCTTCTGGGATATAGCCATAACAATGCAAAACATCTGGCATCAGCAAGAAGTATAGAGTCATTCTGGTGACAGAAGTCTGGTCTTCAAGTGAATTTGACTTGTCATTTCTTCTTTGGATAAGTTTTCAGCTCTTTACCCTTAGAAACAAAATTCTCCACTCACACTGTTCCTAGTGTAATCACTGAGGAGAAAGCAGCTTCGTCTGGCAAGCTTGATTTTATTGTGATTTGGAGAAATATGGGAAAAACCACAATATCATCAATTACTGTATTTTAGACTGCTAGTTTAACACATCCACAGTCAAAAAAGACTTCATGTTCACAGACTGAAGCATATTCATGTCTGGCATTATAATTCCAATTCCACACTGCTAGAGTATCTGTATATTGGGATCATGATAATCACCATAATTATAAATATAGCTAGAAATTCAGGGACAAAATGTTCCCATCCCAATCACACTCTAGCAGGCTTACAGCCTCACTGCACAAATTTGAGATGTTCAGATTGTTTAGAAAATACCAGAAAATACAAAAGGCTTGAAATGCACTTCAGAAAAGGGGGTTCACAGTTTAAAACTTCTCAAATCACACAAATTTGAATCAGAACTGTAAAGAAAATCACGAAGCCTACAGAGATGGATGTTGGATACATGTGGGCTGAGCTAACACTTCGAGTTTGTGATACTCTTTCTCTGGGTGCTGAGCAATGCAGTTTGAGGATGATCCTTATGAAGCCTTTCTCAGATGGCAGAAGATTTTTTCTGATATTTAGACAAACCATCTGTGTTTGCTCCAAATGCTTCTGGAAAACCATCAGAAGGGCTAAAGAAGGGTCATTTGGACATGTAGTGAGTGCATGGCAGGGAGTAACTGCAAAACTGAAGGTAAGTACGCAGTTGATTAACAGGTCATACTGATGCAAAGCAGAAAAATCTAACTTTTTCTTTTGTGGTAGGCTTTTGGAGGCTGTTGTGGAAGCCTTCACATTTAGCTTTCTTTTTTCTTTTTTTTTTTTTCTTTTTTTTTTTGCTTTGACAGCTCTTGGAACTACTGTCTGTAATTTCAGCTCTGTCACAAAGCAGATCAGACTTACACATCAATGTACATGATTCTCAGTAAAAATTATCTTCCCCTGCTTCTTAGCAATTTTTATATTGATAGATTCAAATAATTAATAACATGACCCACTGTTCCTAGCTCTTTGAGTTTTCCCACCAGACATTTGCCTTATTTCTTTATTTTTTCTTCCAAGTAGATAGAAACTGTAGCCAGTATGTGTACTGACCAGCCTTTGGAAAGGGAACAAGCATGTCTACCCTCTTCCTGCTTTGCATCTAGAATGTTCTTTGGGACAGGGCTGCCATCACTCCAGGCCCCATAATACAGTTTATTTTTTCCTCTATATTACAGTTAAAGCCCTCTAGCTTACAAATTCATGCAAGGATTTTGCAGAATTTACTGACTTGTGAGTATGAGGGTTATTTTTAATTACAGTTGTTATAGTAGTCTCCATTTTACAGTCAAGAATTATTTCTCCCCATGGAGGGTTATCAGTTGCCTTCCAGCCAGTCTCTCTCATCCAGGTCCTTAGTCTGAGCCTACTCACTCATGAAACCCCGGCCTTGGAAGTAAGACACAAATAGTAATAAAAATTTTTAAATCTGCTAACAGCAGCCTGAACTGGGTATGAAGTGCTTTGGTATATAAGGATATAGGCAAATACCCCCTTCCAGTCCATGCAATAGAGTTCAGCATACATGAGGCAGAGCAAATACACCTTTAAAAGGTCTGTATCTTCAGAATACAAGATTGCCTCAGAAGTAATTAACTGTTCATCACATAGCAACAGGGGTTATTATAGAGCACCAGTCCTACCATGAGCATTCACACAGCCTTTCTGAAATCTCAGCTTGTAGCACACACAAAAAGAAAGTGACCTTGAGGTCAGAAGCAAATTGCTATTATATATCACTAAGGACAGCATGTCAAGTACCATATTTATGTGTGAAATGGAAAGGAATTAATGAACACAGTGTAGACAGTGAATGTTCTCTGGAGCAATACAAATGAATGATGGCTTGCAACAATTATTGAGCCAGATCTATTCAGATAGGAATTACTAACATATTAACATGTTAATTGATTTGTTAACCATCATGACTGTAAAGTGCATAACAAAAAGTTTCCGTTATTTTTTATGAAGTTTTTAACAAGCTTTTCACTTTCCAAATAAACACTCAGCTGTGAAGAGGTTGTTCAGCTATCATAGGCATTGTACACAGTGCTTAAACTTTGGACTACTAATACAATATCTAATTTTATACAAATACCTCAGTATTGTGCATGAGGCTGAGATAAATAATTCATGCCAGAGTGTTCAATGGCCAGTGCTCATGACACTCAGTCATTAGCGTCTGCCTAGTTTAACCACCTGATTTTTTTTTTTTTCTTCTGAATAACCTGTTCCTTTCTGCAGGCCAGGTTTTGTCCCTCTTGCCCATACTGAGCATTCTACTTAGATAAGGCTAATCAGTATCAGTGCTGAACCAATTTGGCGGAAGACAGGAAAAAGAAGAGACAACCTTAAGAGGAGTAAACACTGTAAGAAATGAGAGCTAGCTTGTGTAATTGCAAAACCTCTCTCAATGATTTTTGAGTAGTCTTGGGGATCCAGAGAGGCCCCAGCTGACTGTAAGCTGACAAACATTGTCCCAGTTTTCAAGAAGGGCAAGAAAGAGAAGCCCAGACACTAAAGGCCTGTCAGTCTCACTTCAGTGCCTGGTAAAGTTATGGAGAAGATTATTCTGGGAGGTATCGAAAAACACCTGAAAGACAACACAGTCACTGGTCACAGCCAGCATGGCTTCATGAGAGGAAGGTCCTGTTTATCCAACCTGATTTCCTTCTATGACAAGGTAACCCACCTAGATGATCAAGGGAAGCCAGCGCATGTAATCTTTTTGGATTTCAGTAAAGCTTTTGATAGTGTCTCTCAGGATCCTTCTGGAGAAAATGTCCAGCCCACAGCTGGATAAACACATCATGTGGTGGGTGAGCAATTGGCTCACAGGTTGAGCACAGAGGGTAACAGTGAATGGGGCAACCGTGTCCTGGGGGGCATCAGGCACAGCATCACCAGCCAGGAGAGGGAGGGGATTGTACCCCTCTGCTCTGCCCTGGAACAACCTCACCTTGGATATTGTGTGCAGTTTCGGGCACCACAATACAAGGTATTAAGCTATTAGAGAGTGTCCAAATGAGGGCAACAAAGATGGTGAAGAGCCTTGAGGGGAAGCCGTATGAGGAGCAGCCAAGGTCACTTGGCCTGTTCAGCCTGGAGAAGAGGAGACTGAGGGGAGACCTCATTGCAGTTACAACTTCCTTGTGAAGGGAAGGGGAGGGGTAGGCACTGATGTCTTCTCTGTGGTGACCAGTGACAGGACCTGAAGGAATGGCCTGAAGTTGTGTCAGGGGAGGTTTATGTTGGATATTAGAAAAAGGCTCTTCACCCAGAGGGTGGTTGGGCACTGGAAGAGGCTCCCCAGGGAAGTGGCCACAGCACCAAGCCTGACAGAGTTCAAGAAGCATTTGGATGATACTGTCAGGCACCTGATGTGACTCTTGGGGATGGTCCTGTGCAAGGCTAAGGGTTGGACTCGATGATCCTTCCAACTTGGCATATTCTGTGATCCTGTGAAATGTCCTGGAAAACTCTGGCCCTGAACTGTGTCAGAATTTGGAAAGGAACAATTTACAGTTTTAGGAACTTATTTTCACAACACCAAGTAGAGAGTCTTCTCTCTAGTGCTGTCTCAAGAGGAAGAGAATACATTTTTTTACATTTTTGAATGGAAAAAAATACTACGCAGGCCTGTGGTGGTGTAAACAGAGTACAAAATTGATTTTGTACTCTTTTTTTCTTTCACTGAGAAGGGAAAATTTTTAGCCAAAACTAAATTGTCAGTCATTCTGAGAGCAAGTAAGCAGTAGAGGAGAAAGCTGTGTGTTAAAAGTGTGGTTGTGGGTACTACATGGTACTGAACCATCTGTGCAGTTATTATTATAATATCCCTCTCTTTCTCTATTTTCTCCACTGCAACTGCTCATTTTAGTAAGATAAACATGCAGCATTGATGATTATGCTGAGATAAGTAAAAATCTATGCTGTGCTTTTGTGAAAGGACGTGAGAATAATCAAAAGACCAAGTTTGTAAAGAAATTTCACATGAAGAAAACGTGAGATTGCTATATAATATCATCAGAAAACAGGTAAAAAAAAACCCCACAGACCTAATAGCAGGAAATTCCTCAAGAACAATGGACCAGTAGATATTCTGGAAGTAAAGAATAAAGTGGGGTTTTTTGAGATTCTGGTGAACGTTAGTTGAGACTGAAGCCACCCATATGAGGAAACATGATCAAATATCACAGCAACAGCTCCCATCTCTCAAAACAGTGTCTGAGACAAACAACTCCAGCTGACCTGAATCTTTTGTGCAGTTCTGGGAATATTTGTGCAGTGTGTGAGAAGTTTATTGGAAAGAGAGGGATTCTGGAATAAACTAGTGCCTGCCTAAACTTCAAGGAATTTGCCTTCATGCACCTCCAAGGTAATGAAGTGTAAGTTCAAAAGGTTGGATTTCATAGAAGTCAGCATGGAAGCCAAAAGGGAAACTTCATATTTGAAGCTCTGTTTTTTAGAGCTGTTTATATATAAATGGTTCCAAAGAAAATAAACAAAAAACCCCCAACTTAATATTGTGGTGAAGGTTGTCAACAATTGCTGCAGCTGAAGAGGTTTCAAACACAGTTTACCTGCATTCATTATCAAGTATAAATTGTGCTTATTTGTTTGTCTGTCCCCTGGATATGTACAAATATGACTTTTTGGTGAAACATTCTTACTGATATAGAGAAAAGTGAGAATAAATTCTTCAACAGACTGTAAAAGAATAAATAATTTTCAACAAATCTGACATTTATGGAGCTGTAAAAAGATTAAATAAATGGTAACATTTGTCTTAACTTATACATGACTTCTATGAGTCCTAAAGCATAGGGCTGCTATGTGCACAGTTCCAAGTATTTTACCAACAGAAATTCCCCTAATAATGAAGAACCTTTTCAAAGATTCAAATGCTTTCTGTCCTCTCAGGAATTATTACATTTGCTAGGCAAAATTTCCTCCCAGCCTTCATAAAGTGTTCACTCTTCTGTAATATTAATAGGATTCTTCTCTGTCATCTTTACAAAAACTGAAAAGAAAGAACATTTCTGCTCTAACCTTTTGACACCTGAACATTTAATTAAAAGGCTGTCATCTCTCTCAACAAACATTAGCTTTGGCAAATATCCCAGAACACTCAGGAAATCATAAAGAAAATATCCTACTGCAGACCTCTGTTTACTAAAACTACAAGGCAAACCTCACAACCTTGCTTATTCTTGGTTTGTACTGGTTTTCACTCTTTCCACTGCTGTTGAGCTGTTGTATATGGCCAGGTTATACATTTTTGCAGATGCTATAAATAGAGCACACATAGTTGAGAATCTGATTGAAGTAGAGTCATCCTCTGAGCTAGTCCCCTCAGTCATCACTATCACCAATGAAACTGAATAAAGTCCTGAAGTCTGAGCACTTATTTATGTGACTACTAATGCATTGCTGAACAGTCTTGGGAGTCAGGCTATGCTGTGAGCTTTAACTTCGTGCTTCACTCTATGGAAGAGTGGGTGACAACTACCATGAAAGACAGTGAACAGATTATTACTAATGGGATTGTGGGTTTGGTTGATGGTAAGCTCTATAGGAGTCAATAATTTGCCCTGACTGGCCAAAAGGGCCAAGTGTATCCTTTAGGCATGGTATATCTAGGTAGTCAAAAGAAGTGATTGTCCCACTATACTCAGCATTGGTGTGGTCTTACCTTAAGTACTGTGTGCAGTTTGGGGCTCCGTAATATAGGAAGGATATTGAAATGTTAGAATTGTCCAACAGAGGGCAAAGAAGACGGTGAAAGGACTAGAGGGTGTGACTTTTTAGAAGCCAGTGAGAATACTTCCTTTGTTCAGCTTAGAAAAGAGGAGACTGAGGGGTGACCTCATTGCTGTCTATATCTTCCTCATGACGGGGAGTGGCAAGGGAGGTGCTGAACTGGACTGGATATTGGGAAAAAGTTTTCACTGAGAGGGCGGGCTAGCACTTAGATAAGCTCCCCAGGGAAGTAGTCATGGCTCCAAGCCTGTCAATGTTCAAGAAGTATTCAGACAATAATCTTAGATATCTGGTTTAACTTTCAGGTTGCTCTGTCTGGAGTCAGGATACTCGTGGATCCCTTCCAAGTCAGGATATTCTACAATATTCTAACTATTGCAGCAAACAACCCTTTGATAGCAATGTCTCAGCCAACATTGTTTGTCCTCCTGAACTAATTGCAAATTTATCTCCCTTTCAGTTACCAAATCAACAAGAAAAAGTGAACCCATGAATTATCTTCATATTATCTTTCTATGCAATCTAGTTTGTCAGGCTACTTGAACTTGTACACAATTGTGTATCATCACTGGCAGATACACTGGTGTAAAGAATATGTTGATCTATCTGGACCAGTGGTATAACTCTTGTATAAAAATTGTATCAGTGAGGGCCACAACCTATCCCACTGTAATAAGAAATACGTCTAAACTCAGTAGAGAAACTACTCCAAAGAGCTCTGACTTCCCTCTGTGCATTTCCACTGATACCAAATGGGAAGGAATATTGTTCTTCTGTAATTGCCTGTGAGAATGTCCTATCTTGAGATGGAGGAACTTGAGTGGCAGGTTAGCAGCAAGACTCTTAAGACTGAATAGGCACATTCATAGGCACATGGCATTCTTAGCAGAAGTCAGTAGGTGTTTCATTAAAACAATATTTCCTATACTGTACTTTCCAGCACAAAGAAGTGTGGTATGTAAGGAGTTAAATTGTTTTGCCATCCCTCTCACCCTGCTTGCCACCTAACTTTTAAAATAGTTTTGAACTGCAAGTACAGATTTTTCATTATGCTGAGTCTTCCCTACAGTAAAGACTTATGCTAATTCCAAAAAAAGACTCCAGGGAGGATGGTTCCTATATACTAATCACAACCTCAGGGAATTGGCATATCCATCTTGCATGTTGCTATGCCCCACAGATGCAATTATCTCACTCCAGCTGCACAATTTATTGTGACTGTTAATGAAGGAGTAATACATGTGCAGAATTACACAGTTAAATCCAAAAGCAGAGTCACACATAAAAGAGCATCAATATTTACAGATAATTATTGAAGTAATCAAAATATATAATTCTGCAGACCTGGAGACCTCACATATGCAATGAATGATGATACCTTTGTAATATTAGTCATATAAGCAAGGTTACAGGTTCAGGTCCCAACTAACCAACTTGAAGCACCAACTCTAGCAGCACACAGAAGTTGCAATTTAATGAAGCCTCAGTCATAAACTACCAATTTAAAATGGATTAGGCAGTCAGATTCACAATAAAAATCCCCTCTGGGGAGAATCTTGGCCTGTTTAATTCACAGGCATGGAGACAATTAAACTGTAAAATAACTTTACATTGGAAAAATTGTTTCTGAGACATTTCCCTCAAAATATTAAAAGTTTAATTTTTAAAATCATTCAGATAAATATAAGAACTGAAAATGTCCCAAAGTATGACTGTAGTATAAAATAAAAAGTTTAACATGTCAGTATTCATCTTTCTGAGCAAAATCAAAGTATATAACGTTACCGTGTACATCTTTGCCACTTTTTTCTTTAACCCCAAACTTTCTCTTGGTTTTCAAATTTCCTTAGTGCAATTCTTCTACCACCTCCATTCTCATTCTCTCTTCCACCCTTCCAGTGATGACCTGTGTGCATTCCTATGGCATCCACACCTTTGCTACAATAATGGAGGAAGTTAAGTAAATGCAACTTTTTTCCATGGTGAGAGGAGGACAAATAATCTCAATTAATGAAATGTACTGACTCTAGTCTGCATGAACAAACACACACATATACGTGCACAATTATATGTATCGGAAGTCAGAACTTCAAAGCCAGGAAACTGATTCAAAAACTTTGTGGGGTCTGAAATGTCAGTTATGTTGCTTTGGCACTTGGGCATTTCAGATACCTTTACTGGAAAGAAAAAAGAAAAAGAAAAAAGAAAAAGAAAAAAGCCTAAAATGTTTCTGATGTAAATGAATATGTAGAAAAGTAAAAAACTGCTTTTGTTAATACTAAAAGAAATTTTCTTGGACCATGTAATTTACCTGAAAAATGAACACAGTCCAATATATTGGAATTAATTTTCCTAATGTGAAAAAACACAAGGAAATTGTTACAGATTAAGTAAGGATTTGGTAATCTCAAGATTACGCTTTTGATTTTTTTTTTTTTTTTTGTGTGTGGATCATTTATCATTGACTTCTGGGCTGTAGTCTGTTTCATAGACTACAGCTGTAGACTTCACAGATTTAAGGCTATCATAACTATATGGCAAGACAAGCAACAGGAATAAGCTCTGTAAAATCTATGGCACTTGATGTTTTTCACTGCAGACCATCCTTCCTCCTGGAAGCAAATGCTGACAGGTGTCAAGACACATTTACAATGTGATATTCAAACAGAATCCTAAAAACACACATTTTGAGTGGATCCTCTGTGGGTAGCAATTTCCATATATAATCTTTCAATGAGTTACCTGTTTCAATTGGTCATCACAAGTGCACTGTGTCCATTTGCAGAAAAAAATCTGCTGATGCTTGTTGAATTGTTAAAGATACAAGATTTTTAAGAGATGGGGTAATGCAGAATACAGAAGCATCCTGTACGAAGTTGGTGTCCATGAAAGCCAGTCTTAGTGTGCTATACACAAGCAGGTACCTGTGCGAATTTAATTATTCTGCTTGAAAAGACATCAAGAGCAGTATCAAAAGGCAGCAGGTTGAATGCAGGCCATCTTTTTAGTCCAATAGAACAGTACAAAAAATTAAGATAAAAAGCTAAAGTTAGTGTATGGCATTAGTTTTCAAACTATCTGCCTTTTCTGGGCAATGTTTTAGCACATGAAATAACACTCACATCTATCCTTCTCTTCAGTAGAGGACATCCATATGTCTCAAATAGAGAAACTCTATATGTCTTGCCCCCCAGACTTCACCAAAGTACTACAGATTACTTTGAGTTGAGGGAATATATAGTAAAAGTTCCTCATTTCTACCACTGAAGGAGTTCCACTGTGTAGAAAAAAAATCAAATTTAACAGGACAAGGAGAGTGAAAAAGGAAGCATGATTCTCAGGCCCAGTGGAAGAATCCTGGTCTCCAGTTTCTGTTTCACATAGTCTTTCAT
This sequence comes from Acropternis orthonyx, assembly GCA_035583155.1. Taxonomy (NCBI): domain Eukaryota; kingdom Metazoa; phylum Chordata; class Aves; order Passeriformes; family Rhinocryptidae; genus Acropternis; species Acropternis orthonyx. The sequence goes on along the minus strand of JAWWEU010000001.1, from coordinate 80,122,001 downwards.
TTGTCTGATTCACTGGTTTCTTAATGTGAGCTACAAACCTGGTTCACTGGTTTGGCTTTGTTTGGACAGCATTGTTGAGCTTCCATTGTTTTATTGTATGCAGATCTGACCTCATTAACAGCCTCATTGTTCATGTTGGCAAGTGGCTAAAGTTCACTTTTTGTTAAATGCATGGGTCTACTTACTCAGTAAAAAAAGAAAACAAAAAGGAAAAAAAAGAAAAAGCCAAAGCTGTATAGAAAGATATTTTTGAAATTAGTAAAAAGAAAATCAATACAATGAACTATCATCTTCAACTAAACATAATGAAAATTACATTTGAGTCTACATTTACAATGTGAAAGCTTTCTCTGAAAAACCTTTATAACTTTCCGGAGTTAAAAACTATGAGCACTGACAGCTTCTGACACTAATGGTTTCAGACCTGATTGCAACAAACAATGAAGAACTCCTGTGGAAGCCAGGACAGTGAATTACAAGCAGTCATACTGCTTCACAAGCCAGAAAGGATGTCAAAAAGAATTTCATAAGCTAGAAAGAAGCTATACCTTCCAAATGGAAGGTAATGCTGATGGAAGCTGATGGTTTGTCACTTAGAACAAATACTGTCTGTCTGTGCATGTAAATTCGTAACATCTACAAAATTTTCAACCTGCACTCCTTAGCCAGCGCTTTCTACAGTAGTGTTCATGCACAGTATTCTCTGGTTTATGAAGTGTTGAAGGGCAAGGGGGAAAAAAACAACCTTGTGGATGTTAATATCTTGCCTAAACCTTTCTAAAATAATGCACTCCTAGAAGAAAATCCTGTAGCTTTAGAATTCTAGTCTTTCCCATTTTTTAAAAACAGATATCTTTGGCGAAGTCCATGTTTTCAGTCATTGGTGTTTGAACACTATGATCACAGAAATCCATAAACACATAAACAGAAGCACCATGGCCACTGTCAGAATGACAAATAACTTGTCAATCAAAACCAGCTAAACATGAGGTGACACCAGGCTGTCAGAGCTGGTTTCAGTCAACATGTGAAGTCTGCATCTTGTGCAGCAGGACCTGATACATTACTAAAATAAATGGGTTCAAAAGTGGGGCAGGACCTATGACACAGGATAGCACAGGCAAAATTCCAAGCAATGTGTCTACACAGTGAAATAAAGCACAGTGAAGAGACATCTGAACTAGCAAAGACCTGCAACAGCAAGTGGCAACATTGCAACTGAACTTCTTGGGGACTTCAACAGAGCAGATCTGGACACACATTCACCAGCATTGAGTAGTGGGATGTATTCAACTGCATGTTGTGCTGTGGTAGATGGATTCACTATCTCAGATCTCTGTTAGCTCAAACATCTTTATTTCATGTATAGACACAGATGGAGAGATTAAATAACTATCAATCTAGACTTGCCTTCAGACATGCAACTCTTGTTTCTTTTATTAAACTGTGGGAAGAATAGTAAAACAAACTAATTTAGAGGAAATAAAATTGCTCAGAGGAATAATTATAACAACTTTCACCTCAACAGCTAGGTCACTGGTTCAAAATCATTCAAATCACTTGTGACTGAAAGTCATTACCAGTTGACTCCACTCAATGAGCTTGTGCTTCAGGTCAGAGTAATAATTACTGCAGGACTAAAACCGCCATTAGTGGCTCCATTAGTAAGGAGAGAGAGAAAAGAGTGAGAGAAAAGAAGTAGCAGTCTCAATCTCATTAGTGCTGCTTCCCAGTCAAGAATGAGAAAAGAAAATACTTTGAGGAATACTGTACTGCCAAGGCCTGATTTAGTTGCCCAAACAAAGAACCATTTGTGATACTCCAGGATATGCCATCTGCACTGCATCTGCATCTCCAAAAGGACACAGGCCTCTCTTGGATGTTACCTGTCACATCTACCAATGTTGTGCAGATATGATAAACAGCCTGTGTTGTCTTGGCTCTAGCACTAGACATCCATCTGGGAACAGCTGAGTCCTGTCTTTTTTATTTCAACCTGCCTCCAACGCTTCTGAACAGAGGCTCGAGCTTCAAAAACTACTGAGTTAGTAATAAATTGAAGTCTTCCCTTTACCCTGCTTTTGTCTTTATCAATCAACAAGAAACATACAGATATTAGGAAATAGTGTCACAAAATATGTGTGTATAAATGATAACTAGGTCATCATCATCATGGCTAGGCTTCGCAAATGAAGATTTGGGAAGGGCTCTCCCCACGCTTGCTGCAAGCGTGCTGGTGGCTAAAAAGGCCAATGCGAGACAGGCAAGTCCGGTTGCAAATGGCACAGTGGAAAGCCTCCACAGGTGGGATTGGCGAGTCACGGTTCTGTCTGCATTGTCTTTTTTCTTCAACACTGATCCTGCGTGTGCTCTCAAAGGAAGCAGCAGCATTATGA
>JAWWEU010000001.1:80100155-80119505 GCA_035583155.1 Acropternis orthonyx | reverse complement strand
TGTTCTAACTTAATATCTCTCCCTTAGCACAAAAACAGGCTACTTAAATGTAACACAGAGGTTAAAATCTAGCTTAACTATGTGGTACAGGGGTTACAAACTATTTTTCAAATGCAAAAGACTATAAGACTATAAAACTAGATAAAAATCTACAGCTACATTAAGGCTTACGGCAACACTTGGAATGCCACTCCTCTTAGGTTTGGGCTTAAAATGGAGGTTAAGTTTGCAACACACAGGGCAGTGGTCTGTTTGGCAAAATATGTGTGTATAAATGATAACTAAGTACCCAGCAGACATCCACCGGGGGACCTATATCTCTAAAGATTCCTTACACCCTGATATCTGCCACACTGTTTAACACCAGCAGTTTACCTATATTTGGGATGGTTATTTTCCTTGCTGAAAAGTGATATCTGAGCATTTCAATATCATAGAAACAAAATGAACATTCAAGTTGGACTGAGGAGCTTCTCTAGGAAGGGTAGCCAGGCTAGGAGTAAGATTTATGACAGCTCAGCGTGGATGGACATGCTGATGACTCCCTGGAACATGAACTACAGCGTAATACAGCTGAGCTGGGATGTTAAACCCACTGTTCTGTCAAGCGAATGATAGACACAGATGAGGCCAGGTGAAAAAAAGTACAGATTTATTTGCAGCAGGAGAAAGTAAATTCATAGTGGAAAACAAAACCTTTAGGAGGAGTGTTTCTTATGTTTTCCAAAGGAACCCTGTGAAAATGCCTGCTATTAATTACCATGAATACAGGGGGCTATGAACAGAGAACAGTGTTTTAAAAAGTGGCAAATGCATGAATGCTGTGTTGAAGAATTATTATAGAATGTTTTTCTTTGTAGCAAAGTCATTCTGAAAAATATATTTGCTTATATGAGTGAATTCTTTACAGCCAGAAACCATCGTAATAACAGGCACTCATAATAATAGTATGGTCTTATTACCATTCCATATTTAAAAGATCAGCTGACATGTTCAATTGGCTCTTTTAATATCGTAACAGTTTTTCTAATGGTTGCTATTTTAACTTGTCTGTCTCTTTTAAAATATCACTCTCTTAAAAATTTATCTCTCCCTTTAAGTACAGTGTTTTAATCCAACATCAATTCTTTAGATTTTAAGGAGAAGGTTATTACAACACATAAAACATATGGTCTCACTTCAGCTCCTAGTATACATAAAATTAGTCAAAATAAAACACTACCTAATCACTACCAAAACATGTGGTTCAGTCAGTAATTTTTACTCAGAAGCGTCTTGGGACTAATTTAGCAAGAACAATGCAATTTTTTCTTCTCACCTCACTCTTATCTCTGTAGGTCACATGGCAGCAGAAGGCAGAATTGCAAGAGAAGTCCACCCTCTCTCCCTCACTCTGTCCCTCACTTATATATCGTTCAAGGCTGTCTCCACTTCCAAGATAACAATTGCTTTCAGAGACTGGGAAATCTATTTTCAGAATTTATATTGCCTTTTGGAATTAGAGAAACATATAAATCTCACAACACTGGTGGAAGCAAAAACTTCAAACAATAGACATAGTATTGGAAACCTGAGACAATTTCAGAGTCTTCCTCAAAATAAAGACTTTTTTTTCCTGTTTCTATATTAAAAGGGGAAAAAAGCCTGTGGAAACACGTAAGCCTAATGCCTCACCTTCTGTTAGAATAGACAGCACATCTGCCTTTCCAGGGAGTAAATTCAAGTATCGAGCTTGGGACCATCAGTGAGCGGCTCCCTCTCCCCTGGCTCTTTTCTGGGACACTGGGCAACACTGCCTTCAAGCCAATGCCCAGGGACACTTCAAGCTGTAATTTTCTCCCAGGATTCTGCAATGTAGATGTAAAGATGACATACATTGCTTTTGCCACCTACTTTCCATGCAGCCTTCAATCACTACCCCAGCAGGTGCTGCACTCAGAATCCTCATGCCAGATCCTAGGGCAGGGAAAATACACCCTTAGATTCATGCTGTAAAAATACTGCAACTTCATGTTACTTCAGTTTCTTTGAACTGGAAAAAGATCCAGTCATTATTTCCTTTGAAAGTAACAGGAGGGTCATGCTAAATGAAAAGGACTCCTGCACCCAAGCCCAGTGCAGGGAGGAAGCCATCTGCCCATGCCAGAAGACAGCTTGGCCAGATGCAGCATGGCGTGGGAATGATCCCCACCCTGTCATTTTCAGCAACATGGGCACAGCCAAGGAAAGAAGACAGAGCTTTTCCATAGGAGTTTCAATCCACCCTCCTTTCTGGAGAAGCAGAAGCCATCAGCAAGTCCCTAAATAAATGTTGTTCCTCGGGCTGCCATTCCCCCACTCATACTGGCAGGTATTAAGGGCCATAAGGTGAAGTGTTATTTATGACCTAGCTTGTTTGATGTGCACCAGGGTAACTGTAAAACAGAATTGCCCCGCTCATGGGCGTGACTTTGAGAAGGACACAAGATCCATGGGCCCATTCCTGTGCCTGCAATGGTGAAAGGATACAGAAGAGATGCAAAACCACACTGTGATTCACCACTGATGTCTGACAACACCTAGTGGATGTCAGAGGTTTCAGGCCAGGAAGCAGAGCTAAACACAGCTTTTAAATACAAAAGTACTACTTACACCTTTATCTGTTTAGGAGTAGAATTCCCATTTAGCATAACTTCACAACAGTCTATGAACAGTGTAAAACCATAAAGGAAGATTGAAAACAACCTTTGACATTCCTGACATAAATCAGGAATTATAGTGCAAATCTGATATGAGAAAATAACAGCAAAAATGAGTCCTAACATGACCAGTTTTGAAAGAAAAACACTTTTTCATGCACAGATGTGTATGCTCTATTTACTCATATTTTTTCACAAGATTTTCTGAGTAAAAAGAATCCAAGGATAGTGTTGCTGGAGAAACTGAAATAACAGTGTAATCTTCTGAGAAGGTGTGAAACATAAAATTAACACCACTGAATTGAATTTAATAACACTGTGCAACATCAGGCCTAGCCTTAAATCAATATTTAATTTTTCTCAGTCATCTTACAGATTAGTTGTAGCTATTATATCTCCAGGGAATACCAACCACCCCACAGAGGGTCAGCCTACTCAAGTAATATTTTGCAGGAACTTCCAGTGGATAGGTGTGAAAATATTCTTTAATAGCATGTAAGCTCAGCTTCCATAAATACTTGGGGGTTTATATTCTGGAGACATCCCTCATGTTCTACAGTAAATACTACAACTGGTTTTACCCACTTAAGCTCAGTGACACTTATGACACGTTACACCTATTATTTCTAAACCTAGACTAAACATAACCCATTTTGGGGAGGCAACAAAAATAAAAGTAATCACTAAGGTGATTGCATAAAAATAAGCTTCTACAACCACTGCTTTCACAGAAAGCTAATTTCAAATAGAAGTCAGATCTGCGCTTTAGATTACTTATAGTAAAAATATGCTGCTTGAAGTTCTTCCATATTCTATGTCAATCCGGTTTTCACTTGGAAGCACCTCACAGTCACAAACAAAATGAAATTGCATGGACCATAAAATGTGTCTTGATCCTTGTCTTAAAAAAAAAAATTCATGAAAAGACTTTGTGGCAGCAGCAGAGATGCCACTCCTTCAATTATGTTCTCCTACTGCAGCGTGCAGGCATGGCAGAGAGCACCATTGCATACCAGGGCATCAGCAGAACACAGCAGGTGTGGTATCATCATCAGATGCTTATGCAAGGTTGCTGCCAGACCTGAGACCCTCCAATTAACTGCATCAAGCAGTTAGGGTCCTTGAGCTCAGATGCTCAGTTCTCTGCTACCACTCAAGGAGAGGCTCATCCATCATGTCACTTGGTGCACAGGTATGTATCAAAGAGTCTATTCAGGCTGTGGCCAAGTCTTATCTCACAGGTTCGCACACACTTGACAGAATTGTGCCAATACAAAATGAGCCAGTGCTGAATGCACTCAAATGGACATAAGCTCGACCAAGATGAGCCCTGCAGCATCCGCAGTCAAGCAGGTTTGTGCTGGGAGTGGAATAATTAGCACTGCCTGTAGTCCTTTCTGAATGTGAACAAAGTTGTTTCTTCCTTGGGGCTTCATAGATTTGCATAGGCAAACAGAAACACATGTGCAGAATAAAAGCTTGGTGCTGCAAGGAGCAATGATTTCACTCAGTAAATAACATCGCAAACTGGCAGAAGTAAGAATATACAACCAGGTTATGTCATGGCAGAAGATAAATGTTGCAATTTTCCCTTTGCCAGCAGTGTATTCAGCAAAGGAACATATGTTACCTGCCATAAAGGTTTATCCAACAGCAACCAGCCAGCAGAAAATTCTTAGGAATTCTCCTCATGTCAGAGAAGAAGCCTTCCCTTTTTAGATTACCTATGATTTTTAGCAATCAGTGATTTATGAACTGTCTAATAGAGACATTTTAAGTGTAGACTTAACATTTATTTACAAATACATATGTTTCATGAACCAAAAACTCAGAGATATAACAGAATGCTACAGAGATCAATGATGGACTTGTATACAGCTTGCATGGTACATACTGGTCCATCTGTAATTGTTGGAGTATCAGATTAGTCCCTTATTTGCATAAGTTATAAAACCATCCTAGAAAAAACTATTCCAAATTGTCAACAAAAAAAGACTTTGGTACTCCATCAGTTTGGCAACAAAATGAACAGAGAAATTATAAAAGAGCAGATGGTAGAAGAGATACACCAACATGTATTATGCAGTAGTGAAGGAAAATGAGAATCTTGTAGGAACAAAATATGCTTTATTTGCTAAAAAATTATAAGCAAGGGAGTTCTGTAGTTCAATACATGAGAATAACAAAGAGAAATAAGTGGATATTTTTCTGGGCTTCTTTCTACTATTTAAAAAAGTGAAAAACAATCTATAGAGCCTACTGCCTTTGAATGCAAGAAGTGATTTAAATTACTCATGCTACATTTACTTTTCATATTCAATATTTAGCAAGTGATCTTTGAGTGACTCTGAGAGTAGCTGGTGATAATGCCACAGAGTGCAAAATCTGGGAGAGTTCCTACAGCCACAGAAGCCAGATAACAGACCTAGAAAGAATTATGAATAATGCACATAAGTGTGCATGGAAAAATTTTGAAGATTAAAACAAAGGATATAGTGTGTAATTGTTCACATTCAGGTAAGTCTGGGTGGAGGGATGTTCCTCTTTCATATGCCTGAAAAGTTATATCCAAAGTCAACTAAATGTTGGTACCACTGTAGCCCCAGTGGAATGCAGTCTTCATTTACTGTATATAAACATGGCGGCTAAGGGTTTTTTCTTAAAAATTCATTGTTTATTCAACCAAATTAATATTTATGGAATTAATTGAGGTTTTTGTGCCTTTAAGAATTTGCTTTTTTTTTCCCCCAGGTATACTGTACATGTGTAAAGTTAATTAATAATCTGTACAGCTTCAATCTCAAATATTTAAATATTTGAAAGAAACTTTAAATCACACATTTCCACTATAATAATTTGAAAAGGAATGAATGTACATCTTGCAGGGCCTGGGACTACGGGTTAACAGTAGTAATGTTGGGTCAAAAAGCACTGAGATTATATCCTGTTGTGCAATCAAAGAAAAAATTACTTTATAATATAGTTTAATGAAATTTGATTTTTTAGGTAATTCCTCTTTTATTTTTCACATTTTTAAATGCAGAAACATATAGCACCACAGAGAAAAAGCAACTTCACAGCACTCAGTACTTAAGACACTAAATTGTTACAAGTCAGTATTCTTCCAAAGTAATGGGCATTAGATTTAGGTTTATTATTTGAAAACGTATTGCAAACTATTTGAGTAAAGAATAACGAAAATTCACCCATTTTACAGCAGATATGACCAGAAAAATTCCAGACTTTACCAAGACATTGAGGAGGGATGATCACTGTAGTTAATACTTGACATCAGCAATGTTGAGATATTGATAGATAGATAGATAGATAGATAGATAGATAGATAGATAGATAGATAGATAGATAGATAGATAGATATACACATACACAAGACATTCATCACTATAAGAAAGGGGATTTTATCATGCTTCAACACCCATATTAAATAATGAGACAGGTAAACAAAACAGTTAAACTGGAAAAGAGAATTTAAGTGCCCATTCTGTTTCATTCAAGCAGTACACTAAGCCCCAAACCCTAAGACTATGCCAATCCAAACACACAGAAGTATCTGGATGTTTTACAGAGAAACAGTGCCAGAACAAACCTCAACTTATTAGTTAAACATTTTGACTGGATAAATGTTCTTCACTATTCTTTGAAAACAGGTACTTGACTCTCTTCTTGGAACTTCTGAAAGCATTATACACAGACACAGCATTCACCTGGACATTTTCATATTGAAAAGTCCTAATCAAGTTGTTCATTCTGGCTGTGCTGCTTTTAGTTTTCACTGAACACATTACTGTTTGTTTTTCCATAGTGAAAATTAACAACTCAAGAACCCAATTATAATGATAACTTGAGGGTACCTTTTATTTATAAGGCAATATGCATAATCTGGACTAATAGATTCCATGGCTGAAGGCCAAGGACTTTATCAGCCCAGGATACTGTTATTACAGGTTATTATACTCAATGTTTAATTAAATTTTGAAATCTTAAAAGACGGAAGTGGAGAAAATTTGCTTTCTTCCCATACACTCCTTCAGCCATGCCATTTAGTTTCCTGGTGTACTTTCTTCTTTTTATACCATGTCCATTTTACATTATCTTCTGATCTTTTGCATGCAGTTTCCTATTATTTCCACAGATTTCGGTGACAATGGAATATGGAGTTTAGATTGTATCTTTCAAAGTGAAAAATACTTTGAAAACCCAGAGAACTATAGGTTTTTTTTACTGGAACTTGCAGATACTAACAGACAATTGATGTGTTTGCATATTCACAGTAAAAGCACTCTAGAAAAATCATTATGTGATTAGAAAAACTTGAGCATGGAAGGAGGTAGGTTTGCCACTGAAGGTAGATAACATAAATTGCCTAGTTCCAATCCTTGCCAGTCAAGGTACAGGACACTTCATATAACTAGGTCTGACTGCAGGCCTGGCTTTAGAAGACCATCATTAAATGAGATAAATTCCAGTTTTGCTAAGAGTTTATTCCTGGACTCGATTTTCTTGAGCTCTAACAAATATAGTCTCTAATTCTCACACAATATACAGCAGATGAAATGCAAGTGACTCAACCAAGTGTGCTTAGCAGAACTGTCAAGGGGGCTTTATTGGAAGTTGCTTAGGGAAGTGTTATCAAGCATGAGAGAGCAATGGGCAATTTCAAGTGGGTATATGTGAAGCAACATCAAATGAACATTGATGATGACAGCTGATGAAAGAGTTGAAAGTCAGCTGGCAGTTGTCCCCCTGATGATGAAGGTAGCAGAAGTGTCCTCTTATTTGCTATAAGGTCACAAGGATGAAGACAAAGGGTCCAGCAACACAGTGGGAGGAAATGCACCGAGGTGCCATTCATAGATGGCTATATCACCATTATGCTTAACAGCAGTATTTGACGATAAAAATCTGGCACCAAAACTAATTTAGATCTGTAGTCCCTGTTTTTCTTCCACAGGCTGGAACATTGGTATTTCCACAGGGATCAGAAAGTGAGTTCCTGTCCATCCCTGCCAGTGATTCAGCAGGCTTTCCAAACTGAAAAATATCTTTTTTTATCCCTAAGACCCTTTGAGCACATGCTGATATCCAGCTCAAATCTCTGGCAGCTGCAGAGGTTAAATATCTGGCAAGATAACAGCTTTTTGTCAACAAAATCAGTATTTTATAAAGCAAAGAGATGCTTCAAAAATGCCATGAAAAACTGAGTATTAATAGGAGTCATACAAAAATAATTTCCAAGTTTGAGTTTGTTTACTCTCTAAAATGTCACATGAAGAAGCAACTGAGAAGTAAGACAGGAAGTGGATTTCAACTTATCTTCAGGGACTCACATTCTGAACTCACTCACTCCCTGATCTAAGAGAAACTGTTCAAACACAACTACAGTATTCGGGTAACACCTCATGAACCAGGATCTGAGCTAATTTGAATAATGGCAACAGAACCTCAAAACCAAAGTGAATTTCACACATTTGTGGAGTTGTACATGCAGGAACTAGCACCAAACATGATACAGATTCTCATTAGTGCCACAACCAGGAAAGATTTGAAAATTATGATTGATTTAGATTGATTCTAAAGAAGAGCTTAAGTGGATATACAAGATAGTTGGTGATGAACTTTGCAAGTAAGGCTGCTGTCACATAAACCTTGAGTAAGCAATAGCTCTGAGAGCAGGTAAAAGGAAACTTTAAGTTTTGAAGTGATCATGAATTGAAGTGAAAGGAAATTCTCACATTCAAACTGATCCTTAAACGGAAAAATTTTGCAAACTAGAAACTTTGCTAATGTATCTAGGGTGGAGGTGGATTTTAACAACCTCCTCTACTTCTCAACATTATTATATTTCCACTGAAGATTTGTCTCTAGACAACCTAGTCTGTAGGCAGGGTACATTTTCCTTTTTATTTCTTTGCTCTCCCTGTTTCATTTGCAGTACATCTGCATCCACATTTATTTTACATCTCTCCCTCCACTTTTAGAGCACTAAAAACTCTGCAACTGGCATTACTCACTCTACACATACACCTGGACAGATGAGCTGTAAAACAAAACTATCTTATCAGAAATCTTCTCAGTTACCCACAGCTGTCACACGTGTGAGTGAGCCTTTGCTTTTAATACGGTTTCCTTTCTGTTTGAGTGAGGAGCCTTATTCTGAGCAGAGCACTTTCCTTTCCGCCTGACCCAGATTCACCCACACTGAAAGCTGGAATGCGCACAACATCCTACCGAAATACAGGAGCAATATGAGAGGACTCACTGCATTTTTGTCCACCTATCATTCTAACCCTAATAATTTCCTGCTTCTCATTTTCCCTCTGGGTTTTCCACTTCTCCAAAGCACTGCTACTCGACCTGCGACACTAATGATGAAGAGCAGGCTCTGCTCAGCGATCTCCACGCTCCCCAGGAAACTTGAAGGGAGGCAGCCAAGTCTCCAATAGGGATGAGGGACTGTAAGGGAAAAGGCAGTTGCCAAGGCACTTAGATGATTTGTATTTTTTTAGTTTCAACACACACGTATTACAAAGTTTACTCTCTGGGTATTTGACCCACACGGGCAAGTTTTCATGCAAAAAGAGACTATCAGTTCTATTCTCCATAAAATCTACTTGAGTGAATCTCAGAGCTCAAGCTGAGGGCCAGCTCATTTGCCTGGCAGACAAAGGCATTTAACTTATGGCAATGGAACAGTTATTTGTCTACTAAATCAATAATTTACAAGGGAAAGAGAGGCTGCATAAAACCAAGAATAAAAGAAAAACAGTAAAAACTCTAATACAAATGAAGGAAATGAATCACTCTCTCTTCTTCTATGCTAGAAATTTAATTCAAAGATTCTTACATCCAGTAGTCATCTTAATGGAAATAAACCACCAAGATTATAATTCCCTGTGGCATGCAAGTACTAAGGTCTTATCCAATTGCCTCAGCAAGCAGTTGTTCTGCAGGGGCAAAGAAGTAGGTGAATAGGAAGTTTTAAAATTGAAGTGTACTTCGAGACTCAGGGATCTGATCTAATCTGTATTTTCCTTGCCTTTAGCTGACCTTATCAGCATCTCCATGGGAGAACTCTGATTACTCTCTGCAATCTTACTTGATTGCGTCAAACAATCAAACTTTCCCACTCAGAGATCAGAGATAACAGCAGTTACTTGGCTTCAGGAAAGAAAGGCAAGGTGTCAGGAAATTAGTGCTGATGCCTGAGCTTCAGCATGGAAAGATCCATTCCATGGTGATCTCATGGTCAGCTGGATTCATGGAGTCCACATCTCACAAGGGCACCACAAAGATTCTCTCCATTCTACATTTCAGTGGAATAATGTAATGGAAGCTCCGTGTGTGAAAACTCTCCTTGCTTCTTTCTCCTTTGGAAAGATTTTTTTTCTTCATATAAGCAACAGTCCAGAGTTATTAATGCTCGCAATTTAATTTTCAAAGTCTTGTGTATTGTTTGAAATTGCTTTGTCCAACATAATATGGAATTAAATAACTTGAAAAATTAACAATTTTGCAAAAGTCCAGGCACAGAAAATAACAGCACATTGTAAGTAATGACCAGGATTTCAGAGGGCAAAAATATGAACAACTGCCAGGAGGATCCACAGGGAGAAGTGAAGGTAGATAGTCAATGGCAGATAATTCACCTATGCTTTATGCCATCCTAGCACAAAATAAAAAGGGAATATGTGAATATTAGGAAAAGCTAGAGTATCCTACACTTAATTTGCTCTAGATGGAATTTCTTGACCCTTACTGTCTCCTAAAGATACCTCAAGATCACAGAACCAACCAGGCTGAAAAAGACCGAGATCATTGAGTCCAACCTTTGTTCGAACACCACCATGTCAACTAGACAACGGCTCTAAGTGCCACATCCAGTCTTTCCTTGAACACCTCCAGGGATGGTGACTCTACTCCCTCCCTGGGCAGCTCATTCCAGTATCTAATCACCCTTTCTGTGGAGAATTTCTGCCTAATGTTCAGCCTAAACCTTCCCTGGCACAGTTTAACAGCATGTTGTCTCCTCCTGTGACTGGCTGCCTTGGAGAAGAGACTGAACCCCACCCTGCTACACCCTCCTTTCAGGTAGTTGTAGAGAGCAACAAGGTAACCCTTGAGCATCCTCTTCTCCAGGCTCAACAGCCACTCCGTCAGCTGCCCGTCACAGGACTTGTGCTCCAGACCCTTCACCATATTTGTTGCCCTTCTCTGGACCCACTCCAGCACCTCAGTGTCCTTCCTAAATTGAGTGGCCCAGAACTGGACACAGCACTCAAGGTGCGACCTCACCAGTGTGGAGTACAAGGGGATGATCATTGCCCTAGTCCTGCTGACCACACTATTCCTGATACAGACCAGGATGCCATTGGCCTTCTTGGCCACCTGGGCACACTGCTGGCTCATGTTCAGCCTGCTACCAACCAGCACCCCCAGGTCCTTTTCTACTGGGCCACTCTCCAGCCACTCTGCTCCCAGCCTGTAGTGCTGCATTGGGTTACTGTGGCCAAAGTGTAGGACCTGGCACATAGTCTTGTTGAACCTCATGCTGTTGGTCATGGTCCGTCTATACATCCTGTCCAGGTCCCTCCACAGAGCCTTCCTACCCTCAACACTCCCACCCAACTTGGTGTTCTACATGAATTTGCTGATGGTAGACTGCATTCCCTCATCCAGATCAGCAATAAAGATATTGCACAGACCTGGGCCCAACTGTGGTCCCCACTAGTGATTGTACACCAACTGGATGCAGCAGCATTCACCACCACTCCCCGGGCCTGGCCATCCAGGCAGTTCTTAACCTATTCAAGACATGGGCTGCCAGCTTTTCCAGGAGTATGCTGTGACAGAGGGTGTCAAAGGCTTTGATGACAAGCAATGGCCAAAACATGGTATAAAGGTGAAGACAACCCATGTCACATCTTGAGCTGGTGCACTGTTCTAACTTGTTAATTATGAAATAGATACAGCCACACTGTGAGTCAAAACCTACTCTCAACTCATGCAAACAATCTCAAATAGCACTGGGAGATGCTGCCAGATGGCAGCGTTTCACAGAAACACGGTGTTAGCTTTCACAGCATCCTGAGCAGGTAAAGCATTGCCTCCAAATGGTCAGACTCACACCCAAATATTTGTAAGCACGTGAGAATGTTTATACAAGCTTCAGGCTGTGCATTAAGATCCAAACAAAAAGAGATCCATGCAATTCAGAGGAACTGCTGCTGTGAGTATAGTGAGCTGACTCCTTTTTGTCTGAAGAAAGTGTCTTCTCTTTGCAGAAAGATACTTACAGTGGCACCAATGGGCTAGGCACTATGCAGCATAGAAAGAGAGGCACATAAAAGCTCACAGTTCACAGAGGAAAACAGAAGGATGAAAGACAATTATGCACAGAGACTCATGGCTTCGATAATGTGCACGTAGAAGAGATCTAGAAAACATCAGTCTCTATTTCTGCAAGTGGAAATTACTTCTTGGTGGTGCAGCTTTTGTCCACCAGTCCTGTCCAGACCTTATTCATGCACTCTAACGAAGGGTAATCTTGGCAGTGAGGCATATAGTGGTAAGGAAAGGATAATGGCCAAAGCAATCTCTGCTATAGCCTGGACTGCAAAAAAGACTTGGTGATTACTTGCAATACCTATCATGGTTCCAGCTCATACTAATTCTTCACTAGCTCCTCTGAACACCAAAATCTCACAGGTGCAAAAATAGTACAAGATCATCCTCAACTTCTTTTGGTAATATTTAGAATCAAAACTAAAACAGAGAGGGACACACTATCTGTGTGTGATAACTGGCCTTGTTTCAATACTGCAGTGTTCAAATAGCCTTTTATTTTTAATGAAGTATGTAAAACTTATCCCAGTTATTCATTAGACAGGCAACTAATTCTGTTCTTCTCTTCCTCTTAGAGAAAGTCACCTGATGCCAGCTATTAAATTTCATATAGTAGAAGGAGAGTACTTAAGTTACCTAGCAAATGTCAGTGTGTGGGGTAGATTTTCAGCAGCATACAAAGTATCATTACCTTACAGTTAAAGCAGTTTTATAGGAGTATGCTTTATTTTTCATATCTGAAAAAAAAAGAAAAACACAGCTGCACGAGTTGACATAAATATTCAAACTGTTAAGGCATTAACATAAGTGACAGTACCAGATTGCATAGCTTAGCATAAAATCACAAATAACTAAATATGGTGTAGAGCGTTGATTCTCCAAGCAATCAAAAACCTTGCATAATATTATAATGCAGCTGTTTAGTATCTCATGCCATGTAATTTAAGTCTTCTTCATAGATAAGAACTTTGAAGCAGTCTCTAATGAAGTATCGTTTTGGTCCCAACAGTATCATGAATAAGTTCTCTCTAAGGTTTTTCCTGTTTCCAGGCATATTCATGTCAATCAAAGTAATGGTTTCTGATTATTACTATTACATGCATTTTCACATTTACCACACCTATCAATATATACATGTCACATACATATCAGTGTGAAAAAAAATAGGTGTTATTCCATGCCCTTGAGCAGCTGTGTAATGTGTGTTTTAGAAGGTCAAACACTTCGCTGGTATGTGAATATTCGCAACAGCCAATCAATAGTTTACACATTCAGAGCAGTGCAAAAAAAAAGACAATAAAAATTCCTCCATGACAGCAATTAGACAAAACCAGTACACTTGGATTGTTGTGAGTGGTAATACTGTCCCAGAAACAACTTTATTACCTGTCACGTCCATATCCAGAACCATAAAATGCTCATCTCCCCTTGTGATTTCAGACACACTCAATAGCCCTGGCAATTAACTACACTCCTAGGACTATTTTAGCATGCTGAGATACCTTGCCAGCTAACTACTGGCAATTAAAATATGCAACATGAATAGAAAAAAAAATTAATTAATCAGAAGTATATTAGACAGTAACAAATAACAAAAAAACAGTGCTTTGGTGCAGAAGCCAAAATTTCAACAGAAAATGTGCTGTATAAATTATGCTAAAATAACAGAGTGCAAAAACTGGACTCTTGTATGTGTTCCCATACATAAAATAAATCACATGCATCTTCCTATCATTCAGATGTGAAAAAACTGCCTGGAGCTATGATAACAGCTGAATGTTTCATTCTGTGAAGAATTAATATTTTCAGCAACACTAAGCAGCACTTTATGGAGATCAGATAAATCATTGCAATAAATATGAGCTACAGAAGAAAAGACAGCATGTTTTCTTAATTTATTCATTCATGTGTTCAAAATATACATTGATGCATTGATGTTAAGACATATAAAATATTAAAAGAAACAGCTGTGTGAGGCTGTGGATATTTCACTTTATTTTGATCAATAAATTCTAACAATAGATCTAAGATTAGATTATGCACTCCCATTTACAAAAAATATGATATGAAAACATTCTGTTATGAAACATAAATGGCAAATTAATTGCTTCACCAAGCCATTGTGTAGCCTCTTTGAAAAACATGTTGAAGACATACACTATTCATATAATATCCTGGAGATCAATGTGTTATGCCTTAACAGTAATGAATGTTATGCTGGCCACTGCATTACCAGTCTGTTAAGTATTTTCTTAGTTAGACCCTTGAGAATTTAGCAAGTAATTAACGATCATGAAAGATGAGAAAATTCATTACAGGCAATATGCATTTTTCCAAGATATGTCATTATTCCAGTTTGTCATAAAGCAGCACCTCTTATACTAAAAACTTATGCTCTAAGGACTACAGGACTAAAGAACAAACTTATAGAGGGTCTAGAACACTGAAATATGAAAAGTTGTAATATTGACATGTCACAAGGCCATGGCAGTCTTGAGGTAGTCTGTCTACGCCCAGGTGGAGCTCCTTGGAAGGCAGAGGATCTCTACTAAGAGGGCAAGCTGCCTCAAAACAAGAAACAAACAGGATGAGACATGGAAATCCAAATTAGTTACAGAAGGTGCTGAAGAGGATAATGATCCTAAGCATCCTCAGCAATACTCTAAATATAAATTGGAGCGAGGGCTTGACTTCAGGTCTGAGTGCATTTTATAAACTGGAGCAGCTACAACAGAAGAAATGAAATGTTGTCTCTACAATGCTGCACAGGATGTGACCTTGAGGACAAACTCAGTCTATCTGTATTTACCAAATGCTAATCCCACCCACTCCACTTCCCCTTGTTTTTCTTTTTTTCACATTACTTGATCATATTAAGCAAGCAAGATAGCTGACATTCTTCCTGTATGTGCCCCAAAGTTACATCCCCAAGTTCAGACCATTTAAATGGGAAATGGGAACACCAGGTAGCAGGGAGATGAGGACATATCACAACTTTCTCCTTCCCTCCCTCCTTCTCTCCTTCCTTGGAAATAAACTCCAAAACTGAAGAGGCATGCTTATTGGTTATATGATACTGTCATTCTTACATTTTTTACTGCCTTGGTACACTTATCACACACACACAAAAATCCCCCCAAACTTAAAATAGTTACAATTAAAAAAAAAAAAAAAAAAAAAAAAAATAAAAAAAAAAAAAGCTAGACATCTTCTTGCACTATAAATTATTCAACAAAAACAAAAAACAAAACAAAAAAAAAAAAGATTTGAAAATCCAAGAGAAGAAAGTAAAACCATAGGCAGCTGCTGTTTTCTTTAAATCAGCCTACATCTTCAGGGGGTTGAAGTGACAAGAAGTCACAAAATACTGCTCACTTGGAAGGTAATTCCTTCCATACATACAAAGCTACACAAAATGAAATTTGGTAGTGCAAGTAAAAGACTATTTTCAGCCAGGGAAATGACAGTTGTAGCATTACATTTATTGCTTCCTCTGTTGTTGTGATGCTGACTCTTCAAAATCTGGACCATCATTCAACCTATGGGTTCTGCTGTGCTGTTTCGTAGAAAACCGCCTGGGTTTGATGAGACCTGAGCTGGTTTTAGCCAAGTGCACAGAGCGTTTCACAAAAAGCAATTAATCTCTGAGCTGCCTGTCTCCTGTTTCATCCTTTTGATTAAAGCTGTATGATAAAGGTGATGTCTAGGAAAAACAGTTCCTAAGAAATTGGCTCAGTGTAGAAAAGTCATTAATGCTACGCTTCAGTTACATCAAAGAAAAACTGGCATGGAGCTAAAAACAGTCACCTTCACAGAAACACCCGGATAGCCTGATTTGAGATGGAGAAGATCACGGGCACATTTCCCTAGAGAGATGAAAAGATATTCTCTTGAAAATCAAGGTACCGATGTGAGAAAAATCTCTGTAACCAGTCTAGATGCTGTG
This sequence comes from Acropternis orthonyx, assembly GCA_035583155.1. Taxonomy (NCBI): domain Eukaryota; kingdom Metazoa; phylum Chordata; class Aves; order Passeriformes; family Rhinocryptidae; genus Acropternis; species Acropternis orthonyx. Next base: position 80,103,518 of record JAWWEU010000001.1, on the reverse strand, counting down.
GTTCAGTTGATCACCCAGATACAAACTTCCAGAGATCAATAACAATGACCAGATATTTAGGATACACACGGCAAGCACTTCACTTGATTGCTCGTAATTCTCAGAATACATTCACAACCTGTTACATATTGACCAGCAGTATGTTATCTTCCCTGGAAGTGCTCACTGAGACAATAGTTTTGTTCCTATAAGCAGCATCACTGATGGAAAAAGGACCTAAACAAAGCGCCCACACACTATGCCATAAATAAGAATGAGAGGATTAAGCCTAAAGCCACTCTTCTGGGAAAAGCAGTCAGGGAGCAGAAGTACAGGTGGGGACTTAGTCAGCAACTGAGGAGACTCCACAGATTAAGCCCTCTCCAATGAGCACCATTCCACAGGGTCTGAGTACAGTGGGCAGAGCCAGGGACCAGTAACAGGGTCCATGGACAAACAAGGCAAAAAATAAAGCTGGTATGGGGATTCAGCTAGAACATCAAATCAGGAACGGCAGGAGACAAGGCTGAGTGTAGGCACACTCCCAGTGTAGCTCAGGGCATGGCTGGGTGCCTAGGGCTGAGTCAAAAGGGGGCTCCTGGACCATGGAAAAGAGGATGCATAGGTGGGGGTATCAGGTGTGGCTGTTCAGGGCAGCTAGGACCTACAGGTGCACTCTTACACCTCATCAGAACCATCCCTGGTGTCATTTGGAGGCTGTGCCTTTGAAAACAATAAATTTCCTTGGTTTCTTTCCAGTTTTCTGCCGTTTCTTGCTAAAAGGCCAATGGAGTTACAAGAAATGTACGCAAGGCATGAAAATTAAAACAGGTTCTAGTTCATGGGTTCCTGTAAAGTCTGATAAACAAGAGACAAGTGCAAGTGAGAACTTCTTGGCCTCTTTAATGCCATTAAATTACATACAGCAAATTTGGGAAATCCTGCCACTAATTGTCATCAACAAGCTTATATACACTTATGTTTTCTATAGTTAAAGTCACCCTTAGTATAGGCCAAGGTCATCAAGGTTTTAGGAGGGACCTGGGTCTAAGCAAAAACTTGAGTAATGGTTGGCCCAAGAAAAGACATGGACTCTAGAAGGAAGGTTTTACTTTTAAGAGAGAGCCAAGGTGACCCGTTTGATCTTTCCTTTACCTATCTCCTATGTTCCTTTTTATCTGTAAGGGGGTGAAATGATACTTTAACATGTCATGGTTATTGGCTTCCTAAGACAAATTGGTACACATAATGTGTATGTTTGACTTGTCTACTGATCTGGAAAAGAGACAGCAGATTGCCCTGATGTTTTTCTTACCCTTTGCTGCCTGAATTAATTGCAGCCTTTCCACATGAGAAAAAATGTATAGATAACAAAGATCCTGTGTATCTTGTCAAAACCAAGACCACTAGATGCATGTTACAGCCTTATTTTTGACTCAAACCTCCATCAAGGTACCTATTTAGAAGAGAGGTAACACGGACTTGAGGATCTTCACCCCTATCTACGTTGTCAAATGTGATTCATTATTTCCATTCTGAAAAAAACCAAATTAATAAACCCATTATTTAGATTTGTTTACCATCCTTTTGATCAATAACTCTGTTCAACATGGACATTCATTGCCAGCCAGAGACGGGATAATAAGAATAGGAATATAAGTGTCTTTAATAAATTGCCTTGCAAACAGGAGTAATCTTAGGAACAGAATTAGGAAACCATTTTCTTCTGTTTCCAGAGAACGTCCTTGTGTTTTATGTCAAAAAGGGAAAAAAATGTGAAACAATTCAAAGCCAGACACTTAAACTATAATTTTATTTAAAGAAATTACAAGAGTGCATAAAATGTAGGCCACAAAAGGAGACTGGAAAAAATGATTTGTGAAAAATGAATTCTTTTCATCATCCTGTAGCTATATGAAGCAATATATTTTAATTGGTTGAATCTGAGAACCTGTATTTCTCCTCTTTTCCTACTTCCCTTTTAACTGCAGTGTTATCCTTCTTTTGTGAGACCAAAGATGGCAAGGTACCAGCACAGCTATGAAGGAAATACCTTATCATACATGTAGTGTGGGTAGGCTTCAGCCACTGCCAGGGGGCTGAGTTTTACCAGAATGGAAGGGAGAAGGCAGAAAAATGCTCCTGCATTGCAAGTTCTCACCCACAAGGTTAGTGAATTAGCACAACAGGGCCATTGTGAGGGCACAGGAAACCTGAAATAAACCAAAATTAAAGCATAGGAAGTTACCAGTTCCCTAAGGAAAGAAAAATCCAAGAAAGAGGAAAAGCATGCTGTCTTTTGTTTTGTTTTGTTTTGTTTTGTTTTGTTTTGTTTTGTTTTGTTTTGTTTTGTTTTGTTTTGTGGGGTTTTTTTGGTTTGGTTTGGTTTTTTGTAAGAGACCATTCCACCTACTAAAAGTAAATACGACCCCATTTTTCAGAATCAAGAGGTAGGTAGAGGAAGCCTGAACCCCTGATCCACAGCAAGGATCATGACTTCAATGTGGAAAGTGGAGAGAGAGAATGTTCCAAATCCTGGTAACTGTGATTTGGCCGAATAAAACATTGCAATAAATAATGTTATCTCCAGTTGTTCCTAAGCTTTTTATTTTAGGAGTTACAGAAGAAGTCTGTTTCCTGCTTAATATAATAAGTCAGTAATTAAATATTTGAGTAGATATATGTTTGAAGTTGTCACTTTCAGGTCTCAGCATCAGCCAGCCACAAGCAGCACTCAGCTTTCTAAGCAACAGTTTCAAACTCTTTCTGGCATCAGATTACAAAAGGCTCATATTTTTAAGACCTCCTTTACCATCATAAATTAACATTTTGTCGCAATTCTCATAAATACATCTTTCATTAGTGAGAGTACAGTGCTGTAGGGAACATTAAAGGAGATGTTGAGGATATTTACAGTATTGTGATTGTGAGAAGCAGAAAGCAGAAGAGAAGATCCCACAGGAGTAGGCACAGGAATTTGCAGAGATGCGTATGCTCCCTGTGGAAGGGATGAAGGCTGCCAATCTGTACCAACTACTTCATTTTTTGTTGTCTAACTACTCATTGAACAACTTAATCTATAACCATCAAAGACAGATTTAAATGTTCTCTCAGTTTTCTGCTATCCATTAGCTAGTGAAGTAAGACGTTCTTCTTTTGTATCTATTTTACTTTAAATACAGCTATCTTCTGATATCAGTTGTTGAATAGAAAGGATGGTGTTGCCTTCCACAACAGGGTGAAGGCAAAAAAAAAGTCTTTTACTAAGCTCGGCTAAAAGCTTTAAGCAATCAGAGTACAATGACGTGCGCGCGCCAGGCATACAGCATTCTACAATTTTATAACTCTACTTAATTATCTTATCTATAGAACATAGCCAATGTC
>JAWWEU010000001.1:80089974-80100055 GCA_035583155.1 Acropternis orthonyx | reverse complement strand
CAATATTATATTTTGACTATAACATGTTCTAATAGCTATCTGAATACAAGGGTCCTTATGCAGAATGTTCTAACTTAGTAGCTCTCCCTTACCACAAAAACAGGTTACTTAAATGTAGAACAGAGGTTAGAATCTTGCTTAAGTATGTGGTACAAGGGGTTACAAGCTATTTTCAAATGCAAAAGACTATAAGACTATAAAATTATATAAAAATCTACAGCTACATTAAGGCTTACGGCAACAATGGATTTGCCACTACAGAACTACAGTAACTCCATGTTTAAATTCCCATCTGCACCACTGATTTCCTGTATCTTGTAAAGAGTCATTCCAAGTTTCACTAGTTAGAAACTGGTTTAAATTTCATCTTTTCCCCAGTATAGATGGAGAAAAACATAGCATAAAATCTTGCCTAAAATTAATCAATGAGATCCAATAGGATCAAGTGATCTAACTAACCCTGTGTGAAAACCATAGCATAGTTAATGTTGAGGCTACATTATATTAGGCACTTATTAGCAAAGCCTGATCCAGGTCAAGCTCACTCAAAATTAAGCCTTGTGCAGATATTGTAAAAGCTCAAAATTAATGCTTGGCAAATCAGTGTGTGTTTTGAAAAATGGAAAAAAATAAGTAAATTCCAAGTATGTTTTTGTTTGTTGGGGGTTTTTTTAAGTCTTCTTCATTGGATTAGGAAGAAGTGGAAAAAGGACCTAAGGTAACAAAAAGATTTTAATCAAACCCAAATGTTTTATCTCCCTTTGTTCTTTAGCATATTTCTAACATTATTACTACTATTAGCCAAAATAAATAAAAATAAATTTTGTTAAATGCAGTAGTGAAGTATGGGTTTGGAATATATAATTGAAAGAGCTCTCTGAAAACACCAGAAAAAAGCATTTTCACTTTTCAGAAAGAATCTCCCTTTCACAAACATTGTCGACCAAATAAAAAGTGCTGTCTTCCTGTAAAAGTGCTGTTCACCTAAGAAGTGGCCCCAACCTGCACTCTTTGGCATTCCCATGCCAGGCTGGAGAGAGGGAGCTTTGCTGAGTTTTCCATGGGGTGAAGACAGACTTCATGGTCCCTGTGAACTCCTCCCACCATGAAGAGTGGACAGAGAAGAGAGTTAGTTCTAGACCAAGCCTGTACTGGAGGATCAAGCTAGCATAACCTGCCCCTGACCACATATATCTACATACACATGCATGCACATGTGTATGAGCATGTGCATGCTTGCACATACACCCACACATATATATCATATATACCCACACGCATGTACTTGCACATATATGAGTGGTGTTGTTTTAGCCTTATTTGCAGCCAAGAACATGACAGAAGGACATGGTGCCAAGAAACAGAGCGGTATCTCAAAAAAAGTCCTCCCTACTACCAATAGATGCAGCAGAAGTAGATTAGCTTGCATGAGTTTCCATGGTAAACTACATTAATGAAAAATGCCTCATTTCTGAATTGCATCACAAGAGACCAATTTTAATGGAAGCAACAATGAGATATGTAGGTGATAATGCTCTTTCTCCTCAATGTAGCAGAATGGGAGAAACGTATCCCTGTTGTGCAGTAAATGCCAATAGGCGTAGCCAAAGTGTTTATTGTTCTGAAGCCCTCAGGAAATTTGGGTGAAAACTAAAGCCAATTTTTCTATTGGATCATTCAGTGAAATGAATGTTCATTATAACAAAGAGAAATTAAACAATGTAAGGCCATTTTAAATTTAAATATATTTTAGCAAGTAGAGCAAGGACTGCCACATTATTCTCTCGGTAGGGTGTGAACTGCTGTATCAGTTAACATCTGTTCTTTGTAATTCCTCCAGTCAGAATGCAATGATTTAGTAAACAAACAAAAAGCTATACTTCTGAAAATTAACATTGTTTACTGAGGTGTTTGTTTCTAGTGCATATACAGTAGATGGCACTGGTGGAATAAGAAGTTATGAAATGTGACAACTTGTAGAAGCCCTTCAGCCTCCAGCCGGCCCACTCAGGTTTTGAATGTCTGCAAGGATGGAGACCCCACAATCTACTTGGGCAACTTGTCCCTGTGTTTTAACAGCCTTACAAAAAATTAGTGTTTTCTTACACTTAAATGGGATTTGCTCTATTTCAACTTGTGTCCATTGCCTCTTGTCACAGGACACCACATTAAAGAGACTGGATCCCTCCTCTTTGTACCTTTCATGTATTTATACATGTTGATAAGATCTCCACCTGAATCTGCTCTTCTCCAGGCTGAACAGTCACAATTCTCTCAGCTTCTTCTCACATGTCAGATGCTCCAACTCCAAAATTATCTTCAAGAACTTTTGCTGGACTAACTCCAGTTATGTCCATATGTCTCTTGTACTGAGGAGCCCGGAGCTGGACCCAGTGCTCCAGACACTGACTGCAGTGAAAGCATTACCTACTTTGATATTCTGGCAATGTTTGTCCTAATGTAGCCCAAAGGTTTTTGGCTTTCCTTGCTTCAAGAACATATTGTCTGTGAAGATCCCCAGGTCTTTTTCTGCAAAGAACTTTGCATTTGCTTTTGTTGAACTTCATGAGAATCTGGTTTCTCCAGCCCACCGAGGACCCTGTGAATTGGTAGGGCAACTATTTCCACCATAATAACCAATCCTCCAAGCTTTTTATGATCTACAAATCTGCCGAGGCTGCACAGAGTCCTCTAATCCCCCATTTGCTCCCCATGCCACTTGTATTTAGCATACAAGCACCTGGTCATGCTGATCAATGCTGATTTCCCCAGGCAAAGTGTGAGTGGCTGTCCCCTCCCCTCTGGTGATGTTTGGGAGAGGCTGTCAGGCATCCCTACAGGGAGGTCCCACCCAGGGCTGACCCTTTTGCTCTAGCGGCTAACCTGAAGCTGAGGCTGGGCCCTGTCAGAGCTACATCCCCTGCTGCATCACAACCATGCCCCTGCTTGGTCCCAGGCACCCCCACCCCAGACCTGGTCCCAGCCCTGGGCCCTGACTTCTGGATTGGCTTCCCAGCGTTACCTTGCACCTGCCTCATCCTGGCAGCTCCTCAGGCTGCTCCGTGTCCTATCTGGGCTGGTGGAATGGGTCTTAGCTGGGCAAAATTTAATTACACCTTTTGTCTGGATTAATGCAGAAACCCCCTCCCTCCCTGCTTAGATGCAACATCTCAAAATGAAAACACAGCATGTTTCTTTGTTTTGAATATATTTTTCCCATTTCACCATGTATGAAGCATAAAATAGTTATTAAAGGAGCATTCAGATATTTTACACTACTGAGAGGTTGCTGGGACTCTGGTACAACTCCAAGTGACCACAGCTGAAAGAAATGTGATGTGCATTTTAGAAGAAATCTCCTATAGCAGCTTCAAAAAAGGCTGTGGTTTGTCAGCTGGGCACATGGGCTTCCCTAGGATGACACTTATTTAGGTGCCATTGTCCTGATAGTGACTACCATCAGACAAATGTTACAAAAATCAAGGAAAATTTCTTTGACTGAAGTCTAAACTGATAGCTGAGTAAAAAAGTAGGTTCAATGCCCTCACAAGGCTGTATTAAGGAGGGGTATGAAGTCATTTAAGGTACACAGTCAAAAGAAAGAACAAGGGTGGTGAATTTCCTTTATGTCATTCTCAAACTATGCCTTCTTTGAAATTAAAAAAAACACGCTGGAGATCTAAAATTTTATTTATTCAGCTTTAAATTAAAAGGTTTTTTTCCTTTAGGAGACAAAGTAAATTGCCAAAGCTGTTACATAAGGTTAGCTGGTGCTTGGAAACATCTGGAGGATTCACCCTGGGCATTAAATCCTAGTTCTGAATTCTCCAGCTTTTATTGGCACTTTAAATATTACAGCTCAACTGATTTGTTTTTATACAAGTTTTAGGTGTTAAAAATGTAAAACCAAATGGAACCTTTTACTTCCAAGTACACTTTAAAAGCATTTTGATATAAGATCTTAAACAAGTAACAAGTTTGTCTTCTGACATGCCACATGTGAATAAAAGAACAGAGCCAGAGTGATTTCCTCACTACCTGGATAAAACGTGATTGTGACTGCCAAGTGTTCTTAAGAAATTATGTAGCCAGCCTAGGGAAGGAGGAAAAGGGCACTTTTCTTTACCAGAAGACAAATAGTAGTTCTTATATATACACTACTACTTCCGGGTTTTTCCCATGCATTATACATGCATTGCACTAGCCTGGAATAATTTCCATCCAGCTTTTGCACAGGATGCGCAGTTGACAGGTCTGGGAAATCATTCCTAAGTCTTTATTCTCTGCTGAACATTGGGACTGAACAGTCTCATCTTCCACTTCATTGTATGTCACTGTGTTGAGTGAAAAGTGGGCAACCTATTGGCTTCACTAATACTCTGGTGCCAAGTGACACATGTATTGTTTCCCCAAACACTGTTTTGGCAGTTACTGCATGAACATCTGCCGTCCGCAGCCAGGAACACCACCTTCCCCTGCAGCTGATGATAGCAGCAGGCAGCTTGTGTCTTCACCTTCTTCTGCAAGTTCAAGTCCCTCTATCAGCTTGAGGTCTATGGCTGAGGGCAGTGAAGAGCAGCTGCCACAGAAGAGGTGAGAGCAGAGCAGTTGTGGTCAGTGTAGCTGTGTAAAATGAAAAATGATGTTTCAGTGACTTTCTCCAATGCTCCAATCCATTCTCCTGGAGACATTCCAAATTTTCAGAATTCATGAGAAGAGCTGGCATTGCAAAAGGCCTGATAGGAGTAACAAAATATGCTAAAATTTTTACCTAAGCCTTGCTGAAAAACTGATGAGTTGTGAGAAGGAAAGTAAATTGCAAATTACAGTGGAGAAAAAAAAGTTTAACTGGACCTTCATTGCAACATCATATAAAAGGCAGACAGCTTCTCTGAACTCTGGTGTAACAATGTCAGGAATGATGTAGAGTTTAAAAGCACAAGAAAATGACATTAAATATAATCTATTCCTATTCTTGCAGCTGGACCCCATCCAAGGCATTCACATGGAGGTATATAATCCCTTCCTCCTCAGAACCAAAACACACAGTAGGGATGTTTGGTGATACAGATGAGAAGTGAGCAAAAGAAGGAAAATAGCTTGAGGTATTCTAAATTCTTCCCCAAAATATATACCCAGCAGGGATGAGTATGAATCATCAGCCAGAAAAGCACATAAATTATCATCCACCCTGTGCTGGCTTTGTTTCACTTGCTTTTAAATTTGTTGAAGAATTGTTTTCTTTTGTTTTAAACACCAGAGCCATCGTTTTCTGTGTGCTCACTTGAGTTACTTTCAGCCTTCAGAATTTTCTGAAATACAAGCCATACAAAACAAGTTTTTCTTTTTTGACCCTCATAAATCACCATACAACAAAGTTATTGCCCTACTGGCTGCAGGTGACTGATTGAAAGAACTAGTTCTGATGCTGAAGAGATTATGACAAAGAATAGAGCTTAAGAAAGCAAAACCTGATGCAGGAAAAGAAAACATTAGCTTACTCCCAATTAACTTTTGGGGCAGAAAGTCTAGCTCATCAATTTGAAGCTGATGCTTCACGTCAAAAATCTGTAAATTACAGTAGGATTCAACTCTTCTGAGAAGCAGGAATGTGAGTTTTGTAAAGGAACTGAGATTCAGATGTCTGCACTTTTCTCTCTATGCCATGTACAAAACAGGATGGCATGTTGGACTGGTACAGAGTATCCACCATCTGCTGTTGGCTGAACTGTCACCAAGACTGAGTTTCTAGTTACTGGATCCCTGCATTTCAAAAGTGCTGGGACATCCTGATAGCTCATTTTTATTAAGCAACATGACATTCAGCACTCCATCAGCTAGAAATCATCCACAAAATTTAAGACTGAGCTCCAAAAGGCCAAGCAAGTGCCTGCAGTCTACAGAAAAGGCATATAGGCTGTATGAGCTTTGCAATAAACAATTCACTGAATGTAGCGATTCAACTGCACCATGAGCAATGCCACGTGAAAGGAACAGGGAATTTTGCAGAACTTAGATTTTGAATGGAGGCATATGATCAGATGTGAAAGGGATTCAGAGACAAAAAACATCTTTTCCACCAGAGACCTGTATGTCTTACCTACAAAATCTACATGTTGATGAGATAGCTAGACTCCATTTATACTCAAAGGAGAGAGGTGAGCACTCCCAAAAAGATTAATTTTAGGTATTGAGATAAACTAAGTCACAAATCACATTGTTGGTTTTCCAATGTATAACTTCTAGTCAGCTATTCAGATGAAGACTTCTGTATCCATAGAATCATAGAATGGTTTGGGATGAAAGAGACCTTTAACAGTCAACTAGTTCCAAACCCCCTGCAATGAGCAGGGACATCTTCAAGTAGACCAGGCTGCTCAGAGCCCCATCCAACCTGATCTTGAATGTTTCTAGGAATGGGGCATCTACAGCCTGTGGTCAATTTTTAACAGATTACTCTCATTGTCTTGTCAGATTGAAAAGGTAGTCATGAAACCATTTGCCTGAGATCAGGAACAAATTAATTTACCAGATCAATAGACACTTGAGCTTCATTTTTCCCACAGTGACCACGGTTCAGGTCTACTGGCAGAAGGGAACTTTAATTCCTCAATTTTTAGTACAGTTTGAAGAAGTAATAGGGAGTAATGAAGTGGCATTACCACTGAAGTGGAATCACGGGCATCTGGGTTCCTGACAGCGCTTCCCTGAGTGAAGCAATCATGATTAAAAAAGAGCAACAACACTTAAAGCCAGATCTAGGTCCCCTGTTTCCTTGGTAAAAAAACATCACTGGAAAGCAAGGCATTCCTAACACACCCTTTTAGCCTCTCTGACTCTTGAATTCTTTACTGCCCCTGAAGAATGAAGAATGCCTCTCTCATAACCAGATGGTTAAGTTCTGCATTGGTTGCATTGCATACCTCTCAGGCATGCAAGCAGCAAGGTCATCGACCAGAAAATAGGCTTGTCTCTTCTGCTTCTATCTGATGACTTTGAAATGTGGCTATTCTGACTGTTAATTTGCTAGGCATAATTAGAAAATGCTTAGAAACACTGCAGTCTTCAGGGAACTTGGACTCCCAGAGAAGCCCAGGCAGGGAATGAGTTCCCAAATGTTCAGTTTGGCCACAGCAGAAGTATTCTTAACTATGCAGAATAGAAAAACTTCAGGCACATAATTAATTTTCAGTAGATATCTGGAGGTTCTATTGCTTTTTAGTCACAGAGATGATTGAACAGATTAGGTTTTTTGTAATTTTCCTGTCAAAATCAGACATCTATGTTCTGTCAAAATACACTTGAGGCACCTAGGCAATATTTTCAGATTTCTCCAAAATATTTGTACTTTTTTTGTATTACATTTCATCTCATTCCCACTGTTCTGTTCTCAAGCTTATCTACGTTTTCCTGTATCCTAGTTCTCTTCTGTATCAACACTGTGACCTAGTTCCATATTAGATATCATTCCTTCAAACCTGCTTGTTAGGCCAAAATCATTAAAGAAAATACTAAGATCCACTCCAAGGCTGATTAATGAAAAATGGTGCTAGTAGTTCCCTTCAATCCATTACATTTTTTTTTCAACATTGCCCATTTTCATCTTCACTTTAAACAACTCCTTAACTATCTCAAAGTTTGCACCTCTGTCTTATTAATGAGCACTTTCCTACAGGCATCATTTCAGAAGCTTTACTCATAATTAGTCTGTCTCAGTGGGATTACTTCCACTTAACTTCAGATGTCTTTAGGGTGGTCATCTACATCTAAGCTAATGACCCCTGGCTGACTTTACAGACAATGGAGAGAAATAAGCATTTATAGGGGTGATTCATCTGACTTACTTTAAATATTTATTTCAGGATGGGATGAATCATACCCTAAAAGGAACTATTTTTTAGCATTGCTAAACAAGGGAGCATGAGGTGACTAGTTCAGAAATAAAGGTCTCCAGAGCAGACACATGCATTTAGTCAGATGAATTCCACCATTCATTATAAAAAAATTTTGATCTTTCATATCTCTCTGCTTTATAAAATCTGTTATCCAAAAAATTAGTTTGGTTATTCAGGCATAAACCTCACTTGGCAAAACTTATTGCAGTTTATACAGTTTTCTTTTACCTTTATGTCATAGATTATTCTTTCCATCACAATTTTATCTTGCATACTCTTGATGTTATACTAATAAATGTGTTGCGCCTCATTATTTTCACCCTGAATAAATTAACCTCATGTGTCTTGCTCTGATCTGCAAAGCAGATTTTCTGTGCATTCACTCTGATCTGTATTTAATTCATTTTTATTTAATATTATATATTTATTTATTTATACGTAATTATGTACTAGATAATACTGGTCTTCTTTTCTTTATACTTATGTTTTACATTTCCTAGTAAAGTGCTGGATATTCTCAAAGTTAAGCCCAACCAATGCTAGAAGCTTGGAACACAGGAGATTCATTACTAAATATCTTTTGAAAGGATACACTGTTCATATATAATCTTCAGTTTTATGTCTTTAGAATCAAAATTCAAATAACTGGTAGAGGTAATAAATGCAGTTAAGCATTCATTTTTATGTCCAGTGAATCACAATAGTTACCCAAATCTGTAAATATGAGAGGGGGAGAATGTAATATTACTCAGAAACACGTGATCCCAGAGCAGTAAACAACCTCTGCTCCCCACCTCCTCTATATTGTGGAGCCTCTTTGCAAACAGATGCACTCAAAAATTACCTCTCTGATGCTTAGTAAATTAATTTCAATTTGACTTTATTAATACTAAATAGTTATCCTTATTAACAGCACATATTCATCGCTAGATTGCCATATTTATCAGAAATAATAAACTACAAACATTTAGCACAAAATTAAAATCATTCAAAGACTATAGCAGAGTGGGGTTTTTCCGTAGTCTGAACAGTCAAGAATCATGCATAATGTAACAGCATATTTTTCAGCGGGTAACAGCAGGCCAGATTTCAAGAGATATTTTAAATGTGTTTTTATTAACAAGAGAAAAAGGTCTTTCAAATGATCTGAAGCAATTTCTGCACAAAAAGCTGAAGAGGCTGTCATTATAAAATGTAATGGTAAACAGAGAATCTTGGCAGTGAACATCCTAGGAAACTGTTTTACCCTGTATTTGATCCATATTTAGTGAGGACCTGATACAAAGCTCATTTGAAAGTCAACTGAAAAACTTCTGCTGAAGCAAATGGATTTTAGACCAGTGTTGGATTGCAAGAATAAGGTAGTTGAAATTACCCACAGGGGTTTGAGATGAGCAGTAAATTTTGTTCAAGAACATGTATCTAATTGTTGTTAAAATGAGAGATGAGACTAAACTTCAAATTTGAAAACAATGAGGAGTTCTTTCAGATTTCTTTCCCCATTTAACCAACCCCAATGGCCCTCAAGGCTTTGCATCTGTGGTTTCATTCAAAAGCACTACAGAAATAGATGGCAGATATGAAATGTAGCATCTAGAGACTTCTGTAGACCCACCAATAAATCTTAATTCGTATATCAGACCTTAGTTTATTAAATACTATAGGTCAATAATATAAGAAGCTCTTTAAAAACTACATAGATGAAAATTTTATATGGGAAAGTAGATGACCAGAAAACATGGGTAGTGAAAACATTCACATTCAAAAAATGTGTCAGAGCTTCCTATGAGCAAAAATAGAGAAGCCAGCTCATTCATAAATGGGTTTTTTAACACTTAGCTCATGTGAGAGTGTGACAGTTTTGTATTATCAGCAATTCACTCATCTACCTTTTATAGACTAATATAATTTAGCATTCAAAATATATTATTACATATGTTAAACTGATTTTATATCAGAGTTAAAATAATAAAAGAAGAATTATGCTTTGCAGCAGTACTTTGCTATTAAGTCAATGTTCATGGTGTAGTTTCCATCCGCAGACTCTCTCAAACCCTTTTTTATCTTTAATTTTAGGCAAACTAATCCAAAAGAGGTTAACTACCTGTCCTAGTTTAAAGGTAAACCAGCAGGAGGAATGAATCTAACTCACAAGCAGATTATAAGTCAGAATTACAGTTTAGTAA
>JAWWEU010000001.1:80035691-80089874 GCA_035583155.1 Acropternis orthonyx | reverse complement strand
GAGACAGAAGGTGATTCCTTTGAGGTGCAGGGTTGGTAGATGAAAGAAAAATTCCAAGATTTTAAACCCATAACACTACCTAATAACATTGTGTTGGGTAAAATGTACATTTTTAATTCAAAATTCTATTCACTCCTTTTCATTTGTTTTTCTCCCTAGTTTCTCACAACTATTATTGTAGTAATAATTGTTAATGTATTTCATATTACTGAAGATATGAATTTTTAATGTACTATCTGTATTGCATTATTCTTTATTATTGTATCATGTATTTAAGATTTTAAGTAAAAATTAAAAATTTTGTTACAGTGAGATATTTTCACCAGGGCCTGGCTCCTGGAATTCTCTTTGGGAGGCCCAGAAAATAGCACAGTTTCTAGTGTTAAAGGAGACAGACTTTTTCCTATTAGGATTTAGCTTCTACTAATGAAAATCTCTAAAATAAGTCTGGGGATCTAAGGGTGCCCATTTTTCTTTCTGTAGGCTATTAAAAACTCCAGAATGAGTAGCTCAGATGTGGATACAAAACTCCATCTGATCAGTTACATTAACCCCATTTCAAGTGATGGAAATTTACCACTGTCTGTTGTCTGATGGTCTTCTTGGAAGGGGTGATATAAATCCCATTCAAAACTCTACTCCACATTTTCAGGAGCAGTTCCAGCAGACAGCAAAAGGAATGAACAGAACACTTTGTGCACTGCAAGAGTTTGCAATTTTACCAATCTGAAAAGGTACTATCAATTTCAGAGTGGCACTGCTTGCCTTAGAAGTTATAAATTTTGAGATGCTCAGGATAACATTTTTAAGCAGGAACTTTTAAGGGGGTGCAATCTTTGCCAAAGATAGGGCATATCAAAAGATGCACTCACTCTACATAGCCTGTTGATAACCAGGAAACTCTTTGGAGTTTGAGAACAGGTATGAAAGGAATATCCAGCAGCTAACTGTCAAACAAGGAGTTTGTGTGGTGGCTAAACAAAAAAAAAATAAAAAGAGTTTTTTCCATAATGCTGTGTAAGAACACACTTGTGAGCACAGTGTGTTCTGCCTTCCATTATTTTACAGTACACACAACAGCTTCCTGGTACTCTTGCCCATGGGCCCCCCCCCCAGGTATGCTGATCAAGCAAACACAGGTTTTTGAACCATCTGCAGAGCATCTTCCACTGAGTTCACGCTGACAAACTGGTCTGCCTGACTCATTAACTTACTCGTGGTAGTTAGCCCTCGAGTCACTGATTTACTTTTCACACATCGTGTAGACACACTTGGTCATGATCCAGAAATGCATGGCTGTTCAAAATGTTCTGCGTTGGCACGACTCCCACTGCAGAGAGAAAATCCCTAGCCTTTTCAGTTGTGTAGGAACAAATGATTGTGACCCAAAGCTTTAGATCTAAATTAGACCTCAACTTAAAGAAGAATAACAGCAAACTTACTGCTTAGTTTCTTCTGTAACCTTAGAGAATATTTAGCAGTGTGACTTGCTTAACATGATGCTATATACTTGAGAGTCAGCAACATAAATTTATCTGAAGGCTCATTCAGAAGACACAGTCTGGTTGAAAGTCCAAAATGGTCCTACAAAAAAGCACTTGTTTTTTTCTGTTTCTCTCTCTCTCTCTTTTTTTTTTTTTTTGAGAAGTGGAGTGCCTTACTCTTAAAGGGCCTGGACAAGATTTGCTAGATTGCTGTTAATGCAGAGTGAAATTGAGGGCTATTTATAGCCCTTGTGGCTTTAACCAGCCATTGTGATTGAACCAGAGACCTTCCTAATTCATTCTTCATGATCCTATAGTTGTTTTTGTTTGACCTAATTATCTATGACTGCAGGTGTCAGCCTTTCTTAATGTGCTTGAATTGTGTGCTAGGAAAAAGCATCACAAGAGCTTTTTGAACATACAGTGTCCCAGACAGACAATCTATGAAGCCTTTTATTTGCTTGCCTGTTGTATCACTGGGGGTTTAAAAACTTTTCAAAGAAAAATAGGGTTTTTTTCAACCAAGCTTGGTGATTTCTGGGCAAGCTTGATGGTATAAGGCCTGTAACAGAAGATAGAGACACTTAGCATCTATTGTGTAGTAGGGTATTTAAAGGGAATAAATCATTAAAGCAGGCAAACTAAATTTACATAGCAACCATTGTGCAATGCTGGAAGGTGATTCTACCAAAAAAAACAGGGCCATTCTGTAAATCTGGGATAAATATGGAATTTCTACATGAGCAAGAAGGTCAGAATGTACAATGTTACATGGTCATCATCCGTATTAAAGATGTGGCTTGCAACATGGGATTGAAGAAGACAGGACAGTACTCTACCCAGAGTCATATAATGGGGTAAATGGTGAAATCACACTCAGCTCCACTCATGCCAAAATATGCTGTGTATATGGTAGGAGGGTAGCACCCAGCTTTTCTATTAGTCACTCACTGGAGAGATGAGGACTCAGGCTGTACTGTAGATATCTAAAGTGAAATCAGAAATCTTTGTTACATGGTCTCCCATTACTCTTTCTCTCTCTAATGTGCTCCCCCTTCTTTCATGATTAATCACTTGGTAGTGAGAAAGTACCATTCTCAGACAGCTTGCTTTTCCACATTTCTCAAAGTCATGGGGAAATTCTGCATGTCTATAAGGACACCTAAAACTTTACTGTGATCATTTCTGTTGAATCAAAATCTGGGAACCTTGGGCAAACATTCTGTTTAGGGTTAAGGTGAAGTACTTTCATGTATAATATAATTTCCTTGTATTTGTTTACTATGTATTTTATTATTCCTGTAGACTGTAGCAAAAAACCTTCCACCGAGGCACATCCTGTCCCTTAAACAATGTGAGACTGACTTGGCTTGTATGCAGCTTTTGCCAGTGGTTGCAGCAGCCAATCCTCACAAAATGCAGTAGCACATACTCTGACTCTTAGACAGCTTTTGTATGCTGTTTGGTTACTTATGATCCACCTACCACACTGGGAGGATGGAGGGGAGTGTATCCCCATTCTATTTATAAGTGCAAGCAAAATTCTGGTGTTAAATTCTGTTTTATCCCTTAGCACTTCTGCAGCTGTGTTCACCACCAGACAAACAAATCCATTAGTGATGTAGACAAACCAGCCCTTTGCAGCAGATATAGAATACGAGAATCCCTCTGTGGTAGCTGTCTCATTTTTCTAACAGGGCATATAGATGGTAAAGGTGCCTTCTGGGTTCAGCATTACCTTTTCAGAGTCAGGTACAGATTTTTTCCTGCTTACTGCTTCCCTAAATATCACCACCCCTCTGGCAACAAATGAGGAACATGGTGTTCCAGATACACTATGCATAATGCCTTCTAGTAAAAAGTTTGTTTGGATTCACCACTGCTGGTTCTGATTGTGTATCTATAGGGGCCCTCACCTGCCACTACTGGAGGGAACTAATGAAATGCAGCACAGGTCAACAAGAGGGAATGCACAGGCAGGTGCTTCAGCTGTCATATAAATTTTGTTTTGATATTCAAACTCACCAGGATCAGCCTCCTCTTTTGGAAAAAGAAACATCTGCTGTCACATTTGGGGTTTTTTTCTGAAGATATGAGTGCACTTTTGTAGCTCTACATCACAGCTACCACAGGGAAATAATTTTGTTGCTGGAGTTAACTGTAGAACTGTTTGTACCATATAGCAACCCCCCACGCATCCCAACTATTCTTTTTTGTCTTTGTCTACAGCATTGATAACTAGGTAAATCTATTACTCCAGACCACCATCACAAAGACTTTCCTGCTACTCAGCAAGATTTGGTTCTTACATCTACCTTTGGGGGAGAATCTAGTGACAGATTAATATGATTCTGCTGCTAAGAAGATAATACATACACTGCTGTAAATACAATTTTACCTAACTATGCTCCTTGCCACCATCTAGTGGGTGGATGGACATTTTCTTTATTCCTAAAAATTATTGGGTTATCTTTTGGGAGAAGGCACAGAAATACTTTGCGTATGTGCCATACCTCAAAGTGTTTTTCAAAAATAGCTTCTTTGCTAGCTGGTTCAATAATGAATGCATCTGCTACATGTTTTCATCATCAGTATACTGCTAGAAGTCAAATATAGTAAGTCTTTGCTCTGTATTTAGTTTACCAAAGCCATCTTTGAAAATCTCAGCCCACTGAAAACCCATAGGAATGTATGATTTTTTCAGACGGAGCAGTATTTCCCTAAACTTTGCTTTTACTTTTGTAACAAAATATATTGTATATGGACCAAACACGTGTATATACAAAGAGAAGAACTCAGTCATGATGTCTTACTTAAATTTACTTCTGACCTCAGCCAGTTAAAACTACTCTCTGGCTTTTCATACATTTTTGCATAAGTTTCCCTTCAGCTCTTCTGGACTTCTACTAAACTGAAAGCTTAACAAGACATAATTAAAAGTTGATGCAGCCTTAAGAACACACTTACTGTGCAAGAAAGTGTTTTGCTCTACTGTCCAGCCACAGTGCTGACCTCCTGTTACACTAACAAGCACTATCTCCCCTGCAGAAGATTTTCAGCTGGGTCTATCAATACAAATTCAGTCCTCTGAAATCATGGCTGTGTAATAGACATTGAGTTCCAAAAATCACAAAACTTCCACTCTCTTGTCATGAAGAAGATTAAAATCTCTACTGTCAAAGTCACAAAAACTGTACTGCACTATATCAATATAAGAGAAAAGAACAGCAGTATGGCCAATGCTCAGAACTGACAATTAAATTATCAGGGCATGGTTAAAAAACTGCTCTTATTCTGCTCCAAGCATTTTTCCAGAGCTATTTTCAGCACTCATTACAGTCACTCACTCATATATATATATATATTTCATACACTTTATTACATACACTTCATCTGTTCTGACCTACTGAAGATTCCTTATCCAGCCTTATTCATAGTGACAAGGATTTCCTCAAGTCTTCCAGGTGTTCTTAACAGACTTTCTCAATCATGAACTTAAGTGACTTTTGGAGACCTCCTATGAAAACTCTTTTCTTGCTAAGATACGACTCAATTATTACTAGTAACACATACTGTCAGATAACACTGAATGAATTCACAATGATTAGGCTTTCTCATGTTGAAAAACAAAAAATAAATAATTTGCTATAGTTTTAGCAGGCAAAACAAGATCTTCTTTCGAAATCTGAGATTCATCAACAACAAAAATGAAGTTGGTGTACACATCTAAAGAAAGCAATTTCCATAGAATCGCAGAATCACAGAATGGTTTGACTTGGAAGAGACCTTAATGATCACCTAGTTTCCAACTCCTTGCCATGGGCAGGGACACCTTCCATTAGATCAGGTTGCTCAAAGCCCCATCCAATACAACCTTGAACACTTCCAGGGATGGGGCAGACACAGCTTCCCTGGGCAATCTACTCCAGTGTCTCACCACTTTCATAGTGAAGAATTTCTTCCTAATATCTAACCTAAACCTACCCTCTTTCAGTTTAAAGCCATTCTCTCTTGCCCTTTCACTACATGCTCTTGCAAAAAGTCCCTCTCCAGCTTTCCTGTAAGCCTTTAGGCACTGGAAGGCTGCTCTAAGGTCTTCCTGGAGCCTTCTTTTCTTCAGCTGAACAACCCCAACTCCTCAACTTGCCTTCATAGGAGAGATGCTCCAACCCTCTGATCATCTTTGTGGCTCTCCCCTGGATTCACTCCAACAGGTCTACATTGTCCTTATCTTGGGGTCTCAGAGCTTGACACAGTACTCCTGGCAGGGTCTCATGAGAGTGGAATACAGGGAATTACCTCCCTCGAAGTGCTGTTCAAATTTTTTTTGATGCAGCCCAGCATACAGTTGGTGTTTTTGATGCTCTAGAACTCCCCTGAACCAAAACTTGTATGAAGTGACAGCAGTGCTGCCTTGGGAAGAGCTGAGAAGGCCTAAATGGATCATATATCTGTTCACAAGATCTAGATTTACCTGCAGAAAGCAGCTCCTCAAACAGCTCTTTTTGTAACAAACTGTTACTGTTGCTTCCATGCTTAAAGATTTAGAATATCACTCTTAACAATAATATTCATATGTATTTTTCTTTGCTGCTTATTAGAGAAATAGGTATAAGATGTATTCAAGTACATTTTATATGGCAGTTTGTCTATTTCAGTAGTTAACTTACCTAAGTCAAAAGTGAGAAAAAAATTAGTTAGATGTGACAACAATGCAGAAAATATCCTTTCCTATGAGAAACACCTTTTGAACTTGACAGATGGCTTAATGTGAGATCTCCACATACCTTCAACAGCAAAATAAACCAAATAAAGGTGGTAGTAAAAGTGGATGGCCAAGCGGATGGCCTAGAGTTATGTTATTTGCATGGGATTCTGAAAAATAGTTTTCAGTTTGAGGTGAGAATCCACAGTAAACTAATAAAGTTAGTGTCATTAGTCTTTACTTGTGGGCACACATGGGAATTTAGAGCAAGAGGAAAGTTAGCCATTGGAAAAAAACCTCCTCCCTTCATCCACATCTTCCTTTTCCTTTCCTCGTTGGACAATCAAGACTGTAAGCAGGAAAGGGTAGTCCTGCACTGATAAAAATCAAACTGAAACTAGGGAATTTATTGCTCATCTGTCAGTGTTAAGATTGATGCAATGATGTGTGAAGGTCGTGCACATGAATGGTGCCAGAAGCTTCACTGCTCAAGAAGCTGAAATCCCTTTTCCAAAACTATTGAGGGTACAACAGCATGAGCAGCTACTGATACAACCATATCAGTATATTTTGTCCCTATACAATCTTAACAAATCATTTACTGTCTACCATTCAGAAGAAGCCTGCAGCCTTTTAAAAAATGTTTTAGAAATTCTTTCTCAATGTTGTTTGATTTTATTTTTTTAATTATTTCCAAGATGGATAAATGCTTAAAATAAATCCCATCCTGTATGAACCAGCTTTAACGTACTACTTAAAGGATTTGATACAGATCATGATGTACCATTCCAGAATGAGGCTAAACCTAAACATAAAATAATGGTTCCTGAAGGAATTTTAAAATCAATTACATGAGCACAAGTGATTTGCACAAAATTTTTTTTGTTATTATGCCAGTCCACAGATATTAATCTTTTGCCACATATTTATGGGAACACAACTGCATGAAAACAAATGTTTAAAAATTCATGTTATAGAACTTTCTGGTACAACATAGTTGAAATTATTGTCTGCTATTAATATTGTCTTGGGTCTTAATTTTTTGTTCTTCTTATTCTGCTTTTCCCTTCTTTCTCAATCCACTAAATAGAGGAGATACAACTCTTATTCATGTTTCCGTATATCATTTGACTACTGCCCAGTTTTTCTGGACAATGTGATATGTTAATAAAACACACAAATAAAGTAAAATATTTTCAAGTACATTTTCAGAATATGGAGTTCCAGTATCAGCTCTCATAAAATCCAGAATTTAAGAGTAGTAATACAGCTATATCCATGTCTTGTTATTTTACACCAAACAGGTTTAGTGGTCTTGTATTAGACTCCTTACACTTAGTTCTGCTATTAGTGAACACCTTAATAGTCTTGTAGGGACAGAAAATTTCTCCCTTTGGATTAATTTGCTCCTTTATAAATGTTTGTTTGTTAAAGCTACACAAGCGTATTTCCTGACGTCTCTCTATAGTGTTGTACAAGGGATAATTTAGCCAAGACAATACAGCACAGAATCTTGTAACACACCAGACTGTTGGCATTGGAGGTTAGGGGCGTGGCATCACTAGGGCTTGATCCCGTGAAACAACACACTTGCTCAGAAACAGCTGATATCTTGCAAAATGGTTTTCAAACTAATTGTATTTGGAAAATGGAGCTGTGGAAGATGATATGAATGTCTGTAAACAGTAGCTATGCCCACAGTTTCTACCTGGCTTCAGTCTTCTCCACTGAAGTGTTGATCTGTTTTCATGTAACTACTGCCACTGCAGTCAACACATACAATTTAAGAGCACTTAGCACTTTTCAGAACTGGGTCCTCAAGCAGATACTGAAAAAGCGTATAAGTGCTGCAAATGCATGTGGGTTGTCAAGTGTTCTTTAAAGCCACAGATATATCTAATAAAAAGAACTAATGCCTGCTATGTTCGATCATTTTGTAGCATGCAGGCCACTGCATCTGTGGAAAAATGTCTTGATGTTTCTGAGTCACTTGGAAGGGAAAAAACAAAAGTAAGAAACAAGAGTAGAAATGTCCTTTCACCAAAATGCGGCCAAGACATTTCTTATGTCTTTTGATTCTGCCTGAAGGTTTGTATGGAAAGTTCAAAAAGACAAACTTGCTGAAATCTCTCCATGTACTTGCCTCAGGGAGTGGGACTGGAGTGCATTGTTGGTATTTTTACTCCCAATTTGCAGACTGGAGCCATTTCTTCTTCTTCTTTTTAACATTTATTAGATTTATTTTTGATGTGTTTAAAAAGAGAGTGAGAAAAGAGGTGGTAAGGTTTTTCTATCTTTTTCTTTCTCAGTAAATCAAACTAATAATTGCAAGAGATGCTTATTATTAGGGAGGCCTTGATTTGTGATGCACTGGGCCATCTATCTTTTGCTGTAGTTACAAGAACAACCCGCTATGGGTAAGCCAACATGTATGATCCTGTGGGCCATCAACTTTTTTGCAGCCACATTGCTACTCTGACATACCCTGGGGTAGGTGCAAGCAAGTTAACCCTTCAGTGAAGTTATTTTTCCTATATGATCCTATTGCAGAATCTATCACAACCCAACAATTCCAGAATTGATTTGCTGGCAGCCAAGCCCTGGGGCTTGGAATGTAAATAAAACTCAGAATGAAAGTGATGTGCACTGCAGCAGTCAACACTGAGTGCAGGTACTTCATCAATTGACCTGATTTCGGGAAAATCTGCTTGCAGCCTTGAAACTTGCTTGCAATTACAATTTTTGCAATAAAATATTAGTCTCCATGGTAATGAGAAGTGCTTTACTAACTTATTTAGGAAAAAAAAAAAAAAACACATGAGGATATGACAGTATCTCTGAGAAAATGAAATTTTCAGTATTATTTCACAGTTGGATGGCTTCGTGCAGACTTGTCAACAGATTAGTAGCATTCTGCCCATTTTATATATGGAAAAACAGAGTAATTAATAGCCCCCAGGCCTTCCTTGCAAAAAGGAGATTTAATGAGCTATGTAACAGTTTCAGAACGAAGAGCACATAAATAGTTTGCCTGTGTCCGTGCAAAAAACATCACCAATGGAAGAATGGTACCACCTCACTCCCTATAAGATCTACCAGATTTTATTAGACAAATGTTGCTCTACCCATTTAATTGTTGCAAAATTGTGGGGCACAAATGATCTCTTTGGGGCAGGAATTCTGCCTTTCCTATGTTCTTTTGTAATATCTATCACAACGGTAGTCTGACCAACAGGCCCTAGCTTACTGGGTGGGTGGGGGAAATAACTGGCCTAGTAGGCAACAGAATAAGAAAAACCTGTCAGTACAAAGCCAGGTGCTCAACAGACAACATATTATTCAGATCAACTTATGGAGAAGGGGCTGTTTCAGGAGCCACATGAACAGGCTTCCTTTGGTGGTTGTGAAATCTTTCTGAATAACATCCTCACAGGAAAGAGACAGAATATTGGGCAAAAATCTTCAAGGCTGGGAACCAGAGGACTGAAGTCATGGTGGGGAGAGAGAAAAGAATCATCTTTTTTCTCTCTAGCTAGCAGGTCAGAGAGAGAGGCACAGAATTCGGGCTGTGGCAGTCCACCCAGGGGTGTCCTATCAACTCTACTTTCCAGTGGACAAGAGGTCTTCTAGAAGAAAAATAGTTAATTGAAAAACTGTTTTTCCTAAGATGGAGGAATCTTGGACGGGCAGGAGAGGAAGAGTACAGTTGTGTCCTACGAAACTGTTGGGGATTTACCTTTCTTCTGTCAGCTCAGCTAAAGTTTTTCTGAAACCTCAGAATTTCTCACAGGAAGAAAAACACTATGTTATAACAAGCTCTGTTGGGTTCTGTTTCTTGTTCTTGCCATTGAATTACTGTGCAATCATGGATAGGAGACTTTATCTCATTATTCCTCAGGTTTTCCACCTCTAAAGCAAGATGTTTTCCTTTGCCTCTAGATGAAAACAAGATAAACTACTGCTTCTTAAATTTCTTATACAGCCATAATTACCCCTGAGCAAGAAGGAAAAGAAAGAAAAATGTTATTTACAGATCACAGCTGGAAATTATCTAAAAGTAGCCACTCTAACTACATTGCACAGTAACTCATATGGCTTAAACATCTCAGTGCTTTCTTGAGTAGACACTAAAAATGCAAGCATTACTATATGATCTCATGCTTCTAGCCACAGCTGCATGAAATAAAATTATTTTAATAAGAATAAAAATTTAATTTCACAAATACAAGTAACAAGAAAAGTTTAAAACCATTCTGCATTTTATGGCAGTGTTACTGTCTGATGTCCTGGACTGTAGTCTGATATTGTCTAATGGCTGCCTGTTGGATCATGCTGCTTGCCAGCCACACCTCAAACGCTGATGCAGTTTTAAGATCATTCAATAAAGATTTTGATTTAGGAGTTATAAACTGGGTTAATATGATTCATATACTATTAACATCTCTCTTTTTTTCATGATATTATAGAGTGCTTCGTGGTATATATTTCCCTGGAGTTCTCTTATCTTCTAGGGTTAGCTTCAAAGATCCCTTTTTTCCTCCTACTTTTTAAATACAGGCCTTGGTCATGGAGTTCTTTACATGTGGATGAACTTTCAGAATTTGATGGAACCCATTGTTAGGTAAGCTGGTCTGTGAAAATGAAATAAAAGGTTAGACACATAGTTGAAAAGTTAAAAATAGCAGGAAAACGTACAGGCCCCAATTCATTCTTTCTTGTGCCTCACATAATTTCATACTAGTCAGTACAAAATTCATTATCTGGCTGATTTACCACATTCAACACTATATTTCACTTAGGCAAATGACTACGTGAGTGCAAAATAGAGGTCCAATTTCACAACATTAAGTAATTCAGGAAAAGGTAAATAATTTTTCAGGTGCTCTGATCATGGTTTCAAATGCTTTTCAAGAGAAGCTACTTTAGATGCTGTTGGGTTTTTGCAGTAGATTATAATTTTCCTAATCTGTTAATACATTGCCCAATACAATTTCATATAGTGTGCAGTACAGTTCCAATCAAATTAACCTTAGGACAGATACAGCAGTCTTTAAAAGTACCTCTTTTTATTTATATTTGTATATGTGTGTTTGTAGTTAAAAGACTGTTTACAAATTGATTCTGACAGCAGAGATGCTTGTACATCCTTTTGATTAGGATAATGCAACTTTAAAATTTAAAACTTGGAAATATTTTTAAATCATAACATGACCACATGCAATAATTCTGACTATGTCTCCAGTCTTTTCCTCGTACATTTTGAAACAATTTTAGGAAGGGAACTGGAGTACCTTTGGATATTATTTAGGAGTTCCACTTTCCATTTAAATTTTCTTTTTTTTTATCTTCTGCTTCTTTGTGTCAAGTATAGATAGTTACTTTAATTTGAATGTCTAGCAAATAGAGGGTGCATTTTCTCTAACATAACAAAAGCTAGGCAGATGCACAGAGTGAAGTAGTTCAGTTTAATGTTGAACTTGAAATGAGTTGGCATAACTGCATTGGTACCTTCCTTGAAAGGCTTAGGTTGATTATTGATAGATGGCTCTGTATTTGTCCTATAAAAGCTAAAGTATAGCTTTTACTATGTCTAAAATACTGTAGTGAGAAGTAGTGATGAGGATTCTTATGGTTTCGAGAACAACAGAATAGCAGAATCTTTGTTATTCAGAAGTGTTTGACCTGCAACATTTTCATTTTATATTGACAAGAACACATTCCATAACCACCTGTATAGCAAAGTGTAATTCTCGCTTTCAGAATCAACTGTTTTTAAAATATATTTCTTATCTACCTGTTTAGAGGTGGGAGAGTATGTGATTAAATGTATAATAAATATAAAAAACAAAAGTGTATATAAATATATACTTTAACATGTTAAGATTGCAAACCATAAGCTTCAAATCTACCCAAGCATTTTAGTAGCAACAGAATGTTGGTCACTGTTGGTCAATGGACCTGCTCATTCTCAACCAGTGAGCAAGGATATGTCTACAGAACCAGGGCTAATGGATTCAATTCTTCACTGAAAACCTCAGTTCTAAGGAAAATAAAGTTGTGGGGTCTATCTGTCAATCCTCTTCTAATAACTTCTGTACCATTTATTCCAGAGTTATCAAAGTACTGGAGCCTCAAGCATGTTCAGTTCCTGCATGTTTCATAAAGAAGCCCATAATGGTTGTGTAAATGACAGCAACCTTACAGACACTCAAAGAGCCACTCAGCTGTCACAAATTCTGCGAGGCTGGCCAGGAAGTCTGAGCAGGCTGTTCACCAGGGAACACTCTCAGAGCTCTGGTCAGTCATAGAATAAAGCAAACCTGAAAAAAGTGGCAAGACAAAAAGCAAAGTGAGGAATATCAAGGGATCTTAATGAAAATTACTTATATGGGTCATGAGGGGAACTGCAGTTAGTAAAGCAAGGAGGTGTAGGAATATGAGACACAGAAAAAACAGGAAACAAGCTCCATTCATTACACTCCTGCAGCAACAATCTTGTTTAATTTCTGTTTCACTAGTACTTTGGTTTTATGACTTATGATTGATCAACACTGCAACTGCAACAGACACATTAGTTTGCCTGTCTCTACATATGCATATGTGTGTGTATAAACACACACACGTACAATACATGGCATACAAAACAAGCTACCTAAGACATTCTGCTACTTAAAATGCCTCATAGCAGAGTAATTACTGGGACACCAGCTGTCTGGAGGAGGAGGCCACTGAAACACTATTAACAATAATAGTGCAAATATGCATATTATTTATGAAAATATTTGCATGTATAGTGCCTGTGCATGCCCCGACCATGTAACAGGTAGTGACCTACCTACAGCCACAAACAGTTGCCCTCAACGGTGACTGCCATATTTATGATAGCAAAATCGAGGCCATGGAGAAGATGCAGCTGTTCCAAAAACAACTGTGACAGCAACTGACAGCCTTTTTAAGCTTCTGAAATGTTTTGGTTGAATCCCACATTACCACAGTCCCTGACATTTTATTCTCTTGTCTGCAAAGTCACTGCGATACTGGCAAATGCTGATCCCTTGAAATATGACATTTTTTGCACACTCCTTTCTTACAAGGGAAAGGCTGGCCTTTGTGCAGATCTGCAATGGCAGGCTGCTAAAAATAAGGATGCAATAGCCACTTAGGCAGATCAATTTAGCATGCTGAGAAAACTACAGAGTGAGGAGATACTCTGTTCATACACATAACCCTCCCAGAAACGAAAGATTGGGGGGAAAAAAGGCAGCATTGTATTTAGGAACCGTTTCAAATTGAAGTACTATAATAACCCCCTGAAGAAGCAGACTGGAGATAAATTATGCAACTGTAGCTGATTTGAATCAGATTTTGAGGGAACTAGGGAACTCTCCAGAACAGGTATTTGCTCTGCAGTTCTTCATGTTAATTAAAACAGAACAGAAGGTCATCATAATAGCTGCTATACTATTAAAAGCAAAATAACAAAACCCCAAGAAAAAGGCTTATTTCAAAATAGAAAATAATGGGCAGGAGGACCTTTGCATATGTTGACTAGTTCATAAGAAAATGTTAATCACTATTGTTGTATTGACATAAGTGGTGATGAGGTGATTTATACCATCTGTGCATCTGTGTGGAAATATATGTATGTGATCAGAACTGATGATATCAGCAGACTTTCACTGAACAAATGAAATTCTAGCATTAAAGCACAGAACAAGGATGTGCAGATGTATAAGAAATGCGAGCAAAGGCGCTACTAAGACGAGTATGTGATGTATTTATTTCTACTAATGGTCCGTTCACATCAGGAAATGTGATAAACTCACTACAGAACAAAATGTAGCACAGAAATGTCAAAGTGACTGAACTACTACAAGTCTAGCAATTGTCACAGTGAGTCTGGTGAGGCTAATCTCAACCTTGATTCACAGAACTTTACATATATTTACATATGCTTAAATGAAAAAAATTACATATGTGCAAATTCAAGCATGAATTGAAATTTCATTTACTTCATTAGAAGTTACAGAAGATACCATTAAACACATGATAGACCATCTTCCCTAACTAAGGGATTTCTTGCTAAATTGGACCCCTCTCTTTTGATTTGGGGCCCTTCCATTAGCAAACAGAAATTAAAAAGTCTATAAATATTGTGATCTCTGGAAGATTGTTGAATTTGAGGATTCTTGTTGACAAGAATTTCACTTTATAATACATATTTTTGGTGGTTTGGGGGGTGGAAGTTCAAACAGTAAGAAAATGTCAGGAAACAGACATCAACCATCATGAACTAGTATGGCAAACTGGCTATTTTTAGGAAGTGATATAAATCTCAATGCTTTGAATTGTAGGAGCAGAAACCTAGAAACCATGTTTTTGCTGATTATCTCACATTTTATCTGGCACTTATAAGGCAAAAT
The DNA here is from genome assembly GCA_035583155.1 of Acropternis orthonyx. NCBI lineage: Eukaryota > Metazoa > Chordata > Aves > Passeriformes > Rhinocryptidae > Acropternis > Acropternis orthonyx. Next base: position 80,075,262 of record JAWWEU010000001.1, on the reverse strand, counting down.
GTACCCCAAAAGTCATAAAGACATCTTTTACCTCGATCGTTTTATGATGGCAAATTATAAAACACAAAGCTTCCTGATTGCGCCCACTTAGACCACTAAGCTGGGGACAAGGCCAGAACAGACAAGACAACTTTAAAGTACAAGGCTCAATTTACTGGTTTGCAGGTCTTTGTGTGTTTAGCTCTTGTAACACAGGGACCAGAAGTTTGCAGTCGGTGAACAGAGCTTTCCGTGCTTGATGACAGCAGGTCACCAGCTTTCCACCGCTTCACAATCAAGAAGTACCTCGGATGCTGTGTGGTAGCTGTTAAGCACAAGTTACAGGCTGCCATCTCAAAAGCAGGAGCTTCACGTATATAGCTGAACACCATACAGGGCTGGCAATTGTGCTGGCTCAGCTACTCCCTCGCAGGCTGAGCTGCCTGTGTTGCAGCAGATGCTAGTCCTAAGCAGGTGTCAGCAGACAGGTTTAGGGGTGGCAGCCACCGGAGCCCTCCCAAAGCAGCGTTTCCACTGCACAGTTGACGCCTCTAAGAAGCCACGAAATAACGCTGTTAATTTGACACTTGATAATGCAAATATCTCAAAAATCCCACTCCAAACTGTGTGTCGCTGCCTGGCACAGCTCCAAGGTTTCTCATCCAATTTCAGCGTATAAAGATTTTTAATGGGGTTTTTCGAGGGAAGCTTCTGCCGAACACTTGGCGTTAACAGTTCAGTGTTTAACCACATCTCCTTTCTCGGGGAAATCGCGATGACGAGATGCACAAATTTAAGCACACCTGACACGGCCTTTTTGTTGCCTCCTTACACAGTACCTGTCCCGCGGGGAGCACCGGCACCAAACCCCGCAGGGACAAGGGCAGGAGTAGGGACAGAGCTGGGCGGCGGCGGCAGCCCGCCCGGCCGGCACCTTTGTGCGAGGCGCGGAGTTCGGGAGGGAGGGAGAGCAGGAGAGAGGGAAGAAGGGAGGGCAGGAGAGCGGGACCCGCCCAGCACCGGCCCCGCCGCCCCGCGAGTGCTGCCCCGGGCCCGCCCCCGGCCCCGGCCCCCGCGCGTCACGGCCGCGGTAGCCAATGGGCGGTGCCAGGGGGCGGGGCGGTGCGGGGCGGCGGCCAATGGGCGAGGGGCAAGGTCCGGGGCGGGGCCACCGCCGCCCCTCCCACGGCGGGCGCTCCGGGCCGGGCGCGCCGGGCGGGCGGGAGAGTTTCGGAGCCGGGAGGGCGATGCCGGGCGGGATCTGCGTCCCCGCAGGTAACGCCGCGCCGGGGGCCGGGGGTTCGCCCGTGCCCCGCTCACGGCGGGACCGGCCCGGGGAGGGAGGGCTGAGGGCCGGCCGAGACGGGCCACCCCGTACGGCGGAGCAGCCGCCGCCACCAGGACAAAAGGGGAGCGGCGAGCGGGGCAGGGCCGGCCGAACTCCCGGAGCAGCCTCGCCCCTTGCCCCGCTCCCAGCGCTGCCTCCCCGAGCCGGCTCCTGCCCCCGGACCGCCCGCCCGGGGCGCCCCCAAGTTCGTGGGGCTGCGCGGGCGGCCAGGGCGCCCCTCGGTGCGAGCCGTGCCCGCCGGGGGATGCCGCGGTCGGGGCCGGCGCTCTCCGGGGCGGGGAGAGCTCCTCTCCCCGGGCAGGGCGGCGGGAAGCTCCCGCCCGGCCGCCCTCCCTGCTTGCCGCCGGTGGGTGCGCGGGTCGGGGGGCGGGGGCGGCCCCTCGGCGGGGCTCGGGCCGCCCGTGGGCACCGCGCTGCCCCGGGAAGGGACACCCCCACGGCGGGGAGGGGGCTGGCGGGCACTGTGCCTCGGGTAAATAGAGCAAGCGTAATTGGAGAAACTTTCAGGGCGAAACCAATTTTGAGCAGATTAAATATTTTAATTGCGCGGCGGGCACCGATGCTGTATCGGTGCTGTCTGGAGCAGTGCGGGGTACTTCCCTCGGCTTGCAGCCACGTTTTCCGTCTTTGTTTCCGTCAAACTAAGAGCGCAAGGGTGAACTACTTTGAGAAAAGGTTTTGCTCTTAAAGCAGCTGCTTTGCCCGGCCTCGGAGCTGCAGCCTCTCAGGCTGCACAGCCCCAGCTTACTGACTTTATCTAAATTTGGGAGCACCGCTGTATGGTCCCCAGAGCGAGGAGGGGCACTGGTGTGACAGGGAGTACCGCCTCTCCCTCTGCGTGTGTCTGTGCAGGAACTGGGAATACACGGAGACTGGAATGTAGTGTTGCAAAAAGAAAGCTACAGAGCAATTGCCATAGCTGCTCTAATGGTCAAGTCTGTTCCAGAAGCCAAAAGACTGGAGCTTTTTTTCTAAGATCATATAATGACATTAAATGCAATGCTTTCAGGGGTACACGGAAGCTTTTTTTCTGGATTGTATGAAGATATTAAATGCAATGTTTTCAGCAGTGCAGCGGTTGATTTAAAAAGCAAATAAATAAAAAGAAACTGGTATATGTGCCTGTGATTCTTGGACTTACAAAGAAAAATTTCATATTCTGCCCTGCTTTTACTGCAGTTTTCCATTCATAGCCTCCTCCCCTTGCCGTTTATACCACCACTTGAAAATTAAGACCACTCACAGTAGTGTCAGAACACCAGAGAAGCAGAGACAGAATAGCAATCCAGGCAGAAGGCTGGCTTTGGAGCATCAAAAGAGACCCTTCCAAGAAAACGTGGCTCATGAGAGTAAACCTCCAGCCTTAGTACCTCCACACTGATGGATTGCTCAGTGTGTTTGGATTGAAGGGTCTTTTTCATCTACCTCAACAACCTAATGAGCCCATGAATACAGTGTGGAATTCAGCCTGTACTTGAGATGTGCAGAGTGAACACTAGTCCAGGCTTAATTTTATGAGTCTTGTTGTCTTATTGTTTGAATTGTTGAGATTTAGGGCCTAGTCCATTAACTGCTATCTCTATATGTCTATCTGTGATGTTTGTGTGATTTCCTTTCATGGGGGAGTGTGTGAGACTAGATCTCTTAATTTGATTAACAGAAGAGAGTGGAGCTCTTTTGGCAATTCATGATGTTTGCTTTTCACACGCAGAAGGAAATTATAATGCTTATCATCCTTTACAGAACTTCATAAATGCTTCACAGTCCCCATGATACCTCTGTTTTTATTACTTGAAAAGAACAGTAAGAAACAGAAAAAACAGTGATTTGCTCTAGGTTTTAGAATTCACATGTGCTGGAGCTATAAGTTAGAATCTAAGAATTTCTTGTGTTTATCTTTGTGCTCCAACAGTGAGAAGCTCTGCCTTCACTTCCCCATTGGAAGTACAAAATTATGTTTAGGAATGTTTCAGTAATTGTGAAATGCATTGAGAAAAAAAATGTAAGGTGGTGTGGAATTTCATACAACTTTCTCCTCTCCCAACCCAACTCTCCATTTTTAAATTCTTTTTTAGTGAAATGCAACTGTAATTATGCATTTGTATGTATTTCTTTCAGATTTTCAACCAGCATAATGCTGAAGTTCTCCACTTGGAACAAGCATTTTGCAGAATGGCACAAGCAGAACCTAATCTGGACCATGATGTATCATGGCTCCTCCTTCCATCATACTGGGCTAAAGTGGTTGTGGCTTTAATTTCCTTCCTCTGTTTTGCTAACAGTTATGATGGAGATTTTGTCTTTGATGATTCTGAAGCCATCATCAATAATAAGGTTTGTCTCTCTTCTTTCGCTCATGTTCTTTGGCATAAATCATCATAGGAATAAAAAAAAATAAAAATGCAAGAGTTGATCTGAGTATGCCCAAAGTTTCAGTCTAGTAAAGAGCTTCCTTCTGATATTTTTTCTTTTTACTTCATTTTTCTATTTTGTGTTATCAGGTATTTTTTCAAGTAAGCCTTATTTACAGCTGACAAACAAGCTGTGCAGCACTGCTCTACCAAAAACCTAGAAGCCTAAGTCTGCTTAATAAAATCTTATTTCTAAAGCTATTTCAATAACAAGACTTGAGTTCTAATACACGAACAAAGAAGTGCCCCTCCCCCACCTCAGAATGTGTCCCCTTTCATTCTTTTGCAAGTAAGATGCTCTGCTTAATGAGTGTTGATATCTGGTCGAGGGGAAGGGAGCTCTTTTTGCCATTCCAAATAGACTTTCCCTGCTTATCATCTAATAAAGCTTTACCTAGGGTTGCAGCAACTTTGGATATGATGTTTAGTAAGGCTTATTCACAGGGCACTTGTACATTAAGACTGCCTATGGGTCTAATTTCATGCTCATTTCTAAGTCAGTGAGAGTGTGCAATAGACTTTTCTGATAGCCATTGATACTAATAGACTTCTTTCACTATCTCCTGAGAGTCACAGATGAATAGGCCCAGTGAAACAAACTTACTCTGGTTGCAAGTTGTGTAATGTGTCACTAAGCTGTTGTAGGGTGCAATGGGTCTACACCTGTGGTTTGTACCATGAAAATGTTACAGTAGCAAGCAAAGCTTCCTTTTCCTATGCTTCCCCACTTAAAGTTCCTGTGACAACAGGATTTTTTTTTTTAATAGAGGCAGAGTATTCTTGTGCTCTATTTTAAAACTGATCATACATGCAATGAACAGTCCTTGAAATGCTTAGAAAGTAACATGTGACTGAAGCAAACCTCTAGCTGAGATTCTTTTGACTTTGAGGAGTTGAGTGTCTTCAATTGCTGAGAAGCTTCATAGCATGACATGTAGCAGTGAGTGAGCCTATATCCATGGATGGGTCTTGGTGTTCTGGAGGGTACTTGTTAAATGTTTAGAAAGAGAAGCACAAGGTAAAAGTAATCACATTCATCTGTTTGTTCTGTTTTCCTGAAGCCATGGGGCTACAAGGAGGATAATCTGGAGACTCATACCACAAGAGGAATGCAATTCACTTTTTTTTTTTTGCCTTGCACAAGATTTGGAGGCAACTTATCACAATGTGCCTTCTAGAATCATGCAGAATTACTGTTTCCTTAGCCAAATTTCTATTATGCATGTGTAAGTCATCATGCCTTCAGTTATAAATGTATGGGGGGAAAGTATGTCTTTCAACTTGGAAATAAATCTCAAAGCTTTCAGGAGAATACTGTATACAAATTAAGAACCTGCAGTGTTGCTGTTTTGGGTTTTTTTAAGAAGTAGTGTGTTTTAGATTGCACAGCTCCTGGCAATGTTTCATTCTGCAAAGTTTTATTTGGGATCTATGTATAATATTTCCTGAAAGAATGAACAAAGGACTGAGGTTGAAACAAGGCAGGTTGTTTTGTTAATGTGAGATTTCTACACTTGTAATCTCTTTCCATTTCTTACAGTCTTTACTTTCAAAACGTTTCAATTTATCCACGCAACACAACAACCTGCACCAGAATTCAAGCTGTTGGCAATGCTGAGACATTCAACCAACTGCTTAAATAAATTAATTTGTACCTAGTCTGTGTGTTTGAAAAACTGTGAGGCTGATTCCATTTTTCACATCAAAATCCTCTGTTATTCCCTAGATATTAATTGAGGGGTTTGTGACAATATCACTTTAACGTAGCGATCATATGAACATATGGAAATACAAAATCCACAAGAAAAATGCAGAGACAATGAGTTAACTAGTTTAATGGGGAGGGAGATTATCTAGCAATGGCACAGTTTATTGAACAAAGCATAGCATATTTGATCCCTATTCAATAGGAGAAACAGCAGTTGAAATAATTTTGTGGATTTACTGAGCATTACTACACCAGTATTTTCTTGGTACCACACAGTGCCCTTTTTGTTAATTTACTAGCTGCCATTACCCCAATCTTTCAATTTTTATTTTTTTTTAGTGAAAGATACACTGTTAGTTGACCTCATGACTATTGTATCATGGAACATTCTGTTACTAGATTTTATTAGAGTTGAAGGCTGTTTTCCAGATGCTTTCTTGTCATTTTAGGCAGCATTTTAACTGGTACACGACAATGACTTTTGTCTTTATTTATTTACTAGCTTGGCAAGACAAACAGTTTGATTAGGCAGAGCTTCAGACACAATATGTCATTTCCATAAGCCCCTATATAGAAAAACTGACCTTTCGTCAAGTCTAGAACTCTGCTGTCTGTAAGCTGCTGCTAATCAAATATTTAGAGATTCTTTGATATCTGCTTGTGGTATCTGCTTGTGGTAAGGAGGAAATCATACATAGCTTTTAAACAACTGAGTCTCTTAGAGGAAATCATTCCTATTTTAGGGTAAGTCCACCGAGTAGGAAAATTAGTGTAAGAAACTTTCTCACAGAATTTGGATACAAGAGCAAGATACATGAATGAAGATGTTTAGGTCATATGGAAGTGTAATCTAATTGCTAAGTAATTCCATGCACTCAGCTTTTCCTGCATTCTTCCAATGGAAGACAAAAGATGACTGATTATAGCAGAAAGGGAAATCAAGCCCTGTACATCTCAAATATATTTCCCGTCTCAAGTTAGTGAAGACCATCTGTGACATACTTTTAGATTTTTTTTTACTGTAAAAGTCTCTTTCTCATAGTCCTTTTCTCTGGCAAATGTACATAAAGAGCAGTGCTGCTGGTTTGAAAAACAGTCTGAGGGCCACACCACCCTCTGACAACTGTCCCCTGCAGAGTACAAAGACTTCAATAGGTGTTGGTGCACATCCCTGTCCCAACTTGCCCCTGGAAAACCAGGCTGTATTGATTTAGTGAGCTGCTGGTTGAGTGCACTCTACTCCGAGAGTCAAATTATGACCTTTAGGGTTTGTGCATACCAGTGAGAAATGTAACAGGAATTTAGGTGCCTAAGGCTAAAATTGCGGTCCTGGGAGAAGAAAGAAATTTTTAGCTATTACTTGGCAGTAGAAACATCTGTGAGAGAGTGAAGAACCTTTTCACCTTGATAATTCTTAAGCCCAAATAGGATCCCCCATGAGTCTTGATTTCTTAAGTTTCCCTGAGAGTGCCTTAACTGACAGCTGCAGTATAGGACTTTTCAGCAGTTTTATCCCTGCTCTCTTTTCTGAGTATTGATGAGTAACATGTTGGAGAACACTTCGTTTCATTGGGCAGTGTGCTAAGAATTTTATCTTACTTCCCCTTGCCTACTTTTTTAATCAGTTGTCTAATACTGGCCAAGTTTGATCAACTGACAGAAATAATCTCTTCTTGGATTTTTATTTTTTTTTTATTTTAATTTTTGGAGGGATGAAAGAATATGTTGAGAGAAGCAAGAAAAAATAAGTAATTTTAGGTTCAGTTTAGAAGCAACCAGTCACCAGGGTCAGAAGGTGGGGTAGAGTAACTGTTGATTACAGGTGTAATACTAGCTAGTACAGTTTTCTTCTTAGGTTCTGCCTCAAGTGTCTTTATGCTGCATGTTTGCTATAGCATAAATTGGTATTTAATTGCACCAGGGAAGTGGAGAAAAGGGGCAAGTGTATGTTACTTTGAGCTTCCATGCTTGTCCTCATAGAAAACTGAGGCAGGTGCTACCAAGATCCTGATTTTTCCTCTCCGAAATGTATGCTTTCCATTCAATAGCCTACATTGTTTGGACTTTTTCATTATTAACATGGCTTTGAGATAAAAGAAAAAAGTGGACTTTTCTTTTGCAGTGTTTTTTTTTTTTTTTAATAGACCCCCTATTGCACTCCAAATTAAAATAATTCATTACTTTTCTGTCTTTCACTTTTAGTCTTTTAGAGCAGTATATAGAGATGTTGATTCATGATTTCATGTATTAAGAAATAATAATGAAAAAAAGCAATTTGAATAGTGTCCTAAGCAAAGTAAGGCTTCAAAAATTGTTGGTTTCTATCTTTAGTCGTCTCGCTTTTATGCTTTCTTTAGCAGCTGTGCTACTGACACTGGTAAAAGTATAACTATTTGCAGCAGTTTGTAGTTGGCCTGCTTCATGAGATAACCTAGACCTAAAATCAAAGGCTTTTTACAAAATTGTAAGGTAAAGAGGTTTATGTGCTGCATATCTCAGCTGTTGACCAGATTATAAACCGATGTGAATATGCATAGCTCTAAATTTGACATAGTTACGCCTGCTCACAGAATCCAAGATCAGGGCCTTTGTAATGACAGGCATTCAAGATGTGACCTGCACTGCCAACTTGGGTACCTTGTCAAATGTCGGTAGTGAGCCAACAAAACTCCTGCTATGTCTCTGTTAGTATGAGCTTGTATTAGTTGGAACTTCGCTGTGCTTTAGCTGCTTTGAACAAAGGAGAAATGTTAAGAATCTGGTAATTTATGATGTTTCCTTTCAGGACCTCAGGGCAGAAACCCCACTTGGTGACCTGTGGTATCATGACTTTTGGGGTAGCAAACTCAGCAGCAATACCAGCCATAAGTCATATCGACCACTAACTGTCCTAACTTTCAGGTGAGACTTGTCTTTTTGCTCGAGGTCTGAATGCCTTTTGATTTTAGGGAGGAGGCAACAGAAAAGCAGAGAAACAAAGTATCTGGAGGGTAGTTGGACACCCTCCCTAGACAGGATTTTCCTGTTCTGTACCTTAATCTCAAACTGAGTTTTAATTTTCCATTTGTTCCTTTAATAACATATACATTATTTTGACATTCTGTATTTCTATGTGCCTGTCAGAGATTTTTATCTTATGCTCTTATATAGCTGGTACTAGGGGCAGCGTAGTTTAGTATGTAGGTCACATCATCAAAAAACTGCCACTTACACTGCTATTGTAGTTTCTGTTCTCTGCTTTCCTGCTACCTGTCAAATGGTTTATTTTATAAATAGCATCAATGTACTGTGGCCTTTTGCCACTACATCAGAGTAGTCTTCCCACCTCTTCCTCCTGATATCCTAACTTAAGTGTTTGTGTCTGAGAATCTTAGCCAGGGAGATGTCTGCCTATATATATATATATATATATGTCTTGCTGGTTTTCTCAAATAATTAAAGGTTTAAGAGGATTACTTCTGTAGTTGCTTAGCTCATGTTTTTTGCATGAAGATTTGAGTGAGCAGTAAAAGTTGGTCGCAGTAATGCAGAGAATCTTTGAGGACTCAGTCTTAAGCTTCTTTATTTTCCCCATGTGACTCATTGTTGTCAGTGGGGCCCCCATGCTTGTTCTGCAGTTGTGTCCATTCTAAGCCAGGGACTAAGTAAGTGCAGAAGAAGTACTCCCACTCATAGTCCTCATATTCAAACAAAAACTTTGATTCCTGAGTGCAATGACAGTGTTTTAAGTACCTAGCACTGTGGATTTCACTGTCTGTTGGGTTTTCTTCACATTTTCATCACGAGAAATATGCAACTGAATAGAAAGTGTCAGAGTCCTAAACCTATTAAAGGTTTCATTGCATTACACAGTACATGTGTTCCTTTTTTTCAAGGTCTCTGTTGTATATCCTATCTCTAGTAACATCCTGGTTAGTTTAAAGAGTGAACTGGGATGCAATCATTACTATATCTGAAAATATAGATGAGCCTGTGGAGATGGTCCATAAAATGCTATTTTCACAAGTAAGAAATTGGTTTCCTTAATTTCCCTAAGCTCCAACTTTTATGTGTATCATATTTATAATAGGTTAGGGTTTTTAAATAGATTTCACTTATGCCAGATGCAGATTGACCGAATGCACTGTATAAAATACCCTATTCAAACTAAGTTCCTGTATATCTCACCTACTGATAAAAGTATGTGGATAATGACAAGATGTTTCCACCTTTTCTTCTCAGTCCCCATTTTACTGCAGAGTTCCTATCTTGAGTAGGGTTTAAACTGAATTTTCACTTACACTTCTTTCTGATTTTAATACTTGTATGAAATGTCTCTCTAACCAGTCTCACAAATTAGTTACTGAGGTGTGCTAACTGCTTTCTGGATGGGTACTGTTTGTACCCAGATAGTTTTCACATTGTCAGTCCAAATGCTAGGACCTTTTCAGCTAGAATGTCAGTGGAAATCACAGTCTCTGTGCATATTAGTTTCCTCACTGTGTGGATTTAATTAAGATAATTTCATCAAGTTGTTTTTGAACATGGGTGCTCTTAAGCCCAGGGGTATCCCTCCAGTAGGCTGGATTGTTTATCCACAGGTCACTCCTACATTGCAACACTGAGTTCATGTTGTTGACCAAAAGCCAGTTCTAAGTAACTTTAGGAATGATTAACATAATAGCATTAACATATGTCTTTGGAGAGGATAGATACTGTGCTGAATATGGTATTCCGTATGAATACCTTGGAGTAAAGATTAGGACACTGTTTCTAGCTGATTGTGGTGGCTAAATGATAACACCATGTGTACTGAGATGTGTGAGCCTTTTTTTGTGTGCATATGGAGCTTTTTGGGGTTGTTTAGCTCTTCTGTTTGCATATTTCTAACCACTGTTGTAATTCCTAACTTTAATATTTTTGTTTCTATATAGAATTAATTACCTTTTTGCTGGAGGCTTCTACCCAGTTGGTTTCCATGTCATCAATATAATACTGCATTGTATTATCTCAGTGTTGATGGTTGATGTGTTCTCCATATTATTGGGTGGACTGCAATTCAGTAATAAAGGAAGACGGCTTAACCTGGCTCCAAAGTCCTCTCTTCTAGCTGCTTTGCTCTTTGCGGTACATCCAGTGCACACTGAATGTGTAAGTGTTGAAGAATTATCTCCAACAATTTTTATCTTTAAAGTTCTTGACCATATTGACTAATTAATTCTGTCATAGCCTTATACTCTACACATTGCTTTTATATATTCTTAACGCTTCTCTTGGCAAATGTCTTAATAGAACAATCAAATATTATGATTAGTACTTCCAAAGACTTGTAATTCCACTGGGCTAGGCCTTATTAAGGAAGATAAATTACATTATTTAAGTACAATAACTAAAGGAGGATAGCACTAAACTACGGTTTTCCTAACTGCTGAATTTCCCTAATTACTTTTAATTTCCATTTGCTTTGATAAAAAAACAAGGAGATAGAAAATTGAAGCAGGGGCATTATATGAACTTTGTATGTCACTATTAGAATACTGCCTCCAGTTTTGCATCCATGCTGCAAGGTCAACACTGGGAAAAATGGAGAGGGCTCAGAAGAGCCATGGAAATGATTAAAGGACTGAAAATCATCCTGTGACATGAGAGGTCAAATTCCATGGTTTATATTTTTAATATGAAGGAAAAGATTAAAGGATTTTTTTTTAATCACAGTCTGTAATTATGTACATGGAGAACAGAAACTTGATAGGAGTGGGCCCTTTAATAGTGCAGGCAAAAGCATAGCAGTGGCTGGAAGTTGAAACTGTAAAGATGCAGAATAGAAACATGGCACGTGTATAGCAACCAGTCAAAATACCTGACCAAAGCTCAAAGTCCATGTGTGGAAATTCCAGTGAAGAGAAGATGGTGTTCTTAAAAAGCTCTTTTGCACTCATAGATAAATAGAAAATCTTAGTCTTTTGCCAGTAGCTTTGCTGGATGTAGTCACTGATTTTTTAATCTTGTAATAATAAATAGATAAAATACAAAATTATCTGAATATGGGATTGTTTTGAGGGTTTTTTGTTAGAGTTTGGAAGGTCTGAGCTACAGCAAAGGTGTACTAGCTTTTAATTAAACTTACTAACTTTAATTTTGATTTTGTACTAGCAATGAACACTGAATTCTCAGTGCACCTGATTCTGTATATGTGGTGCTTATTTTTCATTTATTCACAATATGCCGTGGTTTTGGCTTCTTGCATTTGCTTCACACATGATTGACTGGGAAAAGGTTATTGAAAGCTATTCCTCTCAGCTAACTGGAGGGCTTGCATGTATTGGAAACCCAGAAGTGGTGCAAAGTTATGTACTAGTAATTTGGCACCATTTTTGACGGTGTGGCTAAAACATTCTGCCAGTCATTCTCTGGTATTTGTTCGCCTGCACAATAACTTCTTTGTGAGAGCACATTGTGCTAGTGTCAGAAGGGCCCCTTGTATTTGTTCTCCAAAACCAGTTTTAGATTCAAAGTAAAACAAGCCTTCAGTGCTTCTGATGTAAAGAAGAAATCTAGATGAGTCCTAACTTTTTAATAGGCCTACTGTCGACTCCTTTATCAATATCCATAGTCTTATTCTTCATTCCATTTGACCTTAAAAATATATTTAAGTCAGCATGCAAATATTAGTAAGCCCTTTTGTCACGTCAAATAAATTACAAGTGATGCGGTCTGCTTGCATATTTGAAGTTTGAAGACTTGCATATGCTTTGGGCCAACATTAGAAGAGGGGGGAACAAAGGTAGCATGTTTATATATCATGTCTCTTCTAAGATCCAGGAGTGAACAAAAGCCTCTAATCATTTACATGGTGAATAATAAATCTTGCTGCACTGAAGCAGTCATTATACTGCTAGAGCTCTAGCATGAGTGTGTGTCTGGCAGCAGCTCTTAAAAAGCATTCCTTATGATTTTAAATCTGTGAATTTAAAGTATTGCAAATCCTGGTTTTGAAACGAGGTGACATATTTTGACATAAAATTGTGAAGAATCTGTCTGTTTTCTGCTTTGGGTTTTGATATATACAGCAAAACAAACTGCCATGTAAAACAGATCTTGAAAAGTGTAATGCTTTCAGTACCTATGTAAGGAAAACACTATCATTTTTCTGCCTACAAGTAAACACTCTTGTGGTGTAGTTCTCTGTTCTAAAAAAGGCTTATTTTTTGTAACACTTCAGTAATGAAATACTAAGTGAATCACAGACATAAGAATATATCTGATACTAATTTAAAATTTGCCTTGTTACCAGAGTCTATAAGCCTGATCTTACATTTTAGGTAACATTGTACTGTTGGAGTCATCTGAGGCCATGCGTGTTATTAGCCCCTTAATCTCTTTGTTGTGAGAAGTGGGCATTTATTTTCGAAATTGTGTCAGTTCACCTTTACTTTTATCTCATTAGCAAGAGTGGCTCCTGAAAAAGAATGACACTTCATTATTTTCACCTTTCAAATCACTCCACAGCTGTTGAGTTAATTCTCGTCAGACCTCTATACAACAAAAAAAGAAGCAGAGAAGTTAGATAAATCAAGAAGTTTTCCTGAACTCAATTTAGGAGTCCAACAATTTCTTCTCTTCTTCTTTTAGTGCTCAAGTGAAGCTGAGGGTAAAGTGGGAAAGAGTATCTCCAGTGGAATCAGTGATACTCTCATGCCTCTACACTTCACTTTTTCTCTCTGCTGTTATTTAGCAATAGTTGCTCATCGTGTTAGACTGACAGAAAAAAATGCCCTTTTCCTAAAAGTGGATTAGCAAGTGCCTGTAAACAAAATGAAGATACAATTCATCTTTTTGCTTCCCTGTTTCTGTATCATACAAAAAATGGTACAACTGGTGTACTGTACAAGAACTGAAGTTACTGTTTTTGTCCCTAAAACATGATTTCAAAATGTGAATTTAAAATAAACCCCTGTAGCTGTTCTGCTCTGCTTCAGAAAGGCCTCTTTGTACATCTCCTAAAAACATGGAACCCAGCACTACGGGAAGTAGGGCTAGACTGAAAAATAAGGGATGTTTCCACGGTACTTGCTCTGTGTGTATGTTCTAGTGAGGTTCCAACACTGGGCCTGTACAGTCTCCTGTGAGCCCCATGTCATGATTTCCACAAAAAATTCATGGTTTATCCTGACATTTGTATAATTGAGAATTGAAGATTCAGAAATATGACTTGCTGTATCTCTGCAAGTTACTATAAATATATTTTAGGGGCTTGAACAAAAGCTTGCTGATAGCCCTGAGAATTGCTCTTGATTTAAATGGGTTGGCATGGATCCGGAGTACAAAGGTCACAGGATGCGCTTCTCATTTTCTTTTGCATTAGTACAGCTTCTGTTACAAGATGCATTTGGAAGTAGCTCTAATGCAATCAATTAATACAGCACAAAAAACTGCTGGAGGGGGAATTTTTTCTTTTTTTTTTTCCCCTCAATCTGCAGGCTGGAAGCTAATAGTCCATTCTGAGTGTTCAGACTGTAATTTGAAGGCTGGCTTGTCTTCTGAAAGTTAACAGTCTTGATTTGTGTTTGAGCAGAGCTGCCAATTTTGTTGGGGTTCAGGATGTTTGGCTTCAAAGCCATGTAATGGCTTGAAACTGAAAGAGAGTAGATTTCGATTAGATATTAAGAACAAATTCTTTACTGTGGGGGTGGTGAGACACTGGAACAGGTTGCCCAGAGAAGTGGTGGATGCCCCATCTCTGGAAGTGTTTAAGGCCAGATTGATTGGAGCTTTGAGCAACCTGGTCTAGTGGAAGGTGTCCCTGCTCATGGCAGGGGGGTTGGAACTAGATGATCTTTAAGGTCCATTCCAACCCAAACCATTTTATATTTTCATGTTTGCTAAGAGTTCTACTGAAACACAATCTTATCCAAAAAACAGATAGAATTGTGTAGAGTCTAAATTTTATTTAATCAAGTCCTTCTTCATTTCTTAAAACAGCAGTTTTTCATAAACTAAAGCCAAATAATTTATGTAGTTGATACTAAGAAATAGTGAATCAAAACTGGGATACATCTTAAAAAACTGGTTATCACTAAATCCTGTAAACCAAGCTAAAAAAAAAAAAAGTGGTAATCTCATATACATTTCGCTTTGTATGTGTGATTGTACCCTTATCTCAGGTTTTCTAAGAATAAAAATTTGATAATTTGAAACTTCTTTCTTTTTTTTTCTTAAGGTTGCTGGAATTGTTGGCAGAGCAGACCTGCTGTGTGCCCTGTTCTTTTTGTTGTCATTCCTTGGCTACTGTAAAGCATTTAGAGAAAGTAAGCATTCTGTTTGCCCCTTTAATTTTCTATTGTATCCATTTTCAGCATTTGTACATTTTAGTGAAGAACAGCAAAACTAAAAATGTCAGATTGATTTGTTTAAACTTATTAATGTTTATCCCCTCATAAAATATATTTTAAAAACTCCTGCTTGAGCAGGTTTTTATTGATAGAAGTGCTGGAAACGTTGCTGTCCCTAATTCCTGTTAAACACTATGAATTTATTTTAACAAAAGTCCATTTTATAATAGGCTTATTTGCTAAATGTTTTATTGCTTAGAAATATAGTGAAGTATTTTAGAAAGAAATCAAACTTACAAATGTATATTCTTAAATATTTTACTACACTTTACGCCATTATGTTGGGATGACTTAAATGGGAACAAACTTTAGAAATTTTACTTGTATTTTTAATGAATTGTAAAGAATTATTCATACGAGTAAGCCTTCTAAATTCCTGCAATATGCAAGTGCTGGCTTATAATGCTGAATGTAGTGTTACTCAGAGTTTTTTTAAGACAGATGTATTTAACATGAAGAATTCCTTTGTAGACGTTTTTTCATGTCAGCTTTTAGATCTCTCTTATATTACTTGATCTGAGTGCAGGTTGGCAGTTCGAATACTGTTGTGGAAAAATTATCTTGGGGCTCTGTTCAGTAAATACACAACAGTGCATGAATTCTTGACTATGAAAAACTATGCAGGACATACAGTCTGGTATCTGAATGTGCTCTGCCACAGGAAATACGTGAATCATTTGGTGAACCCATAGGGTGCTGTGCTGTGAAGTGCTTGTGTATCAGCTCAGTAGGCAGGGCCTGTAATGATTAACCAGAGCTGGCAGTGTATTTCAGAGGTACCTGAGCTCACTTTATGTGATCTGACTTAGCAACAGAGTTGTGGCATCATAGAGACCTAAGTGTAGGCTGAGGGAAGTAAGTTAGTCCACAGTGAGGTGTAAGATGCTGTGAATAGCTCCTGCTAATTCAATTTAGATTGCTTGGAACTACTTTGTATATTTCTACTGCTGATATAATAAGTTTAACTTAATCTTTGCCACTTCAAATGATACTTACGGTGATTCCTGTTCACTTCAGATATATTTTTCTTCCCTTTGAGTAGGTTTCATTTCTTTCAACTGAACTAATAATTTCTTAATGAGAGTTGGCCTTGGCTTCTTGTTCATTTATTCTTTTATCGCCTATTTTACTGGATATGATTGTACTTATGATGATGCTTCTATTAATGGTAGAGTAAATTAAACAAATGTAAATAATGGCTATGTGCTTTCCAGTGTGTTGGTACAGGTAGACCTGTAAGGCAGAGGTAAGAATCTTTGCTTGAAGAATTCAAGAGCCAAATTTTTAGGATGAACATTGGAGACTATTATGTAGGACTCTTAATTATTTTATGGAGGACATCTCAGGAATGGTTAAGAATGCGATGTGTACTATGGTTAAGGTTACTCTCAGTGCTTGTACAAGTTGTGACAGCCAGTTTGATAGCTTTTAGAAGTCAGTGTCATTTTAGTATAATATTCTTGGACTGAAATTCATGTCATTGATACAGAGGAAGGAAAATGTTGTGAAGACAAGATACTAAGTGGCACTTACTCTTTTTTATTGGACATTATATCGTAATAGGGGAGGAGCTGTGTCTCTTAATCAAATTTTCCAAGGAAAGCTACAGTCTGCCAACATTGCCTTGCAGATCAATTTCAGTGTTTACTGTCACCTTCACTGCCTACTTTTCCCGCAGCAACTTCTTAAAGAAATTTAGACTTTGTAGGCAAGAACTTGTATCCAAGTTACATACTTGAGTCCCTCCTTCTTTAACCTTCATTGCTGCAAAGGCTTGCTACTGACCCATCTTCATCTTATCAACCAGGAACTCCATATCTGTTTCTGCAGAGCTGCTCCCTGCACAGTTCCACAGCCTTGATTGTTGCATGGTGCTGTGTTTGAATTTCATAAGGCCCATTCCTCCAGCTTGGCATGGTCCCCCCAAAACAGCACTCCTGTTCACCGCTGTACCCATGTCTCCTCTAGCTGAATCCACCAATAACCACAACCAGTTTTACTTTCTGCCTTTGCAATAATTTTTTTGTCCTTTGAAAGTGGAGGTTGGTCCAACCTGCAACTGTTTGGACATTAGTGTTTATATAGGAAAGGGACTCCCCTTTAGACTTTCATCTATTGGAAAGGGCATCTACAAAGAGAATGCAGGCTCTCTCTTCATGAGGAGTTATGTGGAGAAGACAAGGGGCATTGGGTACATTTGCATTGGAAAAGGTTTCACCTTGATACAAGAAAGAAATTTTACACAGCAAGAGCAATCAATCACTGCAATAATCTCTCCAGAGTTGTGGCAGAGACCCTGTCAATGGAGGTTTTCAAGATGCTTTTGGACAGGGTGCTAGGTGATCTCATCTAGGCTCCCTTCCCACACAAGATTGGATCAGATGATCTTTGGAGGCTCCTTCGAACTTGAGCTCCTTCTGTGGTTCTTTGTCTGAAAGACTTCAGGAAAAGATAATCAAATGTGGGGAAGTGACTGTATAAGATTGACTCCAGTGATTTTTTAAAGTAAATAGAAAGTTTTATCCTTGGTTGCCTCCATTTTGGTGGTATGAATTTCCTTCTTTTGTGAAAAGTTTTAGCTATTCTCAAATAATAGGATAAATAAGGAGTAAAGAAATTTTTAGCTGAGTTTGATTCTGCATAGATTCTGAGAGTCAATGACAACAAAGCTCTTAATCCCAAGCATAAGATGGTCTCACTCTGAATATAGGTAAAGAACATGCATTTTAAAAAAAAAGCACATATAAAGATCAGACTTAGGCAGTGTATCCTAAGCTGGAAAGAAAAAGTACCTTTTCTGCTCTCAGAGTGTTTTCCTTCTGATGTCACATGCGCAAGATCTAGAATGTCTGGGATACTGCCTGTGCATATTGGTAGTTCAAGTGCAGGTTAAAAGGTGGTATTGCTTCACTTTCTAGGCCAGACCAAATGGTAATTTATCTTTGGGGAATAGTCTGTTCGTGAGAAAGAGTGGGAGAAAACAACTGAAAACCCCTCTGTGCATTCCATTGCATCAGGCTTATGTTTCTAATCAAATAGAGCTGCTTTATGATAATCCTACACAAAAGTAGATTATACCAGTTTGTTCTAACATCCTATTTCCTTTTGTCCAGCTAGTTTTTTTATATATTAAAGGCAAGCATGACCTTAAACTGTAAGTCAATTGTATGTGTCCTTGTTCCTGGATTTGGCTGTCATATGTGTATAGTGCTTAGCTCACCCAATTTTTACAAGGAGTAGGAGAAAAACTATCAAATGTTGATTTATTTATTTATTTAACTTGTTACTAACAGATACGTGGTAGCCTGACTCTTTCAGAGCACTTAAAAGAGGGTACAACTGTTAAAATCTTCAGGATTTGTGAACTGCATTTGTATTGTCATTTGAATACAGTTACTAAAATGTGTTTTGATGCCAGTTTGTTTTTACTGATGAACTTTAAGTGAGCATCAGAGTAAAGCAAACACCAAAAAGCCTGAGGTGATGTTACTGATATGGTTGGGTCCTCAGTAACCATATAGTGTTTCGTTATCAGCAGCATCCCAATGCTACTATCAGACAGATTATCTAAGTCTTTAATAAAGAACCTGACTACTCTTGCAGCAAGGCAATGTGAAAATTGGGTATGGCTGAGTTTGAGAAAACTCTTTATGTTTCACTAGCATAGATGTAGTTGATGAATTGTCATTCTTTAAAGAAAAGGAGTCAAAAGTTGTGTGTGAGAGACTGGTTAGTGCTTGTTTTCACCTGAAAAAATGAATGTAAGCAATTTTTATTTTTTTTTTCTGTGTGGGAGTAAAAACTCATAAAATAGCTGAGTAGGATTTGGGAGTACCATGGAGAAAGAACTATATATAATAGTGAAAACAGTCAGGGGATCAGAAAAATATCAGTGTCAGACTGGAAGACTTCCAAAGGAAAATGATGTTTTTTTGTAAAGCTGAAGATACACTGCAGCTTGTTTGCCTGATTTATTTGTGGGTTTGGTGGATTTTTGGATAGAGAGTTTCTTTTAGCCAGAATCTGTAGCTTGTGGTTTGGGGTTTTTTGTGGGTTTTTTTTTCCTTTCTTATTTAGTACAGACATTTAACTCACTACGTGGGCTATAATTATGTCTTGCTGAAGTTCTACAGTTCTGTTACTTTTTCCCAGTATACAGTTTTAGAAGTTACCATCTTTGATAGGATAACATTTATAATTGCGAGGAACTAATCTGTTGTTCTTATTCTGTCCTGCTGTTTTAAACACAACTGTGGGGACAAATCCACTGCATAGGCTTTGGAGACAGCAAGAGCTGACAACTGTTTAGGTATGTTCTGAAGGGAATTGTGGGTTATTAACTTTGTTGAATTTTAATGCAGCTTCTCTGGGAATTCATAAGGCGATTTAAAACTGCTGTAGTATTCATTTTGCCTTCCTTTGTCTTCAGTTTTGACAGTGGTCCAGTTGCATGTATTTGCCATCTGCATTGGCGATCTCTAAGTAATGTAAAATGAGGAGTTCATTATTTGGTCCATGTGAATAATATTGGCCTGGATATTAAATAGGGGATCAACTCTTTGCTCATACACTATGACATCTGAAAATGACTTTGTTCTGGTTGTGTGTTTCTGTTTTGTTCTGTTCTATGTAGTTGCCTATTAATTATCTACTAGTTCATTGCTAATTTAATAAAGCATGCAAAGTAGACTGCAGTGATGAGTTTTATGAATATTGCGTTTGTATTATGGAGATTTTCCTACAGATTGGAAGTATTTAGGTCTCCTGTGTGAAAGAGATCATTGTTAAGATATGGGGAATTTGTTAGCTATTTTGCAATTGTTTAAGAGGAATTTACTATTTTTAAACACGTAGGCCCTGATTTTTCAACTGTGTGCCCTACTGTTCTTATTTGAACACATTGAGAGGGGATAGTTGCAAGTGGAAAACCTAACAGTTTTATAATTTAAGTGGGCCAACGAAAAACAATAGCTTTCTTTTTTTTTTTTTTTTAACAATTAGTGCTAACTTTTGCTTCTCCAAGATGGTGTAATTCAGAGGATAAATGCTTCCTTTAGTGAGCCTGTGTGTAATGAGTTTGAGATGGTTGGATATGTTTAGGAATGGAATTTGCTATTTTAATTTCATTATTAAGTGAAACACTGAGCTGAGCTGAAGGAGTATGCATGTTTGGAGACACACAAGGAGATTTCAGGCTTAATTTAATTCTAACAGTGGGTTCTTACGTGATCTTTTAAGACTCGGTAATTCTTCCCCCTTTGCTTAGCAATTCATGAGCAGGGAAATCTTAGAGCTTGGTTAGATCAGTATTTGTAGTAGTTTAGTTGGAAGGCATCATCCCCACAGACAAGGCACATAAATGGAATATATGAGTGTGTATCATCTGTTTCAGTTAAAAATTAAAACTTCCTGCAGGAGCTCAACATAACTTACTTTTCTTCAACTTTCAATGGAGTAGATGCTTTCACAGAATCCATTACTGTGTTGTACCTGAAGATGGTGACTTCTTAAACTCCTACATGCTGTCACCTGGCTGAGCCCTAAGTTGCTCAATTAGCTTTGAAGAAGGAGATGCTGCATGCCCAAGTGTATGAATTGGTAAGAATTGCTTGGGATATTGTTCGTTTGACTTTACAGTAAGACTAAGCTTGGTACTCCAAGCATAGCATTTTCTTCATATCCTTCACTTCTAAGGAGTTTGTTTTCATTGACTTGTGGATTTAGGACACCAGAAAATAAGATCTCTTGAAATAGGATTAGTGTTTAGGAAGACAGAGTTGAGGTGCATTATAAATGTGTTGCTCATAAATTTAGGATCAATCAATTCTACACCATAAAACACTTTGTTTATGCATCCTTGCTTTAGAAATGCTTATACTTAAGTCTAGCAGTCTAAATGGAGGAGTTCTCATTGCTTGTTTATGGTTT
Source organism: Acropternis orthonyx (assembly GCA_035583155.1). Lineage (NCBI taxonomy): Eukaryota > Metazoa > Chordata > Aves > Passeriformes > Rhinocryptidae > Acropternis > Acropternis orthonyx. Next base: position 80,054,517 of record JAWWEU010000001.1, on the reverse strand, counting down.
ACATAGGTATTTTATTGAATGCCCTCACTTTTAGACTTAATGTACTCCTAAAGAGGGACCATCTGAGCAACGCTTTTTGGTTTTGTATAGAAACACTATGTTTTTCTAGCTTACAAAAATTTAAGCAAGTACTCTATTTCTTTGGCATGCTTACAATTTTGTCCATCTGTTAGAGTGGCACAATGCCCACTCACAATATGGTGTACCAGTTTCAACCAGGCTCAGGTGCCAGTGAAAGATCAGTTTCGTTTTCTGACACAAGATTTTTCTGGTGGGAAGCAGTGCCCTATTAGGGGAATGGGCGTTGTTAGACTGATAACTTTAGTTAGCATGTGTGTACCTCATAGTAATAATGAGCACTTAAAGAGTGGTTTACATTTTCAAATCACTGTTAAAAGAAGGAATATAGAAGATTGAAGGCATTGATGAATGACAGTCCTTTGTATCCATTTTGCCAGCCTAGTTTACTGAGATTTCTGCAGTTAGGGGGATGGCAGGTGTGTGTGTGTGTTGTGCATATTGACCCAAGAACAAGCAGAAGATAAAATGTTTCTTAATTGTAATTCTTCTTCTTTGAAGTTTAATCACTGATAAATTTTAATAATATGGCAATTCTCTTTATGTCTATATTGAGTTTTTGGGGCTGCAAAAGAAAACAAAGGAACAGAGATTATGGTTTCCAGGAGGAGATCTCAGTTACAGAATCACAGAATGGTTGAGGTTGGAGGGGCCTTGAGGTCACCTGAGCAGACTTTCTTATGCAGGGTCACCTAGCGCCACTTGTCCAGGACTGTCCAAAAGATGACTTTTGAATATCTCCAAGGATGGAGGCTTCACTGCAGGATTTTACAGTTCCCCTCATTGAACCTGCCAGCCCATTTCTCCAGCCTACCAAGGTCACTCTGGATGGCAGTATGACCCTCTGGCATATCAGCCACTCCTCCCAGCTTGGTGCTATCAGCAACTGGGCTGAGGGTGCCCTCTGCCCCATAATACAGGTCATTAAGGAAGATGTTGAACAGGACTGGACCCAGCACTGACCCCTGAGTTCAGTGGCCTCCAGTTAGACTTTTTGCCACTGATCACCACCCTCTGGACCCAGCCATTCAGATAGTTTTCAGTCCATCTCACTATCTGCATGTACAACCTGTACTTCCAACAGCGTCTCTATGAGGATGGTAGGGACAGGGACACTGTGCCAAAGGCCTTACTGAAGTCTAGGTCTTCAGTGCTTATTATTTGGGTCCTTCATTATTTTGCTTTTGATTAGTGCTTTTATCATCTTTGAGAGTCCATGCTTAAGCTTGGCTTCACTTGGCATGCTGAGACATTTCTGGCATCTGAGACTTGGGATGTTCACAAGAAGACAAATCTGTTTGTGCACAGCTTTGAAAGTGTGCCTGTTGAATGGCTTTGATTTTCTTTTATTTGGCTAGACCATTTCTCCAGACCAGGTTGGATGGGGCAGTGAGCAACCTGGTCTAGTGGAAGGTGTGCCTGCCCATGGCAGGGAGGTGGAACAAGATGATCTTTAAATTCCTTTCCAACCCAAGCCATTCTATGATTCTGTAACAGCTCTGTGGGATTCCCCCAGGTGCAGGCATTTATTCCATTACCTGGGGAGAATGCTCTCCGCTCTTGCCCCCCCAGCACGTGGTTCCCCAGGAACCCAAGAAAGGCCACACAGGGACCACCGGGGAAGGAGATGAAAAAGAAGGTTTATTACAGTTGGGTACACAGATTTAAGGGTTAGGGTAATTTTAATATGACCAATAGGATGAAAGGGCACCCGGACTAGGACCAGTGAGGTGGGGTTTTACAAGGACCAATGAGGAAGTGTTTTAGAAATCCCTTTCAGAACTCTTTAAGATACTACATAGGTTTGGGGAAGGGAGGATACAAGTACAGTAAAATTATAAATCCATCTGTAATATGTATTCATACTGCAGTAAAAGTTTCAGTTTCTAAGGCAATTGCATTTGTCTCTTCATTCTCATTGACATTCCATCTTTGACAAGAATTTTTTCCATTCCTTAAAGTGTGTGTCGATTACTACGATTCTATGATGATTTTGGTTTGTCAGTGGAATTCTGACTTCTCCTTTGTATGCATCCTGGTCGTTGCAGTCTGATAGCACTTCTGGTCTTAATACGCATATTTCTTCCATCATCCAAATATTTAAAATTATCTATTAGAGCCAGACAAAGGAAAGACCCAATACAGAATGTTATCTTTGCTTTTTTTCCCCAGTGAGCTAGTATCTAACTGTACTTTTCCAGCTGTTATTTGTATCCATTCTATAATAACTTCAGGCAGCCCATATTTTTTCTGGCATATTTCACACTGTTTCCAGCAGTATTCTCATGCCTTTGTGAAGTCAAGGTATAGATTGTTTACAGGTTTGCTTTCACGGGGAGACTTTTTTCTGTCCAAGTCAAAAATTATACTTAGTTCTATATAAATGACTAAAATATTTATTTGGCAAACAATCATATCCTTTTATGATTTAGAGTGTCACTTAGAAAATATTTTGTCAAAGTTGGGGGGGAAGGGGGGGTGTTCAGGATAATTTTGGCCAGTCAGCTTAGCTTTATTTCTTTAGCCTATCCTTTCTTTATTTTTTTTTCCTCTTAAACAGTAGGCATGTGGGCATTGTTTTATTTTATTTCAAGCTTCTGGATTCTTGTATATTTTTCATGATTTCTCAGAGCTAACAGTTGAGATTACTCTGGGTTGTATAGGACCTGCTAGAGTGAATTTAACCAATTGTCGTAATTTAAAACAGATTAATTTATTTATGAATTCTGTGTCTTGTAGTTCACTATTTTTGCTTTTGTTCTTGCTCTCTTTCTGCTGGTGTTGTGCTTGCAGTCTGATTGCAGCTGACCTTTTTTGTGAAAAAATGAAAGAAAAAGGCACAGAACAGTCCTGTTTTCTTGGCATTGTCCATTTCATTTCCCAATGAGTATTAAAATAACTCATTGCTACTGTTCTTACTGTATATCTATGGAATTGGTGGGTTTTGTTCCTTACATACATTGCTTTTTCTCATTTTGTGATGTGACCTTTCTGAGTTTGTTTTTGTGTATGAATGTGGTGCTGTTCCTCTTGTTCTTGATGATTTGACCTAGTTCCCTTTTCCCCGTTACTCATATTTTGAATCATCAAAGCATTTGTGAATTGCCATCTGGTCTCTTCCTATATATACTTCCCACTGTCTTCTGTGTTAAGATAGTTTGTATTTGTCTACTGAATACTTCTTCTCTGAGAAATGCTTAGTTGTCCCTGACTCCTTTCCACCAGAATTTGATTCTAAGAAGTCTCTCAGTAGAAGAAAATCTTCTTCCATGCACACTGTGAAGTCCATTGACTGTCTTCACTATTTTCTCTTTTACACTAAGGATGACTGATCGTCATTTTGTGAGCACAGTCACTTACTTTGCCTTTCATCCTTGCATTCTCTTTGATAGTTCATTTCTACATTAAAAAAAAATAAAACCAAAACTGATTTTCAGGAACTGGCTGAACAGTCTGTTGTATTGCAGAGTCTGAAGAGTAGAAGAGCTCCTTCAAGGCATGCATTTAGGACAGATTTCTTTTTGTCTTAGTGATACTCATTGTTGAAGTGCTTTCCTCCAGGAGCTGCAACCCTTAATTGTTCTTCTGTATAATTTATGTGAGCTGGAGTTTTCCCATTGCATTTTATTTTTTCTAGTTCCAATATTTCTTTAGTTTAGTCATTATACAGTTTGTATTTCCATGTTTTGTTTGGTATTATTCAGATGTGTATGACTTCTTTCCTAAAAGAAGGCTTTCTTTTAACTTTATAACATCTGCATCTCTGATATTAAGCCTTACCTCACCTCTGGGAACATAATTTGGAGTGGAGGGAGAAGGATCAAATGCCCGCTATGTATTGCAATGATGAATCTCACACATCTTAATATTCACCCTGTTGAAGCTTTAAGTCTTAGGTAAGAAAGGTGTGTTAGAAGTAACCTCAAAATCTCTTCTTCCACATATTTTTATGAAAATTTCTATTCTCTGTGACAAAAGAAGTAGCCTGCTTCAAAATGAGAGAGGAGGGCAATGTCTGCAGATCCTTTTCACACTTGTGGTTATGGTTTTTATCTGACACAACATTTGAGCTAGTATACTACAATCAGTATAATTAGTGAAGAGAGAGAGTTTTTTCTCTAAAAAGGTGTTCAACTGCCTGTAATTAGGTAATTTAATCCCTAAAGGTGTCCTCTGCTCTTGACCAGTTAGAAATGAAGCTAGTGTACTACCTTAGGTGTAGGTGCCAACTTCTGGTGAAATTAATCCTAATCTTGTCATTTACCCTTTCGATAGACCATTATTTCAGTTCTCTTTAAGCTCTTAGGGTCAAACCTGCGTTGCCAGTAGAGAAGAACTGCTCTAGAGAACAAGGAAAGTAGGAAAGGGCTTCAGTCAATGAATGTAGAGTTCAACTTTGTTTTTTCACATGGCAAGTCAAAGATTGAAAGATTGATTCTTGTGATGCCTGTAGAGCCCATGTTACTTGAATCAAGAAACTGCCTCTGAATGAGCAGAGTGCTTCCCTCTGTTGCTTGCACCTGTGGAGTAGAGGTTGTGACAGATACGTTTTTATGTGAAGTACCCATGTACTCTGTGTACCTTGGCTGAAGTAGGGTTTATTGTTATATTCATCTCAAATATGCCTGCTTGTAGTACCCAAAATCAGCTACATGGTACAGTCTTTAAAGACTTTTTCTTTTAGTAGAAGCTGTAGTTATTCTTGATCTCTTAACCCCAGAGTTCCTCACCCTGCTGTAAAACTGCTTCCTGAGTGTAAGCACTAACTGCTCCTGCTCAGATGCTGAAATTTTTGAGCTCCATGGCGTTCTCTTGCAGTGATAATGAAAGGACACAAGGTCCTTGCTAAATGCAGCAGCCTTGGAGAAGCGGCTCATTGTGCCTTTGTAGATTAGACTGCAGTTAAAACAGTTTGTGTGTGTGTGATACTTCATGAGTAACCATTAAAAAAAGAAAGAATTGCTTGTTCGTATGGTAGCTTGGAAGAGAGTGGCTAGTAATGGCAGAGCTCGAGCTAAGGATGATAAATGTCTCTAAATATTGGGAATTAACCTTTGCAGATGATGAATTGTGGTAGCTATGTGAAGCTTCTGCCATTTTAATTATCTGGCTAAAACATCTAGCAAATAGGAAGATTTCTAATGTCTCTGAGAACAGAAAATGACTGCAATAAAGGGACAAATGCCAGCATATTGCAGGAGGTGCCCTATGCCCTATCTGTATGCAGATCTTGAGCGATAGAAAAGACTGTGAGTTTAAATGCTGTTTATAAAATTCTTATTTTAATTTAGATGTCTAACTACCTTTAAATGTATAAACCTAAAGTTATGGCATGCTTTATTTTGACAGGTAAGGAAGGACATACATTTTCTGTATTCTGGGTGCTGGTGAGTGTTATCCTAGGTGCAATTGCCATGCTGTGCAAAGAACAAGGAATTACAATACTGGTAAGAATTGTCTTACTGACTGAATTTTGACCTCAACATCTGTCAGGTGCAGCTGTAAAGCCTACAAAGACTAATCTTCTCCATAGCTAATGAAATGCACATCTTTTTGTTCTGTTCCAAAAACTAGATAATGTGGACAAAAAACAGAATTCTAATAGATCTGTCTGGATTGTATCACTGCTAATCTTAGAATTTTTCATTTTATCTTTTGTAAGCAGGTTGCATGTTTCTGTTAATTTTTTGCAAGGTTTAAAAATTTTACAGTATTAGTTTCAATGTGTATCACTTTTGTTGGCCTTGTTTTTGAATGTAATTGCCAAGATAATAGACCTAGAAACTTCTCATTGAAGGCTTTTGGACAAAGACAGATATAAATGGAAACAATTTCTAAAAGCTCCACCCTCTTGTGTTTGCAAACAGTGTAATTAGAATTAGGGCCATTGTTTATACACTTCTGATACCAAATCTCTCTCTTCTGTCCCTTTTTTAAGGATCTGTCTCTGCAAACAGATACAGTTACTGTTCATGTTCATTGTGCTCTGGCTTGTTATAACTTCAATGAAGGCATTCTGTTCTGGGTGACCAAACCAGCCACCTGAAGTGCTTTATCTTTGATTTTTTTTTCTTTTATATAGCCACATAGCTTTATAAATAAGTCCAATTTATAGCTTTAGCTGACATAGATAAGCAACAGAGTCAGAATTTTTTTTGCAGTAAGGATCTTCTTGTCCTTGCTAGACAAAAAGGAGAAGAAATTACAGAAAACTTCTTTCACTGAGGCATTATTTTTGGATAAGATGGTTTTAGGGCGGTGTATTCCTCAAAGGTGTCTGTAAGGAAAACATAAGGAATTTTCCTAAAGTATGGTGTAATTATTTCCTTTAGTGGTGTGAAGTAATTATTTGAGCTAGCATATGCTGAATTGTTACTGGATTTGGGGTTTCTATTTGTTTGCTGTTGCATTGCTAGGATGATTATATTTATTGTTGTGCTAAGGGGCACAGATCAGAGGGATGAAAGGGTAAATCACACATTACAAAGATTGGAGACTGAATGTATTTTTCAGCAGAATTCTTGCCTTCCTATCTCTGTATGAGTGAGCCATAAGTCTTTCTACTGCCAGGTTGCATTTCTACATGGAACCAAGTTACGCTCTAACCTATCTTCTGTCCCCTCCCTGTGACTGCTAGAGAGATACTTGTGGCCTCCCAGTGTACTGACTGTTTGACTCACCTGTAACTATTTTGGGTGTCTTTTGTCCATATAGTCTTTAGAACAGTGAAGTAATTTCTGAAATTGTTAGAATATAGGCTAAATACTCAAAAATAATCACGGTTGGTGCTTGCTGAAACTTTAAAGGGAAAATTCTAAAGTTTGATTTTGCTGATAACCTCAACAGAATTACCCCAGGACACATTTTGTGAGGGTAGTTATGTGCAAGTGTAGTCCTGCAAAGCACTGAATATGCTCCAGTTTTATGTGTAGTGCCTAATGTCACATAGAATTTCGTGCCTTTTTTTTTCCTCCCCAGCCATTTGCACTGCATATATTGGTGTCATTGCAAGAAAAGCAAGCCTGATACCACTGTTAAATCTTTCCAAGCCTTTGTCTGTACCCTTTGAAAATAGTATTTCTGAAACCTGACAGTCAAAACGTACCATGCTGCACAACAAAAAATAAGTTGAAGGCTTAAAGAAACTCTACCTTACTGACAGAAGCCTTACCTTTTGACTGCAGCGTTTACGCTGCAGAACATCTGGGAAAGAAGACAGAGAGCAAAATACTGTTGTGACCATGCATATGTTATTTAGCTTGCTGGTACATGGTATTCCCTGAAGGGTTATTCCATGTATCAAGAGAATTCCCATTACAATAAAATGTTATTTCATCTGAGCTCAGGTTCCCAATTTACCATTCTGCCTTCATTACTGCCAACGTATCTCTACTTGTTTGGAATCAGAATTAAGATATACAGTAAGTCATGGTAGAAGTGCAATTTAAGATGTATTTAAAAAAGAAAATATTTGTGGTTAGCTGCCTCATGTTATGCTCTTCTTTTTCTCTTGGTTGCTTAGGGTTTGAATGCAGTGTTTGATGCACTGGTGATTAACAAGATAAATCTTTTGGAGCTTATTCAAAAGTTGCTACATAAGGACAAGTCATTGGAGGTGAGTCCTTCGAGGCTTTGTTCATTCTTAGAAGTTCATTCTGACCACCTTCAGACAGTTGCATCCTAAAAGACAGAGAGCCAACTTCTGACAGTTTGTTGTTGTTCAGAATTTTAGAAAAAAATGGTACTGTCAGTCAGCCTAGTAAGGCAATGTGTTATGACATCTTTGCAGCAACATGATTACTAATGGGATATCATTATAATTGCATTGGACAGTGAAATCCCTTCCACAATTTTCTGAACAGTATGTTAAAAAAGTGGTATGGAAGAGCTGACTGCTTGATGCAACAAGTTTTTCAGGGTCAGTAGCTATACACCTCAAATGGACTTAACATAGTTTGGTCAGAGTAAAGGGAGGGAGAGACTTATTCAGATTCTCAGTGAGATAGTCAGACATTTCAAAAAGTACAATAAAAAAATACTATGTTTAACTTTGCTAGTTTCACCAAAGTATTACACTGGTTTTTTTCAGGGTACAAATTACCGGACAGGAAACAGCTCCTAGTAGCTTTAGATTGAAAAAGAAAAAAAATATGTAAGAACTGATAGTTGCTAAGGACTGATTTTTCTGACTTTTGTTGATACTGCTTTATCTAGTATTGTCTCAAGTGGAATCTGGCACCTGGTATTTGCACTGGCAAGCAAGTAACAGAAACAGCCTCAGGTGAATGATTGATAACTGCCAAATAGACCAACAGCCTGCTAGAACATCACAACTGTTGAACAGCTAAGTCTTCCATCCAAGATTCAACAAGGCAGAGGAATGTGCTTTAATATACTTTGCTTCCATCAGTGATTTCACTGAAGAGAAGTCTCACTCATGTTCCTGAGTGGCACAAGTCCTATGCGACTTTTAAATTCCTTTGCAAGGAGTAAAGTGAGGAGTTTTGGGGGAAATCAGGGAAAGTAGAATCTCTAAAACTGAAACAGCAGTTTTGATCAAGAAGGGTTAAGTGAAGGGTACAGGAGTAGTTCAGGGAGCAAATAGGAATGCTAGAGAGTTTTGCTGTATAATGAGAGTAATGTCAACTAGCATATGACAAGGGAAGAGCCTAAAGCTGTAGGGGACTAAAGCAGAGCCAATTCAGAATTAAAGTGATGGAAATAGAAAGTAATAAGGAGGACCTTCAGAATAAGTGGCCAGTCAGCCTCTATATTAGTGCCTGGTAAGTTCATGGAACAGACCTTCCTGGAAGTAATGTCAAAACATGTGAACAACAGGGAGGTGATTAGAGACAACCAACACAGCTTCACCAAGGACAGATTGTGCTTGATTAATCTGGTGGTCTTCTGCAATGGAGTGACTGCATCAGTGTACAAGGGAAGAGCTGTTGATGTTATCTACCTGGATTTCTGCAAGGCCTTGGATATGGTCCCTCATAACATTTTTGTTGCTAAAATGGAGAGATATGGGTTTGACTGATGGACTGTTAGATGGATAAAGAATAGGCTGAATGGCCACATCCAAAGAATTACAGTCAATGGCTTAATGTCCAGTGAAAACCATAATGAGTGTCCTAAAGGGTCCATACTCAGACTAATTCTATTTGTCATCAATGACATAGATAGTGGAATGGAGTGCACCCTCACCAAGTTTGCAGATCACACAAAGCTCAGTGGTGCAGTTGAGGGAAGAGATGCCACCCAGAGGCACCTTGGCAAGCTTGAGAGGGCTGGGCTTATGTGAACCTCATGAAGTTCAAGAAGGCCAAGTGCAAGGTCCTTCACGTGGGTCGGGGCAATCCCAAATACCTCTACAGCCTGGGGGATGAATGGATTGAGAGCAACCCTGCACAGAAGAACTTGAGAGTACTGATGGATGAAGAATTTTATATGACCCAGCAATGTGTGCTCGGAGCCCAGAAAACCAACTATGTCCGGGGCTGCATCAAAAGAGATATGACCAACAGGTCAAGGGAGGTGATTCTGCCCTTCTGCTCTGCTGAGACCCTACCTGGAGTACTGCATCCAGCTCGGAGGTCCCCAACATAACAAGGATGAGAATGGGTTGGAGTGAGTCCAGAGGAGGGCCATGAAGATGATAAGAGAAGGCTGGAGCATGTCTCCTGTGAAGACAGGCTGAGAAACAGGGGTTATTCAGCCTGGAGAAGAGAGGGCACCAGGGAGACTACCTCTCTAGGAAGTCTGTTGCAGTGTTTGACCAGTAATAAATTCTTTACAAAGAGGGTAGTGAGGCACTGGAACACATTACCCAGAGGTTCAAGGCCAGACTGGATAGAGCTTTGAGCACCCTGATCTAGCAAAAGATCATTTTGATCTAGCAAAAGATCATGACAGAGGGGTTGGGCTAGATGATGTTTAGAGGATCCTTCCAGGCCAAACCATTCTATAATTCTGGGAAATGTGTCAGAGTCAAACCTTATTGGAGGATTATTCTTTAAGCAATAAAGAGCTCAAAGCAGTATGCTTCTTTTTTATGACTTTGCAACAGTTCGATCTTGGTGAAGAAAACATCAAATATGCCTTTTCCTTCCTTTGATAGAAGTAATTAATTTTAGCTCCTGTTACCTACAAAAATCTGTTCTGCTCTTATTATGGAAGTGTATCTAAGATTCTTTGGTTTTCTTTTGTTGAAAGGCAGATCTTTAATGCTTCTACTTGCAGATTTTTTTTTCTTTCCGATTGAGGCAGGTTTCAGTTTCATGCCAGATTTCAGTTAGCTCTAAATGAAAGAGGATACAAACACTTCCTCCAATTTCAAAATTCTGCCTACTAAGAGATTTTGTGGCAATTGTGAAATCTGGCCTTTAAGAAGCAGCATGTATTGTTAAATGAAATGAAGCCAGGAATAAGAGGTTTTGTGTAGTTAATCTGTTATAAGGCAGTTATAAATTATCTCTCTTTTTTTTTTTCATAGCACAATTTTCTTCCAAAGGTTATTTTATAGAAAAACCATTCCTATATCCTCATTGTTGTGACTTTGATTACTGAGATGTCCAAGTTGAAAGCAATCATTTGAGCACAAAGGCTAACTTATGTAAAATCAGAATTACAGACTTCTTTACCCTTAGGCTTTCATCCAAATATTCTATGATGACACCATTGTCAACTAGAAATACTAAAAAGCCATCTGAATATTATTTTTAAATTTAACTTTTCCATCATTTTAGAGAATAAATATCTTCAGTCAGGGCACTGTTGGCTGTCTGGCTTTGTGCAGGAAGCCCACTTTTTTTTTTTTTTAAACTTCAGACATAACTAATGTTGAATGGAAGCATATCAGACTAAGGGAGGAAGGTAGGAATAAAGGAAAGCTAATACTTGAAATGACATGACCATATTTTTTAGGATCCAGACAACTCTTCCATGTTAAATTCCACAGTTTACTTACTTTTTATGTAGAATGGAAAGAAAAGTGAATCAAGGGATCTCTTATTTCAGAGAAACACTCTGTCTTCCATCTTCCACTTCTCTGATAACTTGTTGAGGCTGCATAAAATAACTTCAGCCATCAGGTTTCAGAGAGTTCTGGGGCAGCCCTGCAGCGCAGTAGTATAGGAGGTCAGAGAGAAGCTATGTCCTTAATTTCCAAAGTGAGTTAGCATTCGCAACCTAGGTGGGTTGTTGGAAGCTTGGATTTGCATCTTTAAGCTGGGACTGGAATATCATTATACTTAGTGATGATTCTGTTTCCAGTCTCAACTGATGAATCTTGAGGAACCTCTACAGTGTACATTATTTTTCAATTCATTTATGAAAACGATGTGTGCTCAGAGAAAGTATATTATACTTCACAGAGGAAAAAATGTAAAAGTCTTTTACATTAAAAAATGTAAAACTCTTAAAGTCAGATTTTATGCCATCACTTCTCTATGTTTTATGTGAACTGTCTTCTTGAGATCCTAAGGTGTATATTATAAAATATGTGATATAAATCAACTGAGTTAAAGTAGATCAAATAAGATTTTTTTTTTTTTTTAATCTTGGGTAATTTTACCCTGAACTAAGTGATTTGGGTGCCTGTCTGTCATTAGCTTTTTAATAATGGTTTTGGTTGTGAAAATTTTAATTTCAGTGTCTAATTCCTCCCAGTTTCTAACTATGAGTTTTCCTGGTGTATGCATTTTGCCTCTAAAGAGACCTAAGTGGTAAAATACTTTCTGTGACAAGCAGTCAGCTGGATATAGCTATTTAAAACAAAGTTCACAAAGTAACCACTCTCCATTTGAAACAGAAAAGACAGATGAATTTAATGGGCTATATACTAAAGGTTGTATTCTGCTCAAATTCCCTCTTAGAAATTGCCATGTAAAATTAGATCACGTATAGACTTACTGAGGAGACATATAGAAAGGAGACTTAAAATGTTTGCAAAAAGTACTTTGGAATAAAATGTCAACTCTAATAGCAAAAATGGACAGGAATAGCATCTTCAGCCTGAGATAGAGGTGAAAATGATGTGAATGTAGTGGGTAAGAGAACGAATAATGTTTCTACATTTTTTCCTTTCTTTCCTGTAGAATGCTGGACTGTTAAGGAAGGGGCTGCTTTTCAGGATAACTCTCCTGATGTCTGGAGGGGCCAGTATACTTTATATACGCTGGAGGATTATGGGCACAGGGCCACCAGCTTTCACTGAAGTAGACAACCCAGCTTCATTTGCAGACAGTCTATTTGTGAGAGTAAGTTATGAAGGTGCTTTTATTCTGTCCAGCTCAGAACTTTGCCATAAAATTGAGTTTTCTGTTCTTCAAAGAAACAATAAAGTGAGCGATCTTGAAGTTTCAAGATGTGTGATGTGTTACCTTCACTTGTGCTGCTGTGATGATTTTCTACAATTTTTTTAAAATAATATACCTTGCATATTCTTTGCATTAAATTTAGCATGCACTGTGCACATTGATGTACTTTTCCATTTACTCAGTATTTTTCCCATGAATTCAAGAAATTAGCTTTTGCTGATTTTCACCCCTTTTCCACATACTGTACTTGACTTTTTTTTTTCCCTCCACAATTGAAGAAAATAGCATAAAGTTCTAGTCTGATGTATTTAGAGTATGTCTTGGCTATATACCTCTGATGGCATAAGGCTCTTTCTGAAGATGGAGAATGAAGGATGAAGACAGTGGATGATGTCTTTTTTGATGTTTTCTCCTGTAGGAGATTGTTCTCTTTACAGGTGAATATTGGTTGGGCAGTATAGAATTGTATTTCCCTGCTCTGAACAAGAGAGCCACCTAGCTATGTTAAAAAAAATTAAAAATTTAATTTCACAGCTGTAAAAGAAATGGATGGGTAAATAGCTGTAGTATAACAGGCCTCTTTGTTGTATGTTTTGTAATAAGGAAAAAGAGAGAAGGACTAAAGTTGCCCCTCCCCCCAAGTTTAGTATCAAATAAATGTTTGTTTTCTTTTTGACTGACAGGCTATAAACTATAATTACTACTATTCGCTGAATGCATGGTTGCTGTTGTGTCCCTGGTGGCTTTGTTTTGATTGGTCAATGGGCTGCATACCCCTCATTAAATCTGTCAGCGACTGGAGGATAATTGCACTAGCAGCACTTTGGTTCTGCCTAATTGGTCTGATATGCCAAGCTCTGTGCTCAGAAGACAGCCATAAGAGAAGGTAAGAGACAGTGATGAATTTTAAATGCCTGCCCAACTTGAGTACAGTATTATTTTGTTAAATCCACTACGGATAATTTTAACAATTCAGTGGAACGAGTGTTAGCAAATGCAGTTCAAATAAATATTTATAGCTGTCATTACAGTTTTATCCCAATTTGGGCCCATCACTGTACACCAACTAGTGGGAAACAGAGTTGGAGGAGGAGGTATGGATGGCTGCTTTATTTTTTCTCCTGAAATGGTATTTTGAGATCCTTAACACTGTAGGTGGTAAAACATAATATGTGCTCAAAACACAGTAGGAAATTAAGTATGTTGTTGCCCTTACTTCTTACAAGTCATCATTTCCTTTCATCTTCTCCTAATAATGAGAGAGGAGATGTTCCTTGAAAGTAGGTAGAAATCCTGGCCATGGTCATACAGTTAAAAAGTAAAATGCTTGACCCATAGTATCTAAAACCAACTTGTACTTTACCCAAAGGAACTGCAAAATTTATTGTAAACTCTTCTGTCTCACTATGATCATCTCTTTAACTTTACAGGTTCTGCTCCCATGGATTTTATGTAGACTTAATATCTCAGTTCTTTAAAATTTTTCAACTGCTCAGTCATAGAATGGTTTGAGTTGGAAGGGACCTTAAAAATCAGGTAGTTCTAGTCCCTCTGCCATGGATAGGGTCACCTTCCATGAGATCGGGCTTCTCAAAGCTTCATCCATCCTGGCGTTCAACACTCCCAGGAATGGGGCATCCACAACCTCTCTGGGCAGCCTATTCCAGTGCCCCATCACCCTCACTGTGAAAAATTTCTTCCTTAGATCTAATCTAAACCTGTTCTCTTTCAGCTTAAAACCATCAGTCATCCTATCACTGCATGTCCTTTTGAAGAGTCCCTATCCAGGTCTCTTGTAGCCCTCTTAAGGTACTGGAAGGCTGCTAGGAGGTCTCCCTAGAACCTTATTTTGTTCAGGACAAACAACTCCAACTCTCTCAGCCTGTCCTCACAGGAGAAGTGCTCCAACCCTCTGATTATCTTTGTGTCTCTCGTCTGTATTCACTCCAACAGGTCCACATCCTCCTTATCTTGGGGACTCCAAAGCTGGATGCAGCACTCCAGGTCGGGTCTCACAGGAGCAACTAGAGGGGCAGAATCACCTCCCTCAACCTGCTGGTCACACTGCTTTTGATACAGCCCAGAACACGGTTCACTTTGTAGGCTGCAAGTACACATTGTTGGGTCATGTTCAGCCTCTCATCAACCAACACCCCCAAGTTCTTCTTCTCAGGACTACTCTCAATCCATTTTCTATCCAGCCTTTGTGCTTGGGATTACCCTGACCCAGTTGCCCCACCTTGCATTTGGACTCCATGAACTACATGGGGTTTGGCCTAGCCTAGCTGTCAAGGTCCCTCTGGATGGCATCTCTTCCCTCCAGTGTGTCAACCGCACCACACAGCTTGCTGTCACTGGCAGACTTGCTGAGGGTGCCCTCGATCCCACTGTCCATGTCAATAACAAAGATGTTCAACAGCACCAGTCCCAACAACCCCTGAGGAACACTACTTGTTACTGGTCTCCACTTGGACATTGACCATTGACTGCAACTCTTTGATTGAGACCATCCAGCCAATTCCTTATTCACCAAGTGGTCCACCCGTCAAATCCATGTCTTGCCAATTTAGAGACAAGGATGTCATGCAGAACAGTGTCAAATGCTTTACACAAGTCCAGGTAGATGTCACCAGTTGCTCTTTCCTTATCCATCAGTGCTGTAAGCCCATTGTAGAAGGCCACAAAATTTGTCGGGCACAATTTGTCCTTTGTGAAGCCAGATTGGCTTTCACCGATCACCTCCTTATTTTCCATGTGCCTTAGTATAGTTTATAGGAGGATCTGCTCCACAATCTTGCCAGGCACAGAGGTGATCTACTGGCCTGTAGTTTCCCATGTCTGCCTTTTTGCTTGTTTAAAAAATGGGAGTTATGTTTCCCCTTTTCTACTCAGTGGGAACTTCACCCAACTGCCATGACTTCTCAAATGTGATGGCTAGGGCCTTAGCACCACCTTAGCAACAACTTCATCTGCCAGTTCCTTCAGGATCTGCAAATCCATCTTACCAAATCCCATGGATTTGTGCACCTTTAGGGTCCTTAGATGTTCTTGAACCTGATCTTTTCCTACAGTGGGCAGTGCTTCATTCTCCCAGTTGCTTCCTTTGCCTTCTGCAATTCAATCAGTGTGGCTGGACCACTTGCTGGTGAAGACTGAGGGGAAAACAGTTGAGTACTTCAGCCTTCTCCATGTCCTGGGTAACCAGATTTCTCATTTACTTCCAGAGAGGGCCCACATTTTCTAGTCTTCGGTTTATCACCAACATAGCTCATTCTGCTGTTGAGAGTGCAAAAATTTTTCTTTTTGTTTTCTGTGGTATTCTGTAATTGAATCTCTTCCCTCCCATCCCCTCAAATGTTAACAGCCCACCTGCCTGCCTTTCTGCTGTTCCCGTAGTTATTTGCACAAATAAATCATTTTGGAAAGGGGTTGGAATTCTTGCTACAAGTGGTGTCATAATTTCTAGTAAAACCCAACTCACTAAGCCTATATTGCTAAACAGTTTTGTAATAAAAAGACAAAAATTATAGTGAAGGCCTAGGACTCTGGGGCATGAGAAACAAGCAAGAGGGACACATCTACATTTCAGTGTATAGATTTGTTTGTAATAAATTAGAATAGAAAATTACCATGCCTGTGGCCTTTGTAAGAAGTACCTGAGCCAGACTGAGGTTCTTATTCCCTTATGTCAGCTCTGTAAAAGTGAGGTACTTAGTCTCATTTGTCTGAGCTCTGTATAGTCCATAGTTACCTGCTGAGGATGCTAATATCAATACTAAAAACAAGGAAGAAAAACTGCCCTCAGAACATGTCTGTGCTGACTGTAGAAAGACCATAGGTTGCTAACTTTCAAGTGGTTAACCACAGTGGATTCTACTATTGATGTGTTTGTTAGGAAAGAAAATGCTCGTTCAGTTGGATGTGCACCTAGGTTTCTTATTTAACAGTGATACATGTTTTTATCCCTGTTACTGTCTTACTAGTTCCAAAAATAGACAGGTAGCTTTTACCATTACTTTTCCTGCCTGTGTCTTTTAAATAGTACTTACGTAATTAATGTGTAATGGGACTATTTTCTGGCCTGGAAGCATGAATATTGCTTTTCTGGAAATTATAGCATTTTAAAAGTGCCTGATGGAATGAAATGTCGAAACCTCACTGAAATTTGATCTGATCTTGTTAGTAACTACCAAAGGCTGTGTTTGAATGCCCTAATCCATATGTACATCCTTCCGCAATGTTTAAATAAAGTTTATACATTAAGTAGAAAAGGTACTTTTGTTAAGATTTGTGGTTAATTTGAGAATGTTTCCTTTTTGCAGAATCCTTACACTGGGACTTGGATTTCTTATTATCCCTTTTCTTCCTGCAAGTAATCTGTTCTTCCGAGTAGGATTTGTTATTGCAGAGAGAGTCATCTACCTCCCCAGTATTGGATATTGTATTCTCTTTACATATGGATTTAGTCTCTTGAGTAAGCAAGCCAAGAAAAAGGTACCATCAAAACAATCAGTAAAGTTGATGATGAAGTTCTTCAATTGAAAGATTTGTTTCTTAACTTGGCTCTCTTTCCTTAAGAAAATTCTTGCTGTGGCAGTACTTGGAATCTTGTTGGTAAATGTTATGCGCTGTGCACTCCGCAGCAGTCAGTGGAGGTCAGAAGAACAGCTTTTTAGGAGTGCACTGTCTGTGTGCCCTCTGAATGCAAAAGTAAGTCACTCGTGGACTTCTAATCTTTTTTTTCTTTTCTTTAAGTGTTCTGAAATTTGGGGTCAAGGAGGTGTTATGCATAGTTAATATACTGTGCTATGGTGTTATTCACAGTCTTGCTTAGTGCAAGAGTGACACTGACATGTCAGACACCTAAATTACAGTGGTAGCATAGTCAAAGTACTAGACAGTGCAAATTACAATATTGTAATTCAGATCTTGAGGGTGGGAGTGGGGAGGTGGGGGAGGAGGGAGAATGCACTTCAGGAAAGGCATCCAGTCAAACTGGATGTACCGCTAATAAGATCTACTTAAAAGAACTGTGCAAGTTATTGCAACAAAAATGTCAAAAATAAGGTAAGTCGTAGCAATGCATTCAACTTAATAATGTCGATGGTGTTTTCAGAATCTGTTTTGTGTATCTTCCCATGGTATATAAAGCCAGCACAGCTAAAGGGCAAAGCAGCATACCATCAGTGTAATCACAGGATGTGGGGGTAACATCTTTGCTCGCACTGCTCCTCTTTCTCAGTGGCTGAATAGGCTAGGTCTTCAGGGATGGGCACTGAGGAAAGCTGCAATTTTCCCTGCAAGGCATTGTGAGGGAACAAGTAAGATGGTGGCCCTGGATAGGATGTTTTACTGAGCTGAACAGCAGTGTTTGGCATCGGAGAGTGAATCTGCCCTGCCAACAGAGGTGACCTCCACAGTAGTCCTTTGACAGCCAAGAGTGTCATCTGTTGGAACATACCACAGAGCCCTGATGTTGTCTGAATTTTAGCAGAGACTGTCTTTGAAGAGCCTGGGAATGGGAATGTGCAGTTTGTTGATAAAAAAAAATATTGATGTTTTAAAAGATTAGATTTCTGTAATCTAGACTGGTATCTAGACAATACAGATGAAGACACAGACTTTAAAAAGGAACCTGTGAATGCTCAACATCACAAAGAGAATAATAAATTTAGCATTTACTGGAATACAAATATGCAACAGTGAGCTGTAAAAAACATTTATGACCAGTATTTACAACATGGTGGTGTCTTTCAGTAATCTCAGATTTTACTACATCGGAAAAGAGCTGTTGTATTTTATTGTGTGGCAGTGGTAGGCGACCATCTTCTTTTTAATGATGACCTCAGTATATCTTGTCTTCTGGATGACAAGAGCATACTATAAATGGAGCAAATGCAATCTGTTTTCTTTGTGTGTAACTCCATCCATCTGCCATGGTAAGAGTGCTTTAGACAGATCCACACTCTGCCTGTGCTCCAAGCTACTTGGCCTCAAGCCATGTCTGGCTGGGAAGCTGTGTAGCTGTGCTCCCACAGCACTGTGCTTGAGCCGATAAGCAGTGTGCAAGCTACTGAACTAATGCAGCTGGTTTAAAGCCAATGAATGTACAGGGAAAATGAGCTTGTGTTTGTCAACATGGGGCTCTGTAGACATGTCTGAGCTGTATTTCTGCTGGTGGCAGCTTGTGCAAATGGAAAGTGTGGTGATGTGAACAAGGAGGGGTTTGTAGGTTCACATTCCAATGTTGCTGAAGGAGTAACTTTGAAATCACAGTTCTAGGGAACTTTCCTAGGCAAGAATATTAGAGAGTCCATGTGTGACAGCCAATCTCTTGTTTTCTTTTTGGACTCTGTGCTGGTTTAAGGTAAACCAGCAGGAGAAAAAGAACCCAACTCACAAAAAGACTGCAAGTCAGAACTACAATT
>JAWWEU010000001.1:80023718-80035591 GCA_035583155.1 Acropternis orthonyx | reverse complement strand
GAGGGTGTAGAATACACAGTCTTAGCCACACCCACACAGTGACAAACTGGTCCTGGTCACTATAACCAGGACACTCAGCTATATTTATTCAATTTTGACAGAGAAAAATGCAAAAACTGGAACTCAGTTCTGTTCTGATCTTCTGTTGTTGTCTTTGAAATTGAAGGACTTTCTTTCAGTGACCCATTTATTTCATCAGGAGTTTGATGCAGACCAAAGAAAGGAACATAGATAATAGCTTTTTCTTGTTGTTCTTGGAACATACTTAATATGTGTTAGTGGTCATGCTTTACTTCATTATGTAGCAGGGTTTCAAAATCTCAGCTTCTAACTAGCAATAAAAGCTGTTCATGTTTTTTGGTGTGGCTCTTTTCAATGTCACACTGTCTGTGTGAGAAGTATAGTGTAAACTTACCTTAATTCTAAATAACAAGTAGTAACAGCACTCCCTTCTCTAATTTCAAGACTCATCTTCTTTAAACTTATCTTTAGATAGAGGTGAGGAAACTGCATGAAATGAGATTGTCTGGCATAGCAGTGAGTGAATCTTCCACCTTAGGTGATGATGCATCTGGCTCAAGAGATGAAATTTAGGATCAACTTTAATGAATTTTAGCCAGTGACTTTAAAATTTATTGGAAATAATGAGGTCCCATAATGAATTTACAAAGATTTTGACACAATACAGATTTTTAAATATTTTAAAATTTATTTTAAATGTTATTTATTTAATATATTTAAATATAGATATTTTGTATCGATTGGTTGGTTGCTTGGGGTTTTTTAAGAGAGAGAAGTATGTTACAGATCTTGGTTAAATATGTACAGGAGCATGTCAGACATTTGAACTTGCATGGCCCTGCACTTAGGTTTTTTCCAAAGGTCATTGGACTGAAACAGTATATGTTTTGAATACATTTGACATTATTTTTCTTAGCTGAACAGTAAGTACCTGTATATCAATTCCATTTCCTCCTACCATCATTTTTCATACCATATAGGTTGACCTAATTCCTAGAACTCAGTGCTAACACACACTGGTGTGAGTTAGAACCAGGCCTGTATTGTTGTTGCTAAAGCAAATTTTATGAACTGTTACAGAGGCTGTTTTCTCCTTATATTTGATTACATGTTACAGGAAGTTTGTAAGTTTAAAGTATTTCAGCACTACTGACATAAAAGGCTCACTGGATCCAGTTTGGCGTCTTTTCATTTGGTGTTGTTATGTTGTGAGTTCATCCTGCTTTGTTAAAGTACTGGATTGTCTAGTTACAAACTATGATAAAAGCATAAGTACTGTTTCACCATATCAGACTACTGGCTTGGTTTTACCTCCTTAGCTTTAGATACCTACATCTGAGTGAGTCAGGCAGGCTCCCTTTATAACTGGGGAGAAGAAACTTCCTTTTAGCGTGTGGTTCATCATCACCTGGGACTAAATGACTGACATAAAGTCAGGACTGCACCCTAGATCTGTGTGTTTCTCTCCACTGATGAGAAAAGACATCCTGACAACTAGAGCATATATGTATACATAGCCACCATTTTTCTTGTCCTAGATTTGAGATAACTGAATGTAAATGACTTGTTATTTTGTTGTTGTTATTCTGTATGCAATCTCTACATTCTCCTTGCTTCTGGCTTTTCTTTAAAGGATAGAAATTTATAAGCACAATTTTTGAAAAGTCATTTCAGTAGCAACTTTTGTGCAATAATAAGCAAGGAAGTTACAATACTCCCAACAGAATGTTACTAAACATCTGCCTTGACATACTAGGGTAAGTAACTTTGCACTTGATGCTTTATGCAAACTGCAATTATTATAGGTACAAATTTGTCAGAGACAAGGTATACTAATACTGAAATGGTACAATAAGAGTTTGTGAGATTGCTTTCAATAGTTTCTAGAAGTTCTTGCAAAGCCTCTTTTTTATAGAACAAGATTTAGTACTGTCTACGGATATGATCTTTGATCCTTAAGGAAGCTGATCTAGAGGACATTTCCTTTAGATATTGAGGAGTTTTTTTTCAATGCTATATATCAAAAGGGAATTATCTTCTGAAGAACTTAACTGAAGTACTGTGGGCTATATTTATAGGGGCTATTTTCAGTGCTTTGCCACCATTTTAGAGGTCAGTTTTTGTATATACAAGCACAGTCATGCAGAAGAAACTTTAGATAGTATTAGCTGCACAAACAAGATGTCAGTATCAAAAAAGCTTTATTGTATTGTTACTTAGAAAATACAGTTTCAGTAGTAGAAGAAAGAGAAGAGTGATGACAGAAGCTGGCATTGAATGGAAGCATCTGCATGTTTCTAGAGATATTTTGACATCTGTGCTTTGTTTCTAGCCTTCTCAGCAAATGTTCATATTTGCTGAAAAGGTGATTACAAGCAACTAGGAAGAAAGAATAAAATTGGTGATAATAGCAGTGCTCCAGCTGAGGGGGTGTACCTCCTAGAAGATGATGCTACATTTTAATTTCTTCCTATGCTGCTTTGAGTAAAATCAAAAACAAAAAATCAGTTTGACAGTAATTTTTTCTCTCCTCCTCATTTAAATGTGTGTGCACATTTAAGCATTTAAATAAGAGTTCAAGCACTATGTGTAACACAGGATGATATACACTGTTTTTTCTTTTTTGTACTGGCTTCTTAGGCTGATTGAGATATTGGAAACAGACACAGAGCTGATTCTTTGACTAGGCTGTGGTGCCATGGTTATGTTAACTTAAACAATACAAGCCTGTTGAGATCAAATAGGTTCTACCCCTAGGGTATTTTTACCTGATTGCTCTGGTTTCAGAGAATACTGTTGTTATGCATCCCTGAGAAATGCTCCTTTTAGAGCTATTACTGTAAAGTATTTGCCTGTTGAAGATTGATAAAGGCACATCTGGGTATAATGTAATACGTCATTTCCAGTTAATATTTAATCATTTAATAATGAAGTGCTATGTCTGCTCTTAAATGTTTAACCAGGAAAGGAAACTCCTCCCTTCCAGACTGCCATGCACAGTATCTGTCAAAGGCAGAAGAACCACACCTCTAGAGATGAAATTTATGAAAACTCATTGGCCCCTCATTTTTAAAGACCAGATTCTTCCCACTCGGTGGTACATACAAAGCACCTGTGTCCCCGTGTTGTGCAGGGAGGGGTCATAGGAAAAGTCAAGGAGAGTTACAGCCTTGTGCTTAGCAGGTGGCACGTAGTGACTGCAGGCCTGGTTTGAGTGAGCTGAAGGCTGATCTTAGCATCTCTCTGTCATGGCCAGTGAAGTGAGAGAACATGCCAGAAGTCACCTGTACCTCTCAAATTACTCTGTGTCCCTGCAAACCCTTTGCTGGCTCTGTTCATAAGAGCAGCATGTTACTGCATACTACAGTCCATTGGAGAATTGGGTTTGTTTGTGGTAGGCTGGGGAGGGGGTTTTGTGTTTGGTTTAGTTTTTCTTCTCTTCCCTTCTCTGTCACCACCGTATTAAGAGGAACTAAAGCTACAATTTGAGTTGAAGGGAAATTAGAAAATCTACATAAAACAAGGGTCTCTTCATTTTTGGGGGTATTGTATAGAAACGTCATTTCCTTTCACAGCGAAGCTATGGCTGAGGACCAAAGAAATACACCATTGAAATTGTTGTGGTATCAGTTTTAATAGACTATAGTATGTTTAGTTCAGTTCACAAAACATACATGTGCACTTACTATTTCATTTGATGTTTTGACTTGAGAGAACTGATATCTCTCATGTATCTGCAGAATGCACAGTTCTTTTTACATAAGAAAAATACTCTTGCTGCTGCTACTTGTGAGATAAAGATGGATATGAAGACATTCTTTGTTTAAAAAAAAAAAAAAAAACAGAGAAAAATAGAATCAGAAAGTGAAATGTTGTTTCCTAACATAAGACAGCTGACACGTGAAAGACTCTGTGAGGGATTGGTGTATACAAAGATTTTTCTCATCTACTCTGTCCCTGGTCTTTACTCAAGTTTCTTTCTTCAGTAATGCTTCTGACTTTTTTTAAATGTGTTTAAAATTAAAAAAAACTCGAACCTTTTGTAACACTTCTTAAAGAAAGAAATTGAATCATCGAGATAAATGTAATTTTGTTTGCTGATATTGAACTGCAAAGTCAGGTATTTAAGGGCTAATATACATTTTTCAGTGAAATCCTTAATTATTTCTTCTGTTTTGCCACAATTTATCTTTTATCTGGATAAATTTTGAATAGTAAACTTTAGCATACATAATCAGAGCAGTCCGGTTTGGTAAGAATGTTATACTGTTCTGAAAAAGTTCTGGAAGAGATACACAAATCGAACTCAGTCCTAAGAAACATATTTCAAGGTACTTCATTTTAGTTCAATGACTCCTGGGAAAATGCAATTCCATCTTTTTGTGGTTTTTGACACTGTCAGCTGACCTTTATGTTTGGTTATGTCTTGGTATAAATGTACCATTCCGTCACTTCTTTGCCATGGGCCTTGTCATATTTTTATGAATGTACAGTGGAAGAGCTGGGATTTGTGTTTTCTTGGAAGCTGTGCTAGAACTGCTTTTATGGGATGCTATTTTATCTTACAGTGTGAGGAGCTGCCTCTGTGTATGCTTAGTAAGCTTTATAGCATCTTTGCTGTCCATAAAACCAGTGAAAATACTTTGTTGCCCATTCAAAAAAGCCTGGGGAAATGTCCTTAACTTTATTTGTTGATGGTATGTTACTGTGTAGTCACAATTGTAGAGAGATGAAATTCAGCAATTAAATACCGTAAAAATTAGGTTCAAACATAATTGTGTGTGCTGGATCGATAGGTCCCAGATACTGTGCCAACTCTAAATAGAATTTTTCAGTTGATGGACACATCATATAAAATCCTCTTTTGAGTGTAGAAGGTGAATTAGAATTATCTAAATGCATTACAAACCTGTCTTTCTGAACTTCAGTCTGAAGTTATTCCTGCATAGTGGTTTTGAAGAGATTTAAATTAGATTTTCAAAATTTTAAATTCGATTTTCAAAATGCAGAAGAAATTACAATGTGTGTTTGTTTTAAATAAAGTGCATGTAGTTTGATTTCAAATAGTAAGATAATCTAAATAATGAGTCTTGATCTAGTAGCTGCGAAATCTCTTTTCAGGATTCAGTACTCACAGCACTTTTTGACCAGGTAACCAAGTCTTCTGAGATTTGTCTTAAAGTAGGATTTGAGATGTCTCCCAGCTCATATTTGTCTTGAAATATATTTATTCCTATCTAGACCTTGCCATAGGTTCAGATGATGCATCTTCTTCCCTATAATCTCAAAGATCTAGATCCTTCCTTCGTTCTTTTAACAGGCACGATCTTCATCATATTGCCATACACATTATTTCAGAAATGGTCTTTGATACATTTTTATACTAAGACAATAATTGTGTCTGTTATTTTTCATTTGTTTTTGAAATATGGAACTTAGTTTTTCTGTGAATATTGAGTTTCTTCTAGTTTATGCTATAATGAAAGCAAAGTGTAGGTGCTGTAGTGTTTCTAGTGCTATGATGGATTTGAGTTAGACCTTCTCTTGCCTGACAAATAAATGAAATGAAGAGCAGAGGTCTCCATACAAAGTATCTTGTGGAAAGTGTGGTGACTTCATTTATAAAACTGGGAAGTGGTTTCTGAAATAGCTGGAACAGGCAAGCTGATTTATTAATTTATTCCTCAGATTTTGTCTTACTGTCTTCATTGTATGCATTGTCCAATCTTAAGTATCAACCTACACCAAAAGCCACCAGTAAATGACACAGGTGCTGACTATTTCTATTTGGAGAAAGAATTTTTAGCTACTTGGCTTCACAAAATATCTGACTGTATGGCATCTGGTAGAATGTCCATCTGTGTTTTCAGGTGCACTACAATGTTGGCAAAAACCTGGCTGACAAAGGAAATCAAAGTGCTGCAATCAAATACTACAGAGAAGCTGTAAGGTATTAGGAATTTTACTGCTTTAATGATCTGTCCTAAAATTGCTTTCATGTTTAACATGAAGAAAATGCTTAGGTATTCATTTTCGTGTTCTGCAGCATTGCAGAGCTAGCAATTTGCATATATTAATACATGCTCCATACATAATAATCATCTCTTAAATTTTAAATTTTAGGTTGAATCCAAAATACGTACATGCCATGAACAACCTTGGAAATATTCTGAAAGAAAGAAACGAGCTCCACGAAGCAGAGGAGTTGCTGTCCTTAGCTGTACAAATACAGTATGTTTAGAGCAATGCTAAGCAGTGTTTTGCACCACCTGAGCCGAAATGATCTTGTGTTTCAAATGCTTAATTGTCCTCTCTCTTGGTGTGTTTTCCCAATTTGCCCAGACCTGATTTTGCTGCTGCATGGATGAATCTAGGAATAGTGCAGAACAGTTTAAGAAGATTTGAAGAGGCAGAGCAAAGCTACTGGACAGCAATTAAACACAGGAAAAAATATCCAGATTGTTACTACAATTTAGGGCGGTTGGTGAGTGCTTTTGAATAAATGATAGCTAAGACTGGAATCTCTGCATCTCTGTGTGTATGTGTGTATGTATATATGTGTATATTTTTAGATAATTCTGCTGTACTGTTAAAAGCTGATGTTCCAGTTTGCTTGTATTGTATTTCAGGATGACTTTATACTTATGGTAGTTTTTCCTATTACTTTTCTGGTATACTTCCCTCCATGCAACCCTTGGTAGTCCTACTTTTTCATATAAAGAGGTGTAAACAAAAATACAGATTTCAGCATTTTTTCCCCCAAAATATATTATTAATCATTTCCAAATATTAGACTGTTTTAAATTCATTAGTATATTGTTAGGTAGAAGAACTATGCTGAAAAATTCAAATCAGATTCTTGGAAATATTTATATTAAATATTTACTAATCCTCTTGTGTAAATTTATAAATTTTATGCTGATTTTTCTCCCTATCCTATTGGTACATGCATATTGGTACAAGCCTCATTCCCAGAGAAAAGCAGAGGAAAATAAGTATATATAGCACTCTTTTATACTACCATAGTATTCTTTTTACATTTCTTATTTTTATCTATAAAAACAAGTCCTACTAGAATGGAATAAGACATTAACAACTCTTTAGTGTCTCCAGTGCATGATGGGAAAGTAAAGCATACCATAGCAAAATTACTGGGTTTTTGTTTTGGTTTAGTATGCAGATTTGAATCGCCATATAGATGCATTGAATGCGTGGAGGAATGCTACAGTCCTGAAACCAGAGCATAGTTTGGCTTGGAACAATATGATAATATTGCTTGATAACACAGGTAAAAGTCTAATTGAATGTTTTAATGAATAATTCAGTGTCTAGCAAAACTTAAAGCCTTACCTCTATTTATCTTAAAGAAGCTCTACCTCTTCTTTGGCTACCCAAACACTCTCTAATAATATAAGAATACCTTTTGGCTCAGGAGTTTTAAAACATCACTTGAAATCCAGCATATAAATTGAATTTCTGATCCTTACTTGAAATACCATCATTGTACGTGCATGTTTGTATTATAGACTAAATTTTTGAACTTTTTAATCTGTGCTTTGTTGTTTTACAGAAGGTGTTACCTGTTGAAAACCAAACAAGGACTTTCTGTTGTCTTATTCTGAAGGATTTTACATTTGTGTGTGTGCGAGATACCTGGCTTTCTTTAAAAATTCATGCAATCAGCTATTCGTAAAATATGTGTGCTTGCAGCATGAAAAGTAACTGATAGGGCTGTGTTAAAGCATGCCTTCTCTTTTTCCACTGCCTTCGCTCCCAGGCAATCTAGCTCAAGCAGAAGCAGTTGGAAGAGAGGCCCTGGAATTAATACCTAATGATCATTCCCTTATGTTTTCATTGGCAAATGTATTGGGGAAATCACAAAAATATAAGGTAGGTAACTAGAGCTTTTTGACTGTAGGGGTTTGGGTTGGTTTGGTTGGTGTTTTTCTTATTTAAACTCCATTTAAGTTTTTTGTGGAAACCATTTGAGGAGACCATTGTGGACTATGACTTAGATAATCACCATTTCTGTCACAGTATTGGTGTGTAATTCTGGACTCAGCTCATGCCACCTTATTTTAGATGTTGCTGCCCTACGCTATGTCAGCGGTCAGTGGAGGGAAATAGGCTCTTAAGCACACTAGAGGGCAGTTAGGGTCTTGTGCTGCTTCACTGCCGAGGGAGAGAGCCTGCTCTGGATCAGAGACCTTGTTTCGAATTAGATGGGATAGGTGCTTTTGGTATGTAAAGGAACAAGGTGTACCATTACCCAATATGAATTTTAGCCTCTTTGCCTCAGATGCTGTCTAAAATAGAGTTACACAGGTCTGTAATTCCCAAATTGAGGATGGGATACCTGGGCAATCCCAGAGTACTATGAGAGAAAGTCCATGCATTGAACAATGTATTGAACTTTCTTTTGGCTGCAGTGGATCAGGTCAGCATTAGCTACTTATGTTTGCAAGTAGAAAATGTAATGCAACTGATGAGAATTACTTATTTTCCAAAAGGACTTGTATGAGTTGACAGAGAATAAATCATACACAGTTAATATATTTATTGACTTCACAGTCAATGTATTATATGATATTATGTATGTGATAGGGACAAATTAATAATTTTTGGTGTTTCTCAGAAAAACATCATTGACTTTGGAGGGGTTAGATGTCTTTTTGATAGTGATAATGTAGCAGCACTGAAGGAACATCCTCAGTTAGATACAGAGTAAGATTTTGTGATGTGAAAATTGTCAGGGCAAGAGGAAATGACCTCAAGTTGCATAAGGGGAGGTTTAGATTTGATATTAGGGAATTAATTTTTTCATGAAAAGGGTTATAAAACATTGGAACAGACTACCCAGGGAAGTGATGGAGCCACCATCCCTGGAAGTGTTCAAAAAACGTGTGAATATGGCACTCGATGACATGGTTTAATGGTGAATGTTGTGGTGGTGCCAGCTTGACAGTTGGACTTGATGTTCTTAAAGGTATTTTCCAACTTTAACGATTCTACGATTCTCAAAATAGTTACATTTTTCTACCACTTACTGTGACCACTTAAATTTCTGCAGTATGTTCAGCTGTGGAGTCCTGAGCTGTCCACATGTGAAGCCAGAGCCTGTGACAACCCAGCACCTCCTTTTGTTTGCCTTAGTGATGCTGTTAAACACTGTGTTACTGTTTTTCTAGGCTGGCTGGGTTTTTTTCCTGTACACTCTTATTTCTTTTTTCTCTCCACCCAAGACTGTTATCAAATGTAGTTCAGCAAAGTTCCAGAAGGATACAAGTTAACATCCCAAATATATAAGGAATGAGATTATGGAGGAGGCAATTGCTAGGATTATTTTGGTGAGTCATGACTGTGAAAGAATAGAGGATTGTATAGTCATTCTTTAAGAAGAGTATGTAGCGTGACAGAATAAAGAGCATTTAGAATGAAATAAGTTGAAAACAAGCTAGAAAACTTCTCCAGGTGTAGGAGAGATAAGTCTGTCTTAGTGGATTTAAAAAAATAAAAAAGGAGGTAGTGGGTTTGATTGCCAGCTCTGAAAGGTCATTTTGCTGCAGAAGAATGTGTTGGAAACAAAGTAGAAATAATAGTAGGAGAAAATGAAGCTTTCAAGTTGGCATTCAGAATAAAGCAAAAGGAATAGCAGAGCCCAGGGAAGAAAGCAGGGAGCCAGTGAGTATTTTGATAGTTCAATATGGAGTAATATGGTTGTGCAGAGCAAAAAATTTAACTAGTCACTTAAAACTGACAGGTTACAACAGGGAGAGCAAGTTAAGGAAATTGGAAAGTGGACTCACAAAGGTTATGATCTCAGCAGCTGTATTTTGCATTGCCTAGAAAGAGGAGATACAGGGTTTTTTCTTAAGTGGGAGAATGCTAAATGATAATAAAAAGCATGGAAAATTCAGATTTCTTGTCCAGTCCCTCACCATGTAAAACCAGAGAAATGGATGGCCCTTCAAGGATTTTTACTGAATGAGATTGGAGTGGGGGTGGAGACTGTCAAGGTGATGGCAGTAATTTTCAGAGTGCTGCCTGGCTGTGCCTGATATGTTGTATAACCTCAGGCATTTAATTTATTAGGTTACTTGTCATGTGTCTGTACCAAAGTTGTTACATTGATTCTGTTGCAGTAAAGGAAGATTTGTTCTGGGATGTTTTTTGTTATCTCTTCTTTTAAAAGACATTGAGTCAAAAAGGGGTTTTTTTATGTTATTAAGCACACAGCATTCTCCATCAGTTTCAAATGCACTTTGACTTCCAGCAGAAGATACTTTTCCTACGTCACCAAACACCAAAAAAACCCCACAACCCTTTTTGATTTCTGTTTGTATCTACTGCTGAATGAGTTATTGTTTCAGAAAGAAAAGCACATAAAGGAGGAGCTGTTCCTGTGGTTTTGTTTGGGTTTTTTAATTAACATCTGTTATACCAAGTTAGAGTTATCCTTGTACTTACTCCAATGGATGAAGAACTGAGCTATCTTTAGTTCTTTGAAAATATGTATGCTGTATTTTTGTTATGTATACATCTGTGCTTTTTCTGTAAAAAGTGCAATAAATTGAAACCATTCAGCATTTTGAAGTAAAGCCAGACTACAATTTTGTGGCCTTGGCAGCAGATGGAATGCAGTGTGCTTACCCCAAACCTTCGCTATATGCAGCCTGCAAGTTTCTTGGCAGCACTTTAAGATTTGGCAAGATGCAGCAATTTGAAATATCACTGATGTACTGGAATGTATATTTACTCCATATATCTACAGTAATATGAATATGATGCACATTAAATAGCCTTTAATCAACCAGTATGCTTCTACTCTCTGCTGAGCAAAGTAGTGGTGATAAAAATGTTTTCAGCGTGTAGTTGGAGATGTATGGTAATGACAGGCAGCTCTTTAATATCTATTTCATTAAATTTTCTGGAAGTGCAATGCACATGTTGTCCCATTGTGCTTCAGCAGTGAAACGATGTGAGTCCGTACATTACATCTCTTTTGTGTAGGTGACAACTTTTAGGCATAGGACTGAATTAACCGGACAGCATATCTTTCACTTTGATTGCTGTTAACCCGCCCAGTGAAGAAAGCAGAGTTTTACTTACTAGATCAAAATACTAAAATTTGCAGTGGGAAAAAAATGTAACTTCATGGGAGTTATGATTACTACATTCTTTCAAGTGCTAATCCACTGTTGATTTTTAAGATTGGAGAGTTTATATGAAAGCGGGAGGTTACCTTGCACCACTTGCCAAATTTTTGAGTCTCAATGTTTCTCAGCTGACTGAGAAACATGGAAATCACAGAATAATTTTGCCTGAAAATGACATCTGGAGGTCATCAAGTCCAACCCCTGACTCAAATCGGGGCTGGTACTAGTTGAATTTTGAATATCTTTATGGATAGAGATTCTAGACCCTCTCTGGACAGCATCTTTCAGTGCTTAACCAACTTTATGGTAAAAAAAAAATTAATTTTATCCTTTTATTTAATTGGAATTTCACATATCCCAGATTGCATCCATTATGTCTCATCCCATCTCACAGATATGTGAGGAGTCTGTTTTCATCTGCTCTGGATTATCTGATCAAGTAGTTGTAGCACTAAGGTCTCCCCTTCACCTTCTCTTCCGAAGGTTGAAGAGATCCAGTTCTTTCAGCTGTTCCTTGTATGTCTTGTGCTCCAGCCCCTAACCATCTTGGTGGCTCTCTGCTGGACTCACTGAAGTATGTCTATGGTCTTTCTTGTAATGGAGACCCCCAAACTGAACACATACTCCAGATGTGGCTCCGAAGTGCTAATAGAGGAGAAGGAGTACTTCCCTGGACCCACCTGCCTGTCAGCCCAG
>JAWWEU010000001.1:79894905-80023708 GCA_035583155.1 Acropternis orthonyx | reverse complement strand
GCTACTTTTTGCCATTTCGTGAGAGGGAGGGGGTAATCTTTCCTGTGAGGGTACACTGATGGCTTTTGCTGAATTTGCTGTCTACCAGGCCCACCAGATCCATTTCTGTAGACCTGTTTCCTAGACAGTTGCTTCCTAGGCTGTGCTTCTGCATGGGATTATCCCATCCCAGATGCAGGATTTAGCATTTACTCTTCCTGAACTTCATGATAATCTATCAGTCCAATCCTGTTCAGCATCTTCATTAATGACCAGGGTGATGGGGCAGAGGGCACCCTCAGCATGTTTGCTGATGACACCAAACTGGAAGGAGTCATTGGCTTGGCAGGAAAGCATCTGAAGGTCCTGGTGGACATGATATAGAACATGAGCCAGCAGCGTGTCTTTGGGGTAAAGAAGGCTAACAATATCCTGGATTGTGTTAGGAGTGCTGCCTGTTGCCAGCAGGTTGAAGGAGGTGATCCTTCCTCTCTACTGATGAGGTAACACCTGAACTCCCATGTCCAGTCCCCAGAGAGTCCAGTGAAGGGCCACAAAGATGATGAAGAGACTGGAGCATCTTTCCTATGGGAGAAGGTTGAGCCTGGAGAAGTGTCAGGGGAAGAATCTCAATGTACATATCTGAAGGGTGAATGAAAGTAGATGAAGCCAGGCTATTTTCAGTGGTGCTCTGTGTCAGGAAAAAAAGCAATGGGCCCAAACCAAAACGGAATTTTCCCTCTTAGCATCAGGAAATGCTATTTTACCGTGGCCAAACATAGGCACAGGTTACTCAGAGAGGTTGTGGAGTCTCCATCCTTGGAGATGCTTCCTGGACATTGTTCTGGGCAGCTGGCCTTGCTTGAGCAGAATGGTTGGATCAGATGATCACCAAAGGTCCATTCCAGCCTCAGCCATTCCTAGTCTGTTTCTCTGTCCTGCCCAGATCCCTCAAAATAGCAGCTTTCCCCTCCAGTGTATTTATAACTCCCTCCTCTTAGGTGCCATCTGTAAAGTTTTGAAACTGCATTCAGTCCCATCATCCAAAACATTAACAAAGTCACTAAATAGTATAGTTTTCAAAGTGACCAGTGCCTCCAGGAACTTTGATAGTCTTGATATAGAAATGCTGGAGCAACTGCTTATGCCATAGGAAAGCAACACTAAATGCACTGTGGAGTCATATGCTCTCTAAATTTCCAGATATCTGGTTCCCTTGTTAACTGCTATCTGAGTATTCCTTCTCCTGAAACAGAATCAATCAGAAAATGGTTGGGGTTGGAAGAGACCTCTGGAGATCATCTTATCCAACCTCACTGCTAGAGCAGGTTAACCTGGAGAAGGTTGCACAGGTTCGCATCCAGGCAGGTTTTGAATATCTCTCGGGAAGAAGACTCCTCAGCCTCTCTGGGCATCCTGTTCCAGTGCTGAGTCATCCTCACAGTAAAGTTCTTCTTGTTCAGGTGGAACTTGCTGTGCATATTTTTCTGCCCATTGCCTCTTGTCCTATTGCTTGGCACCACTGAGAAGAGCCTGGCTCTGTCCTCTTGGCACCCTCACTTCAGATACTTATAGTTATTGATGAGGTTCCCTCTCAGTCATCTCTTCTCAGGCTGAACAGGCCCAGCTCCCTCCCCTTGTAGCCCTCGACTGGACTAGCTCTGAGAACCCTGTGGATTGTAATTTCCTTGACCTGAGAAGATGAAGGCACTTTCTGCATGAGTCTCTCTTGGCTACAGAGTGGCAGCCTCATCTGTGTTCAGCAATGCTTTAAAAGGAGCATGTTGTTTGGGTTTGAATTTGGACATACGGAAAAGCTCTTAAGTCACTCAAAGTTGAGTGACTCAATCTTGACATCAGAAATACATTTTTCCCTGAAGGGACCCTTACAGAGACTTATTTCATGCTTCACATGAGAAGATGGTGGAACCAAAAATCTGGTTGACAGGTTTTCTTTCTCAGTAGAGTGTGTTATGTTTTAAGCAGTAAAAGCCTAGCACAAAGGAAAGGACTTTTCTCCAGGTTATTGTTCTCACATACCTCAGACAGCAAGTATGTGAGTTCAGACAGAAACCTATGGCATTGAGGTAATTTTATCTTCAGGTCATATTAAAAAAAGGATTTAAAAACAGTTTTGCAAACTTCACTAGTGCTTAATAATTTTCTGCTAAAATAACAGCAGCCTATGAAAGCATAGGACTTATTTGTAGCATTATTACTGTTTTCAGGAGGCTGTAGTCACTGGAGCTATAGGATCACAGCGGCTCAGAATATTCATATGGTGGTATCATATAGATATGACATAGTTTTGGAGGGGTTTTAATTACAATAATGAGTAAATTTGGCATTATTTTACATACTATGAAAGTAGACTGTCCTGTTGACTTACTATTTTAAATTATTCAGGAATCTGAAGCTTTGTTCCTCAAGGCAATTAAAGCCAATCCAAATGCTGCCAGTTACCACGGAAATTTGGGTAAGAGCCTTTCTAACTCTTATCAGCTGTATTGTTTATTTGCTTCATATTCATTGTGTCTAAAAAGAAAAAACAATCTTTTGAGCCTTCTTCCTGCTGGGGAGATTTCTGTTTTACTTTCTAGAACTGCCAGCCAGAAGAACAGGGCACTAAACCAGAAAAGCTGTCACATGGTATGACAGATCAAGAGGGCTGCACAATCCAGCCCAGAGGTAGCTGCACTTCAGTGTCTCCAAATTGGTCCATTTATGCTATGCTTGTAACCCTCAATGAGCTCACCAGATAAGAGCTGCCATTTATGGTTGCATTGTAATTCATTCCTTCATCATTCCCGTGCCAGTTCTGCTCGCGGGCTTTGCTCCTACATTTGGCAACAGAACAAACAGCTACTGTGCCACCAGCCAGTGACAGACCCTCACTGGAAACAAATACTTCAATGTTGTTTTCCAAGTGATTGGCAAGATTGCACATTATTCAACAATATTGCTAATGAAATTCCTCACTGATGTTCCAGCTGTGCTTTACCATCGCTGGGGAAATCTTGACTTAGCAAAGAAGCACTATGAAGTCTCTCTGAAGCTTGATCCTATGGCACCTGGAACCAAGGAAAACTACAACCTCTTAAGAAGAAAACTGGAGCAGCTGCAAAAGAAAGGCGGTGCCTGATGTTCCTTTTCAGGTTGTCTGTGCATGCTGTTTATGACTAATGTTACATGGGTACTTCTGACCATGTACAGGATTCAAGTCATTATTTCTCAAAAATGATACCACCACCAGCACCACACACTTGAATGTCCAGTTTTGCCCTTCTACAGATCCAAACATTTCAGTTTGCAGGATCATTTTATCTTTACTTTTGAACTGCTTTTAATGTCCATTAGAACATTTTTATAGGTATATGAAAGCAATGCAGATGGAATTTCACAGTATATGCCTGTAATTTGATATCTTCATTTGACTTTTTAGTAGCAGAATAAATAGAAGGAGGCAGTTTTATTTCTGAAAGTGATACTTAAAAGTGCAATTTCCTTTAAATCCTGATCTTTTCAAGTATGAAGAATATCTGTCCACTTCAGTTTTATTACTGCCTTCTACTGTCAGTGCCACAGAGCTGGTGGAAGAATGGATTCCCTCCAGCACATCACTCTACTCATATAATTTGAGTTACGCCCTTATGCTTGTTTCTGTCCCCAGCCTGTGAAGTGTCAGATTCCTACAGGAGTAAATAAGGGCAGGGGTTTGACCATAAATGTTTGTCAGCCAGTGTACTGCTGAGGTATGCTTGAGTGTAGAAAATACTTTTAGGTTAAGGTGGAGATTTCAGAAGCAGCAAAGGGAAATGAAGTGTGAGGCAACAAAGGAGTCAGCTAGAATTTCTGTTCTTGCAGGCAGCCTCATCTAGCACAGACAACACGGGCAACAAGTCAGAATTGCTTTAACTCCTCTGGCAGGTCAGTGGTCTAAATATAGTATAGTGTCTGCAGGAGCTAATTGCTGTGTTCTCAGGCATTTCAGTGTTTTCTGGTTAAGGGCATTACACCTTTCAGCTCCTGTACTGCTGCAAATAAAAAGATAATTTCTGTGCAAAAGCAACTGTGTAGAAGATCTGACCTTGGCTGTTGATCTGTTACCTGGAAGGAACTTGGCTTCACCTTTGTGTCCTGTGGCTTGTGTGTTTGCTGAAGGGGCAGATAAATAAGCATAGCAGTTAATGCATAAACTGAGCACGTGGATGTGCGATGATTCAGAAATGGTATATGTTGATACCATGTTAACCTCTCAAAAGGGGCTATGCTTTACTACCCTTTTGAACTCTGGCTGTCCAGAGTTGTTTGTGATGTGCTAATATTTACATTCCTGCTTCAGGAAGTAGTCACATGTCTGTGTATTTGTGGTGGGGTTTTGTTGGTTGGTTAGTTAATTGGTTTTGGGGGTGTTGAGATGTTTTTGTTTGTTTCATTTAAGATTGGAAGTTTGCTATTGGATATGAAAACTGAGGAGCTTTACCTCGCTTTTGATATTCCTTTATTCTTTCCTACCATGTCCCCTGCAAGAAACTGATCAGTGCAGTATTTCCAGCTTTCCTAATTTGTCCAAAGATTATTGTATAGGAGATGGTGTAATGTTCTCCATACACAGCTCATCTGTGCATGGAACCATTTGAAGTGTTGGGGAAATTCCTACCATAGGACAGGATGTTGCATGACCTTCTCATCTGACCACCATATAACCATTTTACCTCTGTACTATGTTTTGAACCTACAACAGGCTGCTTTTACATTATAAATTCGCTTGGAAATGCCCATTGTTTCAATAACTAGGTGTCTACAGAGCACACTGCAGTACTGCTAGTTTGGGTACTACAAGTCGTGCAGCTACTTTAATGTAACATTTTTGCCAGCCTAGCTGTAAAGCTAGGCAGCAAGGCTGTGGCAGTGTGGTGCTGTCCACAAATTTGGCTTTGAACAAACTGATACGGATACATTATATAGTATGTTGCGATACTAGCTTTGGTCGAGGTACCAGAGGCATGGATGTGTGTTCCTCTCCTGCTAACACAGCCTGTTTCTCAGCAGGACTAATTAGTTCATACAGGATACTAAGTTGATGCAATTGTTTCCATTTCTTCTGGTTTCTTCACAAGAGTTTCAGAAACTAGTTTTTGAATAGATTTGCAGGATATAAACATGCTGTTTGGTAAGCATGTGGTAAGCAGAACACTGCACCAGTAAGGCTAGTCATCTTCCAATGACCAGCATAGTTTAGTCGGTACCAACCTTTGCATCTGAAAGGTGCTGAAATAGATATACTCTTCAGTACAAACAGCAGGCTTTCAAGGCTTTCCATACATAGCCTACTATTCATCAGATATACAGAACGCATAGCTTCTTCAGTCATGAGGAATTGAAGAGTTGGGGTCTGGCTGGATGAGCTAATTTATAGCAGAAGATAAATGTGTTTAATATAATCAAGTCTTTTCTGTATATTTGGAATATGACATCCTGAGTTTAAATTATTATTCTCATCATAAAGTCCATGTGCATAGTTTTCCCTGTTGCTTTCCATGTTAGCTTTACAGAAATCCAGTAGATCAATATTATGTCTGGGGTATGAATTCTTTCTAGGTCATTATAAACCAAAGTTGTTGTAGAAATTCCTCTAAGGAAGTCAGTTTGTCCTTCTACTCTAGAGTCTTAGATGGAAGAGACAGACAAACAAATCGGATGTTTTGTTCATATTTGAAAATGGTGTTTACTTTTCAGTACAGTCAACATGATTTCTTCTTATTAGTTTTCTGGCTACCTGTATATATTTTTGTGAGGCTTTATTTGTTTTATATAATTTTCAGTGCTATAGAAATTCAATGTGATTACTTGTATGATGGTAATAAGAAGAATACACTTACATCTGAGTGTAATGCTGAGGCAGCATTGTGTTCAAAGGAAGCCACAAAGATGACTGCTTTTCTAATAAAAGTTTCCTTAAGACTTTCAAGAATACTAAATATTTTTTTACTTGATTTTCAGAAATATTTTGAAAGTGAAAATAATACAGTGTGTTTTATTACAATGGTTATAATGTTAACCTTTTTCTTGGTTTTTCATACCTCATAACTGACTCCTGGAATAGTGCAGAACACTCAGCCTCAAAGAGAGAAAGGTGAAGAAAAAGTGCGTTTGTGCATAACTGTTGTTACAAACATTGTCTGTCCAGCATGCTGGATTTTTTTCCCCATTGCCAATTACAGAAGATTAAAGTTTCCTTATCAGCTGGCCTGCTTGATTCTCTTGGGAAATTAAGAAGCTTTTACTTCTTTTTGTTCTTCTTCTTTTTTTTTTTTAAGAGATTGCCTGTTCAAAAATACAGAATGATACAGAAAGTTCAAAAATACAGAATGATTCAATGCACAGAACGGAGTGTGAAAAATAGTCACAATGGCTGCTATGGATGGCAGTCTCTTTTCACCAAAAACTTCCAGCAGAGTTCCCTAATTTATATTTCTCTCATGTCTAGACCAATGCCATGTACATGAAGTTCCCTGTTATTTAATTTCATCCTTAGTATTTAAACTTTAGAGGTGTGGGTTGTGTGTTTATGAGCACTGAGAAATAAAAATCTCCAATACTTTTGACTGGTTTGTTAAAAATATCAGACCTATTAACTGGGAACTTGTTTCCTTCATATCTGAGATACTTGCATCCAAGTTATTTGTCCTAGTTTCTCTGTATAGTCCTGGGAGGGGGAGGGAGGAGATAGGTAATGTCAAAGATGATTCATGTCCTAAAGGAAGCACCTTTAGGGTGTGAGGAGTCATGTAGTTGAAGCAGGTATTTGTCTTCACTAACTTCAAAGGGTAACTAAAGTGATCAGCTTGAAAAAAAATCTCACTGCTGCTTTCAGTTGAAGTAATCTGGTCCCATACACCTCTAGCATTCTCATACATTATTGGCCCCAAGAATGTTAAAAGACTGGCATTGAAGCAAACTGACAAGTACTTGCCTTGAGAGTTGGAGAGTTATAGCAGCTGGATGAGGAAATGGGATAAAACAAATTAAGATAACTTTGATAAATTTACATCACTAATAAAGCATTGAACATCAGGTCTCTGCGTATGAAAACAGAACATTCAGGTCCAGTTCAAATAATTGCTACCTTGTCTATATTTCTGTAATAAATGGTAACAACTTCTTATTGAATTGACTTTTGGTGTCCTGTACTCTTACTTTAAAAAGCAATCTAAACCAACTGTAAATTTGCAAATGTGAGATTTTTTTTTTCTTAAACTGAAGTTGCTGTTTCAAGCTGTAGCTGTTAGAATGTTAAATGTGATAACATAGCCCGTTTCAGTGTGGTGAGGTTTTTTGTTTCAATATCTTGATATTTATTTGCTGGTTCATGCCTATGTTCCCTATTTCATGTGAGCATTGGTACATTTACACACCTGTCATTACATGTACATTCCCAAGTGCTTCTTGGCTTGACCCTTTCACTGAATAGTGCTTCCACAGCTCTTGGTGTGTCTCTACCAAATGTGTGTTTATGAGGGCACATTTAACTCAAAAAGGTTAAAATTTGCTAGAAACAAAAGTGAGATCACATGGTTGGATTTCTGTGATGTAAACAAGCCGAGGGAGCCAAACTTCTGTCATGTACAACCATAAGCAGCAGGTGCCACTAGTAATGGGCCCTTCAGACTCAGTGCTGGGCTGCATGATAATGTGAAGTGGTTATACATAGGTGTAATGTTATAAAGAAACACAGCAACCTGGACCCCGTGCTTTAAAGAAGAAGGACCATATAGCCGCTGCAAAGAAGAGGATTTGCACAGCTGCATGGGCTATCAAGCACTGGAGGACTGATGACATTTCTATTAGAGAGCTGCACTGCAGTGTTGTGGCATGGGTGTTCAGTGTGTGTCAGTAATGATACATGTCAAAGTGGTTCAGGGCTTTTTAAAATAAATATTTTTGTAGGAAAAAAAATCCCTACAGGTACTGCGTAGCTTGTGATTTCTGAGCTGAACTTTTTTTATGTAGTGTTAATCATTTAGATTGCCAATGGTATGTCCCAGTTTATTTTCAGCTGAGCAAGAAGTAAATACATTTGTAATTAAGTCATGAAATAAATCTGAGTTTTGCTATATTTTTTTTTTTTTGCATGGATTTTAATTGTGAAAATGGTGTTTATTTTTTAGTAAGTTTTTGATTCAGGGTTCTGCTAAAGTCTGTGAAGAAAATCTAATGGGCTTAGTAGACTGTCAGTGGGATATACAGGAAGACATTCTCTTAGAGTAACAGTTCAAAGTCTTGATTCAGCATGATTGTATTGGTGTTGAATGTGTGTGCCTAAACAACAAAGAGAAGCACTTGAAGTGATAGAATACATGACTAATTAATTCTACCTCTAAAGCAATAAAATATAGAAAAAGCAGGAGCTACTGCCTCAAATGCTGAGCAATCTTCTTGTCCGCCAAAATCAGATTCATTACCCATGCAACAAGCCAATAATTACACACTCAAGAGGGACACTGATTATTTATTTCAGAGTTACGCTAGCCTGGGTGCTTGGTGGCATCCCACTAATCAAGCACACCATCTATCAAAACCTTTTGCTATCTATATATTATAGCAAACAAAGGAATTAGTGTTCATTGGCTACAAGTGACGTAGTTCTCTTACTAATTAGTATTCTTCTATTGTTTAATGATTCTCTCGCTTCTCATACTAATTAATCCACATGCTGAGTCTTTATCATCTTTTGGGTTGGTGGGTTCCTTGGATTGGTTGTCATGATCTCCCTCTGCCAGAATTACCTTTTACCCAGTTGAAGCTGATTTCAGCACAGTTGGTGAGTTGGGTCTATTAGTGTCTTCCTTATCTTGGAAGTTCTACCAGATGTCTTTATGGCCCATAAATTCTGGATTCTTTGTGTCCACTATCAGTGGTGTATCCTTCTTCCCAAGCTTTGTTAAGCTCCTCCCCTAGGTCTGAGATCATTGAAGCATGTCAACCCTAAGCTCTAACAAGGCAATTCTACCAACCAATAATCTGTTTTTCTAACACAGGGACATCACTTAGAGTTTGCTTGTTAGCTGCTATCTGTTTCATGGATTAAATCTCCCTTCTAGTTGACTAGGCTTGAAAGTATACAAAGATCAATCAAAGAACAGCCTTTCTTAAGAAAATTTTTACGTATTCCACAGTTTGCAGCAGTCTTACCCAATGTTAGAGGTGGAATAGAATTACTGAATGCTAATTGTGTAAGAAAGTGAATAATCTGTAATAGATGCAACCTGGCTTCCAATTTGTGACTAGTCAAGGAAGAGAGATCAACACCACAACATCACGTTCTGTCCTGATAACCAGGCTACAGAATGGTGCTTGTAAACTCCAGACAGAATCATAGAACATCCTGGGTTGGAAGGGATCCACAGGGATTGTTGAAGTTCAGCTCCTGGCCCTGCACAGAACGGCCCCAAGAATTACACCATGTGCCTGAGAGCACTGTCCAAACGCTTGCTGAATTCTGACAGGCTTGGTGCTGTGACCACTTCCCTAGGCAGCCTGTTTCGATACCTGACCATCCTATGGGTGAAAAACTTTTATCTAATATGCGGCTTAAACCTTCCCTGACACAACTTCAGGCCATTCCCTCGGGTCCTGTCACTGGTCACCAGAGAGAAGAGATCAGTGCCTGCCCCTCCACTTCCCCTCGGTGAGAAAGCCATAGACTGCTTTGAGGTCTCCCCTGTCGCCTCCACACTGAGCAAACCAAGTGACTTCAGCGTTCCCTGGTATGGCTTCCCCTCTGGATCCTTCACCATCTCTGTAGCCCTCCTTTGGGCACTCTGGTAGTTTAATACCTTTCTTATATTGCAGTGCCCAAAACTGCCCACAATATCCAAGGTGAGGCCGCCCCAGTGCAGAGCAGAGCGGGACAATCCCCTCCCTCGCCCGGCTGGCGATGCCCCCCGGCACACAGTTGGCCCTCCTGGCTGCCAGGGCACTGCTGACTCAGAATCAGTTTGCCATTGACCAGGACCCCCAGGTCTCCTTCTGCAGCAGTGGTAAACAAGTACTAAAACGTTCTGTATCAGTGCATAAGGGTATCTCATTCTTATTCCTCCTACCAGTGCGTTTTCTTACAGCGATTTGACTGTGTGGCGCCTTCACGTGCTTTGCTGCAGAGCAGAGCAATCCCCAGGGAGCCAGCTCGAGGGAGTCCCTGGCTGGGGGTTGCAGGCTGCCAGCAAGAGGCGGCGAACAGAAAGGCGCTTGGCACCCTCCGAATGTGAAACTCCTGCTTCAGCAGGCTCGACACCAACCTCTGCCAGCAGCCAAGCCCTGCCGAGCCGCCGCTGCCCGCCAAGCACGGCCCGTCCCGCTGGCGGCCGCGGCGCCCCGGGACACCGGCCCGGTCAGGCCAGGGGGGGAGCGCGGGCAGGCACCGCCCCGGGCCCCGCCCCGCCGCCTACTCCCCGGAGAGGCGCCCCGGCCCGGGCAGAAGGCGGCGGGCGCAGGCGGGAGCGGCGGCACGGGCTCGGCAGCAGCGCTGGCGAGTGAGTGCCCCGGGCGGGCGCCGCGGGGCCGGGCCGGGCAGGGCCGGGAGGGGCCGGGCCGGGCCGGGCCGGGAGAGGTGGGCCGCCCGCAGTGCCGTGTGACGGGGAGCGGGCGGCTGAGGGAGCGCTCCCTCCGGCCCCGCGGGCTGGCCGGCCGGCCGGCCGGCCGAGAGGGACAGCCCGCGGTGACACAGCCAGCCCGGGCAGAGCTGGCCCGGCCGCCGGTGCCCCGGCACGGCCTCCGAACCAAAGTGTGCGCCGTGGCCCTGAGGCTCCTTTCAGTAGCATCCCTGCTTCGCCTTTGTCACGGGTTAGTGACGTGCACTTGAGGAGCCAATAATTAAAGGGCAAAGAGAAAGGAAGTAGTTCAGGGATCGCACATGAAGAGAAGCTGTGAGAATTGATAACTATCTATGCCTGTCAAATAAAAGGTGACCCTGCCCACGGCAGGGACCTGGAACCACATGGTCCCTTCCAGTGCAAACCGCTCTATGATTATATATCCTTACAAGATGACACTTCAGAGCATTTATTTTTTTGCATGCATTGCTTGGACCAGAGTGTTGAAGGTTTGTTTCTGTTGGGGGTTTTGGTTTGTTGGTTGTGGGGTTTTTTTGTTTTGTTTTGTTTTTAAATACGACTAAGGATTTAATTTTGCTGTATTTTCGTCTCCTGCCTTTTCTGCATCCTTTTCCATTATAGAGTTATGTAAACCTTTTGCTTTGGAGTTAAGGTTCGTTTAGTTGTATCTGTGTTAACTCCAGACAATTAACTTCGTCATTTTTTGCTTCAGGAATTTTTTAATTTGCTGCTTCTGTAATTTTTGCCGTCCTTTGAAAATGTCAAGGTAGCAACTTTAATATAGAGCTTAACATACAGAGACACAACTGTAAATATCTCCATGACCAAGTTGTTTCATGTTGAACTCTGTGAGGAGTGGACTTGTTTTATATACTCTTTTAAGTAGGCAGTCAACCTGGAAAAGTAATGTCTTGACAATAAAAATTGTTCATTGTGTGACAAAGGCCATTAAGAGAGGCATCTCTGAACAAAAAATGGGTGTATTTCCATCATTCTTTTCCCCTCCCCCTGAGAAAAGCCTTAAAAACCTACACCGTGTCCCTAAAATATATTTACCCCTATCTGGCACTCATCTCCTGCCTTTGCTTCATCATAGCTGTCAAAGTCATATGAACACTCACATGTCTTATTGTGTAGTACAACATTCGCCTGCCATGGGTAAATATAAGCTAAACAGAATAGATATTTCTGTTACTGTCTGTCTCCAAACCTGGATTGTCAAGAGTGTTACATGTTAAGCAAAACAAAAAATGGCCTTTCCATACATTGCTAATATTTTTAAATCTGCACCCTATTGCTGACAAATACTAACTACTTGATATGTGTGTCATACTTCATTTTTCTTAGGTTCTTGCAGCATGTTTCCTCCTCACTTTCCAAATTGCTGTGGTGTTTTGCATCAGCTTTGAGCTTGTTTGTGAGTTTGTTTTGAGACCACTGGAATACTGAACAGAGCTTCACTTGATGATAGAAGAGTGTGTGTCATGTTGTTGATATGTGTCATGTCACCTGCTGCTTATAGTTTTTCTTTTAGTGACTTTATACATGTGATCAGAGTTTTCTGTTGCTCATTTTCTTATATTCAGGGTAGAAATACTGCTTTGAATGCTTCATTTACTGCAGTGCCTTTAGAAAGGATCACCATGTCAATTCACGCTTTTCTTGGCTGATTTTTGACATGGAATGCCAGGTGCCTCTGGAGAGTGGAGGGCACAAAGCAGGCCTGGTTTGCACCAGATATCCTGCTGTCTCTGCCACCCACTGTTCTGCTGAGAACAACCTCTTCCCTTGAAAAAGTGTCATCTAGCATTGGCTTTAGCCCTGCTTGGAGGGGGAGACTGGGCTAGGTGACCTTCAAAGATCCCTTCCAACCAACATTCCTCCGAGTCTGTCTATACATTCTCATAACTCCCAATAGTAACTCAAATGCCTATTTCAAAAGAAGTTTTCTCTTGAAAATTATTTCTATCTGACTGCTGGTGTAACCACGCTTTTTACCTGTTCTACTTCTCTTGTTCATATGGTTGTGTTTGTTCTTCTTGGGGAACTTCTGGGAGGTTACGTGACTTCGTGATCTATGTTGTAAATTTCCAAGTGTAGGTACTGGCACAAAGGTGTAGTCCTGGGGGTTTCATGAAGTGAAATAATAATAAATTCCAGGGGCATGTTGTGGTGTTTGCCTTCTGCTACTAGCTCCAGTACACTTTTATTCTCTGATGGATTAGCCAAATTACTTTTCCGTGTAATCCTGAACGCCATCAATAGTTACTGTTGGTAGAGGGAAAATACACTACATTTCACTGTAGTTTTTGTCATTTCTTTTTTGGAGCAATGCACTTTTCTATTCATTCCTATTCAAGTCTGCTTGTATGTTTCTCAGGCTCTAAAAGTATACATTCTTTGAACTTGAACCTGGTCAAATAATTTTCATAACTCTCTTAATTTAAGTAGAATTGAATGTGAAACTTACATGACATTTTAAGTGATGTGAACTGCTTAAGCAGAGAGCACATGCCATAACAGGATGCATTTTGTATATGACCTGATGCTACCATTCATTTTGTCATCTTTCAAAATATTTTATGCAGCATTCTGACAGGGAGGGTAAGTATTACATAGATAATTCAATAAGAGAGGGGAAATGGATGGACCCAGTCATGTCATTGAGCTAGCAAACATAATACCCTTTTCATTCTGTCTCTGTAAAAAGCATGTTGAATACCTTTTTTCTTCAAAAATAGAACTATTCAGGCAGTAGTAAATCACTGTTCTTAAAGAGAAATCTGTACCTATCTAATTTTTTTGGTTTTTTTTACTCCAAATGTTTAATTGCATTTTATGGACCACGTCAGATACAGTGCTCTTTTCCCCCACTTCCAATTAATGCTGAAGAAGGACTATATCAGGGTAAGATCACATCCTGTTGATTTACCATTACAGTGTTGTTCAAGAATGGCCTTTACATTAAGATTTTTGGCCACTGTGATTTCTTTAAGTGTGTCAGCTATTTTCTCTTAACATCTTGAGAAAACACATTCAATATCACTGTCACTCCTGATTTCTCTGTTTTACAAGACACCTCTTTTCCTTTGGAATTAGCCACATAACCACCTCTCTCTGCAGTGTTTTGACTGTAATTGCTCATGACCTTTACTAACAGCCAGAATTACCGTCGTATTGCTGACATTCTGACAGAAGTTCTTGGCCATGTAGAATTGCTTTTTCTCATCCTTTCCCTGAAGCATTCAGTTTTTTCCAGTGCTGTGTGTCGCTACTAACTGTGGGGGAGATCATCCCAGCCATGCTGGGCTTCAGCCATTTGAGAGTATCTCTGTTAGGACAGTGCTGCAATTTGAAATATATGTGCTATCACATAATACCAGAGTAATTGCAAGTCTGTTTATCTTCTTTCCTTCCCCTCATTTTGTCAAACCTGATACAGCCCCACAGCTTTTATCTCAGTAAAATTCAGTTCAGAAGGGACCTTGAGAGTCACTAGTCTAGCCTTATTCAGAGCAGGGTCCTCGGTGTGGGCAGACTGTGTTGCGTTTTATCCAACATGTCTTGAAAACCTACAGGGACAGAGACTACACAACCCCTCTGGGCAGCTTGCTTCGATTTTTGTCTGCATCATGAGAGCCCTTTTCCTTGAATCAGGTTGGGGCCTCTCCTATTCTGATTTGTACCTATTGTT
The DNA here is from genome assembly GCA_035583155.1 of Acropternis orthonyx. Taxonomy (NCBI): domain Eukaryota; kingdom Metazoa; phylum Chordata; class Aves; order Passeriformes; family Rhinocryptidae; genus Acropternis; species Acropternis orthonyx. The sequence goes on along the minus strand of JAWWEU010000001.1, from coordinate 80,009,419 downwards.
TATTCAACTCTGACATGCTCTGTGAAGGCCTGGCTGTGTTTCCTGAATAACCACCTCACAGGTATGGGAAGACTGCTTTAGGTCACCCCAAAGCCATCCCTTCTCAAGTTGAACAGGCTGCTTCCTGAGCTGCTTTTCACAAAAACAAGTGCTCTTGCCCCTTGATTATCTGAATGTACTGCAGTTTGTCCGTATTTTTGCTTGTTTTGGGCTCGACACTGCATGCAGTATTGCAGGTATGGTCTAGTGAGCGTCAAGTAAAGGGAGAGTGTCACTTGCCTTAATCTGTTGGTCATGTTCCCATTAATACAGTGCAGGGTGCCTGCCACCTTGACTGCTTCCTTTATTCAGCAAGGTGTATTTGTGAGACTTAAGGTAAGGATGAGCAAGGTAAATCATTGAGACATCAGAGGAAACATGAATCCCAGACAGTATCATCTTGAATGCTCTACTGGATTTCTGGCTGAGTCTTGGCTCCAACAACAGTCAGGATTGTAGCATTCCTGTTAGTGAGGAAGGAGATGCAGATGCTCATTTCTCGTCACTATCTAGAAGTCGTGCTTATTCCCCAAGTCTCAGGAATACTTGTTGGCATTGTGTTACTTTCTGGTAAAAGTATCATGCACTATTTAAATAGTGCTTTAGAATGGTGGTATAAAAGACTTCTCTTTTCTCTAAAATACTTCTTTTTTTCTTTTTTTTCCCCTGCTGATCTGGACTCAATCTTCTATAGTTTCTCTCCTGTGTCTCTCCAGATCTGGGCCTGTTTAGCCTGGAGAAGGGTTGTCTGAGAGGGAACCTCATCTATGTATGTAAGTGTCTGAAGTGAGGGTGCCAAGAGGATGAAGCCAGGCTCTTCTCAGTGGTGCCAAGCAGTAGGACAAGAGGTAACAGGCAGAAAAAGATGCACAGCAAGTTCCGTCTGAATATATGGAAGAACTTCATTACTGTGAGGTTGACCATCCACTGGAATAGATTGACCAGACAGGCTGTGGAGTCACCCTCACTGGAGATGCTCAAGTAGCATATCTGGATGCAGTCCTGTGCCACATGCTCTAGGATAACCCTGCTTGAGCAGGGAAGTGGGACCAGGTAATCCACTGTGGTTCCCTTTCAATCTGATCCATTCCATTATTCTGTGATATACTGGGGATCAGCCTATACCTCTGCTGCCTTCGGATTTAAAGATGTCTACAGCTCTAGTGAAATAGGTTAATTAGTACATTTTGCCTTCCAGTAGGCAGACCAGTTTGTGTACCAGACTTTAAATGACTACGGTGTTACTGTTTCTGCTGACCCACAGTACTGGTAAAGAATTGTGAGTTTGTACCTCACCACTGCCCCGCTCTTCAGTCTACTTCCTTAGGTGACAGACTTGCATTTGAAATGTGAGTTTCATTTGTAATTGCTGGCAAGAGATTCAGCTCACATCTCTTGACACCAGCTAGTGAAGCCTGAATGACTAGCCTAGATTCTGAACTTTAGGAAATTAAGGTGAGGTGAATGATACCTTCTGGCTCGTAAGAAGTTGTTAATAGAGTTATTTCTGAATTCTTTTACATTGAACCCAAGTGTTTGTTGTTTAATTGCATATTGAACAGGCTGGGGTATGGATGCTGAATTTTACCACTAAAATCTGTATGTAATTCTAGTTATGTCTATGGATTCTATGCACTGCAATTTCTGTAAATAACAGTTTTGTTCTTGCTTGGATCTCACAATGTGTGAATTTCTCTAGAAATCAAAGGTAACAGGTTAGATTATTTCCCATCAGGGGAAGCACAGTCTATATATACAGTAATACTGAAAGCATGAAGGAAAAGAGAAATAAACGCATTTTCTTCGAAACATTGCTCAGAAAAATTATCTTGGAAGTGAGACTGTAGTAGTGAGTGAGAAATAAGGGTCTGGGTCTGATTTTGTATTGGAGGAGTGGTGTTTGCAGTGGAATTGAATGACAGGTAGACCTAGTGATGAATGCAGGATTCATGTTAGTTGTGAGATGAGACCAAGGCCATAATATTATATAATATTATATAATAGCTTCATTAGAAGAAGCTATGGTTTGTTTTAATGTGAAAGGAAATGGTAGGTATATAGGCCAAAGTACATAAAGGACCTCACTTGAAGTTTTAATCTTCTTGTCTTTAATTTTCTTTTTTTTATTCTTTAGCTCTTTTAAGACTTTTGTTAGCTTTACCTTTTCAAAGCTAATTTAACTATTTGCATGACTTGTGTATTCATTGTGAGTGCTGGAGTAAAACATTTTCAGTTCCAATAACACGTAGTGTGTGCTTCAAGATTGAAGGAAAATGTTTAAGGCTGTTTTATCATTGATTTTGCATCTATAGTTGCAATTCCTAAACTAGAAGTTACAAAATAATTGGTATCACAAGAAAGCAAAATTTCAGACTCCAGTGGTTTGCAAGTCCAGAAGTGTGATGGGAAGATGTTGCCCAGTAAATGTAACATGTTCTGTGTCAGTGTCTTTACAGGTGTCCAGTGAAGGGATATTGGCCTGTTCCTAGGGCTTTCCCTAATTGTAGCTTGTAAAGAACCATGACACTGCTTTTGCCCATGCAGTCCATCTCCATGATGCTACACACCAGCCTTCTGATTGTCCTCCTGCATAACTCCTGGCTCCCTTCTGTTATGACATTCTTCTGGCTCCTGTTTTTGTGTGTTTTCCTCTGCTCAAGGGGTTAGGAGACTGTATGCTGGCAGTATGTGAAATGAGTGCCAGAATATGCACTCTTGTAGGTATTTACCCAGCCCAGCTCACCTGGAGTGAGAAGACATTGTTCTACAGTGAGACAGCAGGTTCTTGGGGAAGAATGGGAATCCTTAATGGTTTTTTTGAAAACTCATGGAAAAAGAAGATAAATATTAGTTTAGAGAAGGCGCTTAATAACATAAGCATCCATAGTAACAAATTCAAGAGAAAATTAGTAGATGCACATTTTTAATCATTGAGATCTGATTTAAGCTCACAACAGGACTTGTTCAGAGATAAACTGTTACCAGAGTATGTAAATGGAAGAACTGAAGGCAGCTGTGGTTTGAAGAACAACTTAGGCCCAAACTTAACTTTGGCAAAGGAAGAACTGAAGAGGATGGGACAAGCCTACAGAGGCTAGGAAGGTGAGGGGGAAAGATTGCTAGAGATTACTGGGTACAAAATGTAATCTTGGAATGAATGTCATCTTTTAGATATGTTTGCATGTTAGCAATAGCACTTGCTATTAATCTTCTCTGAGGCTGTTTTTTAGTGAAGCCATCAAAAATAAGATTTTCTCTACAATGATTAAGTAAGAATCTGAGCTCAGTGTTGCATCATGTTTTAAAGGAAAGGAGATGGAGTACAGCACATGGATGCAGCATGGCAACATGTGCTTTGAAGCAGTGCTTCCAAAGTACATTAGTTTGCACAACACATTGTTTTGTGTTGCCTGGGAGGTGTGGAGATACTGTTTGTAAGTATTATGTTGGGATGTGGGCATAGAAAAACAACTAAATTAAATTTAGATGGGATTGCACAGCACTAAGCCTGAACTATATGAGGAAACTGTATAAATAATAGAGAAACTATATGAATGAGAGAAATGTTTCAATATAGTTTATGGAGTGGAGCCCCAGGCTTGATTTTGCCTTAGAGTAAATCCCAGCAGGATGTGTACGTTTCACACATGGAAGTACTAACATGCTCCACGGTTGCAGTCTGTGCTGTGATGTAGTTCAAATATACCTGCTATGAAAACTTTCAGAATATAAATCCAGCCACTGGCCAAATCTTACTGAAGCTCTCTGAAGCTTATTTCAAACATGAAAAGTAACACTTTGTCTGGTTGGGAAGAGTGCCCAAAGGGAAGGTTATATGAAGGGCTCAGAAGGAACAATCTCTGACTTCTGTGGACTCTGTAGATAGAAACCTGTTATCTTAACTGTTATCTCTAACAGGAGTCAAATTCAAGAGAGAGTGAGCATAAAAGAAGATTAACATTTAAGAAATTTAACTTATATTGCAGGTTAATGATTTATTTCCTTTGATTAAACTGTCCTAAGGCAGTGAGCTTTATTTTGTGCTGTGGTTTCAGGCATAATAAATGTCTCAGTAATGTGAATGTGTATGTGGTTATGTGAAGCTTTGAGAAACCTGCTTAACAGAAACAAAACACCTGAGGTGAGCAGAGAAAGAAAGAGTTTGTTACTGTTTTTTCATCTTTATATTATGGAGCTCCTTAATGAGATATACTGACTGGCTGTTTAATCCTCTCCCTTCTCTCCTTGTTTATATTTACCTTTATTTATCTTGTCAAAATACCAAGAAATTTAGGTCAAAATATATCTGGATCCATCTGCTCATCTAGTCTGTTCTTTTACTGCTAGTAGTTATATCTTTTAATTAAGTATGCTTAGTGACAGTTTACTACGTTAATGAATGGCATCAAGTATCTTTAATTTTGTACATGATGAACTTAGGAGTTTCTTCCTAATTTCTGTATAACAAGACAGAATCTCTTTAATTTGTCAAATTGGAGTCTATATGTCTTATCTGTAACTTCTATTTCAGTGTTGGTTTAGGTGGAATCTCAGTCAGGCTCTACAATTTAGCTGTCTTTAGCAGAGGTTTATTATTATCACAGTCTTGTGTGCAGGAAATGTTTATTCATTGACATGGTGATCCATTTCAGTTTTGAATTTTGTTAATTGTAGTTATTCTTTTGCGCTCTAAATCTTATGACAGAATATTATGAAGTCCATGACTGACCTTTCAATTCTAGGTTCATCAAACACTTTGATTGTTATTTTGGGGGTGGGTTTTTTTGTGACTGACCATCAGTGTTGTAACTAGATTCTAAGCAGGGTCTGCAGAGTGGTGCAGTAGACACAGGACCTGATAGGTATGATACTGGAAGAAAGGAGCAGATGATACTGCCTTTAGGATAATTTGCCTTTCATGATTCTGCCACATCAGATAATTTGTTTTGACGTTAGACAGGTCAAAAATTAATCTATTGGGGGAATTTTTAAGATTATGGAGGGGATGGATTATTTATTTGACATCTGCCCCACCCCTCTGTGGTTCTTTATGCCAGCCCATTAATCCATCAGCCCAGCTACATTATCAACTGGATTTTTACTTTAAGTAGTAGTGATGCTTTGGGAGTGTAATTAGGGAAAAGTGTTAGGAAATATTTTCAGTAACAGTGGAGCAGGCAGTTTTAAGATTGATGACTTTTATCTCTTAGGGGGAATAAACTCCCCCGTGCTCTTGTACTTTTGTGATCAGCAAACACTCTGCAGTATTAACAGCATGCACAAATTTACTATTTACTTAGACAGCTCTGCTTGGATCCCAGCTCTGATTATTTCTGTGCTGTGGGCAGCGCTGCTGCAGATGTAACTTTGTAACATGTTTTCAGCGTACTAGCTTACATTGTTCTTTTTGATAAAACCTGTGACATGGCTCTGGATTACACTCATGTGTGTGTGTAGTAATTTACCTATGAATCTGCAGTGAGATCACATATGCAGTGTGTGAACGAACATGCATGTAAGATTGTTTCCTGTATGTCCAGAAAAATAGCAGTGTATCTTATCTGCAGTTGCCACATCAGCAGCTTAGAGGAAAACTGCATGAGAGTATAGATAATGGTTCCGTACCAGTGATGTATCTCACCAGCATGCTATCAACAGAACAAATAAAATCCATATGCCTATAAATAAAACATCATTTATATTTTTAAAATCTTTATTGAATAACAGTTATTTCAGAACTACTTGGGATTCAAAGGTCTGTGATCTGAAAACAGTGTTTGAAATGAAAAATAGACAAAACCAGGAGAAGGGTTGTTCTGTAGACTCAGGTTTATAGGAGCCTTTATGTACAACATGTAAGACAGGATGGCTGTCCTGGAAACCTGAAGGGCAGAAGTGTGTGGAGCAGAAGCTTCAGAGAGGGAATGGTAAACTGAGCTGTGCAGCTATTCTTGAGGCCGTGGTGGCACAGTCAAGGGTTGTTCTTGCACTTTGCCTCCTTTCAGTGCTTTTATCGGCCAGCAATGTCCAGCTGGCCTGGCACTACTCTGCCTTTGAGCCAGACATACCTTGTGTGTGCCAGATCCAACCAAAGCCAACTTCAGGACCAACAACAGTCTTTGGTTTGACCATCTCCTAGAAAGTAGAAACGTTAGATTTGCACTCTCTGTCCCAAGGGCTCTAACCCACGTCCCTCAGGAGCATTTTGTCTTGTTTGGCCTTTTGAAGCTGGATCACAGTGCAGAAAGCAATGCCAGATTCATGGGGACAGAGAGGTCTCAGTGTAGTGCCTCAGGGTTATATCTCTGAGTGACTTTGGGAGGCACTACATGGAGCAGGAATCCAACATTTCATTCTCTTTTCAGGGTTATTGCTATTTGGGAAAGTAAATCTAAAAAATCAAGTAATTGCATGATGTACCATCTAAAAAGACAGGGAGTAAGATCTAGAAATCTCTACTTGAGGTAGGGGGAATCTACTGACTGGACCACAGAATCGGTCTCTCACCATCTCCATGAGTCTAGCATTTCTTCCATGAATAGCATACGAATCATACTGCCTTTTTACTTTTTAAAGGAGAGCTAAGAGATCGTCTCATCCAGTTCCCTGGCAAAAAGCAAGTTTGGCAGCAGTAGTGTTACTTCTGGTAAGGTTTTGGCTGACTTGCTGTTGAGGACAGTCAGTAGTGAAGGATTGCCAGCCTTCCTGGATGCTCTAGGCACTTCCTAGGCACCATGCTTACCAGGAGGTGGTTAGTCTTTTTAAGGTCCATCTTTGGAATTTAAGCTTATTGGATCTTCTGTCAAAGTAGATGCAGAAAGGAGCTTACAGCCTCTTTTTCTTTTACAGTATGCTTTCATATTCTTAAAGGCAGGACTATATTTTCTCTAAAATAAGTGATCACAGTCCAGGCTCTTTATTTTTGTTGTTTTCTTTTATAGGTTTTGGTTTCTTGACCTGTTACTGCTGTCTCTCAGTCCAGTTGATTATGGTTCTTTATGTACAGTGCTCAAAGCTGGACGTTCTACTCAGTCATGGTCACATCTTACTAGTGATGGGTTCATCTGTTCACGTTGGGCTATTTTTTCCAACAGTATCACGTTGTTGACTCATGTTGAGTTAATGATCATTACAACTGTCAAATCTCTGCAGATCTGCTGTTATGCTGATCTTTCCGCAGATTTCGTTTATGCTGTTTATTATTCCCAGCTAATCTTAGAACTTTGCACTGGCAGCAGTTGTGCTTAGCAGCTGTCTCATTAGTCTTGTGCACAGCCCTGGGCATTGTGAATTACACTTGCGTCTTTCAACTCATTGAGTATTTTCATTACCAGTATTTCCCTGCTACTGGAATGAATATAAAAATTTTTTTGCATATGTCCAGTTTGAGATGAACCTTTAATAAATATTAAATAGTCTTTCTAAACAGTTTTGGGTTTCTTTTTATCTAAATACCAACAGTTCTTGTTAAACCATGTTTTTAGCTTGCTTGTGGGAATATCATGAGCAACAGTGTCAAAAGTTCTACCAAGATCAGTATAAGTAACTAGTATGGATCAAGACAGACTATTGCTGTCCAGCATCCACATGTCTTACCAGCTATAGAGATAGGAAACTGCCTGTGTGTGCATTCTAAATATTAGGTTTTATTGCTAAAAGGTCTGCATGCCTTCTTTGTTCCATAGGAACTGACATTGGAAATAGTGGGTATCTCCATCCAGGTGGTGTCCCCTGGGTCTGCCTGGGCAGTCTTTCGCTCATCCTCACCCAGGCAGTTTGGGCTGCTTAGCCTCTCTCGCTGAGCAGGAGGTGGGCAGGAGACATCGGGCCACTCTACTAAACAGCTCCAGGCAAACCTTTTTGACCTGTGCGTGGTTGTATTTCTGCTCCTGTTCATGTAAGCGCATTCTGATTTAGTGACCACTGAGTACTTGTATCTATTGGGAGAAAATAGGAGGAAAGGATCGTTTAAGACCATTTTTATTATTGTAATTTTTCCCTGTTATGAAGGGATAAGGGGCTAGGAAGTCCTAAAATGACTGACACCTTGTTTTACAGAAAACTACTGGTGTTTTATTTTTTGGGGGGATTGAAAGGGAAGAAGGGAGGGTTTTTCAGAAATGCTGAAGAACCCAAAGAGAGCAAGTGGTGGTGTTAGACTAAATAAAACATGCATGTAAACCTGTCTAACTTGGTTAGCCCACCAGACTTAGGCAGTCTCTTTTTAAAATCATTTGTGAATATTAACATCTGTTTTAAATCAACCAACTGGGAGAAAAGCTGCTATCTCTTAATGAATCAGCATCCCTCTTCTCAGGGTTAAGCTTTTTTCCGCTTTTCATGACTGTTTTGTATGGGTTTATGTTACTTGATGGCAATATTCAAGGTTGTATTGCTTGCCTATCTTCTTTTTAGGTGGTTTGAAAGTCTGTCATCAAAAAGCTGGCCCCACAAATCAGTTGAGAGGCAGGAATTGCCTTGCTGTGCACAGGAATCTCCTCCAAACATTGCCTACGGATCCTGTGTTCACCTGAAAACAATTCCTGTGTCAGTGTTAGCCTTTCTGTTCTAGCTTTGAAATCCACAGTGGTTGCACTGGAACCTGAAAACTCACAGCTGTGGAAGTTCCTCTACTTTACTGGAAAAGTATTGAAAGAAAACATGATTTTTGGCAAGTCTGCTGTAGGAAACCTGTGCATAATTAGTGAAGGGGAAGTGTCAATCTGAATATGTTTTTACAAAATTAATTATAAATATCTAGATTGTATCTTCCTCTGTATTCTGATACAGAATTTTCTGACTAAATAGAATCTTCCAAACCTTTTGATTCTAAAATATTGCATTTGTTTGTTGTCATACAGTATTTTGTATCTTCCCTGTATAACAAGCATGACTTTTCAAAAGTTCAGGATTCTTTCAGTAATTTATTTAAAATGATATATATATTAAAAAAACCCCACCCATATCACAATTTATATCTTACACCAGTTGATCTGACTGCCTGCTATAACTCCATTTGGGTTTTGGAATAAGCATGAAAAGCTGAAAAAGCTTTTACAAGATCACCACTTCTGATTCTTTGCGTTTTCTGTTAATTTGTCGATTCTTTATTGGCTGTATCTTGCTGAGTGGAAGGGAGGAGAGACTGAGATTAATTAAATCTTCTTTGATATTTAAGTTTTCATTTAGTATCTTGGGAATCCAAGGAGCTCCAAGCAATAATCAATCAAAATCACTCCCCACTGTCAATTCTTAGTGGAACTGTAATAACAGCCAATTAATACAGCCCTAGACTGGACAGAAAGGTGGTGATTAGCCCCTACAAAAATTGATTGCAATTACCAAAATTCTGGTGTAGCAGAAACCACCAGTTAAAGCCCTTTTGGAAAACAGGTTTTGGATTTAGTTTGCTCAAAATACTGAAATACATCAAAATTTTCACTTTGCTCAGGCCTTTTTAGATCTTGACTAAGGGATGAATGTTTTTAGATACCTTGAACCTCATTTTTAAAATGACCTGCCATGGTCAATTAACTGATAATGTATCAATTAGCTGAAAAAATAATCTCTGCATCGTTTCCCATAATTTGCTGTGGCTCCACTTCCTTTGAAGTATTGCTGCCCTGAAATCAAAGCACAAGCACACACCACTGCAGAGCATTTTAGAAATATACTGCGTTATTCTGGTGACACCAGGTGTTGAAAGTAAAAAATGTAATGCGTTATGTATTCAGAAGCATGCCTTTATTAATTGATAGTTATTGCGGGGTAAATGGTGAGCTAGTCAAGGTTTGGAATTTGACAGTTGTTTATCTATTTTGAAGGAAATGTTCATGTGCTGAAAGTCAGAGGTCATCTGTCTTTTTAAGCCATATCAAAAAGATAAAATTAAAATGTTGTATGGTTTCACTTCTCCCCGTGTTTCAAGTAATATACTGTTTCTTGATTTGTATCTGGTTCTCTAATTGTATTATTTAATTTTTCTTTAGTTAATTAGCATCACTAAGCGACTGTTTGCTTAAAGAATGCAGAAGTGAAATTAACTGAGATTTCCAAATGTCCCTAGATACTGTCAAATCTGCGAGAAACGATGTTCAGAATAATAACATTATTCCTGTATTTGGGGATTGGGAATTACCCAAGTCTGCTGTACTGCACGCTCTTTGGCTGGGGGGAGTGGCATTGGGAAGGCAGTCATTGATTTGTTCAAGAGCTGAAATGTCATTTTCTATGACCAAGTTGGACTAAGCAGCTATTTAATATGTTTTACACTTTTTCAACATTGTGTGAGTAATGTTTGTCTATAAATATTTTCAGGTAGCATAATTTTAAATCCATAAATACAGTATTTGGTTAATCCACAAAATCACCCCTTCTTATTTCAGCTTCTGATTGTCAAATGCATTTGATGTGAGGGTGTACCAGTGTTCACCCTCCCAAAACCCCTCAAAACTCCCAGGTCATATTTGCTATGAGCCAAGACCTTTCAGTGGAAGCTGTCTGTTATTAAAAGAGTGGTGCTGACTTCTCCATGGTATTTACTGGAGGCTGTTCTCTTTAGTTGTGGCATAAAAATAAATTATAAGTGATGCTTGTAAACTTAACTTTAAAAAGAGGAACATTGCTGACAAGAAGAGCTATTGGTTTTATATTGTATATCAGTTTGTGCCGAGAGGTGTATGTTGAAAATGTCTGTGGATCCCAATGCAAGAGGAAATTTTTCACTTAGGATAGAGAAATCTTAGGATTTGCTGTTCTTGCCATAAACATCCTGTTCACTGACACTGAAAATGGAAAAGGTAAAAGCATAAGGAGGTGAATTGGAGGATACTGTACCTACTCCTGGATATTTGGGACCTTCTTGGAAGGGCAGGATCCCAATGAAATAAAGCCCATTGCAGCAGATATGAATTGTTTCCTCATTTCCACAGCAAACTCTGGAAAAGCATGAATATAGGGTTCCCTTGTCACTTCTGCCTCATGTCCCACAGTATGGACAGGGGACATGGCAGTTACCCTTTCCATGTTGAGATCTGTGCCTTGGCTTTGGTCTGCTCTATTGACAACTAATGTAGCCAGTTTAGGCATACTCTTTTCTCTTAACTTTGCCCTGTGCTTGGGGTGTGCAAGGTGGCTGTTGTGGGGAGATACTAAAGCTAGTCAGAGGATGTGCTGATTTATACTTGAGGCTTAATCACCTTTGCTTGAGAGCTGTTAAAAGTCCTATATTGGCTACATCTTACGATGAGGTATTCAGAACATTTTATATTGTAATATTGCCTAATTCATGCATCATTTCTCAACACAAAGTCTAGATTGGTGGATAGGTGTAGTTGGACACTCTTCTAGATACTTCAGTGCTTTGAGGTATGTGAATTTCCTCTGATGTGCACCCAAAGTAACTTGAAAGACTTACGTCTCTAGAATGCTATTTTTGTTTAAAAAAAAATTTTAAAAAAGCATTAAAAAAAAGATTCCTTTTCAGCTTCTCTGTATGCTGTCATGACACAGAAAATACTGCAGATGGAAACCACCTGGTTTGTAGAAGTAAAATCCTTCACAAGAGCTATTAGAGTCTGTCCAGGGCAGGGCAACCAGGGTGATGAAACGCCTCGAGAGCAAGACTTACAAGAAGTGGCTAAGGTCACGTGGCTTGCTCAGCTTTGAGAAGAGAAGGCTGAGGGGAGACCTCATAGCACTCTACAGCTTCCTCAGGATGGGGAGGTGCTGATCTCCTTTCTGGTGACCAGCAATAGGACACGAGGAAATGGAATGAAGCTGCATCAGAGAAAGTTCAGATTGGACATTAGGAAAAGGGTGGTCAGTCACTGGAATAGACTCCATAGGGAAGTGGTCATAGCACCAGGCCTGCCAAAATTCATGGAGCATCTGAATAATGCTCTTTGTCATATAGGTTCTTTTTAGGTAATCCTGTGTGATGGGTTTGATAAACCCAAAAAAAAACTCAGATTAAGTTTTTAGTTTTAGATAGGCCCAAAGCCAAATGTAGATAGGCCCCAATTTCATGGGTCGTGTGGTTAGGGACAAGTATCAGCTGACTTAACTGACCAGTGAGGTATTTCATGCCATCTGACATCACCTCGACTATAAAGCAAAGAGCAGCTCCCAGTGTCCTTCTTCTTCTCCCTTTGGCTGTGCTCAGAGCACCTCGCTCCTGCAGCTCAGAAAGATTAGGCCTCACTGCTCCTGTGCCGAGATATCCACAGCAGTTTTGGTCTTAGGGAAGTAAAATACTTTTGTTTTGTTTGGGTTGCTCTTTCCCTCTCTTTGCTAGCTGTTTTACCCGGGAAATACTGGGGTGTGTTTCTCTGGGGTTCTAGGTGGTGGAGTTTGTGTGTTGTTGGGAGGGAAGTTTCATAAGTTATTGTTGGTTTGTCTTTTATATTTATACCTATATATGTTGTAAATTTGTGTAAATATAGGTGTATATATATATCAGTTTCAGTTTTAAGGGTTTTTTTCCTTCACTCTTTTCTTGAAACTGTCGCCTTGGGGAGTGGTTGGCATTTTGTCAAGATTCAAACCAAACAATAACACTCTGTGAGAAACGGGGAGTTGGACTCCAGCATCCTTACTGGTCCTTCTCAACTTGAGAGATTCTGATTCCTTTACTGTCTTCAAATGACGAGTCCCCAGAAATTCTTGTCTGTGGTCCCCAAGCATATGTTTTTGCACTTTGTATCATTAAAAGCAATCTTATTTCAATTACACAGTTCATAGGCCATCTAATATGTCTGCAGCATGAACCAGTGCATCTCTGGATGCATCACACACAGATGTGGTAGGCATGCAGCTACTTGCTGTAGCAAGACCACTGATAAATAAAATAAACATTGATTCCTGTGGAATATGACTGGTAACTTCTATCTGTGCTTATTACTTCTTATTGTAATATAGTCCATTAAAATCTTCCCTTAGTTAGCTCCTTATTCATAGACAGTTCTTCTCTATGACTTGATCTGGAGATATTCTTACTGCATATTCAATAATGGACACCAAGTCCATTGTTTTATCCTTGTCCAGGCAGGTTGGTTAGTGACACTGGCCTGGCTTTTTTGCATTCAGAACCACATTGCGTATTATTCCTCTTCTCATTTACTTCCAATACTTAATTCAGTTCTTTTATTAAGTTAGTAACAGAAATTCCTTCTCAAATGTCACTGAAAGGAGTCTGCAGAGCATGTATAAAGCTGTTTTCATTTATGTGATGTTTTTTAAAATAAGTGGCTCATATAAATGTCTGTATAATTCAGATGAATATTATCTAATGTCTTCCTGTTACAGCCTGAAATGTGGTTTAAGATGCCTTTCCTTAAAGCTTCCTTCCAGGCATCCTGGACATTGCTAAGGAGACCCTGAATTAGACTAAATTCTACATGCCATTGTAAAACCAAAATAGCTGTATTTGCAATTGCAAACATATATCTATGTAGAGATAGGGAATTATTTCCATCAGTAATTCTTGTGAGACTCTTGTGGTTCCAGAAGATGTGAGGGCTTGTTGTAGCTGGTTTTCCTCATTCTTCAGTAAATACAGACCTGTGTTAAAGTTTGTATTAGACTACAGAACCTGTTTCTGCATCAGAGACCAAACCGCTCTTTACCTGAAAGTAAACATTTAATTCCACACATACAAATTGAAGATTTCTTGTCTTCTTATCTTTGACTGTGTCAGGCAGGAGCATATTTGAGATTTTGGTCAGTACGTTTTCTGGATTTGAAAGCAATTACTTCAGTGCCTTGCTGAGTGTAATTTCAGACTTTGTTTGGATGCCCCCAGAATATGTGTTTGTGTCTTCTGTGTAGAAGATAGGAGGCCAGTAAATGTATTTACTTTGGGATAAGGATGCTTTCCCTGTTGATAAAGGAGGGGAGGTGTGTTTCAGATTTCATTGCAGGACTTTGCAAGTCTTTCTTGGAGAACAAAAATCAAGACCAGGACAGTTGAAATAACTCATTAGTTCTCTTTTCATTATGGTATGTGACTTTTTATTTGTTCTGTAGTAAACTTGGTACTAATTCCTAAACAGAAGTGATATGCCTCAGTGGGACTGAAGTAATTATATACATCTGTTCATGGTTCTTTGTAGTTCTGATTTGGTTTTCTCTTTTGGTTTGTATTTTCTTTTATTATATTAGAAAATGGTGGAAGGGATTTGTTGCTGAAATATGGACTGGGTTTTTGTTTTAGACTTGTATTAAGCAGCAGCTGAAATTCACTTAAAAAATCTTTTTATTAAAAAAACCACAGTTTATCAATGTAAGACTTGGATATACATTTAATTAGTGAGGCAAATAACTGTAGTGAATTAGAATAGAATCACAAAATCATTTAGTTTGGAAAAGACCTTTAAGATCATCAAGTCCATTAATCCAGCACTGTCAAGTCCAACACTAAACCATGTCCCCGAGCACCACATGTACATATCTTTTAAATACCTCCAGGGATGGTGAGTCCACCAGTTCCTTGGGCAGCCTGTTGAGCTGATTTATTTGGTTACCAGTATGTCACATGTTAAATATTATGCTTTCCCACAAATTTGATTCATGGACTGCAAGGCTTGTATAAGCCTTCCTTCTTAAAAAAACCCCAAATATTCCACTTTTCCTTCTGTGCACCTTTAGTAACCTCAGCTGTGGTCCTTTAAATGTCAGGGAGGGCATCTCCTTCTTCCATTGCTACCTAGTGGCATACATAAAACTAAAAAAAGCATGAATCTTAGTATATCTCCTGTGAGTCTAGATATACTTTATTGTCCACTATGCCTTCTGAACCTCACAAAATTTGCATGATCCTCCTTTCAGGGCAAATGTGCATGGCCATTACGCCACACTATCTGTACCCTTTCTGGTAGAATATTTAAAATAGTGTTTGCATTTAGATCTGGTGATTCCTCCAGTATAGCTGGTTTTAACCTTCCTCTCTCCTTTTCTGTGGGCCACTAGCAAAGCATGGCTCTGTGTGGAAAATTCTTGTATGTGTATATATGGACACAGTAAATGCATATGAATTACCTTTGTTTGGCCCTTAAAAGCAGCCTATAGTTTTCCAGGGAATCACAGGTTGGAAAAAAAGTCTTTTAGGGTTTCCTGATGTTTCATTTCTGCTGTGTTGGTTGAAGGTCTGTGTTTTAGTAGGTAGTCTGTGCTGGTGTAGGTAATGGTTTCTGGTGGAAAAATGCTCCAGTGTAACGTATCATTGTTCCCAGATTTATACCTGGATTTTTCTGTTTGGCTTACTTAGCAGAGCAGATTCTGTTCCCTGAACATCTGCGCTTTCATTTGTTTTTTAGTGAGGTTTGGGAAGCATCATGTTGCAGAGACCTCTCCGCATGGTGCTCCAAGGCTCAGGCACCTTGACTCATCCCAGGGAAACATCCTGTGGAGGTTCTGGCTGGAGCAGCCCCCGCTGTTTGGGATGTCCAGCTGCCGGCCACACCAGTCAGCCACGTGGCGAGGCCCAAGAGGCACCACCAGGCACTCGCGGGGCTGTCGGGTCCTGCCTGGGCAGCACGTCCCACCTGCAGCCCTGAGCTGTGGCGCCTCCAAGGAGCCGAGCTAAGGCATAAGACGACTCCCAGAGCCACAGGCCCCTGCCTGCAGGAGGCTGCTTTTGCTCAGCAGTGGGGTTTTATTGAACACGTCCCTTCCAGGCTCAGCCACACTCCCAAGGGATGGTGCTGTGCCATGACCTGGGCACCTCTCCCCTCCTCAAAGAGCATCATTGTGCAGCTGTTCCCTCGTTTCCCTTGTGGAAAGGCACCTCACAATCCCACACAGGACCCCATCTTTTCTCTCTTCCCGTTCTCTCTCTCACCATCCTTTCAGTGTAGAAAAATACATTCCCATGCTTAGGTACTCAAAGTGTTTGCCGTGTTTCACAGGCTGGGATGCTCTTCTGGTCCAAAACAGCAAACTGACTGCTCTGGGTATTGGCATGTAAATTAATGTGCTGACCTCGCAGGGAACCCATCCAAGCTGCAGGCTGTGTCCCGAGTTTCAGGATGTCGGTGGTTTGAAACTCTGGGCTACGTTCTGCATCTCAATGACAGAAACCACTTCAAATTCATGGTAGCATAGCAGGGCTGCCCTATCAAAAGTTGTTTTTCTACTTTTTCCCGGTAGCAGCAATTTGGCATTTACAGCTAATGCTCCATTCTTGTAGATTGTTTGGGTTTTTTTCCTTTGTGTAGGTTAAACAGTTTAAGCACCTATGCTAAAGGTGCAGAGATGAGATATTTCTATGTATATAATTTAAATTGATTGTCGTGTACTTTAAACTGCATCATAAGGACCCACCATGCTTGAGTGGGATTTTGAGAAGCTACCTAGTCTGCTGCCTTTCCCTAAGGCAAGATGAACTGTACTATCCATGATAGTTTGTACAAATTTTCAGGAGTTCCAGTTTTCAGGGCTTCAACACTGATTACTGATTTTCACACCTCAGTTGCCACTCAAGAATAAGATGCTTGAGGTATTGCTGTGTTCTTCTGAAACATCAGTCTGCTGCTCAGTAGCACTCAGGAAGGCACTGGGGGAAAGGAATGTGAGCAAAGCAGGAGATGTGATTTATATCCATATAAATCCATGGTTTATCCATTGTCAACTATTTCAATTCTGGTTTCCCTATGTCAAACTATAGAAGAACCAGTAAGGAGCGCTTTTGGTTTTGTTAAATGCATGTGGACTTGTCAGCCTAAAAGAGAGTAAGAGCTGAAGAAGTATCTGCTGGCACTGAGGAGGTGCACAGAGACACCTGACTGGGAGGAAGATGAAGCAAGCAGGCACGAGGAAAAGACCCCAAATTGATTTGCACCTTATGCACTCATGTAGAGTTGCAGCATGGGTTTGCCTACCATGCTGCTGCCCTTGCTGACACAAAAGCAGTCATGTGAGCTCACAGGAAGAAAAGGTCTTTATACCCCATGATGCTCATCACTTCTGGCTTGGGGAGGGTCTGGAACCAAATCTGGAAATGTGTCGGTGTTGCCTTGCCCTATTCTTGCACTCTGATGCTGAAAGTTTCTGCTGTGGAGAGCCCTCTGATAGGGAGTACTGGGAGCACAAGCCTTTTTGGGGCCACTTGTTAGGGTTCTTATGCCCTGTCTCTCCTTCTGATTAGAAAGCTGTTCCTATCCATGTTAATTATTCCGTGCAAAAATTTTGGCTGGCTGTGTGTTTATGTACACAGAGAATCAATTGCCTCTTCTGTGAAACCTTTACCAGCTCCTGCTGGTTCAGCCTCTGACCCAATAAAACAGTCCTGGACTCAGTGCTCTGCCCTGAGCTCTTTTTTACTCTTGTAGTCCACAGGTTTATGAATGGAAGACTTTGCGGAAGCTCGTACAACATTACTTAGTATTAGGACAAAACAATCAATACCCAGTGATACTAATATAATATTCTCTTGAGGCAACAACTTTATTTTTCCCTCTCAACTCAGTTTGTCCACACCCATTAACTTTCCTTTTTTCATCCTCATTTTCTTGTCCTCCTCATGTGCTGACAATCCCCTTGTGTCTCTACACTCTCTAGAAATATAGTCTGTTAATCAGTCTAACGTTGTGCCCAGCGTGTTTCTCATTGCATTCCCAGCATCTTTTTGCATGTTGCAGTTTTATCTAATTGTCACTTCAAAACCTTTCAACAGTCACTTTCAAAATGAAACTCTTTCTGTTAGCAGTAAAAATTAATCAAGTTTCTCTGTGCAGAACAGTTGAAAGTGACTTGAAAAGTTTTCAGACAAAAGGCCAATGGCTGCTGTGATGCCAAGTGGGTGCGAGGCACGTGAGCAGTGCTGTGATTGATGCCTGTCCAAAGGAAGGGCATCCTCACTCTGCCTCTTGGCAGATACCCCAAGATACTCCAGTTTAAGCACAGGGGTATTTGTTGGTTTGGGGGTGTGAACTATCCAAGGAAGAAATGAAAAGAATCTGTAAAGTAGGTGAAGTGGTGTTTCAGGTAGTGCCCAGTAGCATCCAGCGTGGCACTGGTTACTCCAATACTCTTGTTTGTTTTCACAAACCAGCACCTCGCAGTTTCTTAGCGGATGACCGCTGCGAGGAGACTGTAACCTCTGGATTTCAAAGGAGCCATCATTTCACTGGTGCCTCTGTGGTTAATGTAAGAAAGGTGTCTTGCCATAAACTTTTTCTGAGGTATTCAGCAAAGTTGGGAAGGGGTCGGCCCAGGCAGGAAGCCCTTGTCTGTGCTATAAAGAAAATAGCAAGCAACAAAATGAAAGCATCAAAGGACTAACAGGATGCAGTCCCAGGAGTCCTCTCTGGCATGTTAGTCCTTCTTGAAAGTTAGCATTGAGTGAAGAGTGACCTTAAAACTTGCTTCATTCAAACAGACTGGGCTCAAGTTTAAAGTTCAAGGCATTTTGTTTTTTCACCTGTTTCCTACAGTTTTTAAGAAACTTCTGAAGAATTAATGTGTAACTATATCTGGTCACAGAGCCAATGTGGAGAATTTTTCTCAAGGGAAAATAATGTTACTGTATGGAGTGAGAGAAATGGATACTTTCAGAGTGGGGTTTTATTTTGTTGAAACTTCTTCTCCCAAACCCACTGTGACTGTGATCACAAACAGCCCTGGAGCCAGCGTAACACACGCACTGTTTCTTACTTCGTTTTTGAAAGAAGCTGGTAGTATCCTGTAGTTGTCTGAATCATGGTGAAAAGGTGTTTTTTTCCAAAGGTGCTGCTGCCACTTGGGAAGCGAGGTCTTGTTTTGGGCACAACGTGCAGCAAAGAGCCTGATTGCAGCAGTTCAGCTTCATCTGTAAGTGCATGTTGGGCAAGCCAGTGACTGGCCCAGTGGCTGCCCACCCCTCTCTCATCATGCTGGAACGGCTGGGCCTGAGAGGGAGAACTAAAGCCCTGACCCAAAACTGCATTGGTAGGCAAGGATCTAGTAAACAGACGGGAGTTGGATGAAGGGTTGGACTCGATGATTTCTGAGGTCTTTTCCAACCCAATCGATTCTATGATTCTATGTGGATACAGTGCCACATCCCTACCAGTGCTAATGCCAAGTGGCAGCCCAGGCTGCTGGCTGGCACCAGTTACGAGCTTCTTCTGTTTTCACCCAGCAACATCTACCTGCATGATCCTAAAACAGTTACTTTATTTTCTGATCTTTGCATCTTGTGTTATGAAGCAACTAGTAACTGATCCCACAAGTGATTTGGCAGGTCATCTTTCATAGCTAAAAGAAATAGTTTGCAGGGATGACATACAGATTTTATTCGTGTTTCCCCGTGCCATAAAATTTTAATGATTCTGGCATGAATATTTCATGGAAGTACCTTCTGAATGGGTTTGTTTAGTCCTGGCAGCTGATACTCAGTATAGAGTCTTGGAGGTTTTTGTTTGGTTTTTGGGTTTTCTTTCCCTCTCAGGTGGTTTAGTGTAGGTAAGAAGTGTCAAACTGGATTAAGTGAGAAAAGGCAACTTCTTGTTGGTGATTCAGCAAGGAGATGCCATCTATAACTGTTTTCAGCTGCTTAGCAGAAGCCTGTGAAATGACCCTCAAATACAATTCTGCTCTGTGCTCTTCTGCCACAAGGTGGCTAAAAATGTTTTGAAAGCCCACTATATGTGAGTGCTTTAAGTGATGCTAATACATCTGCAGCCTTTCTGCAGCGCAGCACACAGGAGACCAGATTTATTGTGCATAAAATTGTATATGTCGTACTTATATGGAGCAGCGTTTAGAAGATGCTGCTACCAATCATTCCTCAGCTGGAGGCCTGGGCTTGCCTTTGTTGTGGTGGGTTTTTTAATAGAAGGAGAAGTCGTTGTTCCCGTTCCATCCAGCATGAGTGACAGGGCCACTGTGGACCACAGCAGGGCCACGGGGAGCTCAGTGGCCACCTTCCTGTGAAGCTCCACAAGTACATCAGCCTCACGGCTCTGCACAAACTGTGGCTGAAATTTCAGCTTCCCACTCCATCTCCATTTGTACTGCCTGCTGAATCCATCTACTCAAACGCTAAATCAGAAACACTTGTCCAAACCTGGGGTTTAGCAAGTTCTTGTGTTGCTGTTGGATTTTGTGGACCCTGCACGAGGGTGACGGGTGTGTTTCTTTAAAGGGGGAATGTTTCCAAAGAGGCAGCTGCTGTGCCATCACAAATGGGTACCTCATTTTCACTGATTTCAGGAATGGTAACACTCTTTCCTGCAAACTTTTTGGAAGCTTATATCCAGCTGTACAGTAGGGACACAGCTTTTGTTTAATGGAAATGAAGTGTATCTTTTTCTTACAGATGCACCACTCACTATAGAGCTTTTTATGTGCATTTTAGGTTTTCCTTTTTATTTTTTAACTTATTAACTCTGACAAGTAACCTCTTGGTTGTGAACAATTTAATTCACGATTCATTTTTCTGATTCAAAGTGAACACGAGTGCCCTAATCCCCTAATGGGAATTAATTGCATGTTTCAGTGCTTAACTCTGATCCTTTCTCAATCCCCACTGGGATAAGTTTCTTCCTGAAGGATCTGTGTTTGTTATTCAAAACACAGTCTAAAAGGTAATGATTTTTCTTATAAAAGAGACTCGGGCCGACTGAATATTAATACTCTTCTTATTGTGAGGGAATGAGCTGCATCCAAAAAAACCTTGCTTATGTCATGAAGGATAAATTACGCTGATAAAATACAGGAGGGGAAAAAATCAGTGCATTCTTTTCCCCCGAGTAAAAGCGTGTGCCAGTAAATACAGGCACACACTATTTTTGCTTGGAAAACTGTATTTTGATACAGAGAAAAACTGTTTACTTCACCAAGGGGGAAATTGCTTTGCTACTGAGGATTTTAAATGACACTGCTCTCATCCAGCACTGCACCCTTTTGGATAACTGACTTGATCTCACAGTTTACTAAAATAAGAATAAATAGCAGAAAACAGATTACATTTCTAGTTCCAGTCTACCTTTAAAGATTTTGCAAACTTGAAATACATGTTGAATGACCCTCTTCCCAAGAGGAACTGCATGTGCTTCTCAGATGTTGGATGTGTGGCCCAGCCAGCCGACTGTCAACAGGGCAGGCTCTGCCTGGTCGGTGACCAAGGGTAAAATGAGGGAAAACATCACAGTGCAAGAACTGTTTCTGCCTTACAGAAACAATGGGAGATAAACAGGGCTCAGTGTGAAAAATAACACAGGAATGATGAAGGTACCTTTCCCCCCGCTACCTTTCACTAAAGCCAGTCTTTTATCCCATTTAAACCAATTTTGAGTGTTTCATGCTCACAGATAAAACCAATGGTCATGCAGGGTCTGTTTTCAAGAGAGGGTTAGCACATGTACAGACCCGCTACTGGAGGTGGTTTAGCACTTTGGGTTGTCTGTCTGGGGACAAGAGGAGGAGTGTGGCCTTACCTGGTCTTTCTGCCAGCAGCCATAGCTTCCAGCTTCATTAGGGCTGAAATAACACAACTCTCCTCCCACTTGGCCCCCAAGTTAAATAAATGGAAGCAACATGTACAGCTCCCTCAGACAGGAGGGGTGAAGGTGTTTGTGAAGACACGACCAGTTCTGCAAATCACTGCATGTTTACAGTGAGGGGAGTCATTGTCATTCCCCTCCCCTGAAGTAGCAGGACAAACTTCAATGGCACCTTTCTCGCTTGGGATGTAGTTGCCACAGGCCACCCCACTTCCCTCCCTGTGCCACAGCTTGCTGTTCAGCATTGGTCGGTCACTCAGCAAGCGAGACCTCAGAGAGATGGATGGGGTTACTGCAAATCCATCAGCATGTCCATAAGATGACTCAATACCAGGTTACACTTGCTTTTGGGGTGTCACTGAGCATGGCACCACACACTTGCTGCAGCACAGCTCCCATAATGGTGAGAGAAAAATTAAAAACTGTGTAAAGCTTTTCCTGAGGCTCAGGGATGTGTTGGGGATTCCTTAGAGAAACCATGGGATGTAATTTGGATACAGCAAAGAACTGCAGAAGACTGACTTTCTCCTGCTGTGTTTTTCACTGATGCAGTTTCTGTCTGAAAATTTTCATGAGACATGAATTTAGTATGACACTTCAGTGTGGTGTAGGACCACAAGACCTACACTTTGGCACATGCCTAAACAGCCTTGCATGCCTGAGGTGCGTTGGCGTGGGTGTGGTTCTCCAGGGTAACACATGCCTTTGTCTTTCAGCTGCTTTTGCAGGTACAATGGCCCGTGTCTTCGTCTACGGCACGCTTAAGAAGGGCCAGCCCAACTACAAGCACATGATCAACACAGCCAAGGGGCTAGCAAAATTCCAAGGAAGGGGCCGCACAGTGGAGAAGTACCCACTGGTGATTGCAGGAAAATACAATATTCCTTACATGCTGAACATCCCGGGAACGGGCCACCACGTTGCTGGAGAGATTTACTCGGTTGATGACCAGATGCTGCAGTTCCTGGATGAGTTTGAAGGCTGCCCAGACATGTACCAGCGTACCCTGATGAGAATTGAAGTGGTGGAGTGGGAAGGGAAGGGCGGCGCGGGCGAGGCACGGGCAGCAACCGAGGGCGTCCTGGAGTGCTTTGTGTACAGCACGGCGACGTACCCGCCCGAGTGGGTGGGGCTTCCCTACTATGACAGTTACGACTCCTCGGGGAAACACGGTCTCTCCTACGTCCTACGCGAGAGCCGGGAGTAGAAATGGGAGGTGACGCAGCCGAAGACATAGTACTAAGCAGGTGTTGGTCAGTAACCTTCCCAGGAAAGCTGTAATACCTTCTCATTAAAATGCAGGATCTCTTATAACCTTCCCAACCCAGGAGCCTTGGTGCCAGAGTCGAAGTCCTGTAGGTGCAGAGTTGGAGACTCCTCCCCGGGTAGTCAGTCAGTGTCCTCCTCACCCCCGCTAACCTGCTGCAAATAACTGGGTTTGCATGGGGTGTAAAAACCTCAGTATATATTATGCATCTCTGCACATCAGGTCTGCGGTCTGTTTATTTCCTCAGTTTCCCTCTTTGCCTTGGTGCATAATGGAGGTCAGTGAAAGGCAGAGGAACAGGCTAATTTTTATTTTTTTTTTCCTGAATTGACAAATTGTCTTGTGTAGTTGTCCAGGGTGGGTGGAATAATGATGATACTATTGCACTAATAGCTGAAA
Organism: Acropternis orthonyx; assembly: GCA_035583155.1. Classification (NCBI taxonomy): domain Eukaryota; kingdom Metazoa; phylum Chordata; class Aves; order Passeriformes; family Rhinocryptidae; genus Acropternis; species Acropternis orthonyx. The sequence goes on along the minus strand of JAWWEU010000001.1, from coordinate 79,986,232 downwards.
CTGATTTAAAAATTCACATCTGCAAAGTAAAGCACAACCTTCGTTGAATGTTGACTTGTAATGGTGTTTAGTAGGTTACTGAACAAACTCTCTGCTTCTAGACAAATAGGAAATTACTGGAAAAATAGGGAAAATTTAGATTGTTCTTACTCTGCATTGCAGGGGTTTTTTTCTGAACTGGAAAGGTGTATTTTTTTAATCATTAGTTAGTTTTGCAAGGTATTGTGAAAAAAATACTGAGATATTATAAGAAAATTACATTTAAAATTGTATTTTTAATTTAACATTCTAAGCACTTTAGGTTCCATTTCAGTTCACTGAGTGACTGTAAGATTTGGGGGCGCAGAGGGGGAGTGGGTGGTGTTGGGGACCCAGAAAAGCAAACCTGCACAGGAGCTGTTGTTAGCACTTACTGTCATGGTGACTTTTTGCCAAGCACTTTAGTGCAGAACTTGCAACCATATGCAAACCGGGTTTCCTATTGGGGGAAAGATTTTATTATACATTATAAAAATATCTGAAGGACTGTATTGTCATTATTGCAACATTTAAATTGGGGGGGCAAGGGGGGAATACGTAAAGAAGACTATTGTCCCCCTGACCCAACCAACTGTGCTAGTTTCTGTACAATCTGGGAAAATTGTGGCTTTCTGTTGTTACACTCCTGTGCATTATATTTTCCTTCAACTGCAGTGTTTGGTACAAACAGACTGTACAGTATACAAAGCTGCCAAAGGGATGGGAGCTGGGAATGTATGCCATGCAGTGAGCCAAAGTACAATTAAATGCACTAAGGATACCATTAGGAATTATATTGTACCTTTCCTTCACTGCCAGTAGCCCTGTGATGGCCGGAGGAGATCCATGGTAGAGAATTACACCAGGGATCCAGGGTAAGGAATCAGCCTAAACTTTAGCAGTAGCATGCTGAATCTCATTTAGAAAAACACAGAAAGCTTTTATGTTGCTGCAGTAAGCAAATTAAGTAATTTGAAAGTAGAATACTTGTGTCTCTTTACAGTACTTGTTTGTTCAGGGCAACTGCGGAAGCTAAACTGTGCTCCTTTGGGAAGGGCCAGGATGGCAGTAAGGAGAGTTGTAGGGAGATTCTGCAGTGTGTCTGCCTCAGTTTCTCCATCTGCAAAAGCATTAATTTTCCTGGAAGGCAGGTACTGCCCAAATCCTCTCCTTCCTCATCTTCATGGGTTTTGTAAACTAATGCACTAAGCAGATCCCTGTCCCTTGGCCATGTGATGCAGTTATTTAGCAGCATCTCAATAACATGAAAAATGCCTCTTCAGTCAGAAGTTTCAAATAGAACCATTAATTTTTCTGTTTGAACATGAGTCACCAGCCATGCCACAGATTGTTTTCATCCTTCATGTTCTGGTAAACGGCCCAGGTGCCTCTGGCCAGAGGGTATTACTCTGCATGACCTAGGCAAGAAAATGAGAGCAGAGCAGCTCCTCTTTGGGACAGCAGTCAAGGCACAGCAGGAAGGGTGGCTTAGAGGTGTGCAGAAAGAGCAGCTGTGGGAGGCGATCCCAAAGGCAGGGGATCCATGTCCCAGCCCAGGAGCAGGCGGCAGGGGAGGCACAGGCAGGAGCGCAGGGCGCAGGTGTGATGCTGCAGAGTCCAGGGGTGCAGAGGCACCGCTGCATCCTGGGGGCTGCGGCTGCTGAGGTACTGAGCGAGAGCACAGCATGGAAGAAAGAGCCTCTGTTACCCACACACTAACATTTCAGACCCAGTAAACTTCTGGTGTGTACATCGTCCTGTGGCACAGAGTTCCTGAGCAAGGAGGAAAGAGAATGCACCTTGCCCAAGGCACCAGCCCTTTTACTTCTGCTCAAGTCTCTTAAATATTCCTCCTCTCCAGGGCCTCTCTGGCTTCCCATACTGGATCCTTCCAAGCATGAGATAGTCAGGTATTATGAACAGTCCTAGTTCTTCACACAGTCTGTAGTAAAAGCCTCTGCACAACAAAAGATCAGACAGTCGTTCTCCTTTCCGTAAGAATTCAGGAGGAGATGTGGTCTGAGGGACAACACATGCCTCTAGCAATACCTTGGGGCAGCTAAAGGGATCTGAGGACAGTGCCAGCTCCTTCTGTAAAGACTTGCATCCAGTAATCAGTATAAAGAAGATGGAGGGGAGGGGGGAAATTGAGTATGGAGTTTCAATAAAAGACAATTCCCTTACAACTTTAAATGAAAATACAAGACAAAAGCATGCGCTAGCAAAATAAAGCCTGTAACCTATAATTTAAATCTAGTCTGTACAAAGAATTCAAAATGTTACAATAAATCTGATCAGAATTTAAGCCATTGCTGGTATTTGTGCAGCACTTACACAGTGTAGGAGAACTGCTCAGTTTACTCAGTGGTTAATTTTTCACTCTTACCAATCCTTCTGTACAGCCTGGCTGGGGCCTCAGACCAGGGATGTTACTGTGGAGAAGACAAATCAGATTCGGGCTTTTGTTATGTTTTCTTATTTTTTTTAAAAAAAGGAGGCTTTTCCTGTTTTAAAGCAGAAATGGTATTTTATTGATTTTATTTGATCCTGAAAAATCAAAGCATTACAAAGGTTATGTACAAGTATTTCTGGAAGTAAAAATCTGGGATCTGTTGCCAAGATTTAACATCTGTGTTTGCTGTCTTAACCACTGATACAGTAAATATGCCTGTATAAAACCTTGCACATAGAACTGTCCATTTTCTGTGTTGAATTGCCTTAATGTTATTTCATGGATGAAAATAATAAAGGCTTAGTTAATTCAACAGTGTGGAGGCAATCTTTCATTCCAGTTCCACCAGCAGATCTCCTTCTCCAACGGTATCACTAGCTTTGCAGTGCACAGCTTTCACCTAGGGCACAGAAACAGCAGTAATTTAAAACCTTCTGCAAGAGCATGGTGAAATAACTGGTTTGGCTGACATTCCTTATCTAGAGTATCACATCCCATCTGCATGCATGGGGCAACATGATGAGCACCCTGGGGATCACAGATGCACATATGCTGGAAGGGCCTTCAGAGGCTGACTGCCAGTGTTCAGAGTCCAGCTGAGTTCTGGGTACCTCTGAGAATGGAGAGTCCAGCACCTCTCCAGTGCTTGACCAAATCGTGTCCAATCCCATCAGGGTACTTAGGCACCTACCACTAGCTGGTTTTCTTATGACAGAGGTACTTGAAGACCTAAACATCAGATGGAGATAGCCCTTTTAAAAACTAAGAAGTGCCCTTCTTCCACTTCATTGCACTGCTGTTCATTTACTACTAAAGTTTTAAATCTTTCACAGGACAGGCTGACTCTCCAACGCTCATGCTGTCTTCTTGGAATATTTCAATTCCACTATTTCTTGCATTACAGTTTTGAAGTATAGCTGAATTTTGGGACTGCAGCCACAAAGTGGGTTTCTCTCAATCCCCAGACAGCTGGGATATATGATTCAAATCTGAATTGGGATCCTGTAACATAACTGAACTTGGCAAAGCACTGTCAAATAAACGCAGCTGCATCTGTAGATGGCTTACATACTCATCCAGATTCCTGAATTTTAAAACACAAACATGTTACACTAGTCCCTTATTTCCTCTATAAAAGGCTGCAATATGCTTGAATTCCCTTTCAGTGCATGGAGCTCCAGAAAATACTTGAAGCTGTATATTAGAGTTTGCTTGCACTACTAGTTCAGAGCTCACAAACAAGGGCTTTATTTCTAAAATCAGTAGCTAGGCAGCATACCTGATTCCTGAGCCTCAATCTTTTAAGAGATGAAAGAAGTGACAAACATCCCACCTCTTGCTTTTCTTTTTCTACAAAGCCAAGGTTCAGCAAACATCGGAGCTAACTCGTGTTTCAAACTCCCCAGTGATTTCTGACATGCAGCAGGGCCAGCTCGTTGTCCTGACCCAGGCACAGTTGTCCCACAGAAGACAGGAGGGACACCAGTTCCTCTCCATCTTTCCCTCATTTTTAAACCACCTGCAGCTGGAGTAAACTCAAAGCAGAGACAAAAACAAGCCACTTTTCTCACAAACAGGAAGATGGGGTTTGATACAGAAAAGGAATTCAGTCAGGAATGAAAATGGCAACGTCTTTCAGCTGAAGACAAATGAACTGAGTTTCAAAACATGGTTTCAAAGCATCAAAACAAGGACTAACAGCCAGTACCAAACATCCCATTCCTGTGGAGGGGCCAAGTTATTTTAGCACTTAGAGCCATGACTCTGCACTGCAGAACAGGATGAATTCTGCTTAGCAGCTGCATTTCTACGCAGCCTAAAAGTTTTCTTTTTCAGATTCTTAAAATTCTAAAGAATTCCCTAATTATTATGGAAGTGGAGTCACCAAGGGGACATTGCAAGGCACACATCAGGCCCACTGAACAGCCTGTGCACCATTCACATCCCACCTTGAAGGATCAGTAAGACAAACACAGGTCTTACACACTGTACAAAGTGAGTAGGAAATACTTGGAAGAACTACAAACAGGATTTTAAGGAATAAGACCATGGATTGCAGAGCACCTTGGTGGGAAAGGGAGGGTTAAAGTGAAAAATAAATGGGGTGGGTGGGAGAAGGAATGGCATTTTAATTACAAATACTCAATAGTTAAGAACAGTGGATGCAAAGAGGAGCAATAAGGGGTTAAAACAAGGGAAAATGAAAAACTAAATGCTTGGAAATATTAATCAAGTGATAAAATATATAGAAATCAATGCATGAAATAAAATAATAAAGTAGCAATGTTAGAGCAACAGGAAAAGGAACATACTCCCTCTCTCACTACTTTTTTCTCAAGACCCAATTTTGCACTGGATGCACTGGAAGAGGCAAGCCCTGAGACCCAGCCTCAGTAGCAATTTTAGAGCTGTGCCAAATAAGCCTTCCTTGTAAACACACAAACAGTCCTTGGCATAGAGGTCCATCCTGAGATCTCAGCAAACCCTGCCAGTGGCTCACCCTGTCCCTGCCGGGAGAGTCTGGCTCCCCACTGCCTCCCTCTGGGCTGAGGGGTCTGGCACTGGGGTTTGTGCAGCAGGGAGAGCAGAGGGGCTTGACCCCAGGCAGATGTGGGCTGGGGCAGGAAAGGAAACAGGCCAACAGAAGAGAATATATAACCCAGATCCAGACTATGCCCTCCCATTGCAAAGGATGTAGCAGGGGCCCATGTTTAGTGATGGTTTCAGGCTGTGAAGTCTGACACAGAGAGGCTTTGAGGCCCCAACTTTGGGGCTGAGGGTCCCCAAACCAGCTGGCGTTCAAGGCATGCCCTTTGTCATGTAAGTTTAACCAGTTCCCTGGTCTGAGTGCTGGTTTTGGCACATCCTACACTGCAGGAGAGTCCCAGCTCAGGGGCTGCAGTGGTGATCCTTCAGAAGATATCACAATGCACAGCCTTGCAAAGCTTAACAAATTTGCAGATCTAGGCTTGATATGTAACAGTCACAAATAATAAAAAATTGCTTCTCTCTTCCTCCAGCAAAAGCACTTTCTATGCCTTGTTCTGAGTGGGGGGTTTTAATGTCAAATTGTTTGCCATTAAATAATTAACTGGCAAAGAGATCTCTCTTCTTCAGTTGCTCTCTGGAAAGATGAAATTTGGAGAATGGTCTGCAACACCTTTCAATTCAACTTGGCATTTTAACATCATAGAAAACAAATTTAGGAGGAAGAGAGTTATATGAATTTCTGAGGCCAGTAAAACTATTTCCTGCTGTGCTATCTAAGGCTCGGAACTACTTAAGAGCAGTCACAGCAGATGCAAATGTTACAAAATTAAAGACATCTCACTTCCAAAGACTTAAAACAATCAGACTTAATTCCTTAACAACCAGAATTCTCTCTTTTTCCTTTTTACATTCTATCCTATTTGACAAGTTGCATATGGTTTTAAGTGACCCAAGGTAGCTTACCTTGCCTGTTTTAGCAGCAATCATACTGTTCTGCATTTTCATTGCTTCAATTATACAAATCTCCTGACCTTCCGCAACCTGGTAAAATTCAAGCAGTACAAAATGAGGACACAGGATTTGAAATTTTCTAAGTGTGATGATTCTTCTGGAAAATAAAAGGATTACTTCATTAAATGCTATAAAGACTCTCATGGCACAAGTCAAGTCGGCCCGTTACACTGTCACAACACAAATGACAATCACAAAGCTGGCAGCAAAACAAGCAAGAAGGAATCACCTACTTAAAACTATCACCCCAGGCAAACCTGAACAGTTCCTCTCCCATCCCATCCATTCAGCTCCAACTTCTACAGTTCACACTTCACATCCACCACAGTTCCACATCCATTAAATCCAGAGCAGAATTTAATTTGTGCATTTTTGGCTGGGGAACGTTTGCTTCGCTTCCCTGGCGCAGGGCCCACAGATACGGACTCAGAAGCCAAAAGTTTCTTGGCACATGTCTGGGGGAGCCTGGGCTAGAAGCTCCAGCAGTACTCAATGGGCTAATGCTGAGGAGAATGTCACACCTCTGCACACAGCAGCATCTGGATGGCAGCTGATGGCTTTGGACTGACAGACGGGAGCACATCGGTAAGGAACCACCAGCTCTCATCCACAGGGGAGCCATCGCAGAGGCAAAACCATCACTTTCACCACAGCCGAGAGCTCTTAAAAAGGAACATCAAAGTCTCCTCTTGTGCTTGTTTGCACCCTGCTCACAGGCATGTGCAAGCCCAAGGTCACCAGTAACCCACTGGGCTGCTCAGCTGGGCTCTCTGTGCCTCCCAGACAGATTCTCCCTCCAGTGTCTTGGAACACACTGCACAGAGGGAACAGTTGCTCAAGGCTTTACAGTGGTTGACAAGTCTGCCTATACATGAGGGGAAAAGCAGGGCATTCAGAATTTACCCCTCATGTAACCCAGCAATCATCCCATGAAGAGGATGCATGCCAGAGAGGCAAGGGTGCCAGGTCCTATATGCCAGGATTCAGGACCTGTGTGGGCACACCCCTCTGGGATGTCTGGTTCCAAGTGCCCCTTGCAAGTCTTTTCATTGTGCTCTTTTGCAGATGTAGGCTGCTATTCCCTCATTATGCCAGCAAGTTTGGGATCCCTTCACTCTGATATTCAAGTTTCATTAACGAGGGCAATCTGAAACCTGCAGAGGTCTGGTTTATGCACTGTTACATGTGCCAGTGGCAACAAAATGTGTTTGTTTATACACATACATATATACACATAGATATATTTCTCTAATTATATGTAAAATGAATAATACATACTTAAGGACACGCGTGTACCACTTTGGAGGAATATATTAATAGACAGATGTGAAGTCAGAGATCAAATGCACATTGCATGAAGAACATTGCACAAATTTAAGTAAAGCATTTTTTCAGTAATAATGACTCAAAAGCACTGCTGTCTGCCTATGGGTTCTGAGCAAGAGAGAAGAAAAGACACTACATTAAAAGGTGCTTACATACCCCTTTTCCAACAGACTTCCAACTGAAGTATGACAGGTTTTGGAGGGTAAATATGGAAAGCATTTGCTATGGGAATGTGGTATATTAACTGGGTACAGAGAATAACCAGTACTCAACACTTCACCTGCAGAAATTCCATCTTGAGCTTCAGGTGAGCATTTAAGTCATTAGCAGTGTCAAATTTGGTAAATGGTACCAAAGACTTGCTCTTTGTCCCAGTTATTTCCCCTCTACTCTCTTTCCCTGTCTTTTGTCTCCTTCCTTCCACACCTGTCCATAGCCTTGTCCTAGCAGCTCACTCTTTCCTTTCTTGCTTCTTTCTCATCTCACTGTTTGGCTTTTCTTCCATCTGCTCTGAACTTTCCAAACATTTCTGAGATTAAGGGGAAGCTATGAATTATCTACTTCTGATTTAAAAAGAACAAAAACCACCACCCCCCCACCAAAAAAAAAAAAGGCACGCATGTTTGTTGGAGGGCTTTTTTGAAAGTAATGCTATTGTTAAAATACCCATTTCAGAAGTAATTTTGCCATCCTCTGGTTAAACTCAGCTATCAGAGAGCCAAGAACATGGGCCTCTAAAGGTTGCTGAAGACTGAGATGCTAAGGAGGACAGATCTGAATTCAGTGGCCTAATTTCAAGGGCACAAGAAACTCTTTCCTTGAGCCCTGGTGCAATTTAACAGTACCATGGCTTCATCAGGTGGATGGTGTGCAAACAAACCAGTTAGCAATTATCTAAACAGAGTTCTGGAAACACGTCTACTGGGAAGACAGAATTGTCTCTGTAGATCTTAAGTATGGTGCTAAAATACCAGGAAGTATTAGAAATAGTGGGATGGAAATATTCCTTAATCCAAATTTCTTCTCAGTTTCCCGCTTTTCTCAAAAATAAAGTATATAGTCAAAGTACCCAGTTAGTATCTAGAGTCTTACTAATTTGGAAGGAAGGAGGCACTTTCAGCAGGTAGGATGTGTGAAAATGCTGTGTCAGTACTTCTGATGATGTGCAATTTGTTGACAAGTGCCTTGGTGCAAGTCTCACTTAAGCACAGAAGTTTAATTACTGTTCTTATGTTAAACCTCTACAGCTCTCCTCATTGTGTTGCAAAGCGACAAATCCTAATATTAGGCACTTGTATCACTTTTTTCCCTTTTCAGCCTTTAGGGCATTGTACGTTTTCTTTCATTCCATAATTGCATGTAACCTTTTGCCTGTTATTTAGTCTGCAAATGAAAACTGCAGTGATGTGTGCAAGTTCTTGCTGTCTAACTTATTTAAGGATTTATCTGGACCATTTTTAATGCAGCATTTTCATTGTACAATTTATTTCTTTCAGTGGATGGTAAACCAATGTAAACCACCATCTTTACATTTCAATTTAGAGTGGTCTCAGTGATGACCCAAATCTGTCAAAACAGGCAACTAAAATCAAACAAAAAATCTGATTGATTGGAACCAAGTAAAATAAAAGGGCTCCTTTTTTTTTTTTTCTTAAGAAATTAATCTCAGTTATCTTTTTCATAGAGTTATGCTACAGACAAATCAACATTTACATTGCTTGGTATATCAAAATAAGTGAGTGATTAACTGTTAGACTTGCAGTCTGTATTTTAGCAGTTTATTTCTGCATGGCACACTTCAAAGTAGCTTTTCAGTTTTGTTCTCTCCAGAGTGAAAAGGGGGGGAAAAAAAAGGAAGGAAAACTATCATTGAAGAGGAGGGTGTTTAACATCTCGATGCTGCTAACGACTGTGGTGTGAATTTGGGAGCAGTGAATAGTGGTGTTTGAATAACTCAGGCACTGCACGGTGGTTGTTCTCTCCTCTGACTGAAAGGTTACGCACAGGACACGGAACTGTCTGCGGTCATTTCCCAACCAAGCAACTCACGCCACAGGGTGGAAGCAGAATCTGAGAAGCAGCAACCCCGACCCGTTCTCGTTGCAGCTACATGAGGACCGTAAAGACTATCTGCACTTACAGCTAGGGCTCTTTAAAGCTCAGCAACACAAAAAGACGGCGCACACCCGAGGGCATTGCTACCACGGGATCGTTGTGAATATGGTACACTTTCTGCAGACTTTTGTGCGTCATCGGATAAAGACTTAATGATTGTGACAGGACGTCTCCCATGTTAGGCTTGCAAAATGGTCACAAGCCCCACAAGTCTTTCTGATAAACCCAATGGGCACTGATGTATTTCCCCGCTCTCTGTCTAATTGGTGTAAAGTTTGCAGATCTGAATCACCGATCTTTTATCCAGCTTGCTGCGTCCTCTCCTTTGACATGAGGTCAGGGTTCACATTCGCATCCGATTATCGAAGTGGCACTCATTAACCGGCAGCCTGCCTTGCACCAAAATGAGTGCGCTGGAAGGGGAACTCGGCCCATTTACTCAGCAGATTTCAGCATTTTAAGGAGGCCTGAATGTCACACAGTATTGCTACATTTTGAGGAGTTTCAGACATCTCCAGCTGATGATTAATTGTGAGTGATGGGAAATAAAATCCGGTAAAGCCAGCTGCTTGCCATGGTCGGCAAAATTACTATAATGGATATAGGCTGCCAATTTTCCAGTTTTACTGGCAAGTCTTCCAAGTGTAATTAAGGGAAGTTATAAATGATATGGAAATCTATCAAGTCCCATTTATTTTCAGAGCACTCTTTCCCCTGAGACTTTTATCTTCAAGCTTATAGTTTGCTTTGTTGTGCTAATGATTTAAACCACTTCTTATTTCTGATTAAAGCCCCCAATATCCTTCACAAGAAGTTAGATCCACTTTATTCAGAAGGATTTAAAGAAACAGAAGCCTTTTTAAAGTTGTGTTTGTAAGCCGTGCTGAGCTCCCACTTTCGCTGTGGAGGCGTAACAGAGCATTCTCCATCTTAGGCACATCACTACCATCTGGATTTCCGCTTCTGACAAATTCTGCAGATTGGGAAAGATTTGGTGGGGGAGGAAGGAGGGAAAAGAGGGAATAAAGCAAAAATAAAATATAAAAATCCACCATCAACAAAACCCTAACTTGCCTCCAAACCCTAAATTCTCCAAAACAAAGATCATAGGTGCTGCCTTAGATGCTAGGCATTTAGCATGGAGTGGTGTTGCTCACTAATGTTGTTTGATTTGGAATAAAAGCATGAAAATGATGTGCAAAGGCCTAAAATTGGAGATGTAAAGGATGACTGCACAGTATTCCATTTCTCAATTTCATCCTTCAGAGCCACAAAATGGGGGTGATACAGTTACTGGATGAGATTTACAGTAACAGCTGTGGTCTTCCCACACAAGGGAGGACCTTCTAATGGGCTAAGGTCTGTTTTGAACAGACGGGGAGTAGCAAAACAAGGTTCCCTATTAAGGGTGTGCAGTAATATTCCTGATAAAGAAAATGAGTCGTGGTAGTCAGATTGCTTTAAAAGACCTAAATCTCCTTTTCCTGTTTAAAAAAAAAAAAAAAAAATAGAGAGAGAAAAAGAAAAAAAGCTGTTTGAGAAAGTGCTAACTGCTAAATAAATGAAAGACATGTAATGTAGGGGTTTGGGTTTTTTCTTAATCTCCTCCCTACAAACTGTAAAGAATGCATAGGAACCAGTGCCAGGGGCATATGGCTTTCTCCTGTGCTGAACATTCATACAAAAGACAGGTTCATCAGTCATTGGAGTATCTGGATAAAAAATTAGCTCCTGATGGATGGTATTTAGAGCTTACCTGCTGCTAGTACATTACCAGAGAAGCACAGGTTTTGAAACCCACATGACATTAGAAACTGCAGACCATGAAATACCCCACGTGCAGGCGCACTCATAATATACGCCAGGTTATACAAAATAAGAAATAAGCTATTTAAACCCTCTGCCTAAAATTGGGCCCGCTGCAAGGAACCCTGGGTCAGCCCTACACAGGCCAATTAATGCACAGCATCTGCTGTATAGAAGCCGTGCATGAAGCACTTCCGAATGATTTCAGCAATTAAAAGAAAACTGTTTCCTGCCTGTTCTGACAGCAACTGTTTCAATGCAAGAGTGAGCACCAAATCATTGTGTGCAGCTGAAAAAATTAAGTCTTTTTTTTTTTTTTTAATCTTGTGAAAAGGAGGTGGGAGGGATGAAGATTTCTTACAGAATCAGATCGTTCTTTTGTTGTCCGACATTCTGTGTTTTTCTGCCAAATTAGACAGAAGGCTCCAAGGGCTTACGGGGCCCTCTACAGTATCACCTTCTGGTGCACCGTGGCTCCCTAAAAAGACAGATCAATATCAACCCTGCTGATTTGCCTACAAAAGTGAAAATCCCTCAATTACATTTTTAAGACCATTATATTTAGAACACAGGTGCTCTGATGCATAACATTTTTAAGGCTCTTGGAGCTGAAGTGGAAAAAAAAACAATGACAGCCCTAAGCAAATATGATCTTAGATTTGGTTAAAAGTGAAATGAGAGTCATATTTTATTGATATCTCCTTTCTCAGCTTTGGGAAGACACCAGTAAACATCACTCACAATTTTCACTATGCTGCAACTTGTATTCCTGTTGAGCCTTGTACGTAAGAAGGGACAATGCCCTATGAAAGACATTTATCCTCTCTCGTGGCCTTCTGCAAAATAATTACAAACATGGATCTTGTGCAAAACCACTAAACAGTGAGTTAAGTATGCATTCACCATCTATGAAGGTACTGGGATTTTTGTTTGTTTATTTGTTGTTTAAACTTAGCCCATGCTGGTATCACTCCCTTCCCATATTTTTTTCTCTCTGAGTTGTCGGCAATCTGGCAGCCAGCATCCAACAAAAAAACAAATCAAGAGGAATTGGATGAGCAACAATTGAAATTCCTTGGCATTGTCCATTACCATGTAAAATAATTAGTGCAAGTTTTCTCTTCTTTACAAATTAACTTTGAAACCAGAGGTACAGAGTTGCACATATAATTAGCAGCAATTAATAGTACTTGACAAATCATTCTTAAACTTTTTTTTTGCCACACTCCTTTAACGAATGAATTCGAACATAGCACTCCCAAATTTTCTGACCTCTGACTAAAGGTCACTGATGTCCCCCTGACAGCAATCAGCACTGTTCATTGCACTCCCACTTATCCAAAACACACTTCCCCAACTGCTTTGGAGATCCCAGCGTGCTGGGCGAGTGATATGCAGGCAGAGCAGGGGGAGACGCTTGTGCTAACTCAGCCCAATCTTTATCTGCCAACCTTTTCAGTAACAGCTAAAAAGTTATTATTTGAAAATGCAAAGCATACCAAAATAATAATAATAAAAAAATCTATTAATTCATTTCAAAGGTTGGTAACATTTTTCCCTGAGGAGGAAACTTTATTGACTATTTCTACCTCATCATCAAAACAGGATTTCCTTCTTAATTACACTGTACTCAGACACAAATCTTAGACTGTGTAATTGCATAGATATATAGTTAAAAATTTTGTTCAAATATAAAAAATTACATAAATATGTTTTGAACAAGTACGGTAGTTAAATTTTTTTAATGTAACCACAGTTATTACTTGTGCCCCCATCTTATAGGAATGGTGAAATATTTGAATGCTTTTACTCTTGAAATTATACAACTGTGGAAAAGTTTTCATTTCCTTTTTATCAATAGGTTTTTTTTCCTCAAAAGATACACCCCAAGAAAATTGTCAAATACATAGAATCATAAAAACTATGTGAGGTTTGTGAGCACATTTTGTCAAGCTTGCAAACTCCCTTTAACTGGAGTTTATATTTGCTCTGAAGTATAAGAAGAGGAAAAGAGGCACAGGGGAAGAAAAGGAACAACAACAACAAAAGAAAAAAAGTTTCACACATGAGAGAAAAGCTTATTTGAATTAAGTAATATCTTACTAAATATTGACACCATATTCAACTGAACAGAATGTGAAATTGTTACTTAAGAAAATGCATTTTTACTGTTTTAACCTAGTTGTTTCTGTTATAAATTCCAACCAGTTATACAATAAAAAAAGAGAAACATAGAAATTGTTTTTAAAAATACTTTGAGATCTGAATGGCAATTAAATACAAATTAAAACAACACACAACTACCTGATGGCAACAGGTAAATTTATAATTCCACCTTTTCTTTCATGAGAATGAAATATCTAGTGAGAAACAGAATTCAGAAAGCTGTTTTGTTTTGGTTTTTTGTAGTGAGCATTTCAGTGGTAAAGGTCAAGCAAAACATCTTTTCCCATAGCAAAAACTTCACAAGGCTTGTGAAATGGAAAATTGTGGATAAAGATTTTTTTAAAAAATCATTCTTCTAAAGAATAACGAGAGAAATTGAAACAAATGCATGCAACTGAACTGAAAGAGGAATGCAGTTTAAAATATCTTCCTTAATTACTTTTAAAAGGTGGAAACACACTAATGTATTTTGCAAGTTATACAACTAAAAAAGCAGCCTTCAAGTTACCCAGTTTTGAAATTACTGAGATAATTAGCATCTACATTTAACAGCTGACATCTTGGTAGAAAAAATTCATCTCATGCAGTATTAATATCCATGGTACACTAACATCAATTTGAAATCGTAAGAGATTTTGATATGAGAAAAGTACATTTAAAGAATGGCTGGAATAGTGATAACTCCCAAAACCTGGAGTAATCTTGAATTATTGGAAAGAGAGGAAATATAGAAATTCAGGTCAAAATAATTAATTGTCCTCTTCTTTTGCCTGTAGTCCTACAAATTTTCAGTAGTGCTGGAGTGTTTACCCAGAGATGCTTTCCTTTTACATATTTATGGTGGGGGTAATCATTAAAGTGATTTAGGCTGCCAAGTGTTAGGTATTAGCTTACTGACCAATGCTTGGATTAGTAATGCCACCTGTCCTGCTAAAAGAAAAACACCTTTGCATTTCTGACAGACAGAAAACTGAAAAAGCAAAAACTATATTCATAGGTGAAAATACAGCAAAGGCCACAAGGCAATCAGGACAGCTAAGATCTTACTTTGTTGCTGTGGACAGTTAAGACTACCAAAATCAGAGTCAGTAGTGGGAACACTTTGGGTGGCCTGTTTTAGGTATGACAGCGTTGCTTTACCTGTGTAACCCTTAGGGTTTTGAGTTTTGCCCGCTCCTGCACTTTCAGTGCACAGAACCCTACATGCACAAAAACCAAGCCAAGCAACTCAAGACAAGAAATATTTGCAGGTGCCTGCCCGTTTCCTGCCCCCTAAGTAAAGCAGGGAATTTGTGCAGCTCATGGTGCTGTCTTTGTGGTAGCTGTGGTGAGATTAAAACTACATGCAGTGCCATCTCCACGCTCTGGCATAAAAAATCCTGCTGTGTGCTAGCAGGGCTGGCTTGTGCTACCACTGGGGTCAGCACAAACACAGCAAGTTCCTTGCTTGGGCTCCTGAAGCCCAGTCATTTCTCTAGCCCATGTGGAACCAAAAAGTAGTTCTCCCAAACCAAATTTCACCCTAATACACATATATCATTAACAATCTACTTATGAAATAAACATGTATATACCCTCACCCCCAATAAGGAGTATTTCCTATATTAATTTTCACTGCGTTATCATGAGGAATGTAAACTGAATTTAAATCTTCTTTCCCTAAATAATATTAACCTTCTTTCCAGTCAGCCAGATTTCAAATTGTTTCATTGTTTGTGTTGCTTTCTGCTTCTGAGTGCCTTCATTGTGCTTCCAAGAATAACTGAGTGACAACTAATTGCAGTCTTCTGATCACATGAAGGAAAATAAAGAAACTAGAAAGTAAGAATCCAAATAAATTGGCAGCATCACAAGTTCTGCTTCTCTCAAAATGACAAACAGCACTTCCCCACTGTGTTACTAAAATCTATAGATCATCTTACAGACAAAAGAAACTAAATTCCTCACATATGCAATATCTTTTGGCAAAAAAGTACATTGAAAACTGCTTATCAGACCAGCTGGGTAGACGATGCTCACACAATTTTCTATCAGGCTTCATCAGACCAAAGTATTTTTCAGCAACAGCAGCTGAATGAGAACAGTATTCTCCAAAGAAAACAGTGACATGTCGAGTGGGGAAAACTAACGCGCAGAGATCAGTGCTGCCTTCTTGTTTTGCTGGACACACGGAGACGGACTAACGGCACATGCTTTATCTGATCAGGCATGATGCCCTATAGCTGAACCACAGGCAATAAACATGACTTTGCAAGTGCAGCCATTCATACAAAGATGAGATCACCCTCTCCAGACACTTCTTCACGGTTTGTAAAATTACATCTGAAGGAAGGGCATGGCAGCCCAGCTCCCCATGCTACTGACTACTCTGAGAGAGTGTCTCTGTGAGGACAGGGACTGTGCTGCATTAATCCTATATAGCATAGCTCACAGGTCAGGAGAAAAAAAATCTGAGTAGCTAACAACCAGACAGCTTTATTGCCAGCAGCAGCAACACCTGAGGGGAAAGACGGACAACTGTGTCGCATTCTCCTATTCTTCAGCTGTGCTGTTTTCACACACCATGCAACTTTGAGCTAAAGCTACTTAAATTCCCATTTCTCCAGCACACTAAAGAAATTAGACTTTTCCCAAGGAGTGCAACAAAAAGAGCTGTATTTATCAGGGTGCTACAGTTCCCTGCCCATCATGCCTTCAACAGCTGTAGTGAGTGAGCTGGTTTCTGACAGACAGCCGAGACCCGTAATCTGAATCCCACCATCCCACTGCTAATTCAGTGCCGATAGCTGATCTTACCCTCATCTCACTTGCTGGCTTGCTTTTTTTTAACGTTTTGACACTAGTCCTGAAAAGGAAGGATTTAAGTTAAACCCTTTTCAATAACGCAAATGCGTTTTTTGCAATTAAAGCCACACAATTAGCAATGACAAGCTCAGGTCAGCAGAACATAGATTATGCTGTTCAAATACTCTGCCACTCAGTGCCTCCAGCAAAAAGCTGCAGAAGAGGAGAAGAGAAAAAAACCACATTATTTAACAACTTGTGCTCTGATGCACAGCACCACTTGTGGATTTGTGGAGGAGGTTCATTTATTTATTTACTTAAAATCCCTTAGGCTCTAGCCTCCTTCTCCACTGGTTGTATTCCTTCCAGACAACAGGCACTATTCTTCAGGGCAAGAAGGATGGTAACATTTAGAATTAACCTCACATAAATAAATATTAAACAAATTTTTAAAGTCTTAAAATCCTTGACTTAGAAAATGTTTCCCTTCATTCTCTACCAAAAAAAAAAAAAAAGGTGTTTGCTTAAGATCTCCCTCATTCAGCCACTTGTATTGCCTAGACAAAGAAAGCAGATTCCTCGGTCCATGTGATGACATACTGATTAATTTTAATTGTATACTGTTCTTTTTATTTAAAGTATGTAAACAATGTGTGTGTGCATGTAAAAATCACAAAACCAGGAAGCTAAGTGTAGAAGCTAAAAGAATTTCTAATCTCTAATCAGCTGTACTTAGTTCTGTTTCCTCTGAAATGTCTTTAAGTCATTAATATAAACACTGGCACTTGCAGATCTTTAATATTAACCTGATGACTCTCTTCTCTCTGTAAACAGACAGAAGCAACCATATATTCAAAAATCAAAGGTGGTATCATAGCAAAATATAAGCAAACAAATCACTTTACCAGCATGATCAACGACTGTCACCTAGTAAGTGCAATGTTGATTTTTGACTTCAGATCTTGATCCCATTTCTGCATAATCTCTCAATAAAACCTGTGTTTCATTGCTATAGATTATGAACTCTGTGACTCTGTGACTAAAGATTTCTGTTAGTACCTAAGTGCCACATACATGTTTATGGCATCATTTAACTGACGACAGTACTTTAAAATTAATATCCACAACCTGATTCAAATATTCCTGTGTCTGCAATCACTTCCTTGCCTTCAATGGTTATGAGAGATAAGGGCCTTGACCTTAGAAATAACATATGATACAATGTGGCAGAATTTAATATAAAGCTGAGTTCAAGTCAGTGTTTATATGTAACTTTAAAACACTATTTACATCTGTTTTCAGCTCACTATGAGGTAAGAAGCACTGGAAATCCCCATGACAGCATTAGCGTATCGCCTTGCCCTTCTGTATGGCAAGTTTATTCCTTCTGCAGGACAAGAAGATTACCACACGAGACTGGGAATTCCCAATTCAGGATCCTCATGTGTAATGTGAAATTCTTAAAAAAGGAAAAAGGGGGGAGAAGTTATGTATCTGTCCTGTGTCCCTTTTTTAAAAAATCATATTTTCATTACTTCAGGGCAGAAAATCAACAATCTACTCCTGCTAACACTAACAACATATATATTATATATATATTTATATATATATACACACATTCATGTATAGTTACATGCATGCATGCACGCACACACACACACAGAGTTTCCTCCCTCATCCCTGTTCTGCCTCCCAAGGCATTTAGGTTACAAAACCAAGCTATTTCTTAAGTTTCAGCTGTGGACTTCTACCAGGCAGAAAATTTTTCCCTTTTAAAGCCAGTTTAATTTGAATTTTGCTTCCCTATTAGTTTTTATAATTCAAATGAAAAACAGCACACATCCTTCAGCACACTTTATTCTACAGGTGATATTAGGGGGAAGAAAAAAAAGTCAAACCCTGTGACCTGTAGTTTCATTTGCACCAAGGAGAATTTTCTGTGGAATATGTAATGAAAATGCAGATACATAGATCACATTTCTTACCTTGTCCCCAGGCTTGACAGAAACTGCCACCACTGTTCCAGGCATGGGAGATCTCAAAATGCTGGAGGTGTCCTCTTCTGCTTTCTCTGGCATGTACTTGCTCAGCTCCGCAGCAACCTTCGTCAGTATTTTTAATTTGTACTAAAGAATAGAAGGAGGAATGTTTTAGAAAACTGTACCTTGGTGAATTCCAGTCAATAATCTGCACTATTTTATTGCATGTTTTTATGTAATACATCTGCTATCTGTTCTTCACAGGGGTGTTTAAGAAACACTGTCTGAAATCTTTATTCAGTTTCATTTTCAGGATGTAGAAAGAAAAACACGCAACCTCAATCGGCAGCAAGGCACACATAAAAGGAAAGGATCAAGCACAGTAAAGAGATGTCATATTAATTTTAAATTTACGAGTAGACAGAGGAGATGCAAATTTTAAAAACAGAAATATGCTCTTATGCTTGCTGCACATTATTTTGGGTGAGTAAGGAATATTGAGGGATCTGTTTCCCATGCAGTGCTGAACTGCAAATTAACCTTTTGGGAAAGTCTGCCAGACTTTCAATGACTGATCCTAAACATTCTGTTTACTTTTTAAGCATTTCTTTTTTACAATTTAGTGTTTGAGGTTAATCACTTGCTCAGATTTTACAATTATAACATATTAAACAATTTCAATTATGTTCTTTCAGAGGATGAAACACTGTTGTTGTATTGAATATAATTCATCTGTAATAAAAACTGTTTAGCAGCTGTTATCTACCTTGAAGAAAAAAAACATTTCCTCTAATTATGTTTTTATAGCAATTAGAAATGGAAGAGAATATGATGACCCTGAAGTGCCTGAGAGTATCCCTTTAAACAAAAGCTTTCTGAAAACATAAAAATGTTGCCTAAACTGATTTCAGCTCCAGGCTTTTAGTTTTTAAAAACTTGTAATCCCTTAGACAGCTCATTGCCCTCAGACAGAGTGAGATGGCCTTCAAGTTTGTCCCAGGGCACCCGAAAGGGACCACGAAGAGCCAGCAGATGGCAGCAGGTCTCTGCGTGACACTCCCGCCTCGCCAAGGCCAGCCCAGAGAGGACCAGCACCGCACTTCATCAATAATTTAAACAAAGGTTTTAATAATAAGCATTGGATGAACTGCATTTACAATTCAAATGTGTATTTTGCTGATGTAAAGTTCAACACCTTGCTTGGAACAGTATGGTTTCCTCCAAAACAATTAGCTATTGTTTTATTAACAGTAAAATGTCTTTACTTTTCATTTTTACATGGACAGAAAAAATCCGATGCCCTTATGGTGAAGGTAAAGGGGGGACTCTACCTTCTGCTTCTGTAGAGAACAGAACAAGGCATTTAGAAGTACATGCAAAAGGTGATTACCTCTGCAATGACATCTTTAAAAAGCAGCTTTCAAAGCCAAATTAAAACAATATCACAGAGGATTATCATCATCCATAAATGGCATGTGGACACAACAACATTACGTGTGATGAACAGTGAAACCATTCACTTAGAAATACTTGCTTCTAATGAGAACTATAGGCAAATGGTTAAATGAACTGATCCCCCCCACCTCACCCCAGTAAGTAATAAAATGCCACAACAATATTCCCTTGAAGCCGTAAGTGGCGCCCAAAGATTTGAGGACCCATTCCCAACCATGTGCCTTGGTGACAACTGATGCGGCGCGGGGAAACCAGCACCATTTTGTATGCAAAAAGCAGCTTTAACTCCAAGCCTCCCGCAGGCATCATCATGACAATTAAGACTGTAGCACTCACGTTTCCAACCCAAAATACAGCTAAGCTCTCTCCCAGCTCAAGACACTGCGTTCAGCGTGAGGTGCTCATTGCAGCCTCCCTTTTCAGAAGCGAAGAGCGCCTGCGTGCACATACGCACAGTTCCATGTAGGCTGTGGGGAGAGGTGAGATGATGCCAATAGGAGAATTGGTGACATAAGTTGCAAATAGAATTGCAGCAGCGTGACAAGTCAAATAATAACATCTTATGCATGTTTCTTTACTCTTGAGTGTCTGTTTTGCAATCAAGACATCCAAGTGTCTGCCAGTTTCTGAAGGATATGATCCTTAAGTGAAATTACTGTGCAAATAAAAGCTTTTTACTCCTATTAAAATTCATCTGAGTCATAAGTGGCAAGGAAAAAAAGCTTGTAGAATGTATTCTGCTGTCAATCTAATAAACATTCTGTGCAGAGGGACTATTTATCAAAGATAAATTGTACTTAAAAGTCCTTCATTAAATCTATGGGGGGGAATATAATTACACCAAATTGCACAGTTTCAGTATCCATGGTTAGTGTCTTCTTTGTACTCAGAGTTTGAAAATAAATAAATAAATATCTTTTTAAAAAGGGAAGAACACAGAAATAAGTTAGATTTGTGGACTGAATTGTTGCCTTTTGCAAGACACTATTTTGATACGATTTCAAAGGATGAGGTTTATAGGCCATTTAGTTTTCTAAGCCACATATAACACTTCCGAGCTGCCCAATTTCAATTTTAAACTTGAAGAGAAAGCCAGACCTTCATCTCGGTTACAGTATTTCACAGAGCCTGAAATACCTATTCCCTATGCACTCCACAAAGTACAGCAGTGGGGGAAAAGCCACATTCCTCGGTATGCTGCACTTTAAAGCTCAGTTCTCCACACCAAGCTAAAATATCCCTACCAAACATTGTTTTTACTATCTTTATAATTTTCATATCTTTTAGATTCCTTTCTCTGCAGGACTCCTGCTTTGCTTGGAGTGAGATGTAAGAGTCAGTACTCTCAAAGCTTTAAAACGCAGGTCTTTGTTATTGATGAGCTGTTCCTTTTCCTTTTGTATTTGTTTATTGTTCTTTAGTCTGTTTGGGGGATAAGCAAGTTACTGTAATCAAAAAGTAAAAAATAACAACAGTAAACTTCTGGGGAAAGGCCTTTTTTGGCACGGTCGGTTCACAAATGACCTTTCAGAATATAAAAAGACAAAGCCGAAAAGAAAGGTTCCTTCTTTGAGATTGCCTTTGATGTATTTCTGCTGCTGGCTGGACCGCACTAAATACCTGCGTAAGTATCCCTCTGTGACTGCTGTTACTTATCCCTGGGGACGAGTTGTGGAGTGGCGTGTAGGGCAATGTTCACCTAACCAGGGTGCAGCCTGAAGCTCCTGGAGAGCAGTAAGGCCCTCTGGAAGACCATGTCAAACAACACCTGCCATGGCTGCCACAACAAAGACAATTAAGAATATACCGCATTTTTTGCATTACATGACGAACATGCTGCTATGCCTGTGATTTAGTGAGGACAATGAGAACATAGGAAGCAGAAGTTTTGATATGCTCCTAACCAAGTGCGGATGAGGTTCAGATTTTTGTCGTTTATCCTCAGGAGGAGGAGGGAGAAAGAAGGGGCATAAATTGGGGAAGGCTGTGAAGTTATAAATAGCGACCAGGAGGTTTCCACTGGCCTACACCAGAAGAAACATTTGTTGGAGTCATAAATAGATTGCAGGTGGACTCTGAGAGCAAGGAAATCTGCTAGCCATCAGATCGGCCCTGATGAGTAGTTTTCACCAGCCACTGCTTCACTCCACAGGGTTTCAAAGCCTAATTCTGCCAGCCAAAGTGAAGTCAATAAAGCAGTACCAAAAGGAGCCATACAGCTTTTTATGACATAGAAAACAGGTGTTTCTTTTCCACCAGACTGCTGGGAGTCCATATTCAGGTGACAAAAATTATAGTAGAGAGAACTGATGTTACTTAATAGTTTTCTAAGGGTAACAGTATCCTGTCTTACCTCTCCCACTAAATGAATTAATGTTTATGTAATATGAAACTACCCCTTTACAACCAAATGTCCATGACAACAATAAGAACACTAAAAGGTGCAATAATAGCAATGCAAGGAAGAAGGAGGAGGGGACCGGGGTGGGGGGGGGCAGGGGTAGGGAGGTATTGTAGGGGGAAGAGAAGAAAGCAAATACAGTGAAAATTATACCTTGGTTTTGTGGAGGTTTTTTGTCAATACATACCGCACTGATCCCCCAGGTCAGTAGACAAGTAGACCAGCTGCTACAAAAAAGGTGGTCAGGGCATATCTGGCCACATGTGTGCTTAAAAAAACGTTCTGTAGTTTTCACAGATATTGTTACCTTACCATATGCAGCAGAATATTGCAAATCTTCAGTAAAATGCTCAAAATTGCACTGTTACACCTCACATTAGTTTATTAAATATGATCTTCCCTGTAGCCTTGAAATTCATGTCCCCAGAAGCTGTAAATGTTCAAACTCTATTGGAGATTTTATAGAGCAATCACTACCCATATGTTACTTACGGCAGTGTTTGGACTGCTGACCAGATGTGGATTTTCAGTATCCTTTACCTAAATGCTCAACCATGTTTTTCAAATGTCTGTCATTTTTGTGGTTAGAAGGGTGAAAATCTTACGTAGCTCAGATTTCAGCAGAAAAATTGTCTGCTGTGTGTCTTCATTATTTTCACTAGCCTCACAGTCTCATTTTTGGAACCAGTGAAATGTATTAACTGTGGTCACGTAATTTTCCTTTAACATTCCACATCCTGCCTCAAGTTACTTAACTGTTGTCACCTGTGGTTTGACGTCATCGATTCACAAGTAGTATGTTATTCAGTATTCAGTCCAAGCAATACCAAGCAATGTCCCAGTTCCAAACACAATAAGCACGCTGCCTTTTCTATTAACCATTATACACTTTAATATCTTGACCATATCCTTGCTTAGATCTCCACCACAGCAACTAAACAGGAAAGTGATGTATTAATTCCATATTACTCGAGGATGCCAGGGACCACCTTCTCTCAGAGTCAAGGATTCCTTACTCAACAAGGAGATAAATGACATTTTGCAAATCACGGAGGCTTTTTCCCCGAAGACCGAGTTCTAGAGCTAATTTACTTCCACAGGGTGGTGGGGAGGACTGGCATTAACACCTGCACAAAACAACGGCACTTTTAGCCTGATGGAGGAGCACACACTCAACATGCTACAGAGACAGTTATTCAGTAATAATAATAAAAATACCAAAATAGCCACAAAAATCATGAGCCTTTAGTAGCAGCAAAAGGGAAAGAAAAACGAGAGGAGTCTCACCACCACGTAGTACACACTCCAGCAGCAGAAACTTAATTAGGCTTGTAATTCAGCCACATTTCCCACTTTCCATTCCTTGTGTGATACATAATTAACACTCTAGAGAAACCTACCAAGGGTTAAAGCCATGCAAAAATAGCTTCGCTCCGCTTCAGAGTGAGGCTGAGCAGGCAGACTCGTAGGGGACAGACGGAAGGCTGGCGATGTCCGAGGGAGCGGGCAGAGCGCGGAGCGGGCGCGGAGCGGAGCGGGCGCAGCTGCCGCCGCCGGAGCGGCGCGTTAGCATAATGCTTTGACAACTCCATCAGCGCAGTCTCAAGGTAGCTGTCAATCAGGATGCATCATTTAATACAACAGCACACTAAGGATTTTCTCCTACAACCCACATGACAGCGTATCTACAGCTCTATTTATATCAGCGCCCAGTTGTGTTTACAATGCTGTTGTAATTAGAAAAGATGCAACAGGCAGCAATATTATTCAGATTCCCATTTTGCCATGCTGCCGTGTAAAGTGCGATCTTGCTTCACAGAGTCATGCTAAATGACAAAAGCGCTATTTTCTTCAGTCTCGGTGCTCAGACAGCACTTCATTTGCAGCTATCTATAATTAGATTAATGGTGTAGTGCCGTACAAAGCAGGCCCACTTCACATTAAATAGCATATGAATTAAGACAAACACTTATTTCAATTCCAGGCAGAGAAAGCAGTGACTGGGGTATTTAGCATACCCTTTATGGTGGAATGAGATGTTAATTGTGTACCATTACCTCTAAACTGCTTGCTTGTTGTATAAATCACTGTGCTAATTGATGCAGAGATAGAAACGTAGCCACAGGCAAGAAAGCAATGGAATGAGAGCTGAAGATGGTGGATAAAGGATTATCGAGTAAAACCATATGGAGATGAGATTCCTTTGAAACCTGCCCACAAGCAGTACTACTATGAACTACAAGGGGAAAAGTGCTGCACTGATGATTAAGAAAAAAAATATATAGTTTACATCACCGTTTCAGAACAGAATGTTAGTAGTGAATCCAAGCCAAGCAGAAAACTGAAGAATAGATGTGTGTAATGAACCTCAACACATGCTTCCGAAAGACAAGTAGCAGGCTGAGCATGCCCCGGGAACAGTCACCACCCTGCCCGGATTTTGGGGGCCTGAGTTAATAAGTAACACTTGCAAACTATCCGAAGCAGATGTTCCCCTGACACAACCAAGGGCAGGAAATGCAGGCTCTGCAAACAGAAAATATGTCTCTGTTAAAAAACCAGCCAAGCAAAAACCCAACCAAGACATTCAAGTGGCTACTGGTAAGTTAAATGTCCTAATTAGGAGGAAGGGAAGCAACTTTTACACACCTGTAGCAACAATTACTCATATGCCTGTGCATATGCAGAGACAAGAAAACTCCTAAAAATCCCTCTTTATGTACTTTGCAACCATGAGGAGAACCTCTCCGAAGTAACAAGTAGCTGTGCCAGCACCAGGACCATCAAAGCATGCTTTCTCTCACATGGTGTTTGTAGTTGGTTGTCATCTAAAACACCACTGCAGCCCTCCGGGGCGTTCACAACTGCGCTCCCCAGCGTGCACTTTCTCACCTTCAAAAACCCGAGCTTAACTAAACCCTCTGACCACACTCCCTACCACACAGAGTTGCAGCTTCCTCTTCCAACTGGACACATTTTATTCAAGAGACCTGTTGGACCATAATGCTTTTAGGATCCTTCCTTCTCTGATATGCTTGGCTGAAGTCGATCAACCGAGTCCATTACTGCAAAGCCACTGAACAAAGACACACCAGGAACCTCCAGCATGCCTGCCCCAGCCTTGGTTTCCTAAAAATAGCATCAAAAAGGGAAGATGAGCCATGATGCCATTTTGAACACTACATTCAAGGATAAGCCAACGCTTTGAGCCACGCTTCTTCCTCTACAGACGCTGAAAATCTCTTTGGTATAATTTTTATTCTGCATGAGAGTGGCTCTAGTATACCTGCTGGAGTCAATGCCACTCCACTCTAAATCTAAATTCTCCCTCTGCCCCCACACTTTTGTAAAAACTTTTTTTTTAGGTTTTTTGTTCAGAAAACGTGATTGAACTTGTACACAGCTAATACTTAATGTCATACTTTGATCACTAAAAAAATGCCAAGACAAAATGCTAGCAACTAAAATACTACACAATGTCCTGTTCTAAGAAAATACCTCTTTCTCTTGCAACACAATACTTAGGAGCAAGTGCTGACTTTCAGTCACAAGTTCTAAGATCTCAGCACAGTGAAATAAACTTCCAAGAAATACAAGGTACCTTCCCCTCGAGTGTTCAATCCCCACTACTCCTGTGTTTGATAGTGCCTTAGCTTAAAAGAGCAAAGAGAATGCATTATATCTGCTAGATACCTTGCTGTCCTAAGATTCATTAAAAAGAGTGAGATACCGGTTTTTCAAACTTTGTTTTTAATTTTCTTTTGGAACTACTTTTTTTTTTTCTTCCTACTCATGGCTGTTAATTATTACTTGGGGCAGGAGGGGTTAAAGTGTTCCAGCAGTGTTTACTGATCTTAAAATATATATATATATATGTATGTAGATGTGTATCCATATATATAAGGGACAGCTTAGGGGTGGACAGTTACCCATTACAAACAAGCAGTACTAATGTACAAATTACTGCTTGTTAAAAAATCAAGTGACTAGCAGAAGAGAACCATGTATTGGTGCTTCATTTACTCTTGAGAGGAACCTTTAGATTATTTCCAACACAATACACAAAACATGAGTAAGTAGAGTGATGTTAAAGATGTCTTGAAATGGCAGTAGAGTTCAAGAGTTTAGATTTTGGTCACCAGACATACAACCCTGTGGATTATCCTCCTTTATCACTGAAGCTTACAATTTTAAGGAAATACAAGCAAAGGTACCTAAGAAATAGAAACAAATGGCAGTAGAAAAAAACCTCCTGTGTTGACTACTTTGAAGTAACACCTCCCAAGTGTACAGCTAGTTGACATAAATGGAAATGCATTGAGGAAAAAGAGCTGTGAAGCTGTGTAACAGTCCTGTTCCTAATCATTAATCACTTTTTTTTAGACCATTTAAACTAGCCCATTATAGCCATATATATATGGCAGCAAAATGCCAACACTCCCATCACTTGCATGTCAGCAGTGCTGGTGTTAACAGGAGAAAATATATGGTTTCTATGACTGTGCCCCAGTTCTACAGCATTTGCTACCTTTAATTGAAAGAGGCAGTTAAACACAAGGTAAATCATTCAGTTAGCTAAGCTGTTTAATAACACATAATTGATAATGTCAATATGTTACAGTGACATAATGCACCACTTTCATCACTCTTATGCTTCAAATATGGTCAACTTATACTACAAACATTTACTTTTAATCTGCTATTTAATGACAAAGCTGGGGAGAACTGCTCTGAGTACCACATGTGAAACATAGGTAAAAAACATACCACTGCCTCAACTCATCTATGGGTTGGTTAGAAACAGGTTCCTGCCACAACACTTGCAACTTTGTGAAAATGGTTTAGTTATGTCATTAGCAACTCACTTTTTGCCTCACTACACCAGAAGCTCCTACTGTAATCATTTATATTTCTCTGATAAAACCTGTTGAAAAAGGCTTGACTGGAGACCAAAGTAATGACTTAGAAAAAGGGAAACACCAGAGAAGTATAAAACTATAGTACCAATTACATATCAACCCACACTTGTAGGATACTTACTATATTTCAGCCTGCTTTGTTTTGGTTAACTACAAATTTGCAAGCTATTCAGTAAGTTTAGTAAGGAAGTACTTTTTGAAAACTACTATCTGATTTGGGGCAAAACACATCCCTCACTAGAAAAAAACCCTAACCTACTCAGTAGAACTGATTTACAGAAATGTCAAGCAAATGCTGCAATAATTTGCAGACACCAATGTTTTTCCCCCTCTGGGTGGCCAGGATATTACAAATGTTTGACTCCTCTTCCCTTCAAGCTCAGCGCTACTTATGGCACTTGCTTCAACATAGGACAAAGCAGAGCACAGAGAGAGGTCTTTCATTCACTCTGAGGCTACCTACAACCACACAGAACATTTAGATAGGTCTTATTCTCCACTGACTGTAAAAATGGTTTTAGTCTGTACGTTTCATAGGGAGAAAATTGCAGAGCAAACTGCATTTTTTCACAGCTTACAAAGTTTTCTAATGGTTGGGCAAGCACTGCTTAGAGCTTGGTCTGTTAATTTGCCTTGGAATGCCTCCAAATACTACTCGGTAAGCCACAGCATCTTTCTGGTTTGTTTTGTATAGCAGGTAGCACAATGACAGCTACAACTGGAGAAAAACATGTGTAAGAGGCCAAGGCCTTTTTACAGACACTTGATTCAGGTGTTTTTTTAATTTAAATTGTCTCTGGATTGAAACATGGACTTAGGCAAGCTAACATATGAAGCCCCTTGGACCTGGATAAGTCCAGATGCATTTGTAAGGCTGTTACAAACTCAAAATTCAAAGCAGGAGTCTAGCTGGTCACAAGGGGAAGCTTTGAGAAAGGAGTGACTAAACATATGAGAACTCAAGTAATCTAAAATGGTGTAACTTTACATAAATAGTGTGATAATCTCTTCCACACACCTTCCTGACAGACATTACTCTCACACCATGGCAATTACACAGCCTGACTACTGCTTTAGGGGGGTTAGTAGAATTATGGACCAGTTTAGAGATAGAAGGGCTTTAAATCCTGGATCCGATCTTGTTCTGGTTTTGTTTCTGTCAGTAGTCCCACTCATTTCAGTAAGGTCATAGTACCACTCAAGATACTTGAGTTAGAACTTTCAATCCAATAAGAACTAAATGAGTTGCTACACTGCACATTAACACAGGCATATCTGCCTGGGAAAAAATGGTTTGAGAAATTAATCCCTCATTTTTAAGCTCTTCTTCAGGATAGAGTTGTGAAAAACTACTAAATTGTGCTCTACTTTTTCATTCCACAGGTGAAATAAATTAGCTTTTATTTCAGATGCAATAAAAATAACATAAAATACTGATGGTAGGATTATGAAAATCCACACAAAATGTGTAAATTTTATTATATGTAATAAAAGTTTTTAATTATGTTTTTTTTAAATTATTCTGGAGACCAAATCACCATGAAAGTCTCAGCAACAGCACAGCACTGGTATTATACCTGTTTCCTACCATTACATTTCCAGTGGCATTAGGAAGGATATCTACATTAGCAATAGATGCACATTCTCTAACCTCTAATTCAGAAATACATGCTGTTGGATCTATGATTACAGCAGCACTATTCATGTAGGATTTAAAATTCTCCTTTATGTTACAGACTAGTGCTTTTGTAATTCAAACCTTACATGACCACCTTTGCTAATATCTAAGGGCTACATCCAGAAAGACTTACATTCCTAAAGCAGGACACTCTGGCAGAATTGAAGCACCTAAATCCAAAAGGCAATACAAACCCCTGATCATCTGTCACTTAACACTGAAAACACATTTTATCTTCCTTCCTGGTTCAAAATACATATTTGGAGTTCTGCTGTAATTCCTCCTCAGTACCAAGTAATACAGCTACTTCCTTCTTCAAGCCCAACTGTGACCCAAAAGTCAGGAAAACAGGGTCCAGTTCTGCTCTTGGGACCATTTCTACCTCCTAGCAGCCTTCCAGTACCTAAAGGGGTCTACAAGAGAGCCAGAAAGGGACTTTTTACAAGAGCCTCTAGTGATAAGACAAGGGGTGATAGCTTTAAACTGAAAGAGGTTAAATTTAAATAAGATATTAGGAAGAAATTCTTTACTGTGAAATTAGTGAGACACTGGAACAGATTGTCCAGAGAAGTTGTGGATGCCTCATCCCTGGAAGTGTTGGACAGGCCACTGAGCAACCTGATCTAATGGAAGGTGCCCCTGCCCATGGAAGGAGGGTTGGAACAAGATGGCCTTTAAAGTTCCTTCCAACCCAAACTATTATATGATTCTATAATTAGAAAATTTATTACTGAGCTGTCTTAGCCCAAAGCCTTAACATTCATGTGAGTCCTGGCAGTCATTTACCAGTGAGCAGCAACATGATGCAGTGGATGAAGTGATGAACATTACTGTATGCAACACCTCAAGATGAGGAAGACTTCTTTTCATTGAGGGTGGCAGAGCACTGGAACAGGCTGTCCAGGAAAGTCATGGAGTCTCCCTCTCTGGAGATGCTCCAAACCCACCTGAACCCATTCATGTGTAATCTGCTTTAGGTGACCCTGCCTTGGAAGGGGGGTTGGACTGGGGGATCTCCAGAGGTCTCTTCCAACCCTAAAATGCTGCAATTCTGTGAAATACACTTGATAAAAGTCAATCACAAACTACCATTAGACTAGAGCACCTCAATTAGCAACTCATAACCACCACCACTTCCACTACACTAAGTTATTAGAGTGTGAGCTTTGGCCATTACTTCATAATTGATTTCATCTCTGTCCTCACAGCAATATTCTGAAGTTCCCAGTTAAAGTGATTTAGTTTTTATTCGTTTAATTAGACTGAGTTTCTGTGAACTGTTCAGAGTACAGAGTATATTGATCTCTGCATTTCAGCTCTGTTACTGACTCAATTTTTGACACAATATTTAAAGGATCACATGAAATTGTTTCAGACAATCCTAATGAAAACAGTAGAGGAGAATAGCTAGGAATACTTCTTTAAATGCAAATCAAACTCAAAGATAACGGACTTCGAATAAATATTTTATCAGTTCTACTCTTCACTTGACTGAACAATCATTTTTTTAATGTCATGGGAAATATATTTGCAATTCCCATTATAGGATTTCTTTTAAAGATGAATTTTCATAGACTCACAGAATGGCTTGGGTTGGAAGGAGCCTTAAAGATCATCTAGTTCCAGCCACCTGCCATGGGCAAGGGACACCTCCCACCAGATCAGGTTGTTCAGATTTTATACATTCTGTCTTACCTTATTATGTACCTAAACTATGTTTACTCCTCATACCAGCATTTTTCTGAGTGTAATCCAACAGAATGATTGCTCAGACAACCTCTAATAGATCTGGACTACTACTACTACTACATTGGTTTAGATCCAAAAGCTGTTTTCCAGGGTCACCCGGCTAACTTCTCTACTGATTTAAAAGGTGAAATGCAACTTGTAGTGCTCTTGTTTCAATCACTAGAAAACTTCATTGTGTTTTTTTAACTGGAGCTCCTTGCTTAAAAAAACCAAAAGCACTATTCACAAGAAATCTGAACTCATTCTCCAGTCTGTTGTTAATCATATAGTGGATTTCTCAACCCCAGGAGAAGATTAGGAATGATCCACTGGCCATGAGGTAAATAACAGTCAACTGGAAAGTATTTCAGCAGCAATAATATGGTAGGGTAACACATTCATAGTTAGATATAGTTTCAGCATAATAGTTAATCACACTTGGCATAAATAGCAATCAGAGTGAGCCTGAGTATCAATAATTACATAAACCTGGTGTGGGACCAGAAAAAGGAACTCAGAACAACAAAGAATGTTGACGAGAAAGGCAAATTCCCGAGTATTGCTGTAATAGAGTCATGTGAGGATGAAGAGAAGGAAAGGCTTGTAAGATGAAATAACTAGCACTGATTTTAGCCATCACAATACTCTCACTACTTAGTAGTGAGTAGGAAGTTAGGAAAAAACATGTAGGTTATCTGTTTTAAAGCTTCCCAGTTTGTCTGTCAAATCTGCAAAGAAAGAGAACTGGGAACACTTCATGGAGAGATAAGATCAAAATCAAACAAATCACTCATAACTTTATTTACTAATATAATTTTAAAGTGAGACACATTGCAAAAAATTTTATTTCCTTTAAATATGAAATATATCCAATGTGACTGGAATTTGACTGACAATGTAATACTGCTCTGGGTGCTAAAGGTGGACTTTGATCAGTAGATGACTAAAACTGTGACACACATGACCAAGTGGGGTAGACACATTGAAAAGGCAGCCATAATGCAGTTCAGCATTCCATACTTCAAAATGGATTCAGTAATTTAAATATTTATAAATTTGACTACAAGCTGCTCAAAGAACAACACTGCTGCTGTGTAAGGCAGGCAGTTATGCACTCACGAGTGGAGAAACACGACAAGGAAGGAACAAACTAGTTAAGCGGCTTAAAGGCTAAGGAACTCCACTGGGGACAGTGGAAAACTGCATTCTGGACTCTGCTCCAGTTGTCCAGGTACCTAGTCTGACTCAGGGAAGTGGTTCTGAAAATGGGGACTCAGATTTGTTTTGCCAGTAGAATGGCTCAAGCATGAAGTTTCTCCCTCTGCCTCTCTAAGACTTGGCAATTACAACATACTGCAGGGACAGGGAAGATTTTAGCTCTGTCATGGGGAAGTCAGAATAGAATCCCTGCTTACAGTCATCTAGGCAAGCACGCTCAGCAGCAACCGGAGCTGCAAAAAGTGACAACCTCTACCACTGCTATGAATTTTGACCAGTGTGGCCACAGCTGCTAGACTTTGGGTTGGACTCAATGCTGCCCACCCATGCTAGATGTTTTCTGAAGACTGTTGCTTCTGGAGACGAGATGAGTTGTACACAAGTACTTTGTTTCAGCAGCACAGTGAAGGTAAGTGACTTGATAGCCAGTTCTCCAGAGCAGGGTTGCTGAGAAGACGAAGGTATCTTTAGTCAGACAGCTGTGAAACCTATTTTAGGTGTCCTGAGGACACTCAGAAGGTTATTGG
Source organism: Acropternis orthonyx (assembly GCA_035583155.1). NCBI lineage: Eukaryota > Metazoa > Chordata > Aves > Passeriformes > Rhinocryptidae > Acropternis > Acropternis orthonyx. The sequence continues at coordinate 79,954,159 of JAWWEU010000001.1, read as the reverse complement.
ATCTTAAGCTTCCTGGATCACTTTCTTGGACTCAGACACATAAATTGCACTTGAATCTTGCTGTAGGTGCCAAAATAGGCACTTGAGCCCCTCTGGACCTTTAAGCCTGATGCTTAAAGACATCTGTGTATTTGATAGTGAGGTACTGTTGTGACGGAAGAGTATCATACAGATGTTTATGCTGATTTCTGTCACATCGATTAGTGATAATTATTCATCTACCTTCATTTGGATTACTTTTTACAGACAAATTTCATTCAAGTTGAAATTGTATCCACCAGTTAGAGTCACATGGATCACTTTCTCTGCCTCCTTTTCACATACAGACACATCTTTCTACTCCTCCAGCTCTTTCAACCCTACTACTGGGAACAAAAGTCTTGAATTCTAGATTGCTGTTCAACCACCTACAACTTCATTGCAAGTTATTTGATACTAAATATTTGAAATGAGACAAGGGCCGCAGGGCACTGGCAGAATTCTCAGTGTCTCCTACTCTCGTCATTTGCTATGTGATAATGATTATTTTTTCATATACTAAGACTTCAAGATTAATTGTACAGACTATGAAAACAGTCTTTGAGGACTATGATCAATGCCTATATCTCAGTTGCATGGTCACCTGTAATCCAAAAAGGGTTCCGTGCTTCACAGTTCTAGTGCATCAGCTGCTGCTGTTTAATAACTTCTGTAAGACAAGGGAACAGATAGAAGAGCATCTTCATGGCTTACTCATGTTTGTGCTAGTTGTCCTTATTGCACTTGTTCTTCCCTTCTTATTCCTTCATAAAGCCAATGGCTGGAAAGATGATCAAGTAAAGTGGTGTAATCAACACAACTCCCTTCTCCCATTCCTGATTATCTGCTTATTTTGGAAGATAAGGACTTTTGACTGCAGAATTCATTAGTCACAGTAATATTTAAAGCTTCAAAATCTGCTGACCTACAACATGACCAAGGACCTGGTTTGCTGCAGTCATTTAAGACTATAGTTCCACTTACAGAGTGTCAGAGGATTTGGTACCAACTGGGATCCTACTTTAAGATCGATAACAGGCACTGGGCTTCTCTCTTCTTTAATACGAAAAAAACCCCAAAATGTCTCTGCTGCAATTATGGAGGTGAGACCTTACTAAAACTTGCAGCTGTAACTTGCCTCATGATATCATCTTATTACATGACCTTCACTGTTTATACAGTTGATAGAACATAATTTAATGACTTCATAGAATCAAATTAATTTCTTCTATGTTGTATTCATTTTAAAATAGAATCAATATTATTTACCCCACCTGATAATGATGCCCTGTGCTTCACATGAGATTGATTCAATACCAGCAGGTAGTTATCAATGAATGCACTTTGCTGTGGGAAATGAACACAATCAATACTCAGAAATGTGCATTTTCTGGTGTATTAATGAACTGTAACTGAAGTGAAAGCTGAATTTTGTCATTTTACTTCTTCTTTTAGGTTTCATATAAGGAGAATCTGAATTTCCTAGTCAGCACCAGTACAGTAACAATCTGAAAAATTACCAGGCAGCACCACTGCATATTGAACACCATTATCCTCTGACAAGGTTATGACACATGAGGTAGCAGACAGAAATAAAGAAACCTCAAGAAAGAAATGTTAGAGATTCTCAGCATTTCTTGAAAAATATTATTGTTTGAACTCTTAAGCATCATATGAGTATCATGTGAAAGACAACTCTGCATTGTGAAGGGCATATTACAAAAATTTCAATTTGTTCTGTTCAAAACAGAGTAAGAATGAAATGCTTAGTTCTTAGGAGGACATCCCAAGACAGCATTTTTCATATAGGAAAAAAAGTATGAATGTAATATCAGTTAATATAAGCTAAGATTCATTCCAAGTTATATTTTATACATTGAAAACAAAGCTAATATCAATGAGATTGACAAAGCTTCTTCATTACCAAAGTCTCTATTTTAAGTTAATTTTGAAGTTAACATAATTTAATTTACAGCTACTTTAAAGTACAATGTGAGAAAAGGAGATTTTAGAGATATTAGAGTTAAGAGTGGGATCTGGTCTTCTGGTTGCTATTTCTCCCTTATAGACCATGTCCTTGAATCCCCACAATCCTTCAGCTTTTTAATCTTTTTAAGGCAGTCCTCATTTTTAATAGAGTAACTCAACCTAGCTTGCACCATTTCTGAAGTCATGATACACCAGTCATTTTCCCAGCTACCAAGGTATCACTCGTTTCTCGTAAGTTCCTCAGCCTTTGCATGTAATGAGCAATCCCTCCTCCACTTCATAGAAAATTCTAGGAAGTAAGCTGAAGAAAAGCCCTTCCATAGAACACTTGAGCTCATGCTTGCTTTACTACTGATTCATTATTCAGATATTCTTTGCATAAGAGTCAAGAAAACAAAAGCAGAATGCTTCAGAATAACATTGGCACATTTATATATGTTTATGGAGAGAGTGAATGGTGATTTTAAATATAAACAAACTTCACAGTTCACATCTTTCAGAAATCAACTACAACTTCACAGCTTTTTCTATACATATGTTTTAAGACTTAAGTTGGCTTTCTTGAAAAAACTGTGAATTCATGAAAATTTAAAGTAGCTCCTTTCCTTTAAAAAAATAATCTGATCATACATCTATCATTGTTTTGTTATCTGTTTGCAAAAAATACAGAAAGCCAGTATGCGTCATCTATATTTCCACCCTTTTACCCATGTTTCATAAACACATCCTTATGACAACCATAATCTAACACCATTCCCACCAAGAGTAGCATAAATGCTGTATCTAGCTTCACAGAACAAAGATAAAACTAAATTGCAATCAGCAATTATGCTTTAAATTATTTCCTCTGTAATATTAAACCACAAGCAGAAAAGAAGTTTCCATAATTCACAACTCAGGTGCACATAATGACAAGCAATAATCAATAGAGCTTATGCACAATGCAGAGCTACTGTAACTCCTGGAGTCCACAAAACTGAAGGTTTGCCAGTGGGGCAGTAAGACAATTTAGTGTAGGAGTCAACAACCACTACCAAAGAATACTTTAGCTTTGCTGGCTTTTCTTTTTGTTCCTATTCTTCCCAGCGTCATTTTCCCAATGTTTGACTTTTTAATTTGAAATACCAGTTATTGACTGGCTTCATAATTTCAATAATTGATTTAACATTCACATCAACAAAATTACATATAGGGAAAAAGACCCACTAATTAAGCTTCTTTATTACATGCAGGCCCCTACTACCTGCACCCACGAAGTGTAATCATCAGCTGGTTCAATTCATATCTACATTAAAGTGTTTTCTTTTTACCTAAGTTCAATATTTATAAATATTTATACCTAACATAAGCATTGAAATCCAGTGTGTGTATACAAATTATATAAACACATTTACACAGGTAGATATACATGTAAGAATTTATTTCTGTTTTGAGGTTTATAAAACTTCTTGTCTTAAAGTTGTAAGTCTTCCTCTTACACAGGAAAGAACGTGTTTGGGGGGAGGGGTTAAGTGTAAAGGCATTTATTGTGACCAGCAACATGAAACATGGAGGAAAACAAAGCTTTCTCTTGTTCTCATACATTTGAAAGGCATTCTAAAGGAAGTTTTGTTATTCAATTAAAGTGTTAGACAGTACATCACACAGTAAAGAGAAATTCTGTTGGTAATGCTCCCGGCTAAATTCCAGGCTCTAAAAGAAACTTCCTGTAACACCTCAGCTTGACGGGTGAAGTTCAGGTACTATTGCCATTTTGGATGCCTTAAGGTGTCCCATGTGGCTTCTGCATATTGCTGTACAAAACTACAGGGCACCTGTAGGTCCTGCATTATAGCTGTCAGATTCCCATAGATGTCTTGGGTACACTGCACACATGAAAGTTAGATACCAAAGTTTGAACATGGGAGCCTCCATCCATTTACAGACCAAGCAGAGAAGTCCATGGAAGAGAATCATTCCTGGAAGTACCTGGTTCTCTCTACTGACCAAGTAATCTAAGGCTGCTCTAACATTCGGTTGCTTCTACTGGGACAAGTCAAAGTCAGATTGCTACTTCTTTCAGTTCTGGAAAATGAGTAAGGAAACAGTAAGAAAAGATCACAGGACAGAAAAATGCAACTACATGCTCCTTTAAAAAGGAAGCACAGGTATATAGGAAGGGGCAGGAGCTTGACAGAATGTGAGCACGTGCACACGTGGTGAAGGAAACAGGGATGAAAGGGCTCATGGTGATACAAGGTGCAATTTTACTTCACCGTCTTGACAAACCTGGATACCAGTGCAGTGTATGTCCTCTCTCTTCAAACAACTGCTTGAAGTGCAGATGACTTATCCAAATAGTAGCATAAATAAACAATTGACCATATATGATTTCTGATTTGAGCAATACATCATTTACTCACTGCTCAATGTGAAATATCAACAGGCAAGTTTAATCATTTTAATTTCCAGTTATTTTACCCACTTTACTAATTACCATTACAGCACTGATTAATCAGTAGTAGTTATTCATTAGCTGTAAGTTGAATAAGGACTGATTTGAAGCAATTACGCTTCCTTGACATGTTCTGAGGACTAAGTATTTCACAGTCATCAGATGATGACTGACGAAATATGTGGTCAATTCCAAAAACTCAAAAGAATTGGTGATGAAATTCTAAAATATCCTCAGATTCACCTCTGCTTTTCTGTGTGTGGATTATTTGGTAAAACCAACTTTTGTCCAGCCAGAATAGTCAAGGATGTTACTATAGATCATATATTATGGAAGAGAAAGGCTTTGAGACAGCTCAATATTACACCTTATGTACTTGGTCTTGCAGAAAGGCTGTGTTCTGCCTGTCTGAAGCCTTCCTTACAAATGACTGCAATAGATTGTTTCTGGAGAACCCGTTTGTCTTTGCATTCAGACCTCTCCTCCTTACCCCATTAATACTTATTGACAAAAGCATCTTGCTCACAAAAATCACATATGAGGAGAGTATTTCCTGTTTCATTGGCTTGGAGTTATCATGGCTGGAAATACAGGGTATTTTATAGGAAAGACACTGAAATCAAGGCCAGAGGATGTGTCTCTGAAACAAACCCAGGCATCTGCCTCAACCCCATGAAGCTTAGACGGATGGCAGCAACATAACACTACTTCCCAATTATTTGAAACTACACAGAATTAAAAATAATGGAAGAAAACAAAGCAGCAGCTCAGTTCATATGCCCAGAACTAGAAAACCTAAGTTGTAGTTATTTGGGAAACACCCAAGCCTTTTCCTTTAAAGCCTGAGTCATTTCTTTACTCGATAGAACACAAACACAAAGCACATTTAGCAGAAATAAAACGATACAGAAGTACTGAGATGGATACAAAACAGGTCAAAAGAACTTCAAACGACAATGGGTTTGTTATAGCTAATCATGATACTGAGGACAGATCAAATGACCTCCTGATATATCTTGTTCTCTATGAAACCTAAACAATGCTTGGAAAAAAGTTTGTGGTGGGGGAAGATGAAAGTGAAGAATCTAGTTTGGATGCCTTTCTTAGCAACTTCTATTTTTACAAGATCTGTTCTGTCGCCTTTGCTCATCACTCAAAATAATACTAAAACCCCTCCTCCCCTGCCAAAGTCACCCCACCAAGTTCCACAATGAGTTCCATTGATTTTCAAGACACATTGTCAACTACCTAATAATTTAACTGGTAGGCACAGCTCTTTCGGTTGAAGCTTCAGTTTCCCAAACAAAAGCTAACCACCTGAGACCACAGAGGACAGGATATGAGCTACTTATAGCAACACTGGACCAGTGAACAAGAATAGCAGGAAAGCTGCTTATTTTATTATTTTTTTTCTCCAGCAAAGGCCTTTGAAGTATACTATTTATTAAACATTATAATACTCGAAACAAAAATCTTTGAAGGCAGGTTATCCTCCTCTGCACCATGTCCCGTTGTGAATGAATTGCTTCCTTTTCCTTTTCGAATTTTTTCACTTGTGAAACTGACACTCAAATTGTTCTCTTAAGCTACTTGGCTGAGCCCTTGCCTTTGCCGAGAGGAATAATCCATCCATCAACAACAGGATCATTAAAAATATTTATAACTCAAACTACTTCAATATCACTGCACTGTAAGCAGCCACCCTGTTTGTCAGGCCATGTTATATAAATACAATAAATAAATTCTGTGTGCACAGAAAAATAGTATCAATTAATAAGTAATGATGCAAACAGATAACATGAAACAGAAACAATTTGTCTAACAATAAGACTTAATTTTTCATGTTTTAATTAAAAAAAAGTAAATTCTCCCCATTAACGCTGTTACTGATGACTACATGTGGTTTTTCTTTGTTCTTCTGATTAAAACATTCATCTCCTTCCCTCTGTTGTTGAAAGAACTCATTTTTTCTATAGCATCACTTTAGTATTACTGGGAGTTTCAAACCCGGACACAGAGAACTGCCTTTTCAAATCCAGGTATTTGGGCTGCAGAGACAGAACTGTCAGACATTGTACTGTATTTGCATCTTTGAAAATGTGGCACTGATGTGCAGTAAAGAAGAGGATTGCTTTGAAACAATCACTCAGAACTGTCTGAGCCTGAGAAATTCTCTGGCCAAAGCCTGGGAAATAACCAGAAGTGAACTGAAACTCCCACCGGACCACTGCGCGTGCCTGCATAGTAAAGATGTCACTGGCAAGCTGCAGACAAAATCATATTAAGAAAGGTCTTACTTGTCCTCTCTGGAGAGAAATAACTTACCCCAAGTAAGAGACAGTGGAGAAATCTAAACTATCCATACCCTGATTCCTGAAAGATGGAAGAATTTGCAACTTCCACTGACTCGCATGGAAGTAAAGGTGATCCATCACATCTGAAAATCCAATCAAAAAGATAATACCAGGATTCCTCACTAGTTTCTTAACTAAGGAGCAGACCCAGCCTTTATCCATGCAAAATAAGGCACTCTTCATCAAGTAGGCACATTTTCTCTATTTGTTCTGCCTTCTGCTTTCAGGTGCAACCTGGCACACATACATGTGACAACCAAGCACTAAGAATTCTGAATAATTTTCCGCTCCATCTTTTAGATATTTGTCCATCTGAAAACATATTTCCACTATGTATCATAATTTTGCATTTCACAAACTCACTGAATATTCTGAGTTAGAAGGGACCCACAAGGATGATCAAGGCCAACTCTCATACAGGAATCAAATCCATAACCCTGGCAATAGTACCATGTTCTAATCAACTTCACCTTCTACAAACACCTATAAAGAATTTTTAAAACATGTATAAGAACTTTTTGTGAGCTTTTTAAATCAAAGCAAATGGTTTCTTGAACAAAAATGTAGAGCTAGCCTCCAATAAGATGCTTTCTTGGCGATGGAAGTAGTCTAGATGCCTCCTACTTGAAATCTGTCACTGACAACCAGCTTTAATTTATTTGTGCTACATTTAAATGTAATAGATTTATACTAGCACATGATTAATTTTGTGTTCCCATCAGCCTAAGATGAAATTCGATGGACTTATTCAATGGCACAGAACTGACTTTTGAAGAATAAAGAATCCACCCTTTAATAATTTTTCATGCTATTGGAAGACATCAACATGCCTGTAGCCATGTTGTTGCCTCTACCACAAGGACATAGCAGCAAGACAACAGATAAATGACACACACCTGTAAAATGTGTATCAGTGGGAATCACTGAAGCACTGGTGAACTTGCCAAAGGATTCTCTCTGTTGGGAAAACCAGAGTGTTAATTCATAATTTGCTGGAGATTTTACAGGCTTTCTATGGAACTGAAGTGGTCCGAATATAAACTGTTATAAATGAAGAAAGATTCCTTGGGCATTCATAATTCTATTACTTATGAATCCTTATTTACATGCAAATTACTGGGAAAAGCAGTGCATGAACTGGAGAGTGTGTTGTATTTTTCTCTGAGCTCATTCAAAGAGGTTTTGAGCAGGAAAAAGCTATAATCAACACAGTTATGATTGACTAAGGTAAAAATGTCTATACAGATCTCAGCTCCTAAAAGCATGTCAGTATTTTAGGTGCTTCAAGGATAAGGACATGCTGAATCAGACAGTGCAGTACCTTCCTAAGGGCCTTAATGTGTCAGCAGCCTCTAGCTCTACCAGGTCTAAGGGGTAGTCACCCTTCTGAACAGACCACTTCATCGGTTCCCTTCCCAAATCTTTTAAAAAGCCTTGTAACTTATTTGGAGAATATGTAGATTTATTTTGAGCAATCCCAAGAACAGCCATAAGTTGAAACTGCTGCACTTCAAAATTCAGTAAGACTATCAGCCAAAGGGAGAAAGAGATGGCTGTAGGTTCTCGCTTCCCCAGGACTATCTGAAAGTTTTTCAACAATTTGTCTTCACACCTCCAAGTACAACTGGATCTCACTCAAGAATTCTCCCATAATATGCCTCATTTATTCCAGCTGTTTAAAATCTGAGCCTGAATTTCAGAGTCAACTCACTCTCTGGCTGCACAGGCACAAAGTGAATAACTAACTCGATGGATAAGATGAAGATATTAATAAAAGATTTCCATTATTCCCCCAAGATTACTCAATTAAGTTTCAAACATTCACAACAAAATAACTAAATTTTGTATTTGCATAGTAAATTTCAATACATTTTTAATTCACAATGCTGAATTCATTTTTTACTTTTTTGTGTGTTTTCAGTTTTGTTATAGAATAAACAAAAGGTTTTTTGCTGTTACATTAAAGAACATTTTCTAGCCGTGCACTGAATTGCCAACAACAGCTGCAGTTTATTGTATTCTTCACCTCTGCACATTCTACACTTCAACACCACAATCAGTGGTATGTGTCCTCATGTATCAAAACTTTAAATCAAGTTTTCTCATCTTTGCAATTCTTTTGCAGTCCTTACTGAATCAGCTGCAAAGCCACTGCACGTTCAATAACCACGGTCTGGAACTGCAGGCATCCAGGGAAAATCAGAGGGCAAACTGGAGACTAGGCAGAAGTAATTTACAATTAAGGAAGTAGCACCTGGAAAGAAGTTTCATTCATGTCTTTAGCACTTTTCGTTAGATCAACTAGAGATACTCTCCTAGTAATGTAAGCAGAACCTGAGCCTTAACATGCATACACCTTTGCAAAATCTTTTCAAGTGTATGGAGAAGAGCTTTACATAAATGCAAAACCAGCTCATTACATCATTTTCAGACACCATTTATATCAGCTAGTGTCATCTCCAAGATTCATAATAGCATGAATTTATTAATTCTCATAAAGCCTGATTTTGCATTCAGGCAGTCAACATGATTTTAAGTGCCAATATCTCAACCTGAAAGTCAGCAAAATATAAAGTAACATCAGTAGAATATTAAAAACTCCCACTGAGATAAATAAAAATATGAAGGTTCAGACAGAGCCAGATTAGTGCTCACTTTCTACTCATTATGTGCTTTCAGCTCGCACAGTACAGTTTTATAATTTGATGGGAAAAAATTATACTTTTTAGCTATTTTCTAGCCTGACTTTCTAAGGCTGCTCCTTCCTTTAAAAACGGCATAGTATTATTACCCATAAAATAAAACTATGATTACACAACAAGCTCAGTACAGTGATGTTCCTGTTGCTGGGATATAAATTATTTTCTCAAAATAAATCTTGGGAGGAACATTGAAACTCAGGAGAGAAAAAAAAGGGGGGGAAGGGAAGGGGAAACTGTTCTTTGACATCCTCCTTACTTCAGAACTTATTTGTAGTTCAGAATGGAGTCAAATGTCGTATTGGCAATTAAACTTTGACTTCTACTAGAGCAATATTAATGTAGAGTGAGTCCCAGAGCAGCACTGGCCAGCCCTGTGCTTGGGGTTAGCTCCAGTGCTAAACAGCACGTTGCTGACCGACACAGGAAATCCCTCTCCTGTTCTTGAGTTGAACCGAAGGGCTGGCATAAAGAAAATGTCCAAAGTATTAACAGCAACAAAAACTGCAGGCTCAGAGCCAGATTTCAAAGACATTTAGGTGCCTAACTTGCATTAATTTTAGTGGGACTAAGCTGCCTCTGAAAATCTGGTCTTCGGTCTTCACTTTTCTTAAGCCACTCCAGGTTCTGCAGCTCTGTCAGGATGTAGAAGCAATTACATTTCACAACTTTGAATCCAACAATATATTTTGGAAATCATTCAAAGTACAGTGGTTTTTTTTAACATAAAGTTTCCTTGTTCAATAAAATACACTGGAATTTTATATACTTGGTATTTGCAGGTCTCCCTCCTTTTTCTTTTGATGGAGGCCAGAAGACAGCAGTCTGTTGAAACCTCTGACATGCTAATAAACTCTGCTTTCTTCCTTTAGGTGGAAGAAGTGTTTAATGAATAATGCTTTGATAAATATTTTATAAATAGTAAAATATATAATCCTGGATTATTGAACATTAATGTAATTGCTTCAGAACAAAACTACTGCCCAAAGAATCCTAATTCCCCCTCACACCCCCCCCAAAAAATATAGTGTATGCATTATAGTGTGTATAAAAATCAGATATTAGCATTTGAGGTGTCCATTCCCATACAACTCCAAAATGAACTCAGCCAAACAAATACCAGCTTGGCTTGTAAAGGAATCCAGTGTAATGAAACACATTAAAAATGAGAAAATCAAATTCTTATTTTGATTCACAAGGCAGATGTGCACACACTTGAGCACATAAAATCAATCTGAGAATATTTTAATAAAAATAAACACTGGTAGCTATAGTATCTAAACAAAGGTAGCTGCAATATCTGTTAATGCCGGACCATTTCATGACATAATGCTCACACTGCACCAACAGATCACGCTACACCAACTCTTCAGAGCAGAAACTGAAAGTCCTCGCCTCACCCATGCCCGTGTCCAATTCATGCCCTTCTCTGGTTCCAGCTCCCCAACATCAAATTACAAGGATGGAGCTTGTATAAGCATCTCAGACAAAACTTTATTCCCCTTACCCACTGAAGCTGCAGCAGGGAACAGGGAAAGCACTTTTTTCCTGCTAACATCATTGGCTGGTCTAATAAAAGATGCTGTTTTTTCCCTCGTGAAACTTGCCTCAGTAACTTATACCAGTTGTTTTCCTTTCAGCAAGTCTTGCCTTTACTATCTAATGATATTCTACAAAGAAAACACACTGAAAATATGTACATTAGCTTTTTAAACACTCTTTTTTCCCCAATGGAAAAGGTCAGTGGGCTAGTGCATTAATCTCCTTCATAGTACAATGCACACTGCCTCTCACAGGGAAGAGTAGAAATCTTACTATATTTCAAGAGTACAGTACTTTCTCTCTGACCCTACAAGGCAGTTTCCTCTTGCCCAGAGGAGTTTCTCGATGACCATTCAGACCTCCTTGTAGCTGGCTCACACACTTCTGAAAATCACTCCTTAAGAGAATAATTCAACTCCCTTTAACCACCTGCTTGAGCAATTTCAGGAAATTTGTTCCTGACTCAAGCTAATCCTTCCTGGCTAGTCATCTTCCCTTTCCTTCCCAATTCACTATTATCATTTATTTGTTCATTTGGTCTCTCATGTTCCAAGTCATCAGGGCTCCTTCCTCACTCCTGCACAGGACTGGTTCAGCAGGAACCCCTAAAATTGTTAACACTGGTCAGCCTCATGTCAGCTTATGAGGAAACCTCATTTGAAGAAGAAACTGAAGGCAGTAGTTTTGGCTCACAGAAGACAAGGTTTTACTCTTCTTTCATTAAGGTACAAAATTATAGAATTTACTGCTGCTTGTGTAACCTAACAGTTATTCAGTATTTTTAATTCTTTGTCCTTGTTTAACCTTAGACATGAAACTTGTTGGGGGATGGAAGTCAGAAAACATAAAGTAGCTGCATTTTCTTTCATCTTTTTTTCCAGAAGTCAAACAAAACTATCAGCTGATGAATGGCCATTTGTACCACAGATCTTAATAAAATACTAAATGAGACAAAAATCACCAGTGCAGTTTGCAAGGCTCCCTGTGATGCAGAGTCATCAAGCAACACTGAGACCAGCACTAAACTAAACTGGTTTTGCATACACAACCAACACATATTTCAATTATTCATGTCAATGTTCTCATCACACACAGCTGGGTTAATTGAATGTAACCATGACCACATTCCACCAACCTTTACCAAAAATATAAATGGTCTTTAAAGCAAATACTAGCAACCTACAAAGCAAATATTTGAGATGCGTTTACAGATAACTTTACAATTTGTACTTGCAGGGGGAAGTACCTGTTAGTGGTAGAATGTGTGGTGAGGCTGTCCAGCATATTAGAAGGATCAGTTTAAGCCATCATTTGGCTCAAATCACAACATATTCCAGGAACCCCATAAACAAAGACATGTGCAATGTTAACTTTCTCTTTTATGCTGACAGCTTTTTTCTCCTGTATAATGACCTTCCTGCACAGTGTGTGTTACCATAAAAAGAAACAGAGCCCAGTAAAATTAGAGGAACTGCTTATTATCAAAACGTTTTATCTAAGGAAGAAACCACTGCCAGTATAAATATAAAAAGCACAAGAATTAAAAAGTATTTGTTTTGCTGTCTCTTCTTTAAGTTTAGATTGTTCTAACAAATCTAGCTCGAGTTTTCAGTTACTCTGCACTAGATGGTCCTCCCAAAGGCTGAAACGGTACTCCAGAGAATGTGAACTTGGCTCCAGTTTCAGGCAATTTTCATCTTCTTTTTCTGACAAAGAGAAAAGTATTTGAATGCTTTGTCTGTAGCCAAGAATTTGGATATGAAAGGTACACCAGTAAACAAGTCACCAAAATGGGCCACTACTACACAGAGTGTAGTGCATGTTTGTTCTGGAAAAAAAAATAAAAAAAAAAATAAAATAAAAATCTCCTCTGGCCCAAAGGACACTGTTTTATTTTACAAGCAGAATGCTAATGTGAAATTTTAGTTAGATTTTATCTCTCTCATCTAAGTACAAAAGAAAAGCTACATGCATTTTTGATAGACAGAGTCCAAGTCTGCTATTTTGTTTGTACAAAGAAAAGCGAAAAGGAAGATAACACAAGAACCTCACAGCTAGTTGGCTTGGTAAAACGCTGCACCAAACTGAATTATTTCTTTACATTTTTATTTGAACTACTACAGAGAGCCAACAATCCTTATTCATAGCATTCATCTTTCTATCAGCATTCCCAGAATGAAAACTGAAACTTTAAGAATGTTATTGCTCTGTACCAAATGTACACTAGCTTCTACCATGGCAACTATCCCACAAAACCCTAGCAAGGCTAATCACAGTTTCCAAAGGTTTATTATCTTTTGTATCAGGGAGGCATTCAAACGCACTGTGGCTGCCTGGCAGCTAAGGCAAATACTGTCCTCACCCAAAAGAGTTTTAATTTTAGCCTCATACATTTGGTGAAAATACATTTCTGAAAATCAGAGAACATGCCAGCCAAAAGCTCACGCCAGTTCCAGCATGGAGCTTTTTGCTCCACAAAGTGGCACATGTGAGAACTGAGCAATTGCCCGGCAATGCCAGTGAGGCTTCACTGAGCACGCCAGTAAAGTCTCCCTAAGCTGGCCAGAAACCCAAGGGAAGGAAATGAGAGTGATTATATACAGCTGAGCAAGCACAGTACAGAGACTCCTAAATCAGTGATATGGTGTTCACTGCTGGTGTTCTGCGGTAAAAATGTTTACCATCTGTGTTACTCTCTCTTTGTTATGGACACTAATGGAGCCTTCAAACATAAAAGCATGGGGGTGGGAAACAAAAACACGATTAAGCTGAAGTACTTTAAAATCACTTTTAGCTGTATATTACATAAGGAAATCCTGACACTAAATGAAAAATGGATCAAACCCAAAAACATGAGCAGTTTCAGGCTGAGATCAGGAGTGCAGTGCTGGGTTACTCTGCCCTGGAGGTCTAGTTCTGAGCTATCAGGCATGGACAAATCCTTTAGGTCCTGAGAAGCGGCTCTAGTTTGGACACGAGAGCGAGGTATACTCCAATAGCTGCTAGGGTTTTCAGCCCTACACTGAGCATGCCTGTGGCAGTGAGCTTCCTAGGAAGCAGCTGCATTTGTACAAAGCTTTTCTGCAGGGGAACTTCTCTGCTGCTTGTCTCCAGCTGCTGAGATGCCACAATGGCCCGGAGAGTATGAAAGTCTGTAGTGAAGCCAAAAACTAATATATGCCATTCAGTTAGTCTGTGCATAAAACCAAGAATCTGACATGCTTATAGCTAGACATCTCACACTGTCATGTATGAAAATTGGTGGAAATCACAACGTCCAGCCTGACTTCCATCTCAGACAGCTTTTACTCTGCTCATCAAAATTTATATATGGAAAATGAGTTCAAACAACCTGCTATCTCCACTACAACCTCAAGTAGTTGCCTTATAACGTCTTCTCACAGTCCCTCCTGCCTTCACCACCCAGAACAACACTGCAGGGGATCTGTGGTAACAGGAGTCCATCCTGCTTCCTGCAAGCCCAAGGAAGACAGCTTGGCTCAGAATCCTCGGCTTCCACTCAACACAACTAGCTATTGGGGCACCTATTCTCCAACCCCAGCATACCCAAATTCTCTGGCAGTCAGTGCCCAGTTTCAGTAGAGCTGTCTATAATTTGAGGCCAAGTGCTCAACTCAGTACATGCACACATTGCAGCTGCACAACACCACAAGATCACCTGTCAGTGAGAATAACCCTTTTCAGATGAGATGTTTCGGGTATGTTGTTGCATCTCTCACATTCCTGATGCCAGTTCCACCATAACTCTAGCAGAGCAGGAGTGGACTTCATGAACCACAAACCAAGCCAGAAAGAAGAAAATCAGAAGCCGAATAGTAGTTTGTTTTCTCTACAGCTGGAGAGGCTGCCCAGCAGTCTCATGATGCTGAAAGTAGTTTTGGAACAAATTGGTGCCACCTGCCATGTGACCAAAACTGAAATACCACATGGGTTTGAAAAATACTTCAAGAACTGGCAAGAAGTTGGAAGAGCTTCTGCAGAGCTGAAGGGAATACAGCTGGATCAATTTGACTCAAAATGCACCACTACTAGTGCATGGTCTCAGCAGATCAACTGCTGAGGGTGAATCATTCAGTGATGTGCTTCTGAAAACTCCTGAATACACCGCCACTAGTGCATTCTGCCACATACCTATGTCTGTCCCACAAGTGTTCAGTCTTTTTTGGAATAGAAGGTGTTTCCGACCCTTCCTTAACTGGATATTTCTTAGTGCAGTCATAGAAGCTTGGGTAAAGAATTATTACTCTCTTTTACACACTCAGCATTAGCACAGAGACCTGGAATTTTTTGTCCTGATTTTCACCATTTATATCACTTCTGTGTCATGGCCCAGGTGCCCCAGGGACAGCCAGGAATTTGCAAAATCAGTCCATACATTGTCAAGATGTGGACTTTGTAGAGATATTCAAAAGCCAACTGGACACAAGCCTGAAGAGTCTCCTCTCATTAATTCTGCTTTGAAGGAGTGCGAGGTTTGCTTCAAACATTCTATGACTATGAGAGTCTTCCTTGGCCTCTCTGAGTGTATTTGTACATTATTTGTCCAGTTACTCCACATGTAACATTGAATTTTTATTTGACTATTGCAGATAAATTAGGAAACAATAATGTTCTGGGTTTTCATCTTGCCTGCAGCATGGTGAGAAAGATTTTAAGGGTGCAGCAATTTGCTGCCTCTCTTGCATCTTGAATGCTTCCTAACTTCTCAAAAGTTATCTCTTGCTTTAGAGGAAACCTGAGTATAGTTTGTGCCTCACAAAAGCCACCATTTGATACCATAAACAAGGATATTTCCATTATCATGTACTCCTGTCCTAAGTCAAGGTGTCAAAAACAGGCAGTGGGGCAGGCATCTTTCAGAATATAACTGTGATTTTCTTGATGCAGTGTCCAGATCTGGCTTAGGTACAGTGAGCACATTGGGTTGTTCTGCTTGCTGAGTATTTGTTAAATGTTAACAGTAGGCTTGGAGCTTGCAAGACTAAGGGAGGGCTTCCCTGCCGCTCTTTTATAACTAAAAGGCAAACCTAGGGAGGAAAAAAAAACAAAATAACAGAAAACCCTCACAAAAAACATGAAACGCCCAAAGACTTGTAACAGAACACTAACGTAAGTATTTTAAAACTCAAACATCTTTGTTTTTGCTCACATGAAGACTGACGTCAAAGCAAGCAGCAAGTGAAAATTGCTTCTGAGGGCATGTGAGGAGAAAACACTCTAAGGGTAGGGAGGAGAAGGAGATAGTAGTGGAAACACAGGACATTACCCTAGCTTTCCTATCCATGGGGCTTTTTGGCCTCAGTCGAATATTCCCATGTCCCGCTCAGCCCTGCTACTGTGTCATATACAGAGCAGCTCTTTGGCACAGGGGCAGTTTGTTTTCACTGTCCTTACAATAGTGTGACCCTTCCTTTTCATCCCCATTGCCCTGACCTCTCTTTTCTCCCTCCCTCCCCCCAATCAAACAATTATCATTAGATGCAGGAAGAACCTTGTTGTGGTTCTGCTGCTCATAACACAATTTGCTATGCAAATACTTCCTGTGCACCCTGCCAACATGGCACCTCTCCAAAATATAAGACTGGTGTTCGGGAGATGGTCACACAAGCATGATACTTCCTACTACCACTGCCCTGTCCTTCACCTTCCTTCACCTTACTGTGGGGCAAGGGCTATAAATATCAAATAGCATGAATGAAGATGGAGACTGCCTGCTTGTCAGTAGTACCAGGGTGAGTGCTTGCAGCAGTGTGCATTATTGTCTTTCAGGTATGAAGAGATGCACAGGATCTTTGTTAAAACATCATTAACATAGTTTCCAATGTACTTTACAAAAGGGAGAATTTATGTGAAACTTTGATTTCATAAAAACATTCAATAAAGTGTCAGTTTCTGCATGATAAACTCCCCTGTTGTTTGCACAGAGCCTTAAATGAACACTGTGATAATTTTGCAGAGCTTCAAAATACTGATTTGATATGTAATGAAGAAAATGAATAAACAAAGAAAAGACTTTAGTGTTACAAGAGTCCCTGGTATTCCCTATCTATAATACTTATATGTTAACTCCAGTAACTGTATGATTCGCTGATGCAGAGCAATTTTTCTCAAGTTTATTCTTGTCCTAATCTTTCTCCTAAATGCTACTTACAGTAAAACATGAAAGTTAATGTCAGATTAATACTAATATGTCTCTTCTCAATCCATGCATCTTTCTAGCAAAAAAAAAAAAAAAACCAACTAAACAAAAAACCCCACCACAAAACAACAACCAAAAAAAACCTCCAAAACCACAAAAAACCTCAACAAAACACAAGTATACCTAAAAGAACCTGAAACAGGAAATGTACAAGAGAAGCAATCTGAGAAGAGATGAAGTTAAATACAGCAGAAAAAACAAAGAAAGGATGACTAGAAAGAAGAAATTAAGTACCAGGGAAAAGATTTGACACAGCATACAACAAAGTGATGAAGACAGGAGGAATGAACTTCAAGTAGAAGGCAATAAATTCTGTCAAATGAGACAACACAGAAGTGGACCATTTTAAAGACAGCATGGTTGAACACACACTCTAGAGTTCATGAAAGACATCCAGAAAGAGGAACTGAAACCAGTTTTACTTAAGAGACAAACGCACAAGCAAGGGTTTCAGCTGTGGGAACAAAAAAGCATGAAATTATGTAAAAGTCAACTGAGAACATGACGTCAGTGCTTAGAGCCCCACACCGGTATCCCACCTGCTTCAAAGAACCATGTGATCTGTTACATTTGACATCTGACATGGTCTGAGAGTTGGCGTTTCCCTCACTAATGGTCCTAGAAGTGGATATATTTTAGCTCAGAGACAGAAAAAATGGAGTGAAACACAAAAGTAAAAAAATTAGTTATTCCACTGGTTTGTGGATTTAATTTATATCCTACTGTTTACTCAACTTTTGTCACATATTCTGGTGCTTTAACAATGGGAACGCAAAATTCACTAAGTAACCTCTTTATTTGAACTTAAGCTATAACCCACAGTAATTATGAGCAGTGTGTAGCAATATTTTCACTGTTTAGGACAGGAAGTAAAAAATACTGAACACATCTAAAATTGCATTAGGGATTTGTGCAGACAGAAGGTAATTACACATAGTGGACTTTGGCCAAGACTCTCAGAATATGAAGCAATCTCAGAACCTTGTGGAAATTACCATGGGATCTTTAATGATAAGTGGGCTAAATCTTCGTTTAAATTGTCCTACAAAGTATGTCTTCTTTAACAGCATATTGTCCTTTTGGTACACAGAGTGACAGGATCATCTTATTCCAAAATCAGATGGCAAGTTGAACACTACAGCACACAAGTGGAAAAACAAAAACAAACAAACAAAAAAAAACCCCTCAAGGCACAGCCATTTAAAAAAATTAGACAAGGAGAAGACATCTCAAGTTATTCACATGCACAGAATTACTTGCTTCTCCCTCTAATTTATTTCAGATTAGTAAGAGATCCCTTATTTCAGGTCAGTGCTATGACAATGGAAGTATGCCAACTTAACCTTCATTTTCTTAATTAGCATTTAACAAGAAGCCTGTCCTCTAGAAATATTTCCTTCCATAAGGAAGAATAACCTTGAACAGAAGATAAAACTAAGCCAAGGATAGGAGGAAAATGAAACTGAAGTTCCCAATATATTTACATGTCTTTAAAAGATATTTATTTACATACCCTTAAAATGTAAACAAAATATATCTGAGTAAAAAATTGCTTCATCTCCCAGGAACAAGCACAGCACTGTATCTGTATTCACAGCTGCTCTGGAGAAAACCAACCACAAAAAAAGTCCCTCTTTTACACATGCTTCCTTACCATGGACCATGTGCTCATGTAACTAACTCATTGTTTATCCAGTCTGGAGACAAAAATGCCCTGAAAAAGCAATCACAAGGCAGATGGCTGGTTTCACTAATCTGACCCTATTTCTTCCAAGTAAATCTAGTCTACAACAGTGATGCCCCAAATAATCCACCATTCCTATAATACTTAGATTTGCATATTTAGGTTAGAAATGCCTGGCATTGCTGGATTAAGATTTTCCCTGCGTAAAACAATGCTTTGTCATAAATTCTACCCCAGAGACCATGCCAATTCTTAAACCAGCCATGTCCACACTCTGAAAAGCCATGTGGAAGCACGCTCACAAAACATTCTCGCCAACATCCACTTCTATAGCTGTAATGCATTTTACTCTACTTAAACCTGACCGTAAAGAGTGACAAATGTAAAGATTCTCTCTGTAGCCGCCCCCATGATAACAGATGACAAGATGCAGCACAAGCTTCATCTCTTGCTAATTAAACGAATCAATTAAGAGGCTATTGTTGCAACTGTGTAACTGCTGTTCTATAGTGGCAGTGTAACAACCCCACGGGGAGGTCTTTTACTACATTAAAATGCTGTCCTCCACAACTCCATTTGATATTATTAGAAATAGTTATTTGCGTCTTGCTGTCATATTAGTAGCAAAGGCAAATTACAGAAATATGCAGACCAGAATGGTCCCAGTATGAGATCAGGTTTGGTTTTCAACCTCCAAGGGAACAATTGCTGAAATTCCAAAGTTCCCTAAAGTTCTTTAATGGAACTGATAAATCTATCAGCACAGCATCCATTTAGATTCTAGGTAAGGGTCACATATTTGCATACTTTCCTGCTAAGCTGATACAATTCAACTAGATGAATTATCATATTAAGTTTACCCTCCTGAGTTAAACTGATGGAGTTCAAAATTGTTTTCGATGGTTGTCATTAATCGCTGTTACATCCTAAATGCTCACTTTGAAATCTAATTGTGCTGGTGTACCAAGGGTCATATTAACAGCATTTTTAATGTTAAATCTTTGTAAAACATGTTTATTTTACTGATGTTACCATTGCAGCCTAGAAGACTAATGAGAAACAAAGTATATTTATTATCAATAAAAACTTCATTTAAAATTTACATTCAGAGACTTAAATTAGCTTTACTAGCATCATCATGCCTTTGTTTCATTCAGAGTCCTAGTTAAGCTTCAAAGCCATATAAACGAATATCTCCTGAACAGTTTTTGGGTATACTGCAGATATCAAAAAGCTGCTTAAAAACATGGGCTACATGTATATTTTTTACTTGTCAGTAGACATCTTCATAAGAAAAGGTTTATCTTCACTATGAATAACAGTCTTGATACAGTTAAAAAAACCCAAACAACAATACTTCTTTGGCCAAATAAAGCAACTAATAATTATTTCAACAGTCATGAATCATAATCTACTGAAGGAAATCACTTGAGTTACCTTTGGGTAAGCTATCCACTCGTGTTCTAAGAAGTGACAGGCTAACCAGCTAAGTTCAGTCTTTGTCCTTAAAGCATTATTGAGCTCAGTAAGAAAGAAACTTGTCAAATGAGGTAGGAAAAATCAAAAATCCTTATTTTCTATTAGCTTACTTCTGAGGGATAAGGGGCATAATTTATTATAAACAAAGACTACTATACTACAGATTGTACACACACTGCAGAAGCCACCAACATTAAGAACTCCAAGTGCTTACTTCTCTTTCCAAAGGAGTCCTGAGCAAGATTTCCAAAATAATCTAAGTGATATTAGCAACATGGCTTTTGGTAACACTTGTATTTCTAAATCTCTCAGGTGTTTTTGGACTATTTTTATATATTCACTACACCTTCTTATACCTGCTTTAAACACGCAAACATATACCAGAACTGAAATGTGAACAGCATATGCAGTCGTGTGACTGCACCTGATCACTGACATCTCATGAACTGGAACAATTCTCACTGCTCAGTCCTAATGACGGTCACTGCTATCACAAGCGAAATCCTTGTTGCATGAATTAGCCACTTTCCACAGAATACTGCACCACCTTGCCAGCCTCAGGATTCTCACTGTCCATGTTCAAAAGGGACTTGAGGAAGTTAATGATTTCAGAAGCAACTGCATGTTTTTCCTGGTGACACCCTCTGCACTACTGAAATGCCACTGACACTAGCTCTACTACTAGAAAAACTGTGGTTCACAGGGCCTCTGAAAATGGATGAAAAGAAAAAAAAACTTATACAATAGTACAATTCCCTTTAGATCAGCAGGGACCCTAATCTTAAGGCTTGTGAAAAGGGAGAGTAAAAAAACCATTTTAAAAAAGACATTAGTTTGCAAAATAAACACCTACTGGACTATATTTATTTTTTTGTGGTTAATATTCTACATATTCCAATAAATAACACCTTTGTAACCTCTGCAGGTTTTCAACCAATGTTTGAAAGGCTGCATAAATCTTCAATATCTAGTTTCAAAAGTGTCACATATAGAAAGAAAAGCATAAAGAAAGAAAACTTGTTAAGAACTGCAATGATTTGTAAGGGTGAAAGAAGTAGGTTAATAAACATTTGTCATTGTAAGCTAAATCAGATTCATACAGTACTAAAAGCTTTGTAAGAATGCAGGGAGAAGCAAAAAAGGAGGAGGCTGTCTGGAAGCTGATGAGATTACAGACAGACTGAAGAGTTCCAGAACAACCTGTCAGCCTCAGTAATGGGACAAAACGTTGGACACTTGCTGTTGAAGCAAAGCAGGAAAGTCATGGCAAGAGGGGGCAGAAAGGAGAATCAGCAGTGATAAGTTAGTATACTGACCTGTGGGTCCTAATATTGCCTTAGATACAAAACTGATGAAAATGCAGTAAGACAAGAAGCAAAGGCAATGATTTGGAGTAATGCCTCTATGTAAAGCCCTCCATTTCTGACCAACTTCATGAACAGCATACAGAACTAAAACCCCTGATTATTAAACATCCCTTTGCCAATCTACCTGGAAGCAGCTAAAAAACTATCAAAAAGTGATTAATACTAAGTGTGATGACTACTGTACCAGAATGTATGTCAGTTATGCTAAAAGGCATGTCCAGGACTTGACAGGGCCTGGCTTTCCTAAATCCAGTGTTCTCAACCTGGAATTTGCAGATCTGGTCACAGTGGTGGGTCTCAGGACTATTTTAAATGGGTCTGCAGAAAGGCTAAAGAAAAGCAAGTGTAGTGTCAACAGGGTAATAGTAATCATAAGAGATCATAAGCTACCAGAGCAAAACATCAAACATTCTGTAAATCAAAGGTGGCAAAAAGCATTCCATCAGAGATGAAACTAAAGCAATGGAAAAAACTTCAGGGATATGGATGAATCAAGGAAACTGTGCTAGGAAACTCGGAAAGCACCTAAAGATGAACTGATTCTTAGGTCACAGTAATTCCACCCTGTTCCGTATGGGTTCATCTATTGTGTTCCCCACTGAAGGAATATTAGGTGATATACTGAGGAACATGACTAGCATGTCTCGTGCATGTTCATTGCTCCCCAGAGGAAAAAAAATAACTGTTTATATTGCTGCTCTGATGTTAGAGAAGATCAAACAAATAGCACAAACGATGAGCATAGCATAGGGACTGTCTTTTTTGAGAAAAGTGTTCTACTGGGCCAGCAGAGCATCGTTGTCAAGTGTGGCCTGCAGCCCAAAGCTGACAATGGCACTACAGATGTGATGGTGACAGGCTGCTCACTGTCTCAACATACACAACTTCTTTATTTGAAATTCTATGCAGAGGCCATTACACACAGTCCAGAACACATTTAATGCTTCCATAATAATCTGCAGTTCTCTATATACTTGCAGCTTTCTTAGTGTTAAAGGCTGGCTGCCCAGATGTATTTCATTGCCAAAGTCTAGCTGAGAGGCCTGAATAACCAGCAAATGACTGGGGTCACCAGTGGGCCAGCAAAAAACATTCATCTCATGTAAGAGAACTGAAGGTGGAATGAAAAGACAAAAGACACAACAAAAACTGGAGGCTAACTAGAAAGACACAAATGAAGGGTGGACTTTAGTCCTCTGAAGAAAGTACTCATACAGTTTTCTGAATCACAGAGGCTGAAGCAGAAGCTCTGTGTAGAGATCTTAGGGTATCTTTAATTATCGGTGTCATACAGATCTCTATGTCTAGAGAAGAAGTCCTGTGAAGAGCAGCTGATGGAACTGGAGTTGTTTAGCCTGGACAAAAGGAAGTGAGGAGGGACCTTCTCACTCTCTACAGCTACCTGAATGGAGCTTGCAGCCAGGTGGGGGTCAGTCTCTTCTCCCAGGTAACAAGCGATGAAGCAGCCTAAAGCTGCACCAGGGGACGTTTAAACTGGATATTAGCAAAAATTTCTTCATGGAAAGGGCTGTCAAGAACTGAACAGGCTATCCAGGGAAGTGGCACAGTCACCATCCCTACAGGCATTTAAAAGACATGTAGATGTGGCACCTGGGGACATTGCTTAGTCGTGGACTTAGCAGTGCTATGTTAATGGTTGGAATGGATGATTTTAAAGGTCGTCTTATAACCCGAACAATTCTGTGATTCTAGGTTTTTGACCCTACTTCTGAGCTGCCTACACACAGGAGACAACTTGTAAAGGACTTGTTTCCTGTACTCTTGCTTTGGGTGCAGTTTTGGACACTAATCTGAAGCATGTACTATCTTGTTTCCTTTTTCTTTGTACAATATATAACACAACCTGATTCCTCAGTGTTATGGAAATGCTATTAACAAATACAGTATCTGAATAATTCTAGTGTAAATGGCAAAATAGCAGGACTCCCTCAGCACACCATATCTAGTGACATTCATCAGAGAGGACATTTGAGTAAAAACTCATGTAAAATCTCAATTACAGCAATAACCCAGGATCTGCTCTAAAATAATTTAATCAGGACTCAAAAGGTTATCATCACAAGAAAATTAAGCCAAACCAGCACAGTTTCCCATTCAACAACTATTTCTTAGAGCTACAAGTTCCTTGCTCCTCAGGAAGAAATATCCTCATACAGTCTCCAAAAGCATGAATCCCTATCATACATGAGACTCACAACTCTCTATCCAAAAACAATTTGGAGAAAATAAGCTATCTAATTCCACTACAATTTGGAGAGAAGAGAAATGCTCAAGTAGCAATGAATTTCTACTCATGATCAGAAACAAACAAAAACATTATTACAAATCCACGTAGACCCCCAAACGTGCTAACAGTGTGCACTCAAAGTTATGATTTCGCTGGGGAAAGCAACATGATTTTTCCTGTTCTCCTCTAAAATAACAGAAATATACCGCTACACTAACTGAAGCATTTATCCTGCTGTCCAGGTACCATATGTTATGCAGCAGAATTCATCTTATACTGTTGTCTTTCATCTGCAATGCAGTTTTCTCTGTATTCCACCTAACTGGGACAGCAAGGATACTTCTAACAGAGAAGCACACCTTTCACTTCCCCTCAGACTGTCATCTGTCTTCCTGAAGCAGGGTCTTGTATTTTATGAAAATCCAGTAACAGAATTGTTTCTACTATCCAATGTCAAAAAATCAAGTGAAGCCATTTATTGAAGCTGATGCCTTCCCGATAAGCCAGGCAAGCTGTGCTCCTTATCAACTAAATATGTTCTGCTGGACAGTCAGTGGTCTGTACACCCAGTAGCACCATGCTGCCTGCTACAAGTGGAGTGCCATCAATATTTGCCCTGATCAAAAGGAACACAGAATGCTCAGAGCTATCCTTAATGTTTACTACTACAGAAAAAGGAGTAGAGAAGTAATTTTGCAAGCTATTTATTATGTTGATAACAATACATTATAATGAGTAATCAAGAATCTTTTGCTGCTAAATAATCCTTTCAAACAATTACTATGTTGACTGCACTTAGTGAGGGTTTAGTAAGAGATACATAACGGTGAATTCAAAACGTATTTCTAGGGCCTTCATTAAGATGACTTTTTCTTTGTTTGAATATTTACATTTATGTACATTTACACATATATATATATAGGCTGTGCAGCAATTTGCAGGAAGTACAATTGTATTCTTCTCCCCCATTACCTAAGCTGAGTGCATTAAGTTTAAATCAGAAGAGTACAAGGATGTTAAACAAGTGAAGGACAAACTAAATAGCAGGATTTCTGGGAAAGGACAGTAGGCTAGAGGAACTGATAGAGGCACAGGTGCAAACTCTGCCTTGCATTCCATGGGAAAACTGGTATTGGAGCAAACTGCGGGAAGCAGACTTCATTACTGCTTCTCTACCCTGCTCGCCAAAGTTCTCTCTCTGGGTTTGATCAGCAAGACATGAGCATAATTTATATTAAATTTAAAAAAATCACAGATAGAGTATTAACGGCTTTTCTGTTTAGTCCTCCGGAGAATTTTGGTTGTAATCACATACTCAATTTCCCCAAATAACTAGGACTCAGTAAATACACATGAGCTAGTCAGTAAAATCTAACATATATTATAATCCATTAATCGTTTCATCATCAATTTTTTTAAAGCTAAAAGCACATCAATTCTATTTCCTCTTTTATAATCTTCTTCACTTGCACAAGGCCCAGAATATGAGTTCTAGTCTGTAAGTGAGACTTAGGGGCACTTCTAACAAATGAATACAAAATATTTTCACATCTAACTTAACAACAAATTTAATTTTTCATGTCACTAAATACGCAATCAGAATTTTCCCTGCTACAGTACCCAGTTATGTAGGAATCAATTAAAATCTATTCAGCATTATCAAGTTGCATTTGTGTTTATCTAATTATCTAACGCAAAGACTCTCCAGTCAGTCACCTGGCAGCAATCTCACGTATCCAGGCTGCAACTCCAGAGCTGAAGCATCATTATAAATACAATAGTGCAGAACAAAATTTTTGTTTTATGCCTTTATGAAACTGCCACTCTGCTTGTGACTAAGGCAAATAAATGAATACGCATATAGAGAGATCTATTTATAGAAGTAAAAAAATATTAGGGGCATTTTTCATTTCTAAAACTAGCATGCAAGGTATGTAAAAACCTACATGCAAGGTATTCTTGTTAAGTTGACCCTTACCATGTTACACCTTACAAACAATGGCTTTGTAGGACTTGCAGAAGAACTAAGGGGCGGATACTTGATTTTATTTCCTTTTCATTTTTAGATGCACATGGAACTCCGAAAAAATTCAATGGCTGCATTTTAATCATGCAAATCATGGAACTGGAAGTTGCTTCAATCTCATGCATGTTTAAAAGCATCCATAAGCTAACACAAAAGTTTAGTTTCTATATTATACATGACTGCTCCAGACAACCATTTTATTGAGTAAATTCTGTCTAATGGTATAAAATCTGGTTAGGATTTTACTATCTTACTATTTTACTTCTATCCAGCAAACAAAATCTAGGAGAACTACAGAGCTACCAAATCTGGTTCGAGTGAGAAAAGGACAAAACACTTTTCTTTACTAATTAGTCTTTCCGTAAAGCGGTTACTGACCCAGCTCTGGGATATAACAGTATGTGATACAGTGAAGCAACACAGATCAGAAAGCTGAGGTGGTGAGGAAGAGAGGGATTTATCCTGATGCCGATCAAACCTCAGTATACTGCAATAAGCTTACAAGTCTACAACCAGTTATTTTTAAATCCCTTCCAAATGAAACAGATGCAGACTTGAATCACTGGAAATGTGGAACACAGATACTGTGCACTGTGCCCTGGAAGTCAGCTTCAGAAATTTGCCTATATTCACCTGTTAAGCTCAGAGTATTTACAAATAATACTAACCATCACAAACACCTGTGTAAATGTGTTGCTAGTGTAATTTACCCACTTTTTGTTTTCATTATATTCTTCAACCAACATAACTCTTGACAATAGTTATTACATGCTTACCACTGTGCCTAGAAACTGAATGCTTGTCTCTCCAGAGGCATTCCGAGAAATCCGCTGAAAAACACAGACATAAGAACTGATTAGAGCATCTCCAGAATTTGTAACCTTTCCATTTTGTCACACCAATGTAAAGTAATCAAAAATAATTGAATACACAAATCTATACATAAAACAGATATAATAATTTCCTTCAACAGAAGTACCAGAAGTCTAAATCATACTTTCTCTCAGATTTCAGTTTTAGTTCAGTCAGCTCAATAAAATTTATTTTTGAAAAACAATAAAAGCAAGTATGGCGAAGTACAACACAGCACAACCTTGACACTCGAACGCCATGAATAATGGGGCTTCTGCCATCTCCAGATATCTGTAATTCCTATTACTCACATTTAGTATTATCTTCATTCTCTCCTAATGAGAGACATTTTAATATCTTTTTAAAATGCAAACCTCCAATGACGCTACTTTGAAAACAGAAAAAAAAAATGACCTTATGAAATGTCTGGTCACCTACTGTGGTTCAAGAGTTGATTGAAGTTATTAAACAGTCTTCAAATATTACATTGTCAGTAAGCCACAAGACAATGCAAGAGAAAATATGTTACTGATTTCACACAGCATTAAACATAATTTAAATTACGCAAAAGGTATAAAGAATTCTTTCTTCCCATGAATTGTTTCCTCCTTCAGTGTAAAAAGTGTGGGTTTTTTCAATTTTCTTCCCACTGTTTAAACTGCAGCACATACAGTCCCTAGTCATGGAATGCAGTCCTGATGACATACAATGCCAGGCGTACAAACAAGTACCAAAGCACAGATCTGAGAAGAGTATAATTGCAAACAAAGAGCTGCACAGAAATCTTCAGCACTTTAGAGACAAATCTTAGGAACAGGGCTACAAATAATCTTGAGAGATTGTCTAGCCTAGGACTCCCAGCAGAATCAAAACAACCAGTGGCACTGCCAAATAATGTGTATCTAACCCATTCTTATAATCTTTCAATTGCAGAGATTTCACAGTCTCCATAAGTAATTTACCCCAGTGTTCTGCATGTTTACCATCAGGAAGTTTTTTCCTAATATTTGACTAAAATAACCCTTACTTCAGCTTTATTATGCACATTAATTCTCCTCTTTTTCATCACAGATGGGAATTCCCTTCCTCTTTACAGCTATCTACAGGTATATTAAGAGCCATTATCATGGCTCACTTAAGTCCTGTCTTTTCTAGACCAAATGAGAAAGTGCTGTACAACAATAGCTAGATATCCCCCAAAACAATTTTAATAGCAACAAATTAAATCCTGGTCCCTTTTCACTAATGGTGCATGTCCCTCAGCTACACTTTATGAAGTAATAATTACTATAGCCCAAACATGCTTATTTTTTGACTTAACAGGTCACACACTGACATTGCAATCTGTACAATCATATGAAAACAAAGAGTGATGTGCCAAAGCCTAACATATTTCAACAATAATGATTAATGGAATGGAAAATATGGGAAATAAAATTTCATACAAAACCTGACATTTACTTTTATAAAGGAAACAGGAATATAGACTTTTCCCACAGTCTAGGATAAACACAATCAGGTTTTGGAAACCACAAAGAAGAACAAAGTACCGGCTGCCTACAATGAATGAACTGCATGCCAAAACAAACAAGTCCCAACCACTTGATAAGCTGTCAGAAAATGGCAAGCCGAAAAAAATTAAAGGATTTAATTTCTTTTTTTCCTGGAATGCTCTCCACCCTCGTTAGAGTTCTATCACTTATTGTGCTACCCTTTTGTCCGCTTTCAAGGGTCATTAGAGACCTTTTCATGTCCTAATAAAAATTCCATTTTTTTTTTTTTTGGCTAATCTCCCTGTCACACAGAAAAACACAACTTAAAAAACAAAACAAAACGAAAAATAGAGGCATTTTGTCATTTTCTTTACAGACTTTCGGAGTAAAGCCAGGTATCTTGACAACTTATTTTCTACCACTGAAAAGCAAATTGTTTTAGTATTTCCCCACACAGATTCTCTTTACTCGCAACCAAATAAGCTAGCACAGTAATAATCAAGCCCTTTCAAAAACAATTTAATAAAGCCAAATACATATGTACATCATGAAGGCACCTTCTAAAGCCTCAGTGTCAAGACAAGACAAAGATATGAGCAGCATTTTTCCTGCCCTGACACTGTTGGAGCACACGGGCATCACAGTACAGTAAATCCTCACTGTTACTGTTTGCTGTGTCCAAAATACAAAGCCTTACACTCAGTTGTCAACTGCATTAAGAATCAGTACAAGCACTAAAATTAACTCTTAAATTAACATCCAGTGAGGGGAGGAGAGAAATAATGGCGAAGTGAGGAAAATAGTTAACAGAGGAGAAAAAGAAATTTCCCTTCTGAATATATGTAAAAAGTAAAAACAAGAAAGAAAGGTAGAGGAATTCTCCAAGTCACAAAACATATGTTACATCAAGACCAAAAAGAAAACTGCCAGGCTTTTGACAACTGTATTACAAAAGAAGTCAACACATTATCATAATTAATGTTTTAAATTACAGTTGTAAATAAATTTCAGCTATTAGGTGTTATTAGATTTTTTTTTTAAAGCATATTGAAAAGAGTTATTTCTGTTCCACTGGTGGGCTTGTGTTTCTGGGATTTGTAAATGTAATTGATGTTTTCAAGAAAATGAAAGGACATGGTTAACAATTATTCTTTTATTTTCCACCTCTTTAGAAAAAGGACCAGTGTCCAGTTACTCTTGTAAAGTTAGATATTTACATATTCTATACCTCATAATAAATGGTTTCATATTGCATATGATAGCAGGAAAGTAATCAAATAGAGGCAACAATAGAGAATAGCTAATTATACACATTGTCATTGCTTTCCTAATAAACTGCACATTATTTGCTAGGTTTACAACAGAAAAGTAGGGAAGTCTACCATTTGTTCAAAGACAAAACATCACCTTGTATTTACCTGCCAATACAGTAAAATAACATTGTTGACATAAATTATGTGATCTTATATATAACCAATGCTTTTCTAGTAATTCAACTGACAGAACTTCAGACTAACTTAATTAGTATCCTATGAGTTAAAAGTATAATTTTTTCCCTTATGAGAAAGTAACAAGCTAACTCAAATTTGAAAAAAAAATCCCAACCTCAAAAAAATTGATCTGCAGTCTCAAAACTGTCAAACAGGTATGACTGTTACAAAAACACTATACGTATTTTTACAGACCCAGGTTATATAGTATGTTATACTGCATACGCTATGTATGTACAAACAAAATGCTCATGCACACATGTAAAAACAGACAAGTGCATGCAATCATACAAAATGTATTTGATTCTCCTCCTCTATCTCGTGTATGCTATACCAGAGTCATTTCACAAATAATCATTTTAATCTGTAAATCCCAGTAAATTAGCAGAGGTTCGTGTGATATGACTTTAAATTCTTCTGGTTTGCCATAGAAAATTATTTCCACTTAGTTGGGTATCAATGATCTATTCATCATAAGATGCAGAAGGGTTACAATCAGCTTTGCATTAAGCCTGCAGTGGATGAGCACTTACAGATAAAAATGATAACAACCTTTACATGAAAAAGGATAAAGAAGCTCAGCCCAAAAACATAAAAACATAAAACATGTATTACTGAAAGACATTCTAAACTGACATAGACATTATTAGACAACAAGATGATCTTAGAATATTTTTCCACAAATCGTCTGGTATCTCAAAGTCTGAGGAAGGGAGCAGCTGCAGAGAAGAACGGATACAAAAACAAAGAAACTCCAACAGACTTAATGCATTTTTTTTTGCTTTGTTTACAAATTGAAAAGTAATGTGTGAAGTCAGAATGAATATGAGCTGACAAAGGCAATCATATATATATATATATATATAAGTTTCTCAAACCCATTAATCTTGAAAAAGTAAAGCTGGAGATCATTTCTTGCAGAAAACCTACAGCTTGTCACTTAACCAACATTTTTTGTAACTTTTTCAAGCTTTGGGATGACTACGTTACTAGTTGGAAAACATGTAGCAAACAATACAGAACCAAAAACAAAATAACAAGCCCAGAAAATCTATAGATAGGCTATAGATAAAATGTTGAGAGAAACACTGGTAGTTTCCCAGCATGGTGCTGTATTTCAGAATGTAAATTTTCTGGCAGCCCAGCCCCTATTGCTTCGTTTCAACTGCTTGCTAACAGAAATTCTGAACATCTTATGCCATGAATTTCAAATAGAGAATGCTATCCACTTTTTGGCCAATAATTATAAATTCTTGAAAACTCAACCTAGCAAAACACAGGCTAGAATCATCCTCAGACAGGTTTAATTAAAAAACAAATTATTTGCACAACAGGGAAGTCGGGGGGAAAAAAATATCCTCACAGTATTTTACCCTTTAAAGTTACAGCAGATTCATCTGCTAGTACTTCATCTATGACATTCTGTGTATGTAAGGGTGACTAGACACCTGGAAAGCTCCATCTTCCACCTAAGTCACTCCTACCTTTGGAGTCCCACAGTTGGGTCAGAGAGGAGGAGAAAGCTACAGAAGTAGCTGTGAAACCATTAAGTTATCCTCTTGTCCAAAAGTGAGGATTGATTTGGACTTATCAGTCTCCTTTTCCCTCTCCTTTTAGAACCTCCACAGAATGCAGAAGTTCATTTTAGCACTTCCATTCCACCATGCAAAATCATGGTCAAGGCCTGTAAGCCCAGACTAGCAATGGGACCAAACTGTCTTGTATGCTGTAGACTTTCTGCATTGCACTATATATTCAGACTTGTTCAGCCTCATAAGCCTTTCCACTTTGGGAATCACATAACTTTTTAATGATTTAGCATTCTGTACTGATGGTGCAGAATTTTCTCCATTTAGAGCATTAAAATGGAGATGAGAAGTTAGCCCAACTTCATCCACTGCTCTAGCCTTAGCCATTACCAGCTTCAGTTCACTCTTTATAGAAAACGAAGCCTCAGTGAGTTGTTTTTCCTCAGGGCATGTCCACATTTTTCAGGTTCTTAAAAAGGCAGCAGTCATTCAGCAGGGAGAAAGATGATCAAGTCCTGCTGTGTGAGAAGCACTTTGACTTGTGAATGATGTCTGAGACTGATATAAATGGTACTATGCTGAATCTTTCCCTTTAAAAGTAATCCTGCCAGGATGCTGAGACACTGGTCTCTCCTGACACCTGTTGCAAGCTATCACAGTTCCTTTTCAGGGACTAAATGGAATCTGTTCCCAAACAGTACAAATACATATGTTAAACACAGGGTGAGTGGCTTACTGGGCATCAATCCACTCAGATAATTGTGCAGGTGCAGTTTCTAAGAGGCTGAGGCACCTACTTTTAAAAAGAATCATTCTTTTAATGCCTGGGATTCAATTACAGTAGATGGTTTAAGAATTTCTGTCCTCCTGTAAACAGAAAAATAGAAACACAGATCCTACCCAATATTTCTTTAGGTGATATCCAATGTGACTGTTACTTGCCACTTCTTTTTTCAAATATTTTTTTTTAATATCAATACTACTGCTGTATTGCTATTACATATACAGAGAGTGCCTTCCAAGCATGTTCATGTGTTCCTTTAACCCTTTAAGATAGGTAGGTGTTATAAAAAGTGGATGAGAGGCTTTAAAACTAACAAAAACAAAAACCTACAAACAAACAACAATAACAAAAACCCCAACAACAACAACAAAACACCACAAAAAAATACTGTTGGTAAAGAATGAATCTAAGAGACATTTACTCCAGCTCAACATTTACAATTATTTACAATAATGAACAATTTAGTCTTCTCTGTGAACTTCTAAATTTTTGCTGTTTTTACATTAAATCACAAAATTACTAGAACTTCCGGAAACTTTACCCTTGTTTTGGATGCCATGATATGTTTTGCTCTTACAGGGGGACATGATGCAGACAACACACTGCCATGTGATTCTAGATCTGATAATGTCTATGATTGCAGAGCCAAATTCTTTACAGGATCCACGGTCCCTTCTCACTCTTTGATGCCCTCTCTCTTCCTTCCCCTTTGCTCTCTGAATGTGTTACCATGTTGTAGAGAACCATTTCTTGTCTTTCAAGAAATAATTTCTTTTGTATATCATAAAACCACAATGTCTGCCAACAACTGAACACAATGCTTTGGTCTTTGGACACATACAGGATCCCTATAGTTATTCATCCTGAATATTTTTTGTCAAGAAAATGTATAGTTCCAAAAGGAAAAAAATACAGCATAAGGCACCATGACAACCAACAGTATTTGATTAACAGGTTGAGTAGTACAGGATACAACTAATCCCATTCCAGGGGGATTGATTGAGCATAGCAGTTTATCTCTCATTTTCTTCCTGAACAAAAAAAAAATCAGTTTCATGAAAGAATCAGTAAGGGAATCGTGTGTGCTTTTAGTTCTGCTGCTGTAGTTTCATGATCTTTTCCTCCTTTTAATTTTCCCCTTCCTTTCATACATTCTCCATTTAAACCATGGCCAAGAAATCTGTACCAGATTTGCCCAGGTTAGCCATAACTGGAACTGGCTGAAAACAAGCCAGGGAGAGAACTACAGATTAATCAATGTGGGCCATCAGGAATTCAGTGCTGAGGCTCACACTTTGGCTTTTCTTTAACCAAAACAATACCTATTTGGGTATAGTATAACCAAATGTCTACCCCTGTTTGCAAATCGCTGTGTGTCCCTGTTCTGGAGACAACCTAGCAAGAATAATTTTGAAGTCATGGCTTCAACAGCAACAGCAGAGTGTGTGCAGTAATTGCATGGCACTAAAGAATGGACTGTCAAGCAGCCTTCACAAACACAATCCACTAAACTTCCCCAAAATCATTTTCAGGGTTTAAGAAAATGAGTGTGCTGAGGTAATCGTACTTTAGATTGGAAACCTATATAATGCATTATATCATTATCACAGATCACATCTGAGGTCTCAAAACAGCAAAATTTAAAAAAAAGGGTAATTTTTCTTAAAAAAAAAAAAAATTACACGTTTGAAAAAGTCTCTGCAGGGTTGAAGGAAATGAATACTTGGGCACAGGCTTTGTTCTCCTGTCAGACATTTCCCATGAACAAAGGATTCATAACCTACAGCATTTTCATTTTTTTCTGTTATTATAGACCAAAATAATAATCAGAAGAAACATTGTATTGGAGAAGCACTTAAATTTGTCTTATCCTAGGATGTAGAACATACCACTCCTGCTGCAATTGCTGATGCAATAAACAAATTAAATGAAAAAATAAGTGATGCCATCACTGAATTCCTTTCAACACTAAATAGAGAAAGCTCCCCTGATAAATCTTCATCTATTTCATTCACAAGAACACTCAAAGCTTAAGACTGATGATTTCAGCTTTATAGGATCATGTTCTTGTTTAGCAACTCCATTACTCTCTTAATTACACCTTGCTGTGACTGATAAAGACCTTTTTACTGTAGAGTTTGGGATGTCCAATAGAGACACAGAACAGTTTGGCTGGAAGGGACCTCTGGAAATCAGGTAGTAAAATTGCCTGTTCAAAGCAACGCTAATGTCAAAGTGATATTGAGCTGCTCAGGACCTTTTCCAATTGAGTTCTGTCTACATCCTACAGAGCTTCAGTTCAGAGACAAATTCTCTGCAAGCCAGGAAATTAAAGAGAAGGTATCACCAGTGCCATTGTAAAACTGCTTTGCTGAAGGTGTCAAAAGCCATCAAAGGTTTTCCAGGGTCCAGGCAGAATGCCTACACTACATTTAGATGGTAGAGGGTTTCATGGCAACAAGCTAGTAGAGCTGTGAAACCAGTGTGGGCCAACAATATGGTAGTGAAAAAGCTGGGTGCATATGATAGAACAACGAGGTAAAAAAGTGTTGCAAAGACGGGGACAAATAGTTCAAACCATTCTATGATTCTGGCTCAGCATCCTTTTGCTATACAGAACTGTCTGTAAGTAAATGGTATATAAGGATGGGTTGATCGTTTGATGATGGGGTCAATGGAAGCAGAGCACTGAACAGCAATAAGCAGTTGTAAAATTTGCCCAGGTGGCATTGCCATAGAGCAGCCTCAGAATCTGAATGGTCAGTGGGATGGTTTTTGACAACCTGCGCAAACACAAGTAGTGGCAAAGAGGGTTTGAGGATCTCTTACATGCTTCTTTCCCTTGAACAACCTGCTCACTCTCAGATACCGGACCTTCCTGCACAGTGTCCCAGCAGAAGGCACCTACTTGCAACTTGCCTGCAGTAAGGACAGAATTGCACTTAGGTTCAAGCCTGTCTGCTGGACTTCATGGATTTATTTATCTTGTGATCCCCTTGGATTTTCATTCCCATGAGGAATAAAAGGAGATGTTCAAATTCTATAGAAAAGACAGCTTATTCCTTCCTTCCACCTGCTCCCCAGTTCATATGCACAGGGAAAGAGAAGAGGTCCCAGGCATTTTCTGCAGGCACAGAACTCTGAAATCTCGCTTACTTGTATATGGGAGCAGAGATAGAGGGGTAAAAATGCCTTCATTGTCACAAAATATGCCTGTTGCCCTTCTTTCAGCTGTCATTACTTTCCACAGTACCATTCTGAATCACCATTGTCCCTTCCAGTTTCCACTGAAGTTCTTATACTTCTTTTCCACTACTCAAATCAACCTCTATCTTACCACTTGCTCTTCACAGGAATCATAAAGCCCCTCACCTATTCATTTATTTCACTCTAAATATTGCCTCAAAGGTTATATCTCTATTCAAATCATGGTTTATATATACATATATTCTAAATTTGTATTTTCAATTAAATAAAACCCAATCCCTTCAAATCTGAATCCTAAGGAAGATGTATTGTAACTATATTTCTATAATTCTCTGGTTTTCAGCAAAGGCAGAGTTCAAATTCACAATAGCTAAGTGTAAGTCAAATTCTAAGGCACTAACATCTTTGGAAAACAGTAGGGGAAACCATTTTGGTAAAGTATTTCTGCATACAAAAATTTAATTTGCTTGTTGAACAAAATTCCACACTTGACAATGTGTCAAATTCAGCCTCCCCAGATGACAGGTAGAGTCTAGTCATAAGTAAAGAAAATGCTGACAAACTGGGATTTGCTGAGGACCTACTAAAAACAACTACAAAAAATCCATGATGGAATCTGTGTACTACAAGAAATGCCATGGGATCTGTCCCCACCCCCATCCCTGGAGACTGTATCTCAGAAATCTCTTGCTTCCAAGTCTTCATCAGTTCATCACTTTGTATAACGTCCTATGGATTTCAGAGTAATCCCAAACAGCACAAAGATTTCAGAGCCCTTATGCCACAGCCAAAGGGACCTGCAGTGTACCCCAGGGTTCTGGTTCCTCTATCATCTGGGGACCTGGCCAGGCACTCCACAGTGCCCATCTGCTGCACACAGATGGGCTTCCTTGCAAAGGAAACAAAAGCAGGAGGGGGGGTGGGGCTGCCACACATCCTTGTTGTGCCCTGGTATGCCCTAGACAGACTGTGAGACCAGGGCATATACTTCTCCTCAGGCACTCAGATATATTGGCAGGTCCCAAACTCTAGAAATTGTCCTAAAAAACCTGGGGTTTAAACTCATAGGCTCTTCATAACTCTGCAAAAGGGTTGGTGTTCTGCTCTGCTGTAATACTCATTGAGTCTTTAGCAGAGGAGTGAAAATACAGAAGCATGCCTAATTGCTTATTTTTAAACATGCAACAGATATGTAACAATTTGAATGTCTAGACTATAATTTGCATAAATACATTTCAAACCAAAACATTTTAAAATTATTTATTTTCTGCTTCTATGCCTAAGTGCTTTGCTGGATTGAAGCCAGACTGCAGGATGGAGCCAAAGGTGCATAAATCAAACCTTCAAAGAAATATAATGTTCACAAAGATTGTATTTGGTTGAGCAAATTTAGAAGAATGAAACCAACTATGAAGAAAAATTAGATTGGCTGAAAATTAATAAAGCACAGCTGGAATTATTCGATTCATCCATATTTGTTGCTTAAAATGGCTCTAGGGCTAAGTTTTGCTGAAAGAAGATACTTCAAGACTCAGGGGTCAATTGCTTTTGGAGACAAATTGACCTACAGTAATATACTTGTCTAATTTGGTTCTTGCAGAGGGGTGAGTCTACAGAAACATATAACCAAAAAACCAATTTTGATTCCAGTGAGCAGATATTAGAGGTCAAATTTAAGGTTCCCATAAATTTATATATATACACTAAAAGATTAATAACATCTCAAGCTACTGAGTTTCTTTGCTAAAAGCAAAGACAGATAAAGTCTGAGAAAGAAACAACATATGTGCTTATTCCACATTCTGTTGGCTAGATCCCATGCAGTCATTGCTTGTTGCTGTGGCTAGATCTGCAGTATTTCATACAGTTTGGTAATAATCAGGGAGAAAAAGTAACACTATTGCTGGCTCAGCTCCTAGAAGAAAGTATGTTCAGATTCCGTGATCATTAATTTTGAAATTAACTTTATGTGCCAATTCAACTATTACACTTTTAGTTAAATGGTGTTACTACTATTAGTTATATATCCAGTCATAGAGTAATATAGTTTGCAATGAGGCCTTGTGAATGCAGTTATACATTCTAACTATAAAGCTTTTCAACTAGGCAGATTTTATATATTCATACATTGGTGTTGTTTCCTATTCAAAATTATTAATGTACTTTTATAAAATCGGGCTAAAATGGACCAGTATTAAGATGTGGGAAAAAAACCACAAACCCACACCTAAAACCAGAAAACTATTTTAGATATACACAAGCCTTGAAGCTGGTGTGAACCTTCCAAGAAATCTATTAAGTTTAAATCCAGAATTTGCTTGGGCACATAATGAAAATTTCACTCTCAGGCAATACTAAACTTGAAAGACACAATAATTTTTTATTTTAAAGTTGCAGTCTTTTAAATTCAATCAAAGGAAAAATAGTATTTCCAGCTGGATAATTTAACAGAGGGGAAAATGAAAAACGAAATTTACTCATTTCACTGTAAATTAGCAGAAATCTGACCACTGTATCACTGATAAATGTATAGAAAATAGATACTGTTGTATGTAGAAAAATATTTTCCATAAGTTTTGCTTTTTTTCCAATATTAATAGGATCAATAGATATCTGTAAATAAATTATTTCCCAATAAATACAGAAATCCTGACTGGTATTACTAGTCAGAACATTCAGAACATTTACGAGGCAGTTAAAAGCAGAGTCTGCTGTTTGGAGTTGGTTTCAAACACGTAAGTGGTCAGAAGAAATACATATACAACTACTTTAACTTTTTTTGTCCTCTTTTCTTAGAGCCACACAAGTTTGGGATGTTTTCTACATTTTCCCTCTCAAGTCATAGAACTACTCATATTTCATAAAACAGTAAAAAAATTATGTTAAGTGGGAGATACACCGTCTTTGACTTTTAAACTGCAAAGGCCCAAAAACGGAAAAATCACACAATCCAAACATGAGGAAGAGACTAATTTTACTACAGGACTCGGTGTGGGTTTTTGTTGTGGGTTGAGTTCTGGGGTTTTTTTGTTTTGTTTGGTTGGATGGTTGGGGTTTTTAGTAACCCATTTTTTATTTCTTAAGTGATTAAGAATCTATGTCTTCTCACAAGCCATTAAGTAAAGAGATCCTATAAGCTGAGGCAAACAACTGTCCAAATAAGGAACTTGTCTTTAAAAGAAAGACATTCAAAACTTCAAATTAAAAACTTCAAAGTACCTTCAAATGCATCCAGAGCATCAGTGGAGGCAATTTGTCTCAAAGTAGAAACATTATGGTACTTGTACACCATCACATAATTTTTATGATGCAGCAAGTTTAGACCCCACATTTCAGTATTATTTTTATGCCCCGAGACTTCTGGTTATCTCAGCTCTACAAACAAAGCGTTGGTGATATTACCTGTATAGTCCTCTGAGTGCCATCAATGGTGACAGACAACAAGGGTGACGCCAGGTTCCACTCGCTGGTCACATTTAGTTTCATCCCATCAACTTCCACCTGTTGTGACACCAAACAAGGCTGTTACTGCGAAGACAGACAGAAAACTGATCTCAAGTTCATTACTGCATACAAAGCAGCAACCATTTTAAAACAGATGGCTCCCAAACAACCTGTCATGTTTACTGCTTCTGCCATAAAAGACAGGGTCCAACAACAGAGTCTTCCAGCTACCTCTGGGGAGAGGTGAAGGACCTGTGAACAGCTGCCTCTGAGCAGCAAGGTTTCAAGTGATTTCCAGCAAGTAACAAACAGCCATCCAACTTTTAAACCTATCTGGACATGCTACATTTACTGCAATTAGACAAGTAATGCATATAAATTCCAGTGACACCTTGCAACCCACACAACAGGGCTTGCATATAATATTCTCTCCAAGGACCAAGAAGAACTTTTCCTGTGCTTCTAATGAAGGGCTTTGCATTGTTATCTTAATTATATGAGGCAGTAATTAATTCTTCGGCATTTTGCCTCAAAGTCTAGGAAAAACTTTGCAAATTCTGACATGTTTTCTTTCAATATACAGTTGATCAGAGCAATATAATTTCTGACTTGAATGCCAATATCCTCATCCAGAAAGATTTTATTTTTTTAATCATCCCATATTCCTGTTATAAAAATATTCCTAGTTGAAGAGTAAAAACTCTGGGTTCACTGTACATCAGAGTAGCTGTAATGAGATTCCTGTCATTCTTCTGCTGCATAATACTGTTTAAAACCACACATCACACATTCAATACTATAAATGCCTCAGAAAAAGAGATGGGTTATGAAAAAAATTATTATACATGGACTAATAATAATTACTGATTAGTATTTTTGGCATGTTTAGAACACTCATCATGCTATTGAAGGTACATAAATGTGATTTCAGTTATATAACTTACTATAAAGAAAAGAAAAATCACAGTTGACAGATTTCCTTCCTCTCTCAAAATCTCCAAAGTATTTTTTAATCAGTAAATTACAGACAATAGTAATAATAACACCAGTACTGCATACATTCTTAATAAACTAGTGAAAATTTACTGGATTCAGAAAAAAAGCTGAACCTACATTTTGCAAAATAAAACTTAAAAAGCCTACTCTTCTAGATCTCAGAGTTATCATTATTTCATCTTATAATAAGAACAGGGGTCTTAAAAGAAATCCACAACAGGTAAGTGCAGAGAAGCAGCATATAATGACAATTTTATTTTAGTTAAGGAAAAAAAATTCTGGTTTAAAAAACCCTTTAATTTTATAGATTTTGTTTAGAACACAAAGTCTGCCCTGGTGATACAAACCACGCCATTTCCATGGGGTTTAATGTAAATAAAGTTACATGTAAAGAACATGATGAAAAACAGTAATTTATAATAGTTCACCAATAGGCCAGATTAGCTGGCACGCTTCAGGTACTTTACACTGCTCCAGTGATGCAAACCAGCTACAAACCTGGCTTGAGTTAAACCAGGCCTGCAGCTGGTTTGCACTTTCAGAGCACTGCAAAGCAGCTGGAACACACCAGTGAACCCAGCCTGCCCTCAGCATACCTGAATCAGCAAGTACTGTCTTTACTGAGAAGAGAAGAAACATCTGAAAAACATTCCAAACGGAGAAAAGCAAACCTGGTGCTTTGTCTCAACCCTCTCTGATTACCAATTGAACTTTGGTAAGGCAATTACTTAGAAAGCTGTCTGTTGGATCGCTAAAACCAAAGAAAGACTGTCTGCACCTGAGTCTGGGTCTGAAAACATCATTTACCATGCCTCTCCAGGGAGGGAGGTGAGATGGTATGAAAGCAGACCAGGCTACCAGTCACCAGAAAAGCCTTCAACTATGCACTATACTGCTTGTTGCACTGTAGGATTTACATGCAGCCTCACAAAAAAATCTATAGCCTGTATATATAGTTCTAGCAAAGGGTGTTCCAGGGGCAAGATGCAAGTCAAAACCTCCACAACAAACTCAATTTAATGATTAGCTTTTTTTGTCACTGTACAGATGAGCAAAAGAGAAGTAACCAAGTGTGTCACAGTGGCAAATGACCTGTTCAAAATCCCTCACAAGGGTCTACACAAGTCTAGCCATCATTGATTCCAGATTACATTAGTATCAAAACATTTCTGGTGGAAACTACCCTGAAAGAAGAGATGGCAAGCAGATGCTACATTTCCCTATTCAAGACAGAATAAAGGGTCAGGGGAAGGGTTACGTGAACTAATGCATATCCCATAAACTGCAGTATACTTCTCACAGAATGGAGCTACAGGCTTTTAGCTGCTTTCATGTCCAGCTCACCATGGTATGGGCAACTGTGGAAGATGATGTGAAGCCAAGAGAATCCCAAGGAAATTTGGCTATCTGTGCTCCAACAGGTAGGATAACAAAGACAGGAGGTCAAGATATCAGAAAAAAGGAACAAGGACTAAGGGTAACAAATTTACCATGCAGTGAGCATGTTACTTTTACTAAAAATGAGAGAAAAAGGGGAGGACAGCGAAGACGGGACATGGTGGACCAAAAACCAGGTGGGGACTGAAATCAAACCAATACTTTACCTAATAGAGCAAACCTTCTTTCTGCAGCTCAGCAGCCAACAGCCTTGCAAAGTTAGTGGGTGGAAGCAGGGGAAGAGATAAGATGGTCAAAGAACTTGTCAAAAGTCTGTGTTTGCCTTCAGCTGTCCTGCAGAAAAGGATACAATAATGGAACCTAAGTACTGCAATAAAACCTTTTTGCTTTAGGCTTGGAGGGGGACGTGAGGGTGTAGGGTGTGAAGGGGCACATGGGATTAACTGGTGAAGTTACATTGACTACTTCCTGTTTTGTTTCTGTGCTCCTCAGAAAGCCAAGAAAAAAATCATCATTCAATGGATGCTAACACTTGAACTGTAGGGAGAAGATCTCAGTCAATCCATCCTGCAGTGGGTCACATTGTGCTTTACACCACAGCTATTTAGTCTGACTTTATCCTCAGCTACTCAGTTCCAAGAATACACATGAGTGTATACATGCATATGTGCATCTACAGTAACTACAGCTGTTTGAACCATTGCTACACTACATCCACATGGCATAGTGGTGGTGGACTGTTCTTTTTTTAAAAAGGTTTGTTCATCCCTGTATAAGGGCATAAAAGACAAAAGCAGCCACAGTCCTTTCCAATTATTTTCCATTCAAAAGTCATTGTAAATGAGGTCTCAGTAAGAAGAAAGACAAGTCCAAGACATGATGCTAGAAAAAGGTCAACTGCTTACTCCACTGTCACAACTTTGCAGACTTTCGCTGGCATGCAACTGAACTACACAAGCAGCAGCCCCTTCACCTCTTGTGGACTGAGTTCCTGATGTTCAGCATGATAGGTACCAGCTAACCAATAGTGCAAAGAGCTGCAAAGCATAATCTGCATTCAGTTTCCTTTAGAGAACATTTGGCATTCTATATGCATGTCAGGCAATTAAAGAAGGCAGCACAAGCCTGAGTGTTATAGCCCTGTTAATTTACTAATGCAGAGTCTCATGTACATCTGGCACATGTCACTTCTTTTCTCCTGGAAATGAAGGTGGTTTTCCAGGAGACTGGAGGGCAGCTCAAGCATTTGTTTCCTGCCTGATGCTTCAAAATATTATGCCTGAAGTTTCTCATGCCAGCCTTGAGGCTGACTAACTTAAGTCTGCTGATTTAATCCCATGGTTCCAGTTCTGCCTCCCATATTTAACTCAAGAATCCTGGCCGTTAACTACTTGGGTATGCTACCCTTAGCCATATCTCATACACCCCTTAATTCTACCTCCTGCTATAGCAAAAGTGATGGCATTCCCTAGTCAATCAGATCTACCAAATGAAAAATCATCCTCTGCAGACCTGATGCAATGAAATCTTTCTCTGATCAAGACAGCTGCCCACAAAGACGTACATTTCAGGAAAACAGACATTACTCTTCATGGGAGATTTATGAATATTCACTGTCATAGCCTCTAATCCCTTCAACTGGCAACAATTTAGCTGTAGATCTAAGGCATATTCAGTAGGCAGCAAGGGCTCTACAAAGTGAAACCTTAAAATCATTCCTGCAAGGAAGGAACAATACTAGCAAGCATCACTGTTGTAAACATGAGGTAGCTTACATGGTTGACGACTTTATTCAAACCTACATGAAGTAAAGGTGCTCTCTTCTCTGGAAAAAAATAACTGTTTCAGGCACAAGACTCTTTACTTCCATTACTGCTAAATGCACCACCTATGCCAAAATAGCAAGGAGATTCTTTACATTTTTATAAGTCAGGTAAAGACAGGTATTGCTTCTTGTCCAGAAGATGAAGTGGCCAGAGGACTCGTAGCACATTGCGGCAATAGAATGTCCGTCTGTAGGCAGCAATATTCAGTAACAGTCTGCAATGGTCTCAGACTGAGCCATACTGAGTTGGACAAAGTGGCTACTGGTTCACAGTTTCCACAAAATCCATGAAATTCTCATCTAATCTGCTGCCAGCTAATGGAGAAGCACATGGAATGCAATAGAAAAGGCAAGTGAAAACTGTCTTGTGTCAAAGCTATAGTCCCTTACCTTTTGCAGTCCCATGGAACTTTATGAATGTGAGAAAAGTCTTTATGTAGCTGATGAGTCCAAGACTTCCTTTAGAGGCACGGTGCATGAAACCCCAGGCATTTTGTACAATATTTTGCTAGTCCTCAATGTAAAAAAACCTCCCAGCCAGCAGGAGAGTTCAAACACTATCTTGCATCTCTCTATATATTCCTAAAGTCAATAAACACAACACTCTTCCTCATCATGAAAATTACTGGCTACCTGGAGTCTGTAAAGACTTGTGGTAATTTGCAGAGTTGTCTTGGCAACTCTTGGATCATCTTATACAATTTGTTCCTGCTTTCTCACATTGTCTTTAAGAACCCTGAATAAAAACAGAGTCATATCTACCACATTAGGAAATAGTAGCAACCAAATAGCACTTCACATGTTGCCATTCATAAATGGAAATGCATTATGCATAAATGCAAAGAAATCAAATAAGACTTCCCATGTGGGTGGTTCTTATTAACCTCCTTCTTCTTGTATATGCTTTTTCTCCTATTCTTAGGACTGTATTTCCTAGTGACCCAGGGTCTGATTACCCATTAAGCATGTGACATTTTCCAGGACCATGCCCCAGAAGATGCGACAGTGTACTTTGTCAGGTTTACAGATGTCACAAAAGTGGGGTAGAGTTAACACACTGTAGGACAGAGCTGCCATTCAGGGGGGCCTAGATGGGCAAGAGGAAGGGGCTTATGAATACTTTTTGAAATTCAAGACTAATTTTTAAGTTAAACATGTGAGAAGGAAGAGCCCACCCATTGCAATGATACAGGCTGCAACCTGACTGGCTGGGGAGCAGCTCTGTGGAGAAGGACTTGGAGATGTGGGCAGATGTGTCAGCAGGACATGAATGAGTCAGCAGCATGCCTGGCACGTAAAGTTGCTATCAGTACCCTGTGCTCTGTTAACAGAAATGTAGTCTGCTGATAGAGGGAGGTGATTATATCCTTCTCCTCAAAACTCAGACCACATCTAAATGCTGTGTCCACAAGACAGACATTGACTTTTTTCAGTTACAACAAAGTTCCCATTAGCCTATTCCTCTTGCCTGGCTAGGTCCCACTGGGTGGCAGCATTGCCCTTGACTGTATTGAGCACTTTCTCCAATTCCATGTCTTCTGTAAATTTTATGACTGTGCACTCCCGTTGCCGCCTCCAGGTATTGATAAGGTTGTTACACAGGACTGGTC
Source organism: Acropternis orthonyx (assembly GCA_035583155.1). NCBI lineage: Eukaryota > Metazoa > Chordata > Aves > Passeriformes > Rhinocryptidae > Acropternis > Acropternis orthonyx. Next base: position 79,909,471 of record JAWWEU010000001.1, on the reverse strand, counting down.
ACAATATGGAACCTTGTGGACCTTTGGTGACCTCCAAGTAGAGTACCATGACCATGACTCATCAAGCCTGATCGCTCAACTGGCTTTTTATCCATGTGGATGTCTGAGACCATGCTAAAAGACTTGCTAAAGTCAAGGTAAATGACGTTCACTGCTCTCCCCTAGACCACAGATTCTGTCAGTTTGTCATAGGAGGCTGTCAGGTTGATCAGCCCTCAGTAAACTCATGTTGACTGTTCCCTATCGTCTTCTTTCTGTGCCTAGAAATATGCTCCACTTTATAAACTTCTGAGAGATTGAAGTGAAGCTGACCAAGCTGTAGTTCTGTTGGGTCTGCTTTTGACCTTTTCTCAAGATTGGTGCAATATTTGCTTTTCACCAGTAATGAAGGACCACCCTCAACCTTCATGACCTTTTAAAGACAGAGTGCAGTCTTGCAACCATATCAGACAGCTCTCTCAGCACTCTTGGATACAGGGTGCCTGGACCTATGGTCTTCCATGCACTGAACTCCCCCAGTCACTGACTTGATCTGCATCTGCCTACTCTCTGAATCTTTTCACTAATAACAAAGGCCTGTGAGATCTTGCTGATGAAGACAGAAGCAAAGAAGTTATTAGGTGTCTCAGTCTTACGTGTGTTTGCTGTTACTGAGTCACTTGTTACTCCTTTGTTGATGCAGGATTTCCTCTTTTCAGCATTTTATTAATAATGCAGTGATAGAAGATATTTGTGTTGTTCCTAACATTCCTTGCAACACTCAAGGTAAGCTTCGGTTTTCCTGACACCATCCCTCCATACCCAGAAAATGTTTTCCTTTGTGTCTTGTCCAGGCTTCTACCTCTCATATGCTGCTTTTACAATGGAGCTCTGCCGTTATGGCTTTCTTAACAAAGCTCTTTTCCTAATAAAGTTGCTTATTTTCCTGAGTATTCTTGCATGTAGAGAATGATGTCCTTAGAGATCGGCCAGTTTGTCTAAGCTGTGTTGCCCTTCAGAGCTGTCTCTCATGGAACTCTCCCTACCTGCTAAATCACAGGACTACAGAATAGTTTGGGTTAGAATGGATCTTAAAGATTAGCTAATTCAAGCCTCTCTGCCATGGGCCAGGACACTTCTCACTAGACCAGGCTGCTTAAAGCCCCATCCAACTGGCCTTGAACACTTCCAGGGATGGGGTGTTGGAGCAGGTTTACTGACAGAGAAGCCAGATGCAGTTTTCCAGACAGAGGTCTCACTGATAACAATGGAATCTGCAAGATGACCTTGGCTGGCTTGTGAAGACAGAAACATGCTAATTTCTGTGGAAAGATACTTTCTAAGGACTCTATTAATAAAGTTAAAAATAAGATAGATAAGGACTGGATGCATCCACCAATTTTATAAAATATATCTTAGTTGATGTTTAGGTATAGCAGTGTGTTGTTAGATAGTTTGCATGGTGTGTATTAGCTTTAGAAATATGCATAGTGGTGTGTTAAAATAATTCTCTCTTGTACTTTGAAAGATCCCTGCACAGAGGTTGATAAAGGCACCTTAATGTAAACATAGTTGCTCTTTTTTCCTCCACCATTCCTGATATTGTAACCTATTGACCACGAGGATTTAAAATAAAACTTTCATTTTTGTGTGATGCAGTCAGGCTGTCTTGATTAACAGCTAGGGGCAATTAGCCTCATACAAGGATACTCAGAACTGCATCTGTTTGGAATAGAGATGCCGTGGCAATGGGGCATCCACAACTACCCTGGGCAACCTGCCCCAGCTCCTCATCACTGCCAAAGTAAATAGTGTCTTCCCAATATGTGACAAAAACCTGCTGTCTTTCAGTTAAAGCCATTCCCCCTCGTCCTGTCACTCTGTGCCCTTGTAAAAAGTCCCTCTCCAGCTCTCTTGTAGACTCCCTTTAGGCACATGAAGACTGCTACAAAGTCTCCCTGGAGCTTTCTCTCTCCCATTCTCCAGGCTGAACAGTCCCAATTTTCTCAGCCTTTCGTTCCAGAAGAGGTGCTCCATCTCTCTAATCATCTTTGTGGGCCTCCTGTGAACTTGCTCCAACAAGTCTATGTCCTTCCTGTGCTGGAAATCCCAGAGCTGGATGCAGCATTCTAGGTGGAGTTTCACAAAAGCAGAGTAGAGGGGCAGAATCACCTCCCTCTACCTGCTGGCCACGCTGCTTTTGATGCAGCCCAGGACACAGTTGTCTTTCTGGGCTGCAAGTGCACATTGCTGGGTCATGTCCAGCCTCTCACCCACAAGCACCTCCAAGTCCTTGTCAGCAGGGCTGCTTTCAATCCATTCATCCCCCAGCCTGTATGGATACAGGAGGTTAACCCAAGTGCAGCCTCTTGCATAAAGAAAAAGCTGAAGTCCACTAGCCTGATGTCCAGGGCCTGTACCCTGCTAATCTTTTTCTTTACTCCCTTCGGGGTCCCAAATGGCAATCGTTTATTTCATGGCTGCCACAGCCAAGACTCTCTTTGGCATCATGTCTTCGATCAGTTCTTCCTTGGCAGTGAGTCACAGATCCAAGTGTGTCAACACCAGTTCACCCATAGAAGCATCAAACCATCCACCAGTATCAAACAATTACCCCAAACACCTTCCAGAAATATTCTGCTTTGCAACTCATCATTTTGCCCTTCCAGATGATGTCAGGGTTCCCATGACCCTGTCACATTCTGTGACAGAGATTTCCTTCAGCTGTTTAAAAAGGTCTTAGTCTACTTTTTCACCTCGATCAGATGGTCTGTACAATGCTCCACCCTGCTATTTTAAACTTTCTTTTAATTGATCAAGTCAGTAACCTTCATCTGTCCATGTGATTTCAGAGTCTGGATATTCAGCTTTCAATTTCTCTGTAGGCACAGAATGATTTGGTCTTCCAAGAACAATGGCAAACCTGTAAACACAGATGGTCTTCTCCTCACTCTAGCTAAGGTGCATAGACACACTAGTAGGTACCTGAAGACACTGACGGAATTAACATCCACACCAGCAACACATGCCACTGCCTTTGTCACCATCACCACCTTGGCCAGAACTGTCACTAAAACCCCAGCTTTACATGCACAGGTCATACAGGCTTTTACACAAAAACCCGCATCAACAGCACTTTCTAGCTGACTGGTCTCAGCTACTCAGTAAAAGAGAACTCACTGGTCCAGAGAGTCCCTCAGGAAACAATCCTTACTAACAAGGCAATTCAGGAAGGCCAGACATACTCTTATGATGGAATCTCAAAGGAGCAGGAGCAGGTCATCCCTATGTGCCAAGGGAAGAAGACAAACCTGGCTGAACAGGGAGCTTTAGCTGGAAATTGGGGCAGGGAGGGGGTGGGGGGGTGGGAAGAGAAAGTTTATGACCTTTGGAAGAAGGAGCAGGAAACTCAGGAAGAATACAAGGATCATGTAGAGAGAAAATTAGAAAGGCGAAAGCTCAGCTAGAACTCAATCTGGCCACTGCTGTGAAATATAATAAAAAGTGTTTTTATAAATATATTAACAACAAAAGCAGGGCCAAGGAAAATCTCCATCCATTATAGGATGTGGAGGGGAACATTGTAATCAAGGATGAGGAAAAGGCTGAGGTACTTAATGTCTTCTTTGCCCCAGACTTCAACAGAAAGACTGGTTATCCTCAAGGCAACCAGCCCCCTGAGCTGGTACAGAAGCAGGGACAGGAGCAGAATAGACCCCCTGCAATCCAAGAGGACGTAGTGAATTGCTGAACCACTTAGACACTCACAACTCTGTGGGGCCAGATAGGATTCATCCAAGAGTACTGAGGTTGCTGGTGAAAGAGCTCGCCAAGCCACTCTTCGTTTATCACCAGTCCTGGTTAATCAAGAAAGTCCCAGATGACTGGAGGTTGGCCAGTGTGACACCCATCTATAAGAACAGTCAGAAGGAGGATTTGGGCAACTACAGACCTGTCAGGCTGACCTTGGTGCCAGGGAAGGTTATGGAACAGACCATCTTGAGTGTGATCACATGGCATGCACAGACAACCACGGATCAGGCCCAGCCAGCATGTGTTTAGGAAAGGCAGGTCCTGATGGTCCAACCTGGTGTCCTTTTATGACAAGGTGGACCCACCTAGTGGATAAGTGAAAAGTTGTGGATATTGTCTACCTGGACTTCAGTAAAGCCTTGGATACCATCACAACATTCTCCTGGAAAAGCTCTCCATGGCTTGGAGAGGTGCACTCTTCGTTGGGTTAAAACCTGGTTGGATCGTCAGGCCCAGAGAGTAGTGGTGAATGGAGTTACATCCAGCTGGTAAATGGTCATAAGTGGTGTTCCCCAGGGCTCAGTATTTGGGCCAGTCCTGTCTAATATCTTCATCAACCATCTGGACAAGGGGATTGAACACACTCTCAGTTTGCAGACAATATGAAGTTGGGTGGGAGTGTTGATCTGTTGGAGAGCAGAGGGATATGGACAGGGTGAATCAATGGGCCAAAACCAATGGTATGAGCTTCAATAAGGCCAAGCGCCAGGTCATGCACTTGGGTCACAACCACCCTATGCAGTGCTACAGGCTGAGGGCAAAGTGGTTGGAGAGCTGCCTGTGAAAAAGGACCTGGCCGTACTTATTGACAGCCACTGAACATGAGCCAGCATTGTGCCCAGGTCGCCAAGAAGGCCAGTGGCACCCTAGCCTGCATCATAAATAGTGTGGCCAGCAGGACTAGGGCAGTGACTGTCCCTCCAATACTCAGCACTGGTGAGGCTACACCTTGAGTACTGTGTTCAGTTCTGGGTCCCCTCAGTATAAGAAAGACACTGAGTCAGAGTACATACATACAGAATAAGTCCTATGAGGACTGAGGGAGCCAGGCTTGTTTAGTTGGAGAAAAGGAGGCTCAGGGGAGACCTTACCACTCTCTACAACTACCTGAAGGGAGGTTGTATCAAGGTGGGGATCAGCCTCTTCTCCCAGGCAACCAGCAATAGGACAAGAGGACATGGACTTAAGCTGCACCAGGGGAGGTTCAGGGTGGACATCAGGAAGACTTTCTTCAATGAAAGGGTAGTTAAGCACTGAAACAGTCTGCCCAGGATGGTCAGAGTCACCGTCCCTGGAAGTGTTCAGGAAATGACTGGACATGGCACTTTGTGCTATGACTTAGTTGACAACATCTGTTTGGTCAAACGTTGGACTTAATGATCTTGGAGGTATTTTCCAACCTTAATGATTCTATGTTTTTATAAAATTTTGCTTTCTTCTTAAAATGCCACATGATGAAATTTGGTAGATGGGACACTTCCTTTAGCATACTAAAATGTCTTAGAAGTTTTGCTTATCACAAATATCAATGGTCTAAAAAACTGCAAGATTAGCTGCCAAAAGAGTGCAAGAAAGAACATATAAGACAGAGAGACCCTGTGGCGAACAGTGTGGTGTATCGACAAACTCATAAAAATGTCATAAAGAGAAGTTCCTTTAAGTCTGAAACTGATTTTCAAGTAAAAGCTGAACTCACTGATGCTTATAAGGCAGAAATTTCTTTGATTTAAATTAACCAGCTGTTTTAGCTTGCATTTTCAGATTGCAGTTATTGACAGTATATTCACATCAGATAAATGGACTTAACCTTTTTTCTTTTCTTCAAGTGACTGTAAGGTTAGCCATTTGGACTTTTGAAGTGGTTGGCCAGATTCTTTCAAAAGGAAGCTAAAGTGTGTGAGTTTCAATCTCATTAAAAAGGTCTTTTTTTTTTTTAAACAAACTTTCCTTTTGTTCATATCAGCACTTACTTTTTTAAAAGACCCCAAGAGAGAGTTCCAGTCTATAGATCACTTGTCCTGAAGAAAGCTCTGTTAACTATTTATAGATCATGTCCTTTTGTACCAAACTAGATCAAGCAATTTATTCAGTGCATGACTGCAGGAGAGAAATTCATTTGCTCTAAGTGTCATCAAGGCAGCCTTTTACCTGCTATGAACAAGACCAGACGATCTGAATGGCTGGGCTTTTACTTCAAATGCACATTTTGACATTGTGTGGGGTGCCATCATATCTTTCAAGTTTTCAAAGTATTAAGCACATTCACAGAATGGGCAGTCCTTAAGGACAAGAGCAGCAAATAGCCCATAACCACTAGAATAAATCAAACACATGTGCACACATTCAAATTATCTCTCTTTTCTTTAAAGTAGCACTTATAGATGCAAATTAACATTAGCAGCTTTGGTAGAACTCATTTTAGAAATGGGAGCATGCCAGCTTAGAGACCAAGGAAAAGAGCACACAACAGGCATCAGTTCCTCAGCTTAACAACACCAGAATCAAAACAAAACGAGAGAAGTGATGGCCTTCATCACCTCTAATCAGCAAGGGCTTCCTTTAAGCATTCACCAGGGAAGTGATCCTCTCTGCAAAACCTAGAAGAGAGGCTGTATGCAACAAAACACTTCACTGCAGCAAATGCTTTGTTTCACTACTTCAGTTTTCATTGTAGAGTCATTTACTAAGATGACATCTCATATTTGTAACCTGCCTGAGCCCACTAAAGCTGAAAAAAAGATGAGGGGAGGAGAAGTTAAAAATACAGCAGGAAAATAAAACAGCTATTAAAAATCTGACATTTTTGGCAACAGCTTCAAACACAAAAAGTACAGCTCATTTTGGGAATATGGGTGTCTATTGTTACAGGATCAGTGTGCAAAAGAAGAAAGAACATGACTTGCTTTCCTTTTCCCGTTGCTCTACAGAGACAAATGCCCTGGCTCTGCCCAGCTAAACACACTCCAGCCTGGCTACAGATATTGCTCCTAGAGGGCTGGAAAATGGTGCAGGTGGTGCAAACAATATTGCTCTGACGTACATACAGGGCACTTTGAAAGCCGCACTGCACACCAGCTTTCCTTGGCTGATAGGATAATGTGTTGGGGATACTCTCATCTTCTACCTTGAAAAGGGGTTTAGCATAAAGACCAGTGACAGGATCTGGGTGACAAGGAGCATTAGGATGGGAGCTAAAAACACACTGATAAAATAAACAGGGATAATGAGGCAAGCATCACTGTTTTAGTAGCTTTTGAGTAATGATTCATGCCTATATACTGAAATCACTAAGCAAGCCTGATTCCAAAATGACTTTGAGCTGACGAGTTTCCATACTTTCACTTCAGAGGCACACAAGCTCTGTCCCACTTGATAGTATAAATTCTCAAAGAATAGAATGACATTATCATACTTATACCAAAGTGCTATTGCAAAACACAACTAAAATTCATACTATCCTTTTAGACAAAACACACTTTGGAATAGATTTCTTTCTTTTTAAGCATTCATCTAATACATATATTCATGTACTGAATATTCATTTCATTCAGTGAAAGCTATGTAGTAAGGATACAAAGCTAAGACAGACTTTTTTTTTTTAAATAAACTGTATCACCAGAAGCTGGATCTCAAGCCTAAGAGTCAAGAATTAATGAGTTCCTGCCTTGATTGCCAATATGCTGTTGACAAGTCATGTATAACTCTCAAGTATCTAATTTTTATTTTCCTCAAGGAGAGAAGGATGGGAACTCATACTGATCAGCCAGAAACTCCCAGTACCACTACCCAGATATCTGTTGGGAAAATATCAGAGAATATAAATTAGGAAGATGATGTTTCAAAGCAAACCCTTTTCCCCTCCTCCAAAAAAAAGAAGACAGGCAGACCATTCACAACATTGGTCTTCTTTCTATCTCCTTTCTAAACTAAGTATTATGCACTACGTAGACTTCCATGTCTGATCTAAACAAAGCATATACAGCAATTTGAAGAACATTCGTAATCATGAGGATCATATCCATCAACTGAGATGTGTTTTATTTCACACACCATTTACAACTTGGTACAGAGATCCAACAAAATCAGCAGGCACCAAAACGGCTAATGAGAAAGAAAAGCATCACTTTATTATAATTGGAACTTGTATTCCACCTCAGCCTAGTGATGCAGGGTGGGATGCTGAGACTGGACATAGTCTGCCACTGACTTCAATCACTTTTCTCATTGTACTACCATGGCAGCAAGGCTGTCTTCTCTTCAAATTAGTAAACAGCTACAATAAGCAACAGTTTTTAAAAAAAATGAAAGAAAAGAACCGTCTTTGATTTGACATTGTGCAGCGACAAGAAGAAAGTACAGTGGGCAACTGGGTATGGATTTCATCCAGCAGTTCCAACCTGCTGCTCTCAGCTGTCACAACAGGATATAGGTCAACATTAGTCCTTTGGATATACCCAGTCCAAGGTTATTCACCACTTCAACTAAAAGCTTCACATGCGAAATATCTGCTGTTGCGTATCTTCCCCAAACTGCCCCGAAAGCTTCAGAACAATAAACGTATCATAGAATCAAACCTGATTCTTTTAAAAGCCAACTTTATTTTGATATCATCTGCAATGCCCTTTGATCAAACAGCCAAAAAGAACACTTCTGCATGCTCTACCAAACCAATGGATTAAGGAAAAAAATAAAGCGGTAACAGCTAGACTATCTGTATTATTTCCCAAGTATAAGAAAAAATAGTGTTTATAAAAGCCCTTTTCTTTGAGCCAGAAGATACAAAAGGACTTTCATTTCAGAAATAAAAATAAGCAATGAAGAAGATACTAGATGCAATGAAAAATACCGATAAATCTATTTCCATTGTTTGGTTAGTTTTGAAGTTTAATGACTTTAAAACCAAAGTGTTTTAACTGGTAACATTTCAGAAGTTGGTCAAAAGTAATAGCATTATGAGATACCAAATCCCTTCCATCATTTCCTGCTTCCCAATCAGACACTCAATCCCTCTTCGGCGTATTTGACCAGAACCAAGACAATACTCATTTTTATGAAAACACACCAGACATCTTGCAGCAAAAAGAACTGTAAAGAATTACTATTAGCAGTAGGTGTATTCCCTCTTTAGAAACCCCTCCTCTAGCTTAAAAATGAACTCTGAAACAGGACTAAGAATGTCACCGCTCCAGATGTGTCACTGATAAGTAAAGGGAAGAACACAGGCCAGTGCACAGGGGATAAGGATGCAAAGCTGACACAGCAGGGAGAAGATGAGATACCACAAGTCATAAGCCACTTACACAAAAGAGGAAATGCTAAAAAGTTTTGAAGTGTTTCCATGCGCAGAACAAATCAAATCATGTACCAATGTAAAAAAGATGTTTACATCTAATGCTATTTACCTTAGAAGTTAATGGGATTGCATTGTTTATGATAACAAACTGATTATCATGAATTCACTCAAAAAGGCATAAAAGTATTGTGTGTGAATAGATAGATACCTTTTCAAATTTAGTATTTCCTCATGGTTCCAGCTACTTACATTTAAAGAGGTAAAGTGGCTTGCTAGTGACTTTTACTGCGGTAAACTCAAATTCACCATGCTAACAAAATCAGTTCAATAAGAAACAATATTTCCTTTTAAAAAGCAACATAAATTAGATTTGAGTTCTTTTTTTATATTTTGGGTTGAACAATTTTAATTACATTTTTAGTACATAAAAGTTGATATGGAAACTGTTCCACAAGTTGTTTGGAACATTCAGTTTTCCGATCTACGTAAATGTAGGGGAAAAAGTGAAGTGCACACCCTGAAATAATTTGGCATTAGAGACAGATTACCTACATCCTTTAGCACTAAACAAAGACAATTTCCTCAACAGAGAAACCTCATGAAGTGATTATGATACTGCAGCTACAAAACTGCAGTCAGCACCTGCTAAACAACCTCTTCGTTTTAATCATCTATAAATATTCAGACAATATTCATGTAAAAAATATTAGAAAATAAAAAATACACATCTTTTTGACAGCTGTCAACAAGAACAGAGTACGTTTTACACCTTCTTAAATAAAACATGCAATCACCACACATTAAGCTGCATATTTACTACAACACTGATCTTATGGAGATATGAACTAGACATCAATTAGATGCTGGATTGGAAGAAAACAGAAAATACCAAAAAATCATGAGATCTGCTTCTCAGTCAGCAACAGAAGGGGCATCCTGACACTACAGTTTCTATCGTATTTGCTGGTTTAAATACCATGGGAAGTGAAGAGACTTCTTTTCTGAATGTTTTGTCACCAAAGGCTTATCTTTCATAGAATTGTACTATAGCGTTATCTCTAAAAACATTTTGGGACCTTTCAGAAACTCCATTAATATTTCTGAACCTAAATTTCCTATCTCCTTTTTCTAAAAAGTTAAAAGACAAGACAGACTCTTTCAGTGTAACAGCCATAATTTCATATTCTCCAACATAGCTGCAAAACATCAGTGAGATGGGAAAGTGTGGGAAGTTTATCTGTAGATCATAACACTTTCACATTCAAAGTCCTAGTAGTCTCCAGAGATGCTAACATTTTCCCACTTTCTCCTAACACTTTTAAACAAGAGCCCAATTCCTGAGCCCAGTAAATCTGTCTGGACTCTATCTAACATGCACTGCGTAAAACATCCTACATAACAGATGGGGACCCTTGTACACTCATACAGAGATTCCACTATCCCAGTCATTTAAAATGGTCCCCACACCAGAACACAGAGATGCTCCAGGTGGGCATGAAAGAGGAAGAAAATCTCTATACAAGAAATTCCTCCTTCTCTTAAACTGGAGAAGAGCTCAGTGCAAGCAATGCAATGACTGAACTAATTTTGCTCCCATATTCACAGGAAACTTTCAGCCAGGAGCATCCTTGCTTTCAAAGTGGTAATGCAGCCCAAATGATTCAATCACATACTACATCACAGTATATATGCATACCGTGTAGAAACCATTGCAGTTTACCTCCAATGACATGACATGGGCAAGCAATCATCTTATCTACTTCAGGAAGTGTGAAATTCATTTTAAGAGACAAGATTTAATTTTGACATTGTTAACAGTAAGTAGTTGGAAGCATCACAGAGACTGAAAAGTACACAACAAAAGATCACACTAAAGATTTTGCTCTATACAAGCTTTAACTCAGAAAATGAGACAAAATACAACTGCACAAGGCATTCTTTGGAGAACCAGGGCTTTCTAGGCTGCACCTAAAATCCAGAGAATCAACGCAGCTGGAAATGGGAAGTTTAGGAAATTATCAAGGAAACAGGGCAAAGCCAAAACAAAAACGTTAAGACCTCCCTAATATTTTTAAATAGCTTGAGAGGTTCTGTGTAAGTATAACAACAGGAAATATAAACAGTGCAAAAAGCACGTTAAATGAAAAAAAGAAATAGGGAACAAAAAGTATCTAAAAACTGAACAACATTTTTAAAAAATAATCCAAAAGCAAGTTCGAAACATTGGGGAAAACACACAGTAAAGTTAAAAGAAAACACTAGTAAATGAAAAATTAATTTTGGATTCAATGAAACCCCAAAACAGCTAGTATAACACCAGGTCAAAATGGCAAGGGACACAATTTCAGAGCAGGGAAATCACAGTCCCTTTCTATACAGAGGCCCTACTGAGAAAATCATCTTGACAAAGCTAACTTTACACATGTGAAAAATCAAACAGATAAAGTGGTAAGAAAAGGTTTATAAAGACACTGGTACAATCATGCATCTATAATTCAAGGTCTCATTATTCAAAAGGTGGTGAGGAACTGAGAACAGCACAGACAGAGCAACAAGGACTGAAAGTGGGCTTGAATATACTGCTAAAAAACCCAGTAAAAGCTTGAATGGGTCACTCTTCAAATTATTAGCCACAGGACTACATAATACCACGTGATCACACCATGTGCTTCCCTCTCGGCACCACCACGTCCAACGCTTTGAGTTACACATGGACACTGGCAAACAGAGGACAGTCAGGAATAACAACAGTTTCTAAACCTCCTACACGTGTGATCACCATAGCTCTTGACTGGTGTGAGTAGTAGGACGGAATTACAGAAAAAAATACTGGGATTCTTCAGGAAGAATCTTTTAAACCAGTGAACAAGAAATTTCCCTTAGGAACAAATGCCTCTTCCACCCCACTGGTCAGGGCTTCCCCTGTTAGTTGCAGGATAAAGACCCAGGAAAGAAGGTAGCACTGTCCCTTCAGATTTTCCTCCATGATCTTTCCCAGGCACAACGATACTGACTGATACTTTGCAGCGCTACTTCTGCTGTGTGAGACTGGGATGATCCTGAAATCTGAGAGCCATGGGCTCCCTTACCCTCTGCATGGAGTGGGAAACAGCAAAGGATAGCCAGGGAACACAGTTACATCCCAGTCCTGATTATTCTCAAAGTACTCCTCATAACAGAACTGTGCATCAGCCTTACGCATTGTTTTGGAAAACAGGCATCCCTTAAGCTTAAGACATTATTAACCACATTTAGAGTGCTTAAAACAGATATAATTTTGCCCTAATAATAATTTCAGTTCATCCTGTATTCTGGGAACTTTCAGAGTAAGTTGCAGAACTTCCCATTGCACACTATCATCGGTACCAAGTAATGAGCTGTGTCTGTAAATATGCCCTTAAGCAAGCCAGTTAACGTAGTGTTGCATGTACACAGAGTCAGCTGAAGGTTTGGCTGGTTTCAAATATTTTAAATAGCTAAATAATATTGAATGATTCTAGCATGGTACTTTAATTTGCAAAAGAATCCAATACACTTTAGTGAATGACACTGATAGAACAGCACATGATACAACAAGAACTATTAGGAAGCTACTTCTTGGAAATGTATAAGTACAATTCATGTACAAGCCCTAGTTTTCATAAGGCTATTAAATACATGTCATTTTCAACTTGCCAATACTTGCACCGCCCATAACAATTATTCTCAATTTATTTTCATCTGTTCCATAAAAACTGATTGCTTCTGCTTTACCTAATCCTCTACTTACATCAACCCTATTGTTCGTTTCCCTCCCTTTCATCTTCTCCTCATTAATTCCCCACATCACTTTTGATCTAGCTTTTTGTTTCCTTTTTTCCCCCTACAGATTCTTCCTGATGAAGAATTTACAGCCCTAATGTTCATCTGACGTTTATGGTGATGTTTTATTGATGCGCTACACTGTCTATTAATTCTCTATAATGAATAGCATTATACAAAACACAAGATGGGTTCCCTATGCCTGTATCTTGGATTTAAAAAAAACCAGTTTAACTGAACTTGAAAAATGCCCTATTTTATCAGTAAATATTCATATTTAATTGTAATTGGAACAGCATATATAAGGAGCAGCCAGAGACAACAAACATTTCCTCCTCACAGTCCAAAGAATCACTCTTTGCCATAGTGGCAAGCCAAATAAATAGAATAATTGCAATTTTCACTGCTGCTAAATAAGAAATAGGATATCTCTCCAGGAAATGTTCTGCATGGCTGTAATAAATGCCCACAGAAATGAGCTAACCTTCATTATTCATTCCCCTACAGAAAGGATGGTCTTTTTCAAACTAGAAAGACTTCAAGAAGTGGAGCAGCTGATTTTAGCTGGTCTAAACCGTTAGTTATATTTTAAATAGATGTTATGTTCAATTTTTGAGGGGGAAAACCATAATTTAGTCCAGGTAACTTTTAAAACTTAATGCTGAACAAATGTAAGTTTCACATTCATAAATTAACAGTGACACCCAAGTATAATAAACCGCTCAAAAATTACTTTACTTAGCACATGATACATACTGCAAGACCATAAAACCTAAGGTAAATTTTGCGTTTACTCAGTTGTGTCAAAACCAGCCACCAAGCAAAATCTCTGAGCAGTCACAGAAGTAGAAGTCAAAGCAGAGGTTCCCTTTCCTCCAGCCCCACAGCCCTCCTGCAACTATGTTCCTCCTCAGGCATTCGGTCTCTGGCCTCATGAATCTTGCATTCCTCATTGCACCAGTAAAGCTTCAACAAAAGAAGGCTTTAATCACTCCCCACTACACAAAACTGGCAGATGGGTGAGTGGCTGCACTGAGCTCAATGCTAGTAGCGTTTGCTAGTCTAAAGAAGGCATGCACAGAAACAGCCAATCCATCATTTGTCTGCAGCAATGGGTAGCAAAGGGATTCCAAAACTTCAGCCAAGGCATGATACTGGAAACACAGGTACATTAAAGGGTAATCCTGGATTCTGATGAAGGACATCCCCACCCCCCCACCCCAGAAATCAAAGATCAACATACCATCTGCATACAACAGGGTTGTATGAATAATTCTCAGAACTGTCATAACAACTCAATTTTTCTACAGACCTTATCATCCCAAGTTCACCCAAGATTACACAGAATCAAAGAATACACTGAGTTGGAAGGGACCCACAAGGATCATCAGCTCCAACTCCTGGCCCTGCACAGAATCATCCCCAAGAGTCACACCTGGTGTCTGACAGTATCATCCAAATGCTTCTTGAACTCTGTGAGGCTTGGTGATGTGACCACTTCAATGGGGAGACTCTTCCAGTGCCCAACCACCCTCTGGGTGAAGACTTCTTTCTAATATCCAACCTAAACCTCCCCTGACACAACTTCAGGCTGTTCCCTCAGGTCCTGTCACTGGTCACCACAGACAAGAGATCAGTGCCTGCCCCTCCTCTTCCCCTCACGAGGAAGTTGTAACTGCA
>JAWWEU010000001.1:79869588-79885143 GCA_035583155.1 Acropternis orthonyx | reverse complement strand
GCAGCAAGAAGGAGAGGACTGACCGGCTTGTCTCGATGCCCCCGGATCCACAGGAAAACTGCAGAGAGCCGCTCTGACGCAGCAGGGCACCTCCAGAGACTGCAGACCTTGGCTCCAAACACAGCGTCGACGAAACCGCGCGTGTGCGTGGAACCGATCCAAAACCGAAAGTAAAAAAAAAAAACGTTCCCCTCCTTCCTCCCTCCCCCAGAAGCTCCCCCTTCCCCTCCGCTCCAGGCTTCACTCCCAGTCCAGGCGGGTGAGGGAAAGAGAAAATTCTCCAACCTTAAACCTATAACACCCTTTCAGTAACAGTAACTTTAGCCTGATCTTAGAAGGAAAAAGAGGTTAACAAAATGCACTGCCCATTTGCAGGTCCCTCCCCTAAGTCCCCAGCACATACTCAACTTCTGAACCTATTAACTGGTCAGTATTAACCTAACATTAATATCTGTTTAAGTTTTATGAAAATGAAAAGCTCCACAGAGAGCAAAATGAGTGCTCCCATTCAGCTCTTGGACAGACATGGACAATTTGGCTGTCACCCAGCAGCTGGATTGGACAACCTGTAAGTAAATACACAGCAGACCCAGTACTGCCTTCTGGCAGGACAAATGGGGAGTGTGAAGCCGCCGTGGACAAACAGAGGATTTTTTAAAAAGATGGTGACACGGTGAAAGGTAATTGGAGGAAATGACTGGGTGAAGCTAGGGCCAGGAAAAAGTACTGCACTAAGAGTTTCCTAGCAGACACAAAAGTGTGCTGGAGGTACTGATGTGGACAAGTAATGGGGACTCAAGACAGCTCTGCAGCCCAGCCAGTTCCACTAATGGGAAACTGCTCACAGCCCGCCACAACATACTCTTATCAACATATCCTAAGTGCCACCATCTGAGACAGCTGGGCTGGACTGCCCTTCCTGTGACAGGGAAGAAAAGAGGCAAACGGCAATTGCCAGAGGCAAAACCAGCTCAGCTACATTGCTGGGAAGCAGAGAAGTAAAGCCAGCACCACCAGCCTGTTCCTGTAAACTCCCCTTAGTGTAAATGACATCATGACTGCAAAGCAGCCAGTAGGAGATAGATGCAGAGCATCTCTCCTTCCTTCCACTCATTTTCCTTAAACATCAACCACAGCTGCATCTAAATATCATACTCTGAATATTTCAGTGATTAATTTGACACTTACCACTACAGCTTTAATGATATTTTTTACTGCAGAGGTATCACAACATGGCAGAGTGCAGTGTTAACATGGAGTTACACATACCAGCTCTAAACAAGTTACTCCAGCTAGGAGCAGTACAGCTGCATGAACACACAACACTGCCCAAAGCAGGTTAGTCAGCATAGGCTCCTTTGTGCAGTACTAAACTGTGCCATGTAAATGTATTCTAAACAGAGAACAGTACAGAGTACAATGTCTCTTGGGTGACTACTGTACATAAATAACAAATAGGACTGCTATCCATTGATGGGCCTGATTAGATTAGAGATTGCATCCCTAATCTTAATTTTCATCCTCCCACAACCCAGGTTCCCTGGTTTTGTTAGACCATCCTGCTTGCATTCAAATCTTTGTTACAATGAGCTTAATAGCCAGACATACAGCTGTACCACTAGTCTTGTATAGCAGGATCTATTTCACAGATCTCCGACTACTACCAATAGCCAACATTGATACTGAATGAACTCTCATGAACAAAGCTATGTTTTCTTAATAATAACAGTTGTATAAACATAAGGTCTTCTCAGTTAAAGAGAAACCAACATCAAAAAGCGGTAAAACATGGAACCCTAAACCCTTCTTTCTTTGAAGAAACACCTTTGAAGAGAGGTGTTTCTAGTTATGGGTGAATGAAATGCGAATTCAGCTGCAACAAACGGACATCCAGTCTGTATGAAAGACTAATTAGATCCATCTGAGAAGCTGTGTCTAAAACTGCTTCACATATTTCAAAGGAAAGCTCTTCTAGTCTATCTTTTGAGAAGACTACATCAAAACATTTGGTCACAGCTGATGCACATCTATCCACTACAACAGCATTATTTTTCATAAGCCATAAAAGCTACATTTAAGTAATGTTAATAGTCTGGCTTACATGAAATTCAAGTAAAGGGAGGAAAAAAAGGTGGCAAAGAAATTCAGAGCTAAGAAAGCAATTCAAAGCAGCAATGACCTTACAGTTCCCCGTTATGTCAGAGCATCACAAGATCTCAAAGTAGAGTCTCATACTGAATATTAAATGTTTTGAGATTTGCTCAGAGAGCAGAATTAAAGATGAAGCAACATCCATGAGCTGCAGAACTACTTACAGCTTTTGTGGTAATAAGCCAGGCTCTTAACATTACAGTAGCAGGTTTTTTAATGTAACTATCGCTACTGCTGAACCAGCAGGAGGAGCTCACATTTTTTAACCTATTCATCTGCCAAAATTTGGGGAGAGGGTTTGGGAAGCTGGAAGGGTTTTTGGAAGCAGGGAGGAGTTAGTTGCATTTTTCTTTCCAGTTTTGTTGAATGCAAAATCAATGGTAAAGAGAAGCATCCAAGTGATGTTCATGTAAGCACTGTTTTTAGAAACCAGAACATTGTGATATGAGCATTGTGCTGCAAGATCTCAAGTGTGGCCCACAAGTGACTTGAGCAACACCTGTGGCCTCAAGGAGTTTTCAGTCTTGTACCAAAAGACCACAGGAGGACTGGAGTATGGCAGGAAATATTAAATGCTGTTATGCTAGAAAAAGACTTTCTGAAGAACGAAACTGGTATGTTTTTGCTCTGTATTCTTAGAGATTTAATTTATATTTCTGTTTACTGTTCACTGGAAATCCTGGAACCGGGATCATGACCCACAGCAGAACACAGTCTCCCTTTTCATACCATAGGAAATCATCTTATGAAGCCACCAGTGTGGGCAAAACTCTTCATTAGGTAATTTAGAATTAATAATTGTAAAAACCTCGCTCCTTCTCTGCCTTCTAAGAACTATATTTTAAAACAGTGAAGTCTAACACAAGGAAAATAAATATCCAAACTGATTTTAAAATATTTTGCATTTTAGCATTTCAGACCTTTCCTTGCATTTCCTTTTTAAAAATTTCTTGTAGGCTACATACCAGTGCCAAATCATATGTTCCTGTGAGTTTTGTAGCAGAACTACAAATCTCTAAAAACTACTATAACCAAGCTATTCACTGCCCTGACACAGAAGACAGAGCATATTTAAAGCTACACGATGAATGCATTACTTTCCATGTAATTTTTAAGATGCAACCTTCTAGGTATTTTTCCTATATGCGTATGGAGTATTGTGTAAATAAACTAATCTGGGACATACAAACCCACACGAACAATCTCTCTTTACAAAGCAAATATATATCATCACATACTTTCTGCTAAACCTGTACAATTCAGATATACTCTGCTTCTCTTTGCTCAGTACACAAGCACACCAAATACAAGTACAAATATTCTATGATTATACTTAATATTTATCTAAGCGTTTTTACCTCTATCTCATTAACATGTCCCAGAACCTAAATTCTCTGAGAGACTCCACGTAGCAGAGTGGAAATGCATACCAGAAACACTGAGTTCACAACAAGACACTGAGGCCAAGGCCACTTTCATTTAAAAAACACAATGTCAGCAGTCACAGAAATGTAGCAATTAAAGCACTTGCCCACAGAGTCAGACCTGAGGGATCAGTGCTCTCCTCAGGTTGAAGGATTCAAGTACACAGTGTTTGCCTCCCAGGAGAAACTGTCCCTACCCCATCAGGATAGGATGGGTCAGCCTCTACCCTTCCAGTAAATCTGTCACTACACAAAAAAGAATGCAGCCACAGAGTCTGTCAACAAGTAGGAGCACTGCTACGGCCAGTGACAGCAGTACTGCTTTGCAAGGGTGAAAACTGTGAGCTACGCTCTCATCATAGTGCTAGATTATGCACACTGCATTAAAATGACATTCTACAAAGCACACAATTCTTACAAAGAGAAAATGCTCCAGATCTGAACCCGAATTAGAAGAATAAAAGTACACAACCTCTAGCACAGTAGTTTCTATACGCGTACAACCCACAGAACTCTGTAATGAGGAGTTCTATTTGCACAACTGCACATGTACTGCAAGGAAGAGCTTGTGTCCTACTCTGCAAGTAAAATGCAAACCATGTGGAAAAAGGCAAGTAAATTTTCTGCTTACAGCTGTAAGGATTATCTAATTGATCTGCCCCCTCCCCTTGTGCCTTTACACATGCACCTTGCCTTCATTCAAACTGATACCTAGACATGGGAATAACAAATACATTTTATTTCAAATGTATAACATATGTAATAAAATGAATTTACAACTACTCTAACCAGTAAAAGCTTCATTTACAGCTCCTCAGGATATATGTCAATTTGTATCTCGGCAGGCTGCCCCTCTTACTGTTTTAATTCCTACAGGTATTTGCTTTTCATCCCAATTAATACAGCACTCATATTTCTTTCATATGACCAGGTAGTTATTATGTGCCTGAAGCATACCAGAAATGTAAAATACTAGTAATAATAATACTGGTATTTTATTGATTCTCTTAACAAGGTTATTAATTTCATAGTGATAGGGCTGGGAAATGTTACTCTTCTACACAGACTACTGGAAAGACAGAACTTCATATGTACTGAATTACTACTCACATTTGTGTTTAAGAAATTAAATGTGGTCTAAGTGTGCTTACAGTAACTTTCTGTATCATTGCTGATTTTAGATCATACTACTTGTTACACTTGACGCTTCGCATATTTCAGTTTGATTTTTGGATGGTATTTCTTCCTAAGCATTTTTTCCTCCCTCTCAGAAGAAAATTTACAAAACAATGAAAATGTTTCCTGAAGTAATTTTCAGATCAACTTGTGCCAGGTCATGAAATTTACATCAAATGAACACAAAGAGTTCTCCTAATTACATGTTTATTATAGTTTAATTTGAAGTCAAAGCTTAATCATAACTAGATATACATGAATTCACTAACTAAATTAAAGCACTCAGATAATTACTTACCTACTCTATATTGATCATACAGGATGTATTAAAAAGTGATGACAGTAATGTCTTAGATTTTTATTTTTATGCTCTCATTTTATACAATATGTATTTTTTTCCTCTTGGAAATATTAATAAGTACACAGGCCAATTTTCCACCTATAGGTATCCAATAAATTATTTATTTCTCAAGAAAAAGGGGGAAACATTGAGTTTTTTCCTAAAAAATATTAAAAACATTCATTAATCAAATTTCTCACTGGACTGAACAAACTTCAAAAATTTTTCATAGAGATTTCATGTCTGTACTACATTTATCTGTTCTTAACTTTGGGTTTAGGATGTGATCTGATGTTTTGTGAAAATGGTAGCCCATTCTAGTAGCAATCTGAATAAAGGAATTTAGCTTTCTCTACTTCTCTTCTTCAGTATTTGACCTATACAGGTCCCTCTGGAAATATATCGAATTTCCATGTGTTTAAAGTAACTTCTGAACTATTTCACCTTATGCTTCTCCCCACCCCCTCCTTCCCCCTCCCAAAAAAAAAATAAACAACTTCAATGATAAGAAGCTACTTTATAACTGAAAACATCTGGAAATTCTTTGTCAACTAAACAGATGAGAAGATGAGGCTAAGTGGTCTGGGAAGGTATGTATCCACTATTGAGATGAAGAACCCTAACAGAAAGGACTGTTTTCAAACATGAAAAAGCAGAATAACAACAGTTACATGCAGAGAAATCATGCAAATCAGCAATAAAGAATTCTCAAGACAGGATTCCTATACTGTAGCAAATAATCAGGAAATGGACTGTAGCAAAAAAAGTTTTCAAGAATTAAGTTTATTGCACAGAATACAGCTACAAATTCCTCACTGAACTAAAATTAGGTTGGAAAGAGTGCTGGAACTAGATGATCTTTAAAGCCCCTTCCAACTCAAATGATTCCACGAATAAGTAACAATCCCACGATCACCAATCCTTGGTGGTTGGCATCAGTCTTTGAAGGGTCAATTTAATACACTGTAGGGAACTCACAACTACCAGGTTTGCTCAATATAAGTAGGTTCCCTCTTGCTTTTTTGTCTCAGTACTCTGCAGAACATTCAGGTTTGGTAAAGAAAGAACAGGTTCCAAACTCCATCAACAAAAGTCGATCCAGTCTTTGTACCAATGAAATCATAAAATAAACACATTTGACAGTCACACTGGTGACTGAAAATGGCAAGATGAAAAAGTTTCCTGTTTGTAATTGAACTAAAGATGCCAGAGTTTGGTGGTGGGATGCTTCTGGGCTGCTTGTTGCTGTTTTGCATTAGTCTCTTGTAAAGGAGAGTAGTCCTCCTTCAAATTCTATTTTAGCAGTAATCTTGATTCTAAGATCTTTAATTCAATTGATGAGAGGAAAAATTTTAAGCAAAAGAAGAACACTAATCAAAGCCTGGAATCTGACCATCTGTCCTCCAAAGAGCTAAGTGGTATATATGTCAGGCAGTTAGCTTACAGATTCTTCTAGCAATTAATATATAGAACAAAGAAAAAAAGAATTACATTCACATTAATTCAGGTGGCAAGTTCTTTGTACCAAGCAAGCAGGTCCCATGAAAGTTGCTAAATTTTAATTCTCAGGTCAGGTCATTAGACTCTTCTAATTGCAAAAGCATTTGTTATGTTGACAGGGCATCAACAGAAATAACTGAGACTGAAAATTCTAGTGCAGTAATTTCATACAAATGTAAGTATTAGCCTAATGTTGGTGGCTTCTGAATAAAAACAAAGCTGCTTCTATTTTAAAAGAAAAAATATCAAGTTAGTATTTGAAAAAGTTTTAACCTCTGCCTGAATCTCAAAAATTAGTATTTTTGTCTGCACTGCTTCAGGCAAACAGTATCTCTCACTCTTGACCACTTATTTTTTAAATCCTTCAGTTTGGGAAAGCAAGGCTGCTAAGGTGGCCTAAAGCCAGCCCCCATCAAGGACCTCTGTTGCAAATAAAATCGTTAAAAACAGATGGTTACAAAACTCAAAATTCTGAAAAAAAAGAGCAGCAAAGAGCAGTTAACACTGCACAATTCATTAACAATCTCATGATAAACGAAGAAAACCACAGCTGACCCATAGACCAAAATGCTGACGCATGATCCGCTCAGAGCAGCGGGAATCATGGCGAAGCCTGCTGCTCCCACTCCCTGCAAAGAGCGCCAAGCACCGCACACTGCGAGCTGGTGAGGTTTGGGCTGGCAAGAGGGGAAGAGTTCGGGGAAAAAAGAAAAGAGTCACTGTTGGAAAAGTCCCTGTGGTAAACAAAGTAAATCAGGATGCGAATGCTGCTGCTGCAAAGCACAGTTTGCAGCAGGAGTAAACTTCTGAAGGGGAATGTGAAGGTGGCCCTCCCACTGGGCTATCTAACTGCACCACAGATTCGGCTATCTTTGTCGCAAGCCACAAGGGAACACAACCCACAAAGGCAGGAGCCCATGTCACACCAACTTAAGCACAAAAAGTAAGTGCAGAAGTTCAAAAAGTGAGGCTTGTGTTTCTGAGAGCAAAGTTAATAAAGCAAGCTTTGAATTTCCCCCTTTTTTTTTCCCTTATGGTATGTTACACATCCTGATCAGAAACAAGATTTCCCATTACTAGTCTTGACTTTTCCTTCTTTGAAGTTTTAAGGCAGTTGTTTTTCCATTGTAAAGCTCTGAATAATAATTCCGATTTTTGACAGTGCTGTATTTACTATACACTCTTGTCTGCAGCACAATCACAAAGCACCAGTGAAAATAAAATTATTAATAAAGAATACCTTCCCTCTGCTATTTATCTAATAACAATGAAAATAAGTGTAACTCTAAACAACCCTGGCATTCAAAAACAGTTTGCATGTTTTTTACAAACCCAAGTTTAGGATCAAATTTTAATACACTATAACCTTGAGGTTTAAAGCAAGACAGACTTCTGATTTCTGTGAAATCCACCTACTGGGATTTATTTCACCAGCTAAGGAATTTTGTAGGTGCAAATAAATATCTCTTCCCAGGTCTACAGGCTGGGTTAGGGTAGAATTAACATGCAAAAGCTGCTGTCTCAAATCCCTCTGGCCCAGGCTTTGGGCATGCAGTCTGTCCCACCTGGCTCCCCTACCTTCTCCCTAGTGCTTAGGCACCCCTTCATCTGTGACAGTGAGGGGTGCTCAGCTCCTCAGGGGTTTCTCCTGCCTCCTGGCCAAGCAGTAGATGGTAACAGCAGTAACATACCGCAGGGACGCAAGGACAGGAGAAGGAACTTTCACATTTGCTGTTGTTTGAATAACAAATCAAAGAATCAGAAATCAGACTCCATATATGGCTTGTTAAAGGGGGTTTATACCAGCTGTAACTCTCACATTGTTGCAAGACATTACTACTGTTTAGTAGTTCTATTTAAACCAAGAGATAGGTTTGTTGTGTGATATAGGTCAGAATGATTTTCTCTATGTTAAAATGATAATCCAGCACTAATAGCATTACATATTCAGCATCCTTTCTCAGAGTTCTTGAGAAGCTCAGCACGGCTTACAACTTGGCTGCAAGAGGAATCTAGGACTGGCTCGTATACAAGTTTGTGTGTTCAGTTACTCACACAATCCATAGAGACAAAAGCATAAAAGGATGGTTAGGCCTCCTCTGTCAGTAAACTTTCCTCAGTTCAATTTAAGGATGTATCTTGAGTTATGTAAGCAAGTGTAAGCGAGAGCCCAGATAACTAAATGAAACTCAAGTAAATCTCTCAAAAAATGCATGTCCACATATGCACACAGGTGCGTGCCTGTGTAATTAGTTCTGCTAAAGAGAGCTTCTAGTTTGGGGAGGTCCAGCTATGGGGATTAGATTTCTGAGCTCACAGCAGCAAGGGCCTATGCAACACCCACAGTGCCCAGCAGCCACCCTGTATCACCCTCACAGCAGCAGGCAGCTCTCGGCTGATTGCTGTTGGATAGCGATGCTGCAACACAAAGGTGGAAAGGCTAAGGGCAACGACTGCTCCTGTGAGTGGCTATCTCTGTCACACAAACCAGTGCAGTCCAACTCTAAATTGGGCTGGCACAGGTGTTTTGTTGTTTGAACAGGTTGTATCCAAGTTCACAGGATGAGTGTTAGGAGCATTATAAGAATTCAGTTCAGGAAAAAGCTGTATGCAGACATGGCCTTTGCTTCTGAAGCAACATTCCACAAGTAGGGCAAGCATCACTGCCATGGAGTAACACCATGTATTAGGCACTGAGTAAACAGTTGCTCAAGACCTCTTGGAATTATTTTCAAAAGAAATGCTACAACTAAAACAACCACCTTCTTTCACACTTGAAGCGCTACTTGCAAGAGGAAATTTTAAAAGGTGCTGACCACAATAACCCATCTACTCCATCCCTTTTAGGGTGCACCTATGGGATGTTCCATGTAGAACAGAAAGCATCCCTGCTCTCTATTCATACTCTCAGATTCATCATGAGTACATGTAAAATGCAGTGTGAGGGAAGTACAGGGAGTATGAAAAAGGATATTAGTTAAGCATCTTCTTGTCCTGGTTAGGCCACCAAAACAATCTTTTTTAAAAAGCTAAGTTATCATTACCTCAACTTACATAACCAAAAATAACCACCTCAAAAGATGACCAGTTTCCACTGAAAATTATGTCTTCTACATTGAAATCTCAGTAGAGCAAAGCAAAAGTGAATCACTAAAACAACACTGTCTTCATTGTATGAAATACACACTTAAATTTTTTTTTCAAAGAAATCTCATTATTCTGAATGCAACATAGGTGTGAACATCATGACTATAAAATGTCATGGAGCAGATGTTGCAGAATTTTCTTCACTGAACACATGCAAGAAGAGTAAAGAGCTATCAGAGGTAAACTAGAAGACTTCTGGGATTCCTCATAGTCCTGTTTTTCAATGACTAAGAAAAACTGACTTCAGGCCCTTTTGAAACCTTCTGCCCAAAAGTCAACAAATAGAAGTCAATTGCCCATTGAAATAAAATAAAGCTCATTTTGGTAATGGAATTACCATTAACAGACAAAAAGTAATTCTCTGTATATTTACCTTCACAATACTTCAGTCAGCTTGCGTCTTGGCTTTATTCTGCTGAACAACTGAACACAGTATTACTATTCTTCTACTGGGCATTTTACTATGACTACATACAGTTCTACTACTGAGGTGTTGAATAATGCCATCCCAGTATAATTACTTCGTTCTTAGATTTGCTTTTTTTCAGCCATTAGCTTATGCTAATGCAATTTTTGTTGACGTTGCACTTATTTTCTTACTCTCACATATCTACAGTGGAGCATAAGACATTACTTCTAAACAAGACACTGAATAGGGTCATTATTTAGAAAGCTAATTTAATAAACACATAGATACAAAAATATTCCACAGACATGAGCAGAGAAAAACCTTACTACATCAGCACTATTTAATTAACATAGGGTCTTGTTTTATAATTCACAGCAATGCCTACTAAATAGAAACCAAACATCTGTGTTTCGTCACCAAAGAGATAGAGAATTTTAGCAGCTGTCAAGCATAATATACATTGACTCAATACACTGAATGTCTTAGAAAATGAGCAGAACTTACAGAAAATGATGAGCCGTCCTTTGAAACTGCAGCTGGGTAAATTCCATCTCCAAGGCTCACAGAGAGCTCCCAACTCCTTTTCTCTGATTTAGCAATTGGAATTCTAAAAGAGAAACAGGCAGAAGAATAATTTTTAACAGAGATTTCATGCTTTTCCCACTTTAACCAGAAGCACTTGGCTTATAGGATGGTCAGGAAGGATATGAAATATCATTAATCTATAGACACAGTTGGAGAGCATACTTGAAAAAATATAATAAATACATTCTTTCTGTCAAACAGCATATAAGGAGAAAATACACTCTTTCTTTCTTTCTAGATTTGCCTTGACACACTGGTTATGCTGATAAAGTTATGGGAGGCCCTTGAATACAGCCAGCATTTGCTGCAGAATTAGCTCAAACAGGATGAAAAGCAGATGAGAAAATGGGTCGGCAGGAGAATAGCAACAGTAATAGCTGGAGTAGCCTTCTTAAGGGCAAATATCACTATTTCTTTCATTTAATTCTCAGTAAACCTTAGTTAAAAGCCAATTACAAACAAAAGATTCAGCCAAACAAGTAATAAAAGTAATTTAATAATTAATACACATTTTAGAAGTATCTCATTCACAGAGTCCTTCAAGAACTGAAAAAATGATGTATCATCACAGCCCACATGCAGGATTATACCTATTCCTGCACCACTGTGTGGCTGCACCAGTTATCAAGCAATACAAGAAACCCGAATCTTCTCAACTTTAGATTTTTTCGACTTTAGATTAAAAAAGCACACATCTGACAGCAAAGAAATGAGACCCGAGTCTCCACTCCTGGAAATTCAGAGTGAAACAAGAAATTTACAGCTATTTTATTTAAATATATATTTGTTTTCAGTTTCCTCATCCTAACTTCTCTTCCACTTTGCCATTACAACTGGTGTCAAAAGGTATGCTGCAACTTTTCTGATGAGTGTTTACCATATAATAGCATCAGCAAGCACTATGTATCCTAAAGAAAAGATAGGAAGGTGGAGTTTAAACTCTAATAAAACAAAGAAAAATTATTTTGGTGTAGCTTTTCTTCCACATGTTTAGATTTTTCTATAAGAAATCTATAGGGTTAATAAGTTCATGACCTTTAGGTCTCTTCTTTAATGTTCTGCTATAATGTTCATCTCCTGAGCATTATAGAGCTTACTACACCATTTTAGTGCAGCCTTTAGAGTCTTAAAACTTGACACACGACTTTCTGTGTTATGTCACATGCATCCTCCTGAGGATTCAGGTGCCCAGTGAACCCTATTGCCCCTCAAAGAGAGTGCCAGGTTCCCTGTGGAATCAACAGGGAGAAGCACCTGTGAGGCTTCCAGAGGCCACAGAAGACATTATGTGCCAAAGCCAAGGATAACATAGACTTGCTAAGGATATCAACAACTACTTCAAGAAGGTTGGATTTTGACACATGAAACTGAAGCAAGTGCAAGTTCAAGTAGCTAATTAGCAAGGAGTTTCCAAAAATTGTGCCTTGCAATGTGCCTGAAAAGGGGAAACGGAAACACTTCATATATCAGACATAAAGAGATGATACTTATCCGTAGTTACTTCTGGATCCGAGCCAAGTAAGGTCTAAACCAGATTTCACCAAACACCTCAGGTCACCCCTATCACTATCTAAAAACTTCACAAACACAGATATTGAAAATAACTTGTTCCCATACTATTGATACCAAGTGTTACCTTTCACATTGATTAAAATGACCATTATCAAAACAACAAATCTGAGGAATTATCTATGGTTTATTGGGTGCAATGTCATTGCTCAGCACCTGATACTGAAATTCCTGTATGTCACCAAAACATTTAGACTGGCTGATAGGAAGCGTGACAGACACAGGAGTTCCTGAAGAAAAGGAAGAGGAATTTCCTGCACAGGTAGCAGGCAGCAAGCTGAGAGATGTTTTCACTGCATTTCCTGGTATCAGCACCAGGAAGCAGGAATGCAGCCGAGTTTTGGCACCACCCGGTTAAATTCTCCATGGCACTCCACTGCAACAACCAACAGGATTTAGTGGCTTACAGCAACTTCATATCTCTTGTGTAGGAGGTAACACCTCATCTCAAACTCAGCTTAGTAGATCTGCCACACTGGTGGCATGAGATTCCTTACAGCCTTGCTGGCATGGTCCTGCTTCATACTGCATTTGACTGGAAGTGACCTCATGAATCTGGCTGCTGGCCATCAAAGGCAAGACAGTCTTGTTCTCTAGCAGAGATTATTTTTGTTCAGTCCTGTCTTGCTGAGCTTTGTCAAGTGTATCTCCAAACAGGATGCACGCCTCTTGAAAGGCATGACTGTGATCACTGCTTTGCCTGAGTTTCAAACAGCCACGTAATTCCTCTCTCTGCAACACTGGTGGCCAGGAGGGCCAAGGTCCAGAGCTGCATCTAACACCAAGTCCACAGCAAGTTGTACTTCCCTCCTGGAATTGCAAGATCCATTTGGACAGGGGCATTTTTCAACTTTGCTAATCAGCTTTGCCTGTGGCTTTGTAACTGTAATTTAAACTGGCTAAGACGGATACTTCCATTAGCTCATGACAATCCTTTTTTTTTTCATTAAAACAAATTCCTTTCAAATAAATTATTTTGTAGTAGATGCCATTTTGATTGGATTGAGGGAGGTTTCTGTAAGTAAGGATCACAAACTCCAAAATTAAGGATCAATGTTTAAGTTTCTTAGATATAAAAATGAAGTTGCTCAAGCCTGTGAAGTACATTAGAAATGCAGAAGCTGCTATCAGGCTAAGAAAAGGGCCTTCTGGTGGTTGGGTGTTTTGTTTTGTGGGGTTTTTTTGGTTGTTCGTTTTGTGGTGGGTTATTTTTAACATCTGAGAAGTCCTAGTGCTTGAGAAATTATCTTTGCTCTTGGATAAAGTTGCTTCCTTATCTGAGAACTCTTCTAAGTCCTCTAAAGGGAAAACATCTGAACTGTGAATATATTTCACACTAGCTCATAGAAAACTCCCCAAACTTCTGGTTATTTTCAAAAATGTAGAACTTTAAAAATTCTACATATTGGGCAGAAATCTGACGTATTCTATTTATAGAAAAAAAAAACCCTATTGAAAATAAAAATAGTGTAATTTTTGCCATCATAAAGACACAAACAGGTAAAGCACTTCTTCTCCAACCCTAGGTTCAGAATCCATTCAGCATGTCTTTCACAGGGTTCAATGTGCCCTCACTTTTTTCTCACAGTTTGGGCAAGTGACACATCATTCAAAAAATTATTCCCACATAAAGATCACAGGCTGCAGGAAGAAATGCAAGTTTCATAGATGGATGGGAAACAGGGCCAGAGAGAAGGGTTTGCTACTGCCCCTTGCCAGGAGCATTAGACACAAAGGGACAGAGAGAGCAAAGGCAGCGCTGCAGCCACAACAACGGAAGATGAGTGGAGAAGAGTGTTATAATTCCTTCCATATAAAAATGGCCAATTCTGAACCTCTTGACTCCAAATTGCCTTCTAAAGGGAAGTATCACAAGCAATAGGAGCACAGATGAAGAGTACAGTGATGGCCTGGCTCTAAGTCATAAAGGTTTTACTGCAAAGCACTGAAGTTACAAAAACATGTAAACAGTGCAATAAGAAAAACAGTACCATTTAGCTGCTTAGTTATTTATTTTCAAGCCCTATTGCTATTTGTTGAACTAGAGATTATGTCAGGGTCCCATAACTTATTTCATACATTATGCAGTGTATTATGTCCCTTTTACCCCCAACTGTCACGGGCAAGAGAGGGAGATCACTTTATAATAATGCAGCAATCATAGCTCCTGCTTTCTTTGCGAAGTTTTCAGTGAGGAAAACAGACAACTGCTAAAAATTTTAGATCAACACATAATGCTTATGGAAAACAGCCACTAAAACTATTATCTATTCTAGTCAAAAACAAGTAATGAAAGACATCCATAAAAGCAAATCAAGTAATAACTCTGGCCTGGTCATTTTGATTGTCACAAACCCATTGGATAGAAGGAACTCAATAAAAACTACATTTTTCTGCAGTTTGTGGCAAATAAATTCCCCTCTCCTGACTACTGATGATGATGTAATGAACTATGATAAAAGTCACTAGCTCCTAAAGGGTCAGAAAATTGCACATAGATTTTTTTTTTTTTTACTTCCAATTCAAAATACATGATCTAATACTGAGGGGGAAAACACGAATTCTCTTTACTTCTGATATTTTTGCTGCATAATACTTTACGTAAACAGAAAAATCCCAAACTATCATAACAAATCCTCCCATTATGAAGGATTATAAGCACTTGAAAACCACATTATATGACACTCCATAAAGCTGGTTTTCAATTGTGCAATTACCTATTCAGAAGTTAAATAAAAGTGAAATATTGACTTAAAACAATGTTAATGGTCAAAGAATCATTAAGAAATCCTTCATCATAACTTTCACAGCAGGTGGCCTGTAAAATGATCAAGAATAATGTGCTGGATTCTGTAGCCACCAAGGTCAGTTTCTGCATACAAATCTTGCAGGGGGAGGAAAAAAAGACCTTCAGAAAGTGGGCCATTCATCTGAACCAAGTTCAGAGAATTTCCAGCACTGTGAAAAGATATGTTATGCAAGCACATAGATGTATTCAGTGGGGGTAGACTGAACCAGCTACATGGAGACTACAAAGGAGCCCTCCCATGGCTCATGAATAAGTCGAGGAAATGATCAGAAAAAAATGCAGAGATGTTTAGACAGATGGCCCACTTAAAATGCCTGGGACAGGGCATAAGCAATTTTAATGAAACTTTAGATCTACCATATAAATTGTTTCTTATTTTCCCTGCCCTTCCCCACACCCCTTCTCCCTCCCACCCACCCCCAAAAAAAAAAAAAAACCAAGAAAG
>JAWWEU010000001.1:79845979-79869488 GCA_035583155.1 Acropternis orthonyx | reverse complement strand
GGGCCTGTGCAGGGCTGAGGGTTGCACTGGATGGTCCTTGGGGGTCCCTTCCAGCTCAGCATATCCTGGGATTCTGTCGTTCTGTGGCCTCACACCTGGAGAAAATGGGATGGTGTGAACTGTCTCACAGTGAGTGTGTCCCCACACAGGAGGTGCCCAGGTGGGCACAGCAGCACAGGGAAGCCTGAAGGTTTCCTACCGCTGAGAGCAGCCTTGAGAGGATGAGAACATCCTGCTGTGCACCAGACAGGCCTTTTTAGGCAAGCATTTTTCCCTTTAACTCAGATATCTCCAGTCCCCTGGCCCAGACTGGCTGATTCCTTCCTTGTTCACAGTTCCCACTTGCTTTATCAGGCCCTGATTTGGCTGCTCTCCTTCACATCCTGTCCCTCCGAGCTCTTGGCTGTGCTCCCCCTCCCTGGCTCGGCTGGGGAGAAGCTCCAGGTCTTTCTGCTCCATCAGTCACTTCAACACCATGTCCCAGTGAGTGTCCCCAGGGATGGTGACAATGGGGAGCTGAACTGCTCCAGCACTGCCAGGGGACTGAGTGCCACGTGTCCTTGCTGGGGCTTGGTGTCAGCTCTGCAGGAGACAGGGACTGTAGGGTCTGACTTCTCACCTGAGCTGGAGTCTGCAGGGTCTGCCTTCTTATCAGCACCAGGAGTGAGGCATGAGCGATGGTCAGGCTCTCTGACCAGGGATCCCTGTGGCTCCCTGGTCACATCTCTGCTCACAGCTCTGCAGTTTAGAGGCTGGACCAGGAATGTGGTGATGGAGCCTTTCCTACACAGCACCACCCCGCAGAGGGCAGAGGGCAAAGGAGCTCTGATGGCTGAAGAAACCACATCTTTGCATGAAGCCTCCAGGTCTTTGCTAAACTATGACACAGGAGCACGTCGCTGTCCCCCACGGCCTTGGGGCAGGAGCTCCAGCAGCTTCACCTGGGAGGAAGGTGATGAGTTAATTAGCCTGGCATGTCAGGGCACTGCAGTCATGGACTGATCCCAGCTCCATGGAAAGCCAGCACTGAGGCTGATCCCAGCTCCATGGAAAGCCAGCACTGAGGCTGATTCCAGCTCCATGGAAAGCCAGCATTGAGGCTGATCCCAGGCTCATGGAAAGCCAGCATTAGGGCTGATCCCAGCTCCATGGAAAGCCAGTATTGGGGCTGATCTCAGCTCCATGGAAAGCCAGCATTGGGGCTGATCCCAGCTCCATAGAAAGCCAGTATTGGGGCTGATCCCAGCTCCATGGAAAGCCAGCATTGAGGCTGATCCCAGCTCCATGGAAAGCCAGCATTGGGGCTGATCCCAGCTCCATGGAAAGCCAGCATTGGGGCTGATTCCAGCTCCATGGAAAGCCAGATTTGACGCTGATCCCAGCTCCATGGAAAGCCAGCACTGAGGCTGATCCCAGCTCCATGGAAAGCCAGCACTGAGGCTGATTCCAGCTCTATGGAAAGCCAGCACTGAGGCTGATCCCAGCTCCATGGAAAGCCAGCACTGAGGCTGATCCCAGCCCCATGGAAAACCAAGCCCCACCCTTCGGGCCGGGACAATATTTTTCTAACGCCGTGCTGGAGTTGGCTTTGTTTTGCTGAGCTGTTGCTATGCACCTGAGGCACACGAGGGAAGTCGGCTCTCCAGAGGAAGCAACACTGGCAAAAAGTCACCAAATCATTGTTCTGGCATTTTCTGTGTCCCAGACAAACACATGAATCTGCTCTTGTTTATCGGCAGGCACAAGGGCAGGATTTTGCTGGTTGTCCACAGAGGTGATTTGGCCGTTGGACCTGCTGGTCTCAGTGGCAGCATTTAGCCCCAAAAACAAAACCAGGAAGAGACTAAGTGTTCCCATACAACTTCCAGCACAATCAGCAGCCCTCCTCGAAAGCACCTTTGAAACAAGAAATGGGAGAGGAAAAAAACAATTGACACCAGAGGCTTTATTTAAAAAAAAAAAAAAAAAAAAGGAAAACGGACGTAAATTTCACACTTTTGTGCATTATTGGTTTAATAAGTTCATATACAAAGAAATATCCTTCACAAACCTTCAACTATCAGATGAATATAAAAGCAGGGAATGGATAGATTAAAAGAATTCTAAACAGAAGTGTACCGCCAAACAAAACACAAATCTAAGCTTTAGTATCTGAGTACTTTCAACACTTTCCAACATAAAAGTTCATCATCACACAGAAAAGATAAAAGCAGTACTTTCACAGGATTATTTTAAGAACCAAAAATTATGTGAAAGGAACCTAAGAATCTAGGAATATTTTATTCAGCAATTTGAAGTATTTTCTATATCTATTCACACCCATTTTCTACGTATATTCAAACTGATTCATTTATCCATATCATGTTTTTACATAAAAATAGGTTTTCCCTCTTCTTGCTTTATATGTGCATATGTAGACCTATACCCCTTTCATTGCGCGTATGAAAATATACCATCATTAGACTAAATTATAGTTCTGCATGTGTCATACAAAATAATAACCTCTACTAGCCTGTGTGCCAGCTGATCAGACAAAGGCTAAAAGAATTACTCAATGGTTATGTCAAAAAGGTTTGACGTTACATTTTCTTACATATCACACTTAGATCAATGACAAATACGAATATTTATAGCCACATACTCTATTTTAATAGTGACCATAGGAAAAAATTAAATTACAAAGGAGGTAAAACATAAAATAAAAAGCACTGCTTTAAAAGGATGCTATGGAGGGCACTGTGCTTTGATTCAAAACAGTGCATTGGATGTTCCCTTTTCCTTTAACAGAAGCTTTTTGAGTAATCTGCATTGACATAAGAGCCTGCAATCCAGTGCCCAACGAAAACCTCCAGTGCCTTCACACATAAACCCCAGACAAAAGCTAAACAAACAGTTAAGCTAGATCTTATAAATCTATGGTGAATTTAACCACCCATATCTAAGCGTTTGTCTCAACCCCTTTCATCTTCATTTAACTGAGAAGTAACCATGCAGACAACCTGAGATCACCCTGACTAACCTTCTTCCACTCTGAAGGTCTTTAAGCACGCAGGGGGTGGGTCCTGCAAAGAGGGACACCCTAACCCAAACGCTTTGCAGCCAGTGTCCTCAGCAGCCTGGCAGGGGGAAGGAACTAAGGGGCTCCTGCCAGAGCTGTCTCCATAGTTTTAAGGAGAAATTGTCCATCAAACAAGCAGGCAAATAACAATTCTAAGGCTCTTGAAAAACCCTTCATGGTCATTTAGCTTTAAATCTATCAGGCAAAGGAAGTAGAATTGTTGTTATTGCCCATCTTGCTATAACAAATCCATGTTTGCAGAGCATTCTGTCCAGAGAATGAAAGATGTGGGCTATCAGTCTCCCTCAGCCTCCTCCCATCCTTCAAGAGAAAGAGCCAGGGCTCAGGCGACTGGGGAACTCACCACCCTACCCTGAAGATGGTGGGAAGGAATGAGAGATTCATGGAGACTCAGAGAATGCAGCTTTGCAGGCTGATGATGTATCCTCTGGGACAAAGAGTTTTGGCACTTGGTTGTATGCCAGGAAATTTCTATGTACTTTGCATTTAACAAACAGGATGAAATACGCAGTAATCCTGGGAGCTGCATGTACAGCCCAAGACCTCTCAATTTCAGAGAAGAATCAGACTGCCCAGTCCTTCAGCAGATGACAGCATATCTTGAAAATCGCAAATAAATAAATGTAACACATATCTGAAACTGATTTCCTCTCCTATGACATGTTAGGGCCAACTCTAGTATTTGATTTCTCTTGGAAAAAGAAAACATCACAAGCATTAACGGTGGATAAGAGATGTCGTTCCTTGTCTCATTGAAAGCATTTGTGAAATGAGAAGCAAGGAAGACTCAAATCAAGTGTTCACAAGTACAGAAAAAAGACATTTATTTTTCATATACTTTACAAGTCTGTGCTTCTAATCTGGTTTGGTTTTTTTTCAAATCATCTTTCCTAAATCAGCAAAAGCATTTAGAAAAGGAGGAATTACATGCAAGCAGGTGTTTTTAATCAGATCAGTCAAAAATATTGACTTTAGCGTGCTGACAATTGTTATAGAGAGAAAAATCGGAAAATCTGTTCATCATCAAAAAAAGTTTGGGCTATTTCTCCTCCATTAAAGTATTTAATTTCACAACTTTGCTCTTTTCTAAAACACTTTGTTTTTATTAAGAGAGAACTTTGGGCAGCTGGGAAAACTACTACTAGTAATATACTCTGCAAAAGGAAAACAACAAACTCCTTTTCCCATACAAATTTTCCTGTATTTCCTTGAGCAAAGAAACTCATTAATTCTCTTATTGTGCAGATATTTAGGAAGAGTCTTACAATAATTATCACACTCTCTTTTTATGCACAAGGATCTTCAGAACAAATCACTCTGATGCAGTAGGGAGGACTAGAGCTCTTCTGTTAGCATCACCCAGTAGCAGTCATATCCTTCTATGTAACATGATGGCATTGGGATGTAACTGCTTGTTGGGCACTCTGTTTCCTGCACCTCCATTCAAACAATGGCTATGCCCAGTAATAATGTGCTCTTTTTCACTTTGTATTAAGTTTAGAATACTACAAGTTTCCTGTCCCCGTAACAAATAGGCAGAAGGAAACTCTATAAACTACTAATATGAAAACAGAGGCGAAATTATTAAAAATTACCTATAAATGCAATAAGGGAATAACCCAGTTATACTTCTACACATAAGACTACTTTCCATACTATATTGTTGATTATCCAGGCAAACTTTGTGTGAAGTTGCTGTACTCATCCCAGCAGTGAAATCTGCCCGATTTGTAGCCTACTAATCTTGAACTAAATTGCCACTAATGGCTGTAAACCTGAATCAAAACATATTTGCTGCTTTCTGTCATCCCTTTTGTCAGAATTTAGAATATTAGTCATTCACCCAGTTTTGTAGTAGAAGTTCTGGAGAGTATGGTAACTCAGAAGTAACAGAACAAAATACAGTGGCTTTGAGAACATCAGCATTTTACCTCAGATCAGGAGTAGTTCTCAAAGCAAATTATCCCAACCATCTGCACTTACACTGCTTTGGATTACACTACAAAACAGTCTCAGGATGTGTGAACCAGGTTCCTCTCTGATGCAAGAAAGGCAGAAGCCAGGCTCCAGAACTGCACCCAGCACAGTCCAGTCACAAAAGAGCCTTCAGTTCACAGGACCAGACTAGAACTCATCAAAAGTCAAATACATCAGTGAGAGTATGAGCTCCTCATCATGAACTAGAAATCCACTTGTACTGGTACACTCTCTAATAACAGTTAGATTAATTACTGAAGATTCCTTTATTCACATGAAGAGATTTTGATCTTAATGACCATTTCTGCAATTGCATTCTCTCTAAACTAAGTTCAGTATTTAGTTTAGATATTGGGCCGTAGTTTAAAAAAACCTGACACTTAAACTCAAGCTCAAACTCCCCTATTTAGCTGCAACAGTAAAAGCAATATGTTAAGAAGTGCTTTAACACTTACCAGCTCCTCTCGGTTGAAAGCAATGAAAATACTGCACAGTGCAGCAGATTTGAAAAATCATTCTCCCAATTTGAAGGAGAAAATACATATATTAGAATCAAATCTAAGACTTCTATTTTGAAAAAAGCATGGCCTGACATACCAGTGCTGCCTCTATCCTGTTAGATAATACCATTTTCTTGAACAGCTCACCATTTCTCCAACTATCAGTAGTTTACAAAGTTAATCCCGAAAAACACATTAACCTGTATCTTTCTTATTCAGATATACGTATCCCACAGACTGTCACAGCTAACATTAGACACAGTATCAGTCAACTGAAATGCAGTGATGTTTTAAAGAACAAAGTTTTTAAGATCCAATACAGCAAAACTTTTTGTTACCTACTCAACTTACTAAAGGAAGCACCAGATCAGGAGTGATAGACAACTACTACAGTAAAGCAAAAAGGAAAGACATCAGAATAAGGTCACCTCTGAGGAAATTTGGCAACAGCACTGAGAGTAAGAACATTGGTCTTTTTCATATTCTAGAGATGATAAATATCTATTGCCTTTTGTATTTTCATCCTTTTAATAGGACACCTGCCATTGTTCATATTATGGTCTCACAGGTAAAGAGAACAAAGCCAATAAAAAAAAAAAATTGTACACACATCTCCTACTTAGCCAAAGTTGTTACGCATCAGACCTAAATAAAAGAATTTGAGAATTATTAAACTAGGGTTGAATGTGAAGGACAAAATTTGTACCAGCTAGTGCCTCACTCCCAGTATTAATGAGAGACTTCTGCCCACTAAGCTGTCTGCTGACCAAGGCTGAGTTAGAGAAGCCAAGCTCTGCAGGTAGGATGGACCCAAGGACTGGCAGTACCATAACTGCACATAAAGTTTAACTCAAAGTGGGTCTTCCAATTAAATTTCCCTCTGACTATTTTAGAATAATCATGATCAGTACAGGATGGGAACATTAAAATGGCCATATCGACTGGCCCAAATATCCATCAATCCAATATCCAGCAATCAACAACAGATAGATAAATAAGGTATAAGAACAGTACCAGAACATAGTTACATTGCTACAATGTGCTTAATTAGAAGTTCCTCCTCCTTCCTTGCCTTTTGCCCAGACAATTAGCACTAATCAAAGGAGTTTAGAAATTCACAAAGCAGAGAATGAATTTTCCACATATAAAATGTTTTTCACACAATCTATAAATCACATACTATATTAACATGTGCCATATAGGTACATTTTAATATGCTATAGAAAACACATTTTTCTTT
Source organism: Acropternis orthonyx (assembly GCA_035583155.1). Taxonomy (NCBI): domain Eukaryota; kingdom Metazoa; phylum Chordata; class Aves; order Passeriformes; family Rhinocryptidae; genus Acropternis; species Acropternis orthonyx. The sequence continues at coordinate 79,862,692 of JAWWEU010000001.1, read as the reverse complement.
CAACATGATTTTTTACACAACCAATTACTAATATGATTACACATAGATGGTACTGTTCCTCTTTCTTACTAACCCAATACATAAAACTATATTTTTCTGTGAATGTTTCTATTCTATAAACAAGCATGAACAAACAACCTGCATGTGGCCAAAAGTACGTTCAAACAGAACATGAAAACCACTTTTCCTGACAGAAAAAAAACCAGACAGATTTCAAACAGAGATGTTAAAAAGTAAAGTAACATGTAAAGTAAAACAGTTGCAGAAACATAAGGAAGAGTTAAAGTATTTTTGCAGTACACCTTCAGAAGTGGTGTATGGCAGCTGAGAGAGGATACCTTAGGAAGATGTTCAGAACCGGTTCTCACAATTTTGCCTTCAGCCCCAATCCCTCCTTTGCACACTCTCCTGCTGAGGGAATCCATACACAACAGCCACGTTCCCTCTGAACCCAAAGTTTCTTTATTCATACCTGACATAATTTCTCTAGAACTCATATGACTGCAGCCCCTCCTGGGCCTTCCCAAATCAGACAAACTGGCCTTGTGTGCTGATTTTGGCTGGGGTAGAGTTCATTTTCTTCATAGCTGGTGGTTGGGGTTAAATCATGGAAGTCCTTGTCTCTGGAGAGTTGTGCTCCACCCTTTACAGGCCTTGAACGCAACAATTTCTCATTGCAATCCAACTTTTTTAAACTGTGAAGCAGCAAAATGCCATCAGCTCTTACTAACCCTTGCTTCTGGGAAGACACACATGAATGACTGAAAGCTAAGGAAGTTGAAGAGAAACAAGATGTGGAAGGGTGCTGCAATATCCAACATAAGGAGACTGAAGCTTAAATGGCCTTAAGACTACTAAGGAGTTTGGAAATCACTAGAATGTAGAGATTTGGTCTATCCACTCAGAAGGGTTCACCTAATATAGATGTTAAGACTTGGGAAAAAGAAGCCTGTAGTAGAGGCAGACATGCAATGTCCAAGATCAAAGAGTAGGGGAAAAAATCACAGCTAATAGAGGCATAACACTGACCTTGACTTAATATTAGTAAGCATCTTAAAATGATTGTGATTTGCCTGAGGATACGAGTAAGAAGAAAAAAGGCTTTGCTGCAGGGAAGGGAGCAGGGAACCACATAGAATTTAAAGAAAAGTGCCCTCACTAGTTCAAGGAAAGAAACAGCAAAAAGCTCTCAGTTCATGGCATCTCCCTTGTCTAAGGACATTAACAACTAGGTGCAGCCAGTTAAGGACCTGGCTTAAATTTCAGTGTCTGGTCAAAAAACAGGCAGAAGGGCCTGGAGGAAATCATCACTGTGTGACGAAGGTGCATCACCATCTCTCCCACCATCCAGGGCAGAGAGAAGAGACTCAGAAACACGTATCAGAACACTGGGGTAGAGACTGAAGCTGAAAGCCTAGGAATGGAGATTTTTTTGGAAGTGTTTTTTAAATCTGGAATTCAATATGCGAATAACTTATTTGTATCATGTCACTACTTAACTGCAGCAAGACTGATTTTACTAAATACCACAGAGAGACATGTCATCATCTCCTTTCTAGGAGAACATAGGGTAAACATCCCTGGTTTCAAAAGAACCAGGTCCTGCGCTGTTCTTTCCTGCCCAGTCTTTCTCACACTGCAAGCTTTGAAGGTACACCTTAAAGGGAAGCCACAACCAAAACAAACTCTAAGCACCACATCTAATTACATGCAAAAGTAAACTACTAAAGAAGAGTCTGTGAAAGATATTAAAGAATAATCCAAAATCATAAAAGAAAAAGTCACCTGAGCCGCCTCAACACAGACCCAGGGAAAAATATGCAAGCCTTTGGATACTTACCATTGAAACAACAGAAATCAGGGTATTTTTTACTTAAGGCACCATCTACCCCAAGTATCCCAACAAAAACATGATGACACATCCACACAGTTTTCCATTTAAGATTCACAATACCACCAGGTTACAAAGACAAAAATATACAGTACCTAAGGTGGAACAAAGAGGCCTACCTCAAATGCTGGTAGCAGATGACTGATTTTGAGTTATGCAAATATCAGGCATGACATTCAACTCCAAGGTAGTGAGTAACAACACAATTAGCAGTGCTCTCTCTCAAGTACTTCTCACATTCTCACATTACAAATACACAAATCTACACTGTCACAAAGCAAGAAATAGGTCTGTGGTCTTTAACAAAAGAAATATTTTTCATTTCTTTGTATATTTGCTTCATGATACCAGGAAATATCTTAAAAAGTGGAAAAATATCTCCAAGACTAGTGAGACAAAGACATGGCTTATTTTTCTCATGAAAACGTCCCTTCAATATTTTCACTTAAACACCAACATGCACTCTAAAACTATAGAGATCTGCCTCTCAAAGTCGAAAATAAAGAAGTCTTAGCTCAATCTTGTGTGTTTACACTTTTAATCTTACCCTTAAACAAGAGTGAATTGAGCATAACCGCACTGAAGGTTCAGCTTCTACACTGGCATATCAAATTTCAAGTCAACAGTTCTTTCATTTAAAATATGTTAGATAAAAAGGTAATATGCTCTCTGTAAGAGTTCCCTGGAGGTTAGAAGAACCAATAAATTAACTTTTACCATATGTTTGGCTCCTTTAGGCAGAATTCAGTAACAAGACACTGCCAAACCTCTTTTGGCGGGTAATAATATTTGGTAGTTTATAGTACAACTTGGCAAAATAGAAAACCGGACAGAAAGCTTGGAAATTAATAGAAGACACGGCATTTGTATGCTTGTATAGTTAGCTATATGCTGTTGGAAGCAAAATTGTAACAAAGTCAATTTTATGGGTCTGATCTGCAATGAACATCTGTCTTCTGTAGAAGAGCTGTATCAAATCCAAATTCAAACACTCCAGCTACTACAGTAATCAACTATTCTCTATTTGTTTGGGGTTTTTTAAACAATGATAGATATGGACAATCTATTCTGCAAATGGGAAGGTTTGTAAAGTTAGTATTCTAAAGTGTTAAACTGCATATTATTAGTGCTTTCATTATGGCGCGTTTATGTCATCATAAATTAGCTAAGTCAGGGCTTATTTGCAATGCCACGTTCCTAGGGTTTTACTTGTGCTAAAATTAAATACTTCCCCCCATCCTTCTCTCCGTATCTTTTATATCTACATAATTGAGACTGGAATAGACAAATGGAACAGACAAAAAGCCTTTAACACTACACCTCTAATTACAGTTATAGATTGAGTATTTTAAGGACATGTATTACAGACTTCTTTTAAAATTCCAACTAAACAGGTGGTGGTGAACCTAGCTGGTCCTAGTCCTTTACCAAGATAAGCATGACTTGTTCTGTAACATCACGGTTATAAGAAATCAATGATTTTTCAGACATGAAAACGTCTATTTTATTTTATTTTTGTCATTATGATAACACAGAAATTCATTATTATTCTCATTGCCAATAAAATAGATATAGCCTGTTGTTCATGCCGTGATGGTTTGCCTGTAGAGGACATGTTTCTTGAATCAACCGTATCATCCCAGTAAATTCCAATTTTGATGTATAAAAAAAATACTTATTCAGCTTGCAGTTTCCACACACATCTGGCAGCAGTATGAAGTAGGTTGACACGTATAGGCCAGACATTACACTTCTTAAAGTCATGTTATTGCCTGGTTAATCTTATATTTGCATTAATTCAATACAAGCTCTTACAGGTAAAAATAATTCCAAATATAGGTCTACATATGATAATATAAGCTTCTGGAAGGTTTAACAAGGGGGAAAATAATTTTTGTCATTCTACGAATGTTTGAATCATTCAGCCATTTGGGATTTTATTAGTAACCTTCTCATTACTGTATTCATCTTCTGATTTCTTATTTTTTATTTTAAGTAAGGCAATTTCTGTGAAGACTTGACACTGAAATCAGAGACTTCATTACCCTGCAAAATATATCCATAGTTTAAAGTATTTAAGAGGGTTAAACAAAATGCAAACATTTAATGCAACATTAAGCATGTGAAATAAAAACTTGATTGCCTAAAGAAAGCATGCTATGCTGTTACCCCGGTGACAGGTTAAAAAAGGATTGTGAGCTGAATGGCTGTATGATATGAAATTAAAATGTTTCACATTGAACAATCCAAAATGAATTGGGAAAGGTTAGAGCAGAGGAGAGAGAAATCAATTCTCCAATGGCAATGGTGAATGGAAGTGAAGTCTGAATAGGATTTGCCAGTGGGGTGCAACAGCTGCCAAATATCCTGCAGCCAAAGAATTACAATAATACTGATGAAGTGTGCAAGAGCTTTTGGAATCATTGCGGGGAACAGAGAAATACTCCTACAATAATGAGGCCATTCTGTGTCCCATCCCACTTTTGCAGTTGAATCAAAGGAAAAAGAAACGGTTGAAAATTGTAATACTCAACAACAAAGGTATAAATGAATTACCTATCCCTCCAATCAATACCTTGTATTTAACTACAGCCTTTGTGAACCATGAATGAAGCAAGCATGCTAAAGAATGGACAAATCAAGACACATACATGTAAAAGTATGCAGATAATATTGAATGAGAGACTTGCTTCCCATATATTTTGTTGACAATATTTCTACAGCTGCAGCATCCAGAATAAGCTACACACTACACAAACAAACAGTAGGACACAACCAGGGCCTCAAAGAAGTACACAAGGTGAGGTACTGATTGTCATCCTTATCTTTATGCTAATCCTAAGAAAGCAACATCAGCAAATCTTCTCATGCAAATGCAGTTACACATACATTCCTGAGCTTAGAGACCCCAAAAGTCAAGAAAAACTTGGCACTTCCATAAAATTCTCCTACACAACTTGGTTTCTGCCTTTTGAAACCCCAAATAAAATACACAGATGGCAATGAAAACCTATGCTAAAAACAGCTGTAAAATTACATGGGAGCACACGGCAATTAGCACACACCTTGTTAGTTCTACAGTTTCACACACACACTTTATACACACAAATATTAAAGAACATGTTTAGGAGGTGTAAACTTGCATGAGAGGAAATAATTGTGGGGCTTATAGAAGGAACCAAAGTAAATGAAATAGAGGTCTTCTAAAGAGAGAATCTTTCAGAAGAGGTCATAACCAAAGCATGGATGAGAAAAGGGGGGCCAGATTCACAACTAAAAAAGGACCAGGAATTTGGCACCACAATAGAAAACATTCACATGTGTATACTACGCAAATTCAAGTTTCAGCATTAAGTGAGCAGTAGTGACAGGAGTTATAAAGCTCCTACAACAGATGCTGTTTTTCCAGAAGATGTGGTGGAAAAAAAACCCCACAAAAACATAGGGACTTAGCCAGGTCGACTTACTTTGGTGAATGGCTTTCCCACCAGCAATCACCCCAGCAAGATATGTGCCACTGCTCTGGGGATCTTCCCAAGAGGTGCACAGCGAGATTCAAACTTTATATAATCTTTATAATCATTTCATAATGGTTAGCAACTCTAAAGACTGAGCAAATGTGGTTTCCTAAGTGTCCAGAATACCTGTTTTTTCCTACAAATGACAAGGATGACAGGCTATAAAAATATCCCATGCCAGACTGTTCTGTGCATGGAATATATGTTCATGAATAATACGGAACAATGGCTCTGCTTTCAAACAACTATATAAATACCTTATATTACTTGTGTTATCAATTCTGATTCCATTAATTTAATCAAATCAAAGAAAAATATTCTACATATCTGTAGAGTCATAAATGCTATCTTAATGTCCCATTTTAACTTCTGCATTTTCCACAGAAGTTCATTTCCACTGGTCAAAAATGCATGTTTCACACACATGCATTTACTTGTTTGTCTCTAGCACGTATAATCTTCTTTCTGTGATAAGCAACTGAGCAACCTAGAAGGATAAATTATACTGGATTTTAAAGACATCTAGAATATTATATAGGGCAGCTGATTTTGCAATGATTAAGCAAGATTACAAAAAAAAAATACAAGTTATTCTTTATGAGCAGTCAAAAGAACATGACGTAACAGCTAGAGACACAAGAGCAGGTTACCACAACCAGAAAAGCCCATTATAAATAAGAATATCACATGAAAAAAGGGAGAACAGGGTCTTAGTACCTTGCTAGTCTGTGGGGGAAATTAAAAACCATACAGGGGAATAATGGTGTGAAGCTGCAGTAGTTACATAAACATATCAAGGACTTTCAAAGGCCTAATCATGAGAAGAATGTTTGACTTGTTGACCAGAGGACTAGAACAGTAAGGATAAGACAGTGGTATTTTCCTGAGCCAAGGATGACTGCGTAACTCCAAAGTGAGGGAATGAAGATGGCCACAAGTGGGCTGGACTTAGTCATCCTTATCAAATGAAAATGAAGTGGTTTATCTCTACACACACTACAGGGCATTTTCAGGGTAAAGCAAATTATACATATTTAGCTGTACTTGCAATAACTGTTTGTGTTATTGTTGCAGTTCTAGGGAAGAAAAAAAATAAAATCCACCTAATGCAATTGGTACAGTTCAGCAGTGCCTGTGGCTGTGCTAAAAGTAAGAACCCTCTCCCTTTCCAAGAGGCCAGTTCGGATTACTCCAGCGAATTTTCCTGACATCATCTCCCTTCTTTTTAAAATTAATGTAACATAACCTTATTTTGTGCTGCCACAGCAGTGCAGGAGAGCCAGAAAGCTCTCCTACTGGGCAGCTGACCATCCTTCCATATGGGGAAGCCCTAGGCTGGCAAAGAGCTGGCTCTGTCCCAGACTCCAGCAGGGTAATAGGTGTAGTCTATGTGAAAGCAAGCATGCCTGAGAGGTGTGGGGCTCTACTGCTCTCTGAGCAGTTCCCTCACTGCCCTATAATCAAGCAATGGCAATGCAAACATCCATACAGCTGTACTGAACTAACCTAAACATGAACCTGCAATAATTCATTAAATAAAAAGTTAAATATATTAATTTCTGTTCTTGCAGTTCACCTGTGGTGTTATGTTCACTGCATTGGACCTCTGGATTTTCAGAATTTTAAAAAAACCCAAAAATTTAGCCCAGCTGTTTCAGAACTTGACAAAAACTTTTATCTCTTGTGTTTCACTGCACACTTCCCTTTCTGTGAAAGTACTATTTTATGCTTAGAAAGCACTATGGATTTAGGTCTCAAAATACTTTATAAATGTTGATAAATAGATATTTACAAAACCTCAATAATGCAGCAAAGTATTAAGGCCACTCTGTCTTTTTGCAAACTAAGGCCAAATTTAACTGACTCCTCTAAGGTCCCACAAGAACAGTTAGAAGTTTAACTCAAGACTCCCCAACCTACTCTTCTGTATTAAACACATGAGCAAGAAAAACCTTTAGGTCTTATTTTGCTAGCAACATAAAACATTTTTCCGATGTTTTACCATCTTTTTGCATGTAATATCAGGTAATACGGGCATGCAGCCTCACTGGGTTTTTCCAAGTCATAAATGATGAAAGGGTAAAACGCATATAAAAATTAGGAAAATACACTTAGCAGCCAACACAAGCAATGCATAGGAAGTGCTGTAGGCAATTGGGTCTAGAAGTATAAACATCACATTAGTAGACCCATGAGATAGCATGATGTAGCCACACCTGGAGAGACACTCTCCTATTCCCCTCCCAACCCACTAACAAAAACAAGTCTGAAGCCAAAATGTGAAGATTCAGCTATACAACATCATTTTTTGTCTCAAAGACTAACTACATCAAACAGACTTAAAATAAGCTGGGTTCACTTCAGCCAAAATATGTTTCCACTTGAAACAAGATCGATTTCTGTCTAGAAGACCTTGAGGTTTTACTAGATGCTGTAAATCTGTTCAGCAGCTGTGGGTGGCACCCGTTTCACAATAAAGTGGACTGTTGAGTAAGTAGAAAAAGTCCTACGTGAAATAAATGAAAGCTGAACAATGAAATAATCATTAATCATTCATGGCTCTTTCCTGTAGGAAATATGTGCCCCTATTATCTGGATATCACAATGAAATATTCACATTAGTATGTGGCTCACAAAATACAAAGCACTTTCTCCAGCTAATTATCTTTCAAAAATACTTTAAAAAAAAAAAAAAAACAACCAGACAGAACTCAAAAAAACCCCAAACCACCCCACAAGTACCTTTTACCCAAGAAAATGGGTTAAATTAACCACCAATTAAATTTAAAAAAAAAAAAAAAGGCACTAATGAAACAAAACAAAAAATCACAGAAAATGCTCCAAATATTTGATTGCATCACAAAAGTAAATGCCTATATTCCTGTAACTCTGAGTATGCACAGATTTCCAACAGCTGTTCTAGCTAAAGGTTGGCAAATTAGTCCTAGGAGACTGTTGGTGAGGCCAGGGGCACACATATAGCAATGCAGACAGTGGAAACTCACCTGTGGGTACTCCGCCCAAATCATAACACCATTTACTCTAACACAGGAAAGGCAAACCAGCCTTCAGCTTGTGGCCTGCATTAATCTCAACACCAGACAACATGCTGCACCTAAGAACGTCACAGAATGTCACTGCAGGGGTCAAACTTGATTGAAAGTAGTTGAAGAAAGGTGGGTGTTTTATCCAAAAGGTGGCAATAACTTGCTGGTCATCAGAGCATGTTCCAGCGTATAGTTGATGACTCAGTCACCCAGGAGACTGCAAAACACATATTTTTCTGTTACATCCCATCAAATATGATTGATTATAGAGGAGAATCCCCCTCATGAGGCTGCTATTAATTTGATCTGTGGCACAGAGCTAAGGTCCACCTTTGCATTCCTTTTATGAGCCATCCTCTGCTCACCTCTTCCTCCTTGCTACACATCCCCACTCTTGTAGCTCTTCCAGAACAATTTCACTTGTCATGAGTAACCTGTTTCTGACTGAATGATCCAATGTAAGCTATTATTAAATGATTTCTACACTAACATGGGCCATTTCAGTAGAACCAGAGCAGAAGGCAACTACACACAAAATCATGCCTGCATACCTAGGGAAGAGGAGGAAAGACAGAGCAAGGCAGTAGCAGGCTGCAACAACAATTCCTTATTCTAGCTCAGCTGCATTTCATCTGATTATAGTCCTGGTAACCCTGACAGTGAAAGCTGGAGCTTCTGTGAAGACTTTCAAGAAGGGTACTTTCTGTCTGACTAGAATAACAATCCTGATCTTGGGCTGAATAAATCATGGGGAAAAAAAAGAGAAGCCAAAACACCCCTGCAGTTGTGGAAAGAATGCATATTACAAATATGGCTCCCAAAAGGGAAAGGAAAACAAATTAAAACCAAAGATAAGCATATAACTCAAGTTCAGCAGAAAACTGTCTGTTTGACAAGTTTGGAAGAAATAATGCATGATTTCAAAATACTACTCTTCAGTAGTTTTTTGCACAAAAATTGCTCAATTGCTTTCAGTGCATACAAAAAAAAAGAAATGCTGTCAACATGAATAGTGCCAGAGAGCTGAAATTGTGAAGGTGATGATAAATGTATCAAAGTACTTGTCCAAATTATTAGGAGATTGTTACAGTTCACCTTTGGAGCATGGAGTCTGTCTAGTCCACTTACATCCTCCAGCATGGATTTAAAACTCACACAGACTGCAAGTGTCCAATTCTGCCATAGTGAACCACATCCAAGATTACAAACGGCCTTTTTGATTTGTTGTCAGTAGCACAGGTTCCTACTCTGCACATTTTGTTTACTAATATTTTTCAAACAGATTGCAGTCTTACCAATAAAGATGTGCTTTTTCTCTGCCCACAGTCCTGCTCCTTAAAAAGTATCCATGATATGGAACACCTTCAAAAACAAGTCAGATGCAGTTTGGGTAAGTTAAAGACATGGTGAAGGATCCTTGCCGTGACTGTAGTAACTTGTATGCTCCACATTCTCAGTCCCCTCTAGAGGGAGTCCACTAACTGCTCTAAGGAATGGAGAGCACTGTCCAAGACACTGCATAATCCTTGGACCTCATTCTGCCCTTGATTCTTTGATTTTTTTTCCTCTGAACAAGCTGCATGACCTTTGGAAAAGGGTACCATTATCAGGGTTGGTTTCTTCCGAAGTTACTTACCAGTAAGCATTTTTGCATTAGCTTTCCTTACTTGGCCTCAAACAGGCAGCTTTACTATCTTAAATGAAGTAGATCTAACACTATATACGGATTGAAACCATGACATATTCAGTAAGAACCACATTCAGTCACCACTTGGACAAAATTTTAAAGGCTCAACTCCTGAAGGATTCATTCCAGATCTGCATATGCCTCAGGCAGAAAAGTCCATCCTTTGAAAGCTGAGCTGAACATGAGTACACCCCATCATGGCAAGAAACAGTGATCTTCTCTATGCTGAAGAGATTTGCTAGCTTCACCATTTAAAATCTGAAAAATCAGACATTAATCTAGTTTTACAGCCTTCATGTGGCCAGACTCTGTGGCCTTCCCTGCTCATGGTAGAAGAATATATGACGGAGTTTGGCTAGAACTCCAAAAATAAGCAAATTTTTTTCAAAGCAGGAATGTATTTGTTTCCCTAACACAGCACAAAAAGAGATGAATGACAATGCCTGACTTCTCAATGCAATACTTCATTCACATATCTGATATCTCCGTTTGAATAGTCGTATGTCTTTTCTATGTATGTTAAGATACACAGACATCTAGTACTGAAAAAAAGTACTTGCAAAAGAAACAAAACATTGAAAGTGGATTCAAAAATTGGATTCCTTTTCTTTTCAGCTAATAAAAACATTTTACAGGGCAGAAAAAAACCCGCTCAAATCAGAGCAGGGAATGCAATAGCAGTTTGATAATCACTACTTAAATCAACAATTCTTATCCTTACTCAAAGCACAAAGTAATCCCCTACTTCTCTGTAGCAGCACCAGATTACTTAACTTTCCTATGCTGGCGAGTAAAAACTACAATCAAGACTCCTCCTTATTTACCCAGATTTATCTTTTATTCAGGTAACAATAGCCTTTGAGTGTCTGTTCTTCTCCTTATGCCATTTGCTATAGAGGATATAGCTTGTGGAAGGAAATAAAAAGATGCCTTACTTTCCCCCATAGATGCATGAGGCAAGCAATGACCCATCCCTACATATGCTATATATTATAATGCCATTATGCTTGCCCTGAGTGTCTTTTTCTTTTTTTGTTCCTACCATATGGTACTAATTATTTTTGTGGGTACAAAAAAAAATAAAGACTTCTTGAAACCACATTTGATTTATTCCTGACCACTGTAAAATCAGTAATAGAATACACTGTCAAACCACTGGCATGGAAATGTGAATAATGTCTATCCTGAATTCTGACTTCCCTCTCACACAAAAATACGTGCAACTACATTACAAAATGTGAGGTGAGGAGAAAGAGTTATGCTGAAGTTAGAATGCACTGCATACAACCACTGCTCACATCAACTACCCAAGCAAGCTTCACAAATTCAGTTATTCTATTAGAAGTTCTCAAGGTACTGACAATGATGGGCCAGAGGACAATAAAAGCTAGAAATATCTTAGAGGAAAAAAGCATACCGTTCCAAAAAGCTAAAGAAGTGAATTAGTATTTTGACATGGGCTACTGCAATGGTCAGCCAGTTAACAGTACTGCCTAGGTTACTAGCAGCTACTATTCAAAAAAAATAAGGTAGTGGTGGAATAAAAGCCACAAAACCCCCATACTTAAAGCAAGGTGTTAACCCTTCCAGCATTTACCAGCTCAAAAGTGTTTTCAGAACAAGATTCTAAACTGTTAAGGTTCTTCATCATGGTAGCAAATTACTCAAAAATCCAGAATATTTTAAAGCTCTTTAGCCGGATGTCCATATTACCTCAAAGTGCTTAGATTGCTTCAAATGGGCACATGGGAAATTTGTGATGCTCAATTTGTGGTTAGTTACTAATGCAGTAACATTCTGCATTAATGAAACTCCTGATGTGCATTAATTACTATACTTGCTTGTAACACATTTTTGTGCCTATTAGTTTGCTAATACATAGAATAAAAATAATCATGTAGAACTTGTGCAAGTAGGGAAATGTAAGCCACAGCTCATTTGGGTTTAGAAAAAACAGACTATCTTAAGAAACCATGCAGTTTCTCACCAGTTACTCTTGTGCATGAGAAGATGCCATTAACAAAATGCATCAGAACATCTGAGTTCCTAGAAATGAACTTACCTTGGAGTTCCTAGAAATAAACTTACCTTGGAGTTCCTAGAAATCGCTGTGATCTCAGTTGTTCAGCCACATACAAAGACGCTGCTGTTGCCAGTAGTTCTCTTCTTTCAAGATCTGTCAATTTGTGTCCTAGTTTTCAGAAAGCAGTTTTTAAAAAAATTAGATACCACAGACCAACACAAACACAAAACATAACTACCAGTAAAGACACTGCTCAGTCCTTATATATGAAAGTCACATTTTTTCCCCTCTAAATTAAGATGAGGCTTAGCATGGCAGACACTTGGAATTTCAGAGTTTAAATTGCATGCTTTCATAATGATCAGCCCAACTGCTAACACTGGTATATATGTTAAAACAATTTGACAACTGAAAGAAAAGAAACTGAATGATGCTGCAAGCATCTTGTTTTCATTACTGAAATGCCACTAGTTGACATATTGTGCCTCATGCTGGTAAGGAATCCATCTGTATGTTAGAACTTACTCAAACTACAGCATTTTTTCTCAGTACTTTATCTTGCAAAGGTTACAAATCTTCCAAGCAAAAGAGATAACACAACACTATAAATGGAAAAAATAAATGGGGATAACGCTACTTGCCAGCCCTGGGTCATTTAGTGTCATTTGTGTAATCAAGGAATCAAAATCACATTTGACACTTGATAAGCAGAAAGTGGCTCAAAGTAGCCTGAAATCTGAAGGCAGGCAATCTAACAAATGTTTGGACAAAAAGGTGAAGCCAAGTAATTGGAATCAGATTTTCTCCCAATCTGGTCTTGTTCCAGAACATGAAGGTTAATTAGAGATAGAATTGTCCATTCAATACGCTAAAAGAGCACAGTGATGGAACTTTGACCTCCTCATCTTTAGGTTAGAAACCACCCAACACACATTTGGTATGAAAAGGTGGCAAATTAGTGGCCAAGAGTGATGCGAGTCCAGAGGAAGGCCACCAGGATGATTAGAGGGGTGAAGCACCTCTCCTATAAGAAAAGGCTGAGAGAATTGGGATTTTTCAGCCTGGAAAAGAGAAGGCTTCAGGATGACCTAATGGCAGCCTTCCAGTAACTGAAAGGTGTCTACCAGAAAGATGGAGAGAGACTATCCACAAAAGCATGTAGTGAAAGGACATGGGGGAATGGCTTCAAAATGAAACAGAGTAGGTTTAGATTAGACATTAGGAAAAAATTCTTTACTGTGCGGGTGGTGAGGAAATGGAACAGGTTGCCCCAAGAGGTGGCTGCCCCATCCCTGACAGTGTTCAAGGCCAGTTGGACAGCAAGCTCGTGTCCCTGCCACAGCACCAAGTGAACTCTAAGGTCCCTTCAAACCCAAGCCACTCTATGATTCTATGAGAGAGAGCAAACGGACAAATAAAGTACTTGTTCACAAGCAGAGGAGGAAGTCAAAATTGACATAAAACAGGACAAGAACTGCAAAGCTGAATTGCATGAAAAAAAGAGGCAAACTTTGTATCCTTGGGAGAGATTTAGCACAGGTGAAAACAAGAGGGGGTCAGAGTGGAGGATTACACAATAAAGTTAACAAAAGACTGAGACTGAACTCAGTTATAACACAGCTCTCAAAAAGTGCTTTATGTGTATATATCCCAGCTAATGTTATCATCCATAGCAAGTACAGATTTCACATGCAGGGATGAGAGAAGAGTTTCAGATGGCTGTATGGCCCAGAGAAACTCTGCTTCCAGTCTTGCAGTCTAGAAACAGTTATACAGATCCCTTCTATATCTCCATTCTAGCATCAGCTCAGTGCTATGGCATGTAATGTAAACTCACATTCCCCAGTACTGATTACTAGGAAGTGACAATTTCTATCAGTAGCATAAAATATGACTAATATGATTCTCAACAAAATCCAGAATGGAGACTACTGAAAAGGACTAGAACAGACTTTACAGTAACAAATCCACAATCTCAAAATAGATGTCTTCTGCACAGAATCCATTGTTCCACTGGGCGTATTAAACGGGGATAGGTAAAGAAGCTATGTAGAGTCCACCACAGCCATGCAGTCATGCCACAGGGATGGGAATGCATTCATTACAGTCCAGCTAACAGTACAAAGGAGCTGTCATAGGCCAAAAAATGTAAATTTAAAAGTAACAAAAGCCAGCACATCTGCATCAACCTCTTTTTTATTTAGTCCACATTAACATATTCTGGCTAAATATTACTGCAACTTCCTTTGCTCAGTGTTTATTTTTTTATCTGCCTTGAAATGGAAACTGTCTTTGCTTCAACAAATGCATGCAGAAATACAAATGCTGAAAGGTTGAGAAACTGGCTTGAGAAACAAACTCGATCGTTCTTTTGCCAGTTACTAGAAAAACTGATTGCAAGGCAAAACTCAAAAAACGCTGAACTTTTGTACTATTTGCATACGTATAAACACATACATATATATATATATATATAAACACATACGTGTATATATATATATGCCTTATACAGTGCAATAACATCAGCTATCTGGATCTGAAACATGCCAGTTTTCCAATTGTTTACAAAGAGTGAAGAAGATCCGAGATTACTTTTTCAAAACAATTAATCTAAAATTGACGATTTGTTTATGTGTCTCAGCTAAAGACACATCAAGTCCTCCTGCCTAACACCCATGACATGACCATGTGACAAAAACGGCATGTTCCCACCTGCTTCAACACCACTGTTAGTACCAACTCATGTAAAGGAACAAGGTAAAACTAGAAAGATTCCAGCTCAAAGGTTGTATTGCATGACCTTCGTCTTTGATGAAATCAGTAACTGCTTTCCACTAGCTGTGCTGCAAAAACTATTTTCTCCCTGTATCTTCAATAAAAATCCAACTCCAAACAGTGAACAAAGGTCAGTACGTTGAAACACATTAATAACTGATCAAGAGTTACGTTCATTTCTTCATTATTACAAACATGAAAAAAATACATATCCACTTTCTCCATTTGCCACTATTTACATTTGTTGGGGCACAGATATGGCAAGAAGAAAACCAGTCATGACTGTAGTATCCAATATGGAATTTCTGGGAGACAATATAAACTGCTAACAGAAACATACCAAAATTAGGTTTTGGTGTCTGGCAATAAAGATACAATTCTACCACAGAATGTCCTTAGCATAACTTTAGAGGCATACCTCAGAAGCTTGATTAAAGGCTGCTTCCTACGGATGGCAATTTATCTTTATTACAGAAGACAGACTGCTGCCAGTACCACCTTAGTTCTCCAAACTCCAGTCCTATTTCCCTCATTGCCTGCTATGCTCAGCAGAATTCTAAACAATTTTGAAGTCAAACTTTCAATTACATTATTATATTTGGAACTACACAGATGTTCCAGATTGTAATACCTTTGTTACCCTTCAAGTATTCATTTACTTTAGAAGTCACGCCTCAGGATGTCTTGAGGTATAAGTTAATATACACCACCAATAAAGATGTCACAACACAGCCTTTCACACTGATCATACAGATCAATCTGAAAAGTAACAAAGCTACTTCTGGAGCAGTTGTCCAACTGCTCTCTTGATAGGGAATGAAATGAGTAAGTACTAAACATTCCCCAGCTTCCAGTATGGGAAGTTCCACCATTGCTCTGTCCTACTCTTACCATTGCAGACTCCTGGGCTACACAGAGACTTCATCTCCACAATAAAAGGTGGAACTGACAGCTCTCAAAACTCTCTGCTTAACCTGCGATATACTTCTGCATTATCACTACCATCACTGAGCTGAATTACATAAGGTGAATGCAAAACAGGATTAATGGTTATAAAAATAAGTCACAACTAAAGGAGTGGAAGTACTGTTGTTCATATTATATAAAACTAGACTGCACACATCTATTACTACTAAATAATAGAACCCCGGTCAGAAGGAAGACAAGGAAAAAAGTATTTCTCTCTCATTTCCCTGATGTTATGATTGCTTAAATCAATATTATCCCAGTATCCCCCAAGCTGAGTCAAAAAGGTTCAGGCAATTACTTTACATAACCAACTTCAAATTAAATTACATAAAGGTCATTTTTCCCATAACAGTCTCATTTGCATTTTGTCCTAGAAATGTGTTTCCTACTATCAATTACAGGATAAAAACAAAACAAAACAAACAACCCCTGGTTACGTGTCCCAGTCTGTTACTTAATACTTGAAGAGTGACTGTTTTCTGAATTGGAAGAATAAAAATTAAAAGCAAAATGGCTAAGATAGAAACTGCAATGCATAATTCAGATCCATACCAACGCTGGCAATGTTTAATAATTCCCAGGTTCTGTTTCAGCCAGGTTTTTCCCCAATGGGTTTTAAAGTTGACCATTACAAATGGCATGTATGTCAGGTAGGCTCAGGCAGAAAACAAAGTTGAATATTATTAAGGGTTTAATTTCTTGTTGTCTTAGTTTGAAAGAGAAAATTAAGATATCTGGGGGCTAATAGAACAGAGGACTCCACCCGATTAATCACACCAAGACTCACTGTAGATTTCAAATTA
>JAWWEU010000001.1:79806950-79845879 GCA_035583155.1 Acropternis orthonyx | reverse complement strand
GTTCCCCTCCTTCCTCCCTCCCCCAGAAGCTCCCCCTTCCCCTCCGCTCCAGGCTTCAGTCCCAGTCCAGGCGGGTGAGGGAAAGAGAAAATTCTCCAACCTTAAACCCATAACACTTGTCAAGCAGAACTTTATTCCACCCAGATGGCCACAGTAAAAGAAACAATACTGTCTGCATAAGCAGTCTCAAACCATTCAGAATAGTGAAGAAGCATGTCTTAGAGAACTCACGATCACTTCTAAGATGCATGATACAGTATACAGAAAGAAAACATCTACTATTTTGAACTAGAAAGGAATTAGTGATAGACCAAGAAATGTTTTTTGGTCTCACCTGCCACAAAGAAGTATATTAAACTGTTCAGTCAACTATTTTACAATCCAGTAACTTCATAAAATGAAGACAAGGATTAGATTCTAATGAAGAGAAAATAAATAAAATTAACAGTACCCATTCTCCCCCTTCTAACAGAAACACAGTAGAAGCTGCATTTCCCTCTCCAACTAATAGCAAAAGTTTCTAGACCTAAATTTAAAAGTCATATCTCCAGTCCCAGTTCATCTGCAAAGCACTTTCACTCATAACAGAATCATGGAATGACTGAGATTGAAGGGATCTTGGGGAGGCCTCTAGTTTATTCACTGTGTGTCCCCCTTCCCACCAAGCAATCTCCACATCAAATTCAGAACAGATTGCTCAGTGGTTCCAAATTATGACCACTGACTTTTGCTCTGGTAGTCATTGAAAAGCTTGGCTTCATATTCCTGGGAACCTCCTCTGAGGTCCTACAAGGCTGTCATTAAGTCCACCATAAGCTTTCTTGATTCCAAGCAAAACAAGGCTGGTTCTCTCAGGTTGTCTGTTCCAGCCCCAGCACCACCCTTGTGGCTCTTCAGTAGACTTTTTTTTTTTTCCTCATTTGTTGTTATCTTTCTTACAGGCATGAGGGGGTTAAAACTGGATACAATATTTCAGAAGTGGTTTAGTAAGTGCTGAGTTAAGCAAAGTAATCATTTCCTCCAACACATACAATTATGTCAAACACAATGCATCCAAAAGCCTTCACCTCATACACAGTTTCTGGAACCAATGCAGCATTTCAGGAGAGAGGTGCTTCCTCTTTATTCCTTTCTCTATAGGAAATCTAAAGGATTGTTCATCAGAATTTCTGTTCTTCCTCTCTCCCCAAACAAGGTACACATGCTAGAAGAGGGGAAGCAAATTTTTTTTTTTCCACTTATTTTGCTACGACTTTTGTGATAATCTCTTGGAAAATGCCCCATTTTTCATTTGCACGTGATGTATCTCTCAAAGAGACTGACCATGTATCTCAGACATCATTTAACAATCAGAAAGAGTGGAACATTAAAAAAAAAACCCTCAATATTAAAAAAGACATCCAGGAAAATATGAACTGTGAAACACACTGACCTGCAAAGAATAATCTGATGAATGGGGTACTAAGATAAGGATCCTTGAGTTTAATTTTTTCTTTGTCAAATGGTCCTCCTGGATGTTGTGAAAACAGAGATACTTTCTGTGCCTATAAAATAGGGATAATAGATAGTATAGTTCCTTTCTCACCAGGCAGGTTAGGAAGTACAGAGACTTCCCAGGTTGTCTGGAAGCTGTAAAAGGATGGCATGTCTGACTCCTGCATGCTTGGCAAACATTTTTATTCTGTAAACAAAGTTTTTGAAGGCCACTCTAAGACAGATGTATTTGCATCACCTGACCTAATCAGTGTTGCTGCACCCACTCTCAGATCCGTCCTCCTCCCAAAACATGCATGTGTGCTCAGAGCAATAACCCTCTCCAGATAACCTACTGCCAGACAGTGCTCCAGTCATCCATCCCTCACAGGGCAACTAAAGGGTATGACAGCAGCTGCTTTCCCACACTAACCATATTTTGCACAAGGCTAGTTTCCACACAGCTATTATTTTAAAATAATTTGCAATAAAAAAACCTGTGTTTAATAATGAATGTTTACTTAAAAAAGAGAAGAAGCACCTAAAGTCTAATCATGAACACTGATAAATATTCCCATTCTGGATGTAATTTGAAGTGAGCATTACAGGTTAATGGAAAAGCAGTCAAGATATTTCTAGTGATTCATTTTTTCTTATCTTACTGTAAAAGTCTTCTAATAAAGCATTTATAAAGGAACCTTTGAAAATGAGACTGGAAAACAAAGCATCTCTTGTTTTACTCTTAGCAAGACTAAAGTTAGTATTTATATTTGAAGAAAAATGAACATAAGAAATGGGCCAGCTCTTTATGCAGTCACCAGAGAGAACACAGCTCACATTCATTACTTGTCATCACTGCAGACCAACAGTGGCAGTTGCGCAGTTTACAAAAGAAACACACTGGACTGTGCTGAAGCATTAATATAGCACACATCTCTATTGAAACTGTTTTATTTCTTCAGTTTTCCAAATTTAAAACACTTCTGGTATAGAACCCTACTGTTAACAACAGCACATATTTCTAGATATTTCCAAATCTACATTGCCTATGCATTGCTCTAATTTTACAAATTATCCCAGATCTTTTTCTGCAGCTATCATCTTTTATAAACAATACTAAGATATATGAAGCTACATACATTTTCAATCCTCCTAGCAAAGTTTACCCTCGGTACTTATAATATAAAGTTAGTTGAAGTGACTAGAGAACTTACAGCTAACTTAACTTCTGCCTTTGCTTCTCTTGTTATGCTTCTACCCATTATCTGCCCACCACCCTTGCTTGCCTTCAACAGTTCCCATTTGAGTCTGTGGATTTGTAGAAATATTTTTCAGTGGGTACTTAAAAAACTATCCTCGAATTCAACTCTTTTTTTTTTAAGCCAGAAGTCTTCAGTGCAAACTACATCATTAAAAGGGCTCTCAATTACTTTAGTGAGCTTTCAATCAGTATTCATAAGTACTCTTGATTTGAAATACAATGCAGTAATAGCTGCATTTTTTTATCATTAAGAATGCTAATATATGCTTGTGTTTGATACATGGAAGGAGACGAGCAAGACTTTTCATACAGCAGGAACAAAGTCTAGTCATTTCACATGTGCCATTCATTAGTTTCTATTATAAACTGTCACAATATCTCTTCTTGTGTCTTCCGGTGTCTAGAGAAAAAGCATATCTTGAAGAATCTGTTAAAACAATACACTACTATTTATGTTCTTACTGTTCCTAGTTGTGTGTCAGGTGAGGCTGCCTCCTCATAAGACAGTATGGACCTAACATCCTTGCCTTTTTCCCCTATTCTCCTCGCCCCATTCCTAGTCTGCCACTTACTTTGCACATCTGCTGCAGTTTACCATATTCCTTCATGAGTTAAGTCAACACAAGAACTCTAAAAAAATTACCCCAACAAAAGCAGCAACAGTAAAAAAAGATGCAATTTTCATGGTGGTTTAGACAACTGAATCCACTCAGGAAAATGACTGGAGAGTCCCAAAACATGAGATTCTGCACTGCAGTGTCAGGGAAGAGGGAGAGACCAGCTATAGCAGCACTGTGCCTTCAGAGCAGATGATGGGAATAGCCTCAAGTCTATGCTGGATGGAAGCCAGCTGAGTTACCTGAAGATTAGTCAAGCACACCTTAGCAAAGATAACAAAGGAACTATTCAGCTTGAACCATGACAAGCTCACTGCCAATCAAGGTGGCTAACGCCTGTTGCTGTGGTCTCAGTCAGAAGCCAGTAACAAGCTAGACGCATTAATCCCATGTGTAAGACTGTATTACACACACAGTTGTCAATTACATCATGATATAAAGTAGTTCTGGTGCAAAGAATAGTTATCCACAAACTCACACACTGAGTCCTGAGGTAAGAAAAATCTGTTCTGCTTCTTAATGAGACTAGAATTTGGCAAGGTGCCAGTCATGCCCAGTGACTGCCAATCTGGCAGTGCTGTCTCCAAAGTGGGATGAGAATTCTGCCACATTGGATTAATGACGAATGGAGGAAAAAGAATCTCCACGGGATTTAGAAAGGACCCATGAATGATGAACTATAAACACTGTCCTTTTTTTTTAAATAAGGAAGATGTTCTGCCTGGTGAGAGACCTGTATGGAAGGACTGAGCCTCTGACCACACACGTCAAGAAAGCATCTATAGCAGACAAGCTAAGATAGAAGACAACATTTTAACATTTGATCCTTGTGAAAGGAAGCCAGTCTATTTGTTCACTTATTTTTTTTAATTAACCATTGTTACACATTTTTGAAACTGAGTAGTTTGGGATGTTGTAAAGAAAAGTTTTCATTTGTGTTTATGTTAACCTAGTGTACAAGTTAATAATATCAAGGTGATGCCCATTACTGTGTGTAATGATTAATAAGAACAGGTTACTGAAATAATCTGATAAAATGCCAGATCCTCCAGACAAAGCTACAGTGAAAAACAAAGGGTGCTAAAAGGCAATTCTGAAGATGCTGCACAAACACACTGGAGCAGCAACAGTACTCACCAAAAAGAAATCTGACTATAGTTAGTAGTAGAAGCACTGTCTGTAATGAAGCACAATAACATGGCAGAATTGAATTGATGTTTATTTTACATATTTCTTATCACCTACTAATTGCTTTTCTTGACTTTGAGTGTATTTCATTAACTTACTAGGAGTATGTATTTTGCCTTCTTGAAAACAAAGAAATTAACTATTTCAACTATGTTATGTATTATTTAAAAACTAATTGTGTGTATGCATAGATACATTTGAGGAAAAAGTAAAGATTGATCTGAGAATGTATCAATCTAAAAATATAAAGGAACAATAATCAAACAGCACCACTCAAGAAAAAAAGAATCATCTGCAAATGGAACAAACCTTTAAAACCATCAGGATACACTTCAGGAAGGAATTTAGTGCTGATGTCTCCTTGAACAAAGCGTGGATGGATGATCACTTCTCGCAGTAAAGAAATATTGTGAGCCACACCTGAAAACAAAAAGCAAACCAATACAAAATCAGATAACATATTAATCACGCATTAGGAAACAACTTATAAAAATGTGAACTCTTACAACTCAGGAACAAATACTTGTTCACAACTTTGATAGCATAGCACTGATGTAATTAATGCAGATTTACCATTCTGTTTCACTGCTGCCTCAAGACACCCTCTCTTAAACACTCAGTTTAATCCAAGTAAACGATCTAAATTTTCACCTCATAAAGCCTAATTCAAACACCTAGGAAAGTCAAGGACAACAAGCATAACCAAGAGACTTTTAGTTCAGTTCTAGAAGACATAGGCAAGACCAGAGCCATCTGCTTGAAATGACAAGTTAGTCATGACAGTAAATATTAGCTCAGTTCCAATGAATCTAGTATAGAAGATATGCACCATGCTACACCCCAATCACAATAATGAAATACAGTAAAAAGTTTTACCACTTACATATAATTTTACAACATTTTAATCATTTGTAACTCATACGAGACTTCTGTGGAACTTACAAAACAGAGGAATACATGGCTTTCTCCATATGTACCTTTATCCAACCTTGCTTGGTCAATTCTTTTATTGAATGCTCCAGTTCCCCTTTAGCACCACTCTATGACCCTGTTAGACAGATAACCCCTCAAAAAATTCTTTATTTAATTAAAAAAATTATTTATCATAGAGCCTTTAGAGCCACCTTTGCCCCTTAATTTCTTTGAATATTATACTACTTTATTATTTCTGAATTTTGTCATCGCCTTTCATTCCACTTCTCAGCCTGTCTCTTCTTTTATTTTTCTTTCCCATCTTTTCACCTATTTTTAGTAACAACAAAGAAAACAACTTCCAACAAACGTAGTCTAAAGCTACACAGCTCAAAGGATGGTGCCAGTGTCAGCCTAATACTGGCACACAAAACAGTAAGTCCTCTTCCCCTTCCTCAGAGGTGTGAGATGAGTCTTCTCAGAAAGGAAAGGAACAAACCATATTCCATTTCCAGCTTAGGCTGGGAAAAAAAAAATAATGAGGAGTAGATGTCAGCACAAAGTACATACTCGGTTAACACCACAAAAGAATTGCTATGGGAAGACTCTGGAGACAGTGAAACTGTTCAAAAATGGATTAAAGAAACACCTATCAGGATGCAGGTATAGCTGGTATACCTTAGTTCAGGCAGTGGGACTAGATGACTATTTTTCATTGAGTAACTGCTGTGTAACTAAGTAACTTAGAGTTTACAGTTCAGCACTGAATACGGTGATCATTAAAAGTCATTTCACTGTAATATTAAATACAAGGAAGTCTTTATAGGAGGTGGGAGAGGAAATGTGGTGCAAAAAAATAAAAATTCCTGAGAAAAAAATCCCTAGGTCATTAAATTACCCCCTCCTAACTGCAAACAATTTTCAAAAAGAAGATACTTTCTCTTTTAAGAGAGCACACAAGAAAGGAAAGTTTAGGATGACAAGGTAAGAAAAGCACCATCTTTATCTCCACTCTCTTCTCAACTCCAGAAAGAGGTCGAACAGAAAATCTGAAGAGCCATGAGAGTTCAATCCCAACATGACTACACAGAGTAACACTGGCTCATAAACATGAATATTTCTTAAGAGAAGCTGAAATAGACATGCAGTCCAGGAACACTGCATGTGTGGCTGCAGGTGTTGATCTATTCCAGGTATGGACAAATGAGGAAGCTGCTGTGGGAAAGAGGTTATCCAGCCTCAGCTGTGCACATTCTCACCCCCCAGGAAATACCAAGTAATTCACATTCTTTCCTCTCAGCATACAAGGAACAGGTAATTCCAAATCACATGGTGTTTGCTAGGTCACAAACTTTGGCTTTAGATGCACACCATGAAGTAGAAAATGCAGAGCACATCACAAAACAGTTTATCTTGCAAAAATTTGTCTGTGCATCGATATTTTTTGTAAAGCACAAAATTCTGAACTTCAGCTTTAGATAGGCTTACTTACAAGCTATTATGGTTGTCATGACATCATTATGATTAGTGACAATGTGACTCAAAGTTATTTGCACTTTTCTTTTTAATAGCTCTAGTTTAAAATAACATTAAATAAGAATTTGTCATAAAGTCAGTATTTCAACTGTAAATTATTTGGATTTTTTTCCCTTATTGAGATCTCACCAAAGCAAAGACACTAGCAGCACAGTAAATGCAAGTGCTGTGGCTACAGAAAGAAATTCTTTTGCACTTCTACTTTTTTTTATTTTGTGTTTTTCCAGTTTAGAAGCAAGAACAACATTCTTGCTATTTTATATGAAGACCAGTTCAAACAGTTTCAAAGCTTTTTTTCCCCTTCTAGTCTGCTGCTGGTGTGAATTTTCAAGCTCTATGTGTGGCCGTCACTGAAACCACTTTCAACACACTGAGTCAGCCTCATTGAATCAAGAAGTCACAGCTTTAAAGACTAGTTCATGAGCCATTAAGCAGCACATTACACAACCAGTTCAATGATGACAGGATAAAAATTCGTCCATTTGATTAAAAGATCAGCCTCCTTTTGTTGCCTGCAACATAAATAATCATTTGCAGACTCCAATTTCACAAACACTGAACAGAACCCACACTGCATCTTCACTAAACAAAACAATTAAAAGTCTTGTACTAAATGACTAACTTCAAAACAAAGGATGTCTGTCTTTGGCTGCTACAAATTCCCCCCAAAATTTCTAATAGTAAATTGAAATATCACAGAGACTTCATCTATTAAGCACAGCTTCAGAACTGTAACTTGAAAACAAAGAGGAGTTCTTCAACACTGCCCAACTTTGAATCCAGGATTTAAACACGCTACAATGTGTAACCAGATCATTTCGCATTTTTCTTTCCTAAACTGCTATAAGATCTCTGGTGAGATGATGGCTGATGACAGATGACAGAGCTTGGTGTCTCAACTGACTCCCCCAAAAGACCTAAAATCAAAAAAAGTATTATGAGTATTCTTAATTATTTCTAACTCACATGCATTTAAAAAAAAATAAAAAATCAGAGGCTTCTGTAATGTTTTAAGCTCCAAAAGTCCTTTAATAAGTTCAGTAGAGCAGACAGGCCTAGGTGCTTGTGAAGCAATATGACATGTATTTTACATACGCGAATTAAACATTTAATACACAAGTTTCCCTTTAAAGTATCATGAAAGGTTATTTTTATCAGTCCCTGTGATCATTATGTGAGCAATGACTGCATGGTTGATCTGCTTCTCAAGACTGAGTTGATACCTTTACTGATGTTCCAAATCATACGGCTTTTTTTAAAAAAAAAAAAAAGTACCCATGCAAACCTTCTGAAGTCTAGAAGTTTTAGATTTGCAATTTAGCGTGACCTCTGTCAAAGTTCATAAGGTCTCCATCTGTGTGTAAGTAACTGCTAGGCTACAGAAATATGGACCCCTAGAGCAGCTTGCTCCTGACTACCTGCTGCTTCCAAAACAATGGCCAGACATTAGCCTCACACTCTCACAGGATCAAACAGAGGCTAACAGGCAGTGGTTATTTCATGCAAAGTTAGACACTAAACTGAAGTATATTGTATTTATGTTGCAGTGGTTTTCAGGGAATTTTTCTTTTTCTTGACCAGGTCTACAGTCTGCCAGAAAGAAAATCGCATTTGTTAGCCTGACAAGCCATGACATTTTCAACAAACAAACAAAATCCTAAACTGTATCGATCTATTTCCCCCCAGAAAACAAAATTTCACTTCAGCACCATCTTTTTCACACTGTTAAGACTGATGTAGAACTGCAGCTACAGTTATAATCTTCTTTCTTCTAAGTCAAAATATAATAAAAAATAATAATCACTGTTCCTTTTACCTCTATGGTCTCATTTCACTTGGTGGTATTCTTCATACCACATGACAACAGCAGAAGCTCAGTTTAAGATATACCTCTTGGCTTCCAATTTTTACACATTATTTCAGAATATATTTGTAAAAGAGAGCAGATTAACATTTAGCTTCTAGAGACCTAATGACATTTTAAAAAACTACATATTTGCATGCTTTATATAGAACATGTATCCCAAGGTTCCATTAACTTTCCAGTTAAATTGTACTTACTGCCTAACGAATACAGGAGCACACTAAATAACTGTATTGTTCACCAGAGCTTACTAGCAACCCCTGTTTGAAGCCCTCACTAAAAAAAAAAATTAGTCAGAAAAAATTACTCCTCATACTGCCTGTCTCTATCTTGCCTCCTTCCCTTCCTCATCCTCTGCCTTAAAAACTCTACTAAGTATACCAGATTTTTCATTAACTTACAAAACGTAGCCTAACTCCTAACCTGCCCTCACAAGAAAACACAAAGATGACAATAAAATCCATTTTATAGAAAATGGTAGTTTTACAGTAGGTTTATTAAAAGGGTATCACACCACACTTTTACTCACTAAAAATCAGAAGTTGGAATGCCAAGGCACAAAACCATAGGCAATGTTTTCACTATAAATATTTACTGACACTAAACATATTCAGCGTTGATTAGCCTTTTTACAGTATTAAGCTTCTGTCATCTTGATGCCTGCAAACACAAATCTGCATTTATCCATGTAAACTAAATTGGAGACCTACATGCCTTTCTGTAGATAAGCAGTTCAATAGACTTAACTTGCTGACACTTTCAAATTGTGTTAAGTGGAATAGAAGAAACTGCACTTATTGATTGCAAAACTAACATGTGGAGTACAGTACTAGAGGTTTCTCTTTTCAAAAAACCAGCAAAGCTAAATTATCACCCAACAACTTAAATGCTCAATAAGAATGTGATGAAGCTTAGGAGGCATCCTGTTTCTGTAACAAAATGCAAAAAAGTATTAAAGGAGCCCTGCACCAAGCATTATGAAACACTGATTTCTGTCCACTTAAAACAAGACACTTATCCTATTTGCAGATTATGAAAACACCACTTTCAACACATGAACTTCTGAAGTCAATTATTACTATCCAGCTAGCCTCCACATTTGCAATTCCAAAAGTCTTCAAAATATTCCCCCAAACCCTCAACATTCAACAGTTAATTGCCTTTCAAAGCTTGTGTTTTGCTGTAATTCACTTCAGTGCAGACTGTCTGCATACAAAGTCACATCCCAAAAGCAAGAAAAAAAGGGTTTTTTAGCTTTGTAATTTTAATACACAAATATCCACATAAAATTCCCACATCAAATCATTACCTTACTGACCCTCAGAGCTGAACATGCATTTCAATTAAAACAACAATTCTTTCAGATATTTAAAGTTTAGAGCTCAGAGAACTCACAGATCAGAATAAGGGGGGGGAAGAAGAGGGGGTAAAAGCATGTAAAATATAATATATGGCAATGTCCAACTGTAAAAAAAACAATTTCAAACTGAAACTAAATTTTGTACCACATGTAGGTCTGAACTTCTTAGTAAGAGTTAGCAGACCATTATTTAGAAGGTTAGCAAACGTGTATGAACGTTTGATTCAGTAGAATAATTGGAAGCAGAAGTTAAACAGGCTTTGACAAGAACAAGTGAAAGAAAATGAATGGCCATTCTGCCATCATGCTCTCCTCAGTCATCCCTTAACTCTAAAGACAGAGAAAAGAACACTAGGACAACTTTACATTCAAGTGCTATATCTAGAAATGACAGCACTTGTCTTTCAATGCTTCCTCAGCCTGGCACACTGCAATTCCTGTTTTTTGCTGCTGCAACTCCTTTTTTCCTTCATAAAAGAGAGAGGGGAAAAAACCAACCAAACAAAAAGTTACCTGACAAAAAACGTACCTTATTTTGTTTCCCATTCTGCACTAACAAGATTTTCTTCCTCTTTTGCCTGATCAGTCTGTACTTCATTTATCCTTCCCTCTTTCTTTTCCATAGGACAGTAGTACTATGGACTTCCTAAACTACACACCACAACATTCCACTGACAAGTTGCAACTCCCACTCCCTCCCTAGAGTCTGGCTTAAGAAAAGGAGAGGAGAAACAAGAGCAGCATCTTCCCTCATGCCAGCATCTGAACTCCAAACTGATGCTATTAAGCATCCTGAAATGGTCCTTTCTAGTGATTCTGAGCTAAGCTTCTTTCCCTTCTCCAATTTTGGTTTCCACACTGATACACTTGGAAACCTGTTGGTCCCTGTTAAAATGGGTGAGAACACAAATACTCTTGCAGAACTACCAGTCTACCAGCTGTACGACCTGTTGCAGCACTTTTCAGAAGTACCAGAAAAAACAAGGCTCAATTCATCCTGTTTTAAGAACGAACATTATATGCAGTTTTGGCAAAAAAAAGGTTTACACACAAAGATTGTTTTGTTCACAATACCAACGCGCATATTTGCATAGGATCAGAATACAGAAGAGTCAAACTTACAAGTATACTGCCATTGAAAAGAACCTTTTAAATTAAAACAAAATCTTTCAGTAATTTATGATGTTTGGATCTCAATTTAAGTTTCCTGTAAAAAGTTTTGGGCCCAAAATGAAATTATTTGAAATATATGATAAAATACTAAAACTAAAGATGAGGCCTTTTTCTTATGCTCTAGAATGACTCTGCTTGAGAAGGCAGGTTGGACCACATGACCCTGTGCAGTCCCTTCCAACCTGACCCATTCTGTGATTCCTGGAAAGCCAAGACCTTCTCAGAACACTAAGTACAGCATACTTTTCTCTCCCAATCAGTGTGTCTACAGTTGCCAAAACTCAAGCCAACAGTTTCTTGCTGCCACTGTTCTGGCAGGTTTCCACTGTTATCAGAGAGTTAACTTCTATATTCCCCTTCTCCTCAGACATTTACCACAGTTATTGACCACTTTTCTGTTTTCTATCCTATGTTTGTTCTTTTACCCCATGCTGGAAGAGTCTCCACTCCCAGCTGGTGGCTCCCATATTCCCCCTCATTTCTACTCCTTCTTGCTCTATCTGCTGCTTACGCTTTCCTCAGATGCTCCTTTTTCCACTCTTCTTTCTCTCAAATGGTCTGCTCCATTCCTCCCACACAGCAAGCAGGAACTCAACAGAGAACTGTGGACTTTACACAAATACTATTAATTTCATGTTACTGCTTTATATTTGAATGTGCAGGGAAGATAAAAAGCAAGCAGAGGTCAAAGGAAAGATTACAGGAATCTCTCTACTCAAGGATATGAGGTATCTGTTCAATCAGATCTTCAGTGAATCAATAATCAGTTCTACTTGCTGCATAAATATAGTAATTTCTTTTATTGAAATAGATAAAAACAACATTCATACACAGACTTTCCAGAACTTCATATTGGATTTTATATATGCCTTTAAATGAACACATTATGCAGCATCAGAAATTACATGACAAACACATGCTAAAATTTTAGAAAAACCGAGAAGGCAATCATACTGTATCATGTTTACACACACAGCAGATACACTGAGAGATATTCTTTCAATACCCTACTTCTGTTGTTCAAATTAAACAGAAAAGTAAAATAAAATAAGGTTTCTGAAAAAAGTATCATAAAATAAGAGAGAGATGAACTACTAACAACAGTCCATGCTGACAGGAAACAATTCATGCCTCATTCTCATGAGCAACAGTGCCTATGTGTTTGACTGGCTTTGACTGACTTTTGAGTATTCACAAATTCTCTAGTAACCACTGGACAAAACAAGATGTCTATCTTCTGGAGACAATATGGGTTGGACCCTTAACATGAAACATCCCTGAACTATAATAGGAAACCTAGAGATAAACGTTACCTGCTTAGAACCTTTCTAACTCAGAAGTCTCAACTGAGATTTTGAATTCAGACCAGTTCTCAATGGAGGAGTCAGTTCCTGTCAGAGTAATTTAGTCTGTGAAGAACCTCAAGAGATCATTTAATCCAATCCACAACTCAAAGAAGCGCTATCCTAGACCTTCATCAACTCCCATTAGTAACAATGAAGATGTTACACAGGGGAAAAAAGATGGCAATTATATTCCCATGACCACATTGAATCTATCTTGACTCAGTCTTGAGTTAATCACACTTTTAGAATCTACCAATTAACAGAATACATTATTTCTTATTTCAGTGTGTACAAGTTGTCACCAGCCCAAAATATAATAAAGGGTTAAGGCAAAAGGCATTTTTCAGAGCACAGTATTGTTGCAACTATCCCAATTTAACTTACTCAACATTTATAATGAAGATACTGATATTACAGGCACTCATAGGATGCAGCCTTGGTTGCTTAAGGTATTACTTACTCAAACTTTCCTTAAGTCTGCTTTCTTTGCAAATATTAGACTTTTTTTTAATTTAATTCATTTAATTTCCTTCATGATATTGTCAGGCAGATTTAACTGGGAAGGACAGCTAAACCACAAATTCAAGGCCAGGTACTATCTGGTCCTAGAAAACAAGTCAATAAAGACTGTAGTCTGAGGACTTGTTCCCTCTAAGTGGAATGGAGCTAAACAGGAATGGAGTAACTTGTGGATATCCTAAAGCCACAGCAGCAGAAACTCCATGTTTGCTCATAGAGCAGAGTAAGTCCTTGCTCTTCACACTGCCAGTATGTCTCAACCCAGCGTGGATGAGTCACCTTCCTGAAGGGTCACTGTGCTACTTCAGTCCTGGATTCTCTTATGTGACCGCCATGGGAATGGTATTATACGTTGGCATTTGCTCCAAAAGGACATTTGTCTTCTAGGAATTGGATAAAACCCACTGATTTCACGCAGGTCAGCAAGCAACCATCAAAACAGTAGTGACTAAAAGTCCTTACCAACTTTTGCCTGCTTTGAACTGGTGACACAGAAGTGATGGGGAAGACTCCATCCTCCATTAGCAGTCCCTAAGCTACCCATTAGATGGTCCTTGACCTGTTACCCAGTCACCCTATCCCATTCCCACCCTATGTGAGTGAACAAGCATCTTTGTTTACAGAAATTGCAATCCTTGGGAATTTAAATCTAAAATTTTACCAGTACAACTGACACTGACTTCAGCTGGTACTGCTTAACAAAAATGTTTGTAATTCAGAAGAGGCTCGTAACTTACATGGAAAAAGCACACTGTCTCTAAAACACAATGAAAACATAAATGCTGCTTCACAGGAAATCAGGGGGGTAAGGGGGCTATGTTCAGAAATAGCAATCTGGAGCACACTATTCAGGAAGACTACAGTAATCTCTGGTTATGCTCAAGCTCATTATTCAAACATAAAGTAACTTCAAAACCAGGTTAAAAACTATTCTGTGTCTTTTACTACTAACAAAAACTCTGTTACGGAAAAAACTTCATATAAGGCACTTTACATAAGATCAAGGTGGTTTAATATTGTGTTACATACCACCTAACATTTTAAAGCAAAAACATGCACAATTGTTTTAGAAAAAAAGAAGTTCTGCATATGGTCAATGCAGTTCAGAACATTACAGATTGGACAGTTTCTAACTTACCCTACCAAGAATCACTCACACTAGGCAGGAGAAGAGATACTTTAATATCCATAAATGCTCCATTTCAAATAAACACTGAGAAAAAACTACCAGCTGTGTAAAACTACACAAACATCCTGTTGGTTTTCAAATGGAAACCACTAGCCACTGCAACTAAAAATGTGTTCTGGAAATTAATCTCCCTTTGAAACTTGTGGTACACTTAATTTTGTGCTTTGCAGCACTTTAAAAAAGAAAACTTTCCCCCCCCATAGTTCATTCATTATCTCTTTCAATGTTTTTAATAGATGAAGGCTCTTTTCAGATAGAAATACTATAGAGATATCATATATGAACACTTAAATGCATCCATACATACTAATAAAAGGACTACAAAAATCTCAAGAACACAAATTAGTACTTTTCAGGTGTAAGGTGTCATATCCTTTGCAGGCATTTACATATATGTGGAACTGTTATTAGGTACATACACGTCTGTGTAAAACACCTAAGCACAAATGATCGGGTTCTATTGCACATTACAGCACACAATAAAAGATGATGCTCCTCACACAATTGCAATATTCTCATTAAATATAATACCTCTAAGCATCACTTGCTATTAATACAACTGAGTGCAAATTCAGAGTCTGTCTCCGTTAAAAACACCACCAGCAAAAAACACAACACCAAAAAATGCCACCTCACATCGGTCAACTATAGTGGTAGAAATTTCTGTGATGTAAATATACTCAGCTGTTATACAGCAGGGGATTACATCAGCACGTTGTCCTGCAATAGTCTAATGGTTCAAGTTGGACTGATATAAATTCACTTTAGAGTTAGCAGTCCACTTAGAGTGGCTAATCCTACCATGTATCTAGCTACATTGTGGCAGAACGACATTCATTTTCCCCTAGATAGAGAAATCTCTCGGGTATGACCTGGCATTAAGCAGCCGGCATTAAGCAGCCAGCATTAAGCTAAACCAAGTTTTAAAGAAACTTTACAGAAGTTTGTACCTCTCTTATCCTGAGTTGCCCTTCCTATTTTCCATAGGACACAGAGGAAGACAAAGATTTCTCCCACACAAACCATGACTTCCCTCACAGAAACTTAAGAGTGAAAACAGTCTAGGCTGATTCACCCCTGCTGCCTGGAAAGGTTGGAAGAACAGCTACATCTCCTATGCAGTGGGTCAGCAAGCACTGAAACACATATTGATCCACAGACTACATTTGTATTTGCCAAACCTAAACAATAAAACCTTGAAAATAAGAAAAATATATACACACACAACAAAATATTGCATTGCGATAACTAAAATCAATGTATTAAACTCATATAAATTGGCAATACTTTAAATTTCTGACAATGCAGTGGCCCTTCTTTTCTCCCTCTGCAACATAAAATCAATTATATGCTACCATTCTGTGAAAAGTATGAGTTTAAGGAAATTATTTAAATATTTATCTCATAATAGTCAAGAAAAAAAAGCTGAGAAGTCTCTTTAGATTTGATGTATCTTCTCAGCTTAATTAACACAAGCTTTTCCTGTTTTAATTTGCACTTAAGAAGCAGGAACTTTACTCAATTTGCTAATTACTACATTTTCAAGCTGTTTTCTTGAAACAGATGACAGCTTATCACACTAGGAATCTGAATTTCTCTAGTTACCTCGAATTACGTAATTGTCCAAAGCCTCTTCCATTCTTTTCAGTGCTTCAGCTCTATTAGAGCCATAGGTAATCAGCTAAAGAAAAGGAAAAAAAAGGCATTTATGTTACCTAGAAATTAAATGCTTGCCTCTAGAATTTGAATAGCATGTAAAAATGAAAACAGTTTGTAGAACTTCTGCAGTCACAAAACCATTGCTTGCACCTTACTGTATCTGTGCTTCAGAGGCTCCCTGAAACATCAAGAAAAACCTAAGACCTCTTAACCCATTTGCTCAAAGAAGGCCAGTAACTTTTCCATCATAAAACTTAAAGCATCTAAACAAGCTCTCAGAAAATCAGAGTAGAGGTTCAATATCTAAGTTGACTCTCCTGATTCCTAATGCCCAACCAAGTCCAAAGATGTAATTTTTTTGACAACTGAACTCTGACTATAACAGCGTATTTTAATTTTACCAATATGTTACTGATGAATAAGAACTAATACTAAGGACACTACCAAGCGTTTCTTTCAATGCTTCTTTTTGGAAGCCAGAATTATCAACATTTTCATCCTGACTAGACTATGTTAACAAAGACAGATCAGCAGCATCTAAACCAGACACTAACGGCTGGTGTTTAAATCAAAACATTTTTAATAATTAGAAACTGCAAGACAAATAATTACAATGTCAAAAGGTAAAAAGAATTTTAATTAGAAGTGAGACTAAATTGCCATATCTTCCTTCACTTCTTTTATATTGCCTTGAGGCATGTTATGCATAGACACCTTCAAAATACTGATTTACCAATCCTTTAACATGCTCTCACTTAAAAGATCCATGTATAAAGTAAGTGCTTCATACCTTTAGAATATTGAAAAACAATAATCAACTCACTTTTGAGATCATGGGATCATAATAAATGCTAATATCACTTCCTTGTTGTATGCCACTGTCAACACGTACCTTCAGAAAAAAAAAAAAAAAAGCAAAAATAATTATACATTGGTGGGAAGACTTCAACATGAGAAGATCAAATCTACCTATCAGCCTTAAAACACAACACCCACAAAGGTCACCATATACATTTTTCTCTCTGGAAGACCTAAAATAACTTTGTTTTCAGAGAATGTGGGAGGAGGGAAGGGAAGCTTTTTCCTCCACAAGGAAAAACAATTGCAAGTTATTTTGTCCTTTAAGAGAAACTTGACTGCAATCTTCATCCAATAGTCAAAATTCTCTCTTGTTCTCTAGATCGCACAGTAAACACACTAAATTTGATCTAACAATTTAGGCTGTGTTACACACTCACTTCAACTCTGAACACATACAATTCTGATTTAATCCCTGTAATAAAATACAGTTGTAATTATTTTTTTGACTGACAACTGGCATGAAGGATGACCCTTATAATCACACCCTTTCTGCATCTACATATAATCACATTCCTCATGTTCTACTACCGCTCTTTCAAGAGCTTCAGTAGAACAGAAGTAGAGAGCATTCTGCAGGAACTTTGGAGTTCTGCTTTATCAGCTCCATAGGAATACTGAACCTGTGGTTTTCATGTCTGTAACACTTTCCTTCTCTGCCTCACCCTCTCAACTGTAAAACATTTTTTTCTGTTGCTGCTGTTCCCCCAAGGCTTTCATGTTTACACAGCTTTTTCCATGGCTTTGTTTTGTAAGGACACAGCCCCAATTAAAGCTCTGATTCCGCAATATTCATGGAAAAAAATAACACACGTTCAAAAATTTCTTTTGAAGAGGCTGATTGCTGTTAGCTAGCCAACAAGTAAGTTAGTATATTGCTGATTCTTGTTTTCATCTCTCAGTTTGATTTCATCACTGTAACAATGGGGTTAGCCATATAAAACTTTTCAAATGAGCAATTTCTGAGGAATAAATATTTATTAAATTGCTGCTTTTGAGTACTGGAATCTGAAACATTTAAAAAAAAATAATCAAAATAACTCAAGAGTGATAAACGCATTCTGGGGATCATCAGGATGGAGGGCCTAATCAAAGCTGTTGAAGCAGCAGGGCTCTGATACACCACATTGTAAAGGGGGTGGGAAAGAGGGTCCTGGAATCTCACTTAAATCTTCACCTGTGGGAAGGAACCTTTCTAACAAACAGCAGCTCATCTGTCTGCAGCAAGGCAGAAAAAGGTCAATGCAACGGCTGTTAGGCCTTTAATATTTTAATTTAGGCAATTATCAAGGGACCACATGTAGAACCTCTTGTCTACAGAATCCACATGAGGGCATGATGATGACTTTATTATCCAAGTGACATAAAAAGATACCCTAGCAGGTGTACTCACTTTCTTCAGCAAGAAACACTGTCTGACTAGTTTTCACAACATTAAGAAGAAATCTGCTTGTTTATATATTTGTATTTATATGATTATGTTTATATATTTATATATAATTTCTTTCTGTATTTATTTGATTAGCATATTTATTCATACGTAATGGTAGTATTGCTTCTGTATCGCTTCAATCACATCTTATCCGAATATGCTTTATCTAATGCTTAACTGGGCTCCCCAGTACCTACATCAGGTACATTTAACATTACCTACTGATGAGAAGGTAGTTCAGACATGTCAATATTACAGAAAAAACATGTAATGTATGTCTCAGATTCCTTTCTTCCAACTGCTAAACCATCCTTCTTCACAGAATGACTGCCTATGTATAAAGTCAATGAATATGTTCTCAGATTTAAATCAGAAAGAACTAATTTACCTACACAGATCCAGATAAATCCCTTGCCCATGATTATTTTGTAATAATAAATATATATACAAGATGAGAAGGTATGACATACATACTCCACACATACTTGAATTATACTGTGAATTTTATCTCCAAAGTAGCACCTATTACATACAAGTATTCAGGGGTGCATACTACATAGGCATACATGTGTATGTAAGTATTGACATATGCATATCATCTTTAGACCAACAAAAAACATATGAAAGGTGCGTAATTCAGATCCACAATAAGCAGGTTAGTCTGATCTTAAAGTTAACACAAGACTTCTGATGCTGCCAACTATATGCTCCACCCAGCTCTATGTTTCTGTTCATATACAACACATACACATAACCACTATATAATTCACACTTTTCCCTAAGTACAATACCCTAAAAAATGAGAAGGCTACACTGACATTTTAAAATTCTTTATAAACTACTGCATAATTTCCTATTTAAAAAAAAACCCTGGAGTCCTCTGTAGAAGTTTAATTTTCATAAAATAAACTCAAGATGACTGA
The DNA here is from genome assembly GCA_035583155.1 of Acropternis orthonyx. Lineage (NCBI taxonomy): Eukaryota > Metazoa > Chordata > Aves > Passeriformes > Rhinocryptidae > Acropternis > Acropternis orthonyx. Next base: position 79,826,569 of record JAWWEU010000001.1, on the reverse strand, counting down.
AAAAAGCGACAGCAGAAAAGAAATACATTTATACCATCTTCAGTTCTCCCTGTGGTGCTTCCATTTTCAGAGCCTGGTAACAGTAGGTGATTTTATAAACTATATGGTGTGACAGAACTTAATGAATATTGGATGAAAAAGAAACCCTAATTCAACTGATACTCACTACAATGTGCTGAACTTCATAAACAATAGCAATATTAGACCTCCAGCATTTACTTCTGCTTAACATATTTCCTTTCTTTACTCAGTATTTAAAATATCAAGTAAAGGCTAGGGTTCAAGACCCTGCTGTACCCTAGAGCTCATTCATATTACAGCCCCAAAACTTTGCTGCTGTATTATCCTTATGTGTTACTACAGTATGACAACAGTAAAATGAAAGTTAAAAAATGCTAAAGTGGTTTAAAAGAAAAAAAAAAAAACAAGGCACAATTTATGTCTCAGTCGTGCGATGAACTATTAGTACATCAAATTCTACTTAGGAACACATACAGATTCTAGTATTTCTCAATTCTTTCCTATATCTGAGTCTAAGAACTTTCTGGGAAGAGACATTAAAACACCAGACTGCTGACTATAGTGGCAGAGAGCAATGCTGGAGCTCTCCACACATGGAGGTACATATTGTGTAGGAGCATCTAACGTGAAAGCTCTCTATTATAGTACAGGGGGGGTTTGTTTGCGGTCACCTATCCTGAGCTTCATTATCAAAGATGAAAAACACTTGGTATTTAAGGGTACCATGCTCTGAGGAAATTAAAGACTACATACGTAAAAATAGCCAGCATATTACCCTCTATGGCTGAGCAAAATCCGTCACACAGACATGCACACCAGTTCCACCAGCATGAGCAGTTGACACAGAGGCACAGATAGTCAGGGCTAACTTGAGACACAGAAGACATGAACTGCGAATACATCTGGCAATACACTACTCATAAGCTGAACTCGCTGTTATACACTGCAAGTCTTTGCTAATTTTTCTTAAGCTAGATTATTGACAATTCTAAAATCTAAAATGCAGAAAGCAAACAACATGGCACAATGGGTCTGTAACACTGAACTTTTTTAGTCATATTAATTTTGTTCTTAGCAGCATGACATTCTCAGGAGAGAAATTAGTTTCACCGTGGCAGAAACGTATGTATTAAGACACCAAATTGTGAGCATCTAGATAAAAATAGTTGCTCTATTTTTAATACGACAGTGGAAGAGCAAGAGAACAGCCTAGACACTCCATATGAGCTCCTCAAACCATTGCTCTGAAGCCTCCAGTGTAATTAAAATCTCTTTCTGTGGTACCACTATGGACCACGTGAAGCAATCAGGCATCTCCCACCCTTCATTTTCAATTCACCTCTCCCCCTAAGCACAACTCCCAGCCCACCCCGTCTACCTGACAAGTGACAGCCCAATCTGATTAAATGCTTGCAAGGGAGGGGACTCATGGGCCTCCATGACAGGCCAAAAGTGATCACCATGGAGATACATAATTACAGCTGTCAACGCATCTACTGTCCTGCTGGCATCAATTTGATTGCTCCCAGCAATAATGATAGACAAAGCTTAGTGTGCACTCTCCTATACCCAATCACTTTATCTATTCCGTGGTCCATTTAGCTGACATGCAACATTCACACAAGCAAATAACAGCAGTAAGCAGAACATTTAAGGCATTTTAATTGTTTTTTCTTTGTATGGATGGCTTACAAGCACAAATGTTATTACACAAAACTCCTGCTGCAGCATTAATTGAAGAAAGATTTGGTGGGACAAAGACTGTAGGGGGTATAGTTTGTCCATTATCACTTGTACTTTCAACAGGTCTCACGTTCAGAAAATTGCAAATTGCAAAAACTTGCAAGGGCAAAATGTTTGACACCCTGTTAGCTATTACAACATGGTGAAAACTTCTAACAACCACTGGAGTATTCATTATAAATTCTTATTAAATACACTCTTTATTTCATTAAAAAGAAGTTTAGATACATCCAATGATACCTTTTTCCCTCATCTCCTAAGAGCACATGATGCCTTTTAGATCTTCACAATTTTTTCTGCTTTCAGGCTTTGAACACAGCATGAAGCCTTAAAGACCAGAAAGGGTCAGGTCCCTTTGGAAAGTACATGGGCAAAAACAATTTAGAAAGCAAAATAAATCATATATCCAATAACATCTCCACATTTTAGATTCCTCTTGTAATCTTTCACTACTTTCCGTGCAAGCAATCAGACTGAGTAATTGTATTCACAGATGGTACCATCTCATCATTCCACTGACACAGTGTCATGTATATGTGCACTTATAACTTAGACTACCTTGATTTTACAGAAAGATAGTGTCCTTGCTCTTTGCACATCACAGAAAACATTGTCTGTCAAACAGCCATTCCATGTAATTAGACTGTATCCTGAAACACGTAACCACCACCACAAGAAACTGATCTTTAACCTCTACAAAGCTAAACAAAAAGTACTGGCAGTTTCTTACCAGCATCACCAGTTTCTTCTCCCTAAAGAGCTGACTCAGCATTTCACTGTCCTTTCCAATGACAACAGTATTTTTACTAAAGTTGGGTTTGAAAAACTTTAGCTGAAAGTTATAGAACAAATTATTTCAACATATAATGGTTTCCTGTTATTCCCAATTTGAGTATTTTTGACCCAGTTTGGAACTGTATATTTTTAAGCAGTTTTCCAGGTTGCACAAATCAGTATTGCCATGTTCTATCCTCTCTCTGGTAAAAAGCTGGGAAGAGAGTCTGATTCACAAAGTTGCTGAGTATTTATAGTCTCTGTCTATAAGAGCCCAACTCGGCACCTACGAAAACCAGAACCAAGTTACTTACACTTGGCACATGCAAGGGTTCCTGATACTGAGACAGTTTACCAATGGATGGCAGGCCAAAAGATTTGTAGGGGTCCTGAAAAAAAATTCAACAGGAGAAAGTATTAAGCTTTTACAGATGTGGAACAGACAATGTTAAAAAGCTTAAAGCCTAACAGAAAATGCTACTAGAATGACTTTGTTTTCTTCCCCAGGATTACTTGTCTTGAAGAACGTTTCTTCATCCATCTGTCGCTGCAACTCCAAACAGAGAAATGGAAGCGCATAAATTCTCTTGCATCAGTCAAAAAGCAGGAAAGAAGTGCTCTGCACACAGAGTACATCACCAAAACAAAAAGTGAAAACATGACATTTTCATTAGCTACATTGCGCCTTAGAAGAAGGATGGGAAAGTATTCAGAAGGGTGGAGCTGAGAAGAGAGTATAAGGAAAAAAATTCAGATATTAAAAAGGGCCATTAGAAATTCAATTATCTTACGAAATCAACCTGATCTTTACGCCTTTGAAAATCTCCTACATAATGGAACACCAATATAAACTTAATAGGACAACAAATAAATATATGGCCTACAGAATAACCAAATTCATAGCCAAGCAGTTGGATTCATTACTTCTAAATGTGAGGGGATCCAAGCAGAAAAAAAAAAAAAAAATTCCAACCATCAGTTACTCCAGAGGAAAGCCTACTAATACTCAGAATAGCTTCCATGCCAATCACAGGGCAAATACTTATTCTTTATCAAAATAGTTTGTACAACTTGTATTCAGTAGAGTCAGTTGAGAATTATGTGCACGTCATGAATGGAGAAAAACAGCAAAATAAGATGCTCTAGATCACAAAAGTCACAACAGTTAAGCAAGGGAAAAACTGTCTCAAGATGCTGAATTATTTTTGAAAAGCAGTTACCTAAAACATTCCTGAAAAAAAAATCAAGAAAGATAGGCATTATTTTTCAGGCCCCATCCCTGGAAGTGTTCAAGGCCAGGCAGGATGGGGCTTTCAGCAACCTGGTCTAGTAGAAGGTGTCCCTGCCTGTGGCAAGACAGGTGATCTTTAAGGTCTCTTCTAACCCAAACCACCCTGTGATTCTATGATTTATTTTATTTTTACTTAACAAATCTTGATTTTTCATGTATCAAAAATGACAGCAAAAAGTCATTACCTTGCAATGTCCTAAACATGCTTCAAAATGGGTTTTAAGTTTTTGTAAGCTTTTCTAAGGTGAAATAGAGAGTCATACCAAAGTTTGTGTCTTTGAATGCACTTCGAAAATTTGTCCTATAACCTGTAGTTTCAGAAGATGTGTAACTTGCTTTTCAACAACCTTTCAAAAAGTTTCAGTAAAACAACAAAAATTTTATAAGACATTGAATTTCAACTGTCTTTTTAAGTCAAGTTTCAGATTTCAGTCAAAAGACTTCACAAACCTGGAACAGTAGTGAATTTTAATAAGTAACTCCAGCAACATATCATTAAATGTGAACAGAGAATACATGTTTATTTCTAATGACCTTTGCTTACTTATCTCTTTGACTATCTTCAATTTCGATTATCAGAGAAAAGCTATGATGAAATACATGCCATATTTTTCATTAAAAAATAAGAACTCTACAATTCTACAAAACCTCATTAACCATTCATGATGCATGCTCTAAATCATGACTTTCATATGATATTCCTTGACTTCACCTTGGCCTCTATCCACACCTGGGTATTATTACGCCACAATTCAACCACCTACCCTCCGCCCCATTACCACTCATTTACCTCAGCATAAACTCGACATTCAACTGCCCAGCCGTTGATGGGAATATCAGCCTGTTTGTGCCTGAGAGGGTAACCCTTAGCAACACGGATCATTTCTTGGACTAAGTCCAGGCCAGTAATGCATTCTGTGACGGGATGTTCAACCTGCAAGGTCAAGAACTGTCAGTCAGTAGGTAACAAAAAACAACAACAACAAAAAAAGCCTCTCTGTAAACAAACACAAATAAACAAGAAATTTGACCAGCCAAAGAACACACAAAGAATATGTTTCTGTTTTGGTCTTTCCCCCCCCCCCCCCCCCCCAAAAAAAAAAAAAAAAAAAAAAAAATCTGCTTAAACTCCACCACAATCTTTGCAGAGGGGAAAAAAAACCAAAAAAATGAGCAGACTACAATAACTAGGAGCAGCATACATAAGGAAAACTAGAGAGGTCACGCAGAAGAATTTGGGAGTTTGCAGGATTTTGTTTGGCTTTTTTTTCATTTATTTTACACATTCAAATGTACCTGGTGATGATGAGTTAATTTTTCTTTGTTTGGAGGCTTTTCTCATTCAATTTTGTTTTCAAGAGACTCACACTGTAGCCATAAATGTATTTTAACTGAAAATCTCTAAGTAGCTAATAATCAACCCATTCTGCTACACTTAACATGGCACATAGAGGAGCCACTTACAATTTTCCATAGAACTAGCCTACCCTAAATCTCACCCATTCGCCTGCTTTCACTAACCTGTCCTGACAAGCAACCAGATTAGCGTAATCTTGCATCAGCGCAGTGTAGCAGAAACGAGCAGATGGATCCTTCAATTTTTTTTCCCCCTCCAGACTTATCTGTTTAGTGCTTAGCATGCACAATAGCCGGGCTGGACCAGCAGAGTTGCTCTGCGCTCTCAGCAAATTGCCGCTAACGGCTTTGGATGATGCTGCCATGGGAATACGAATACCCGTTCACACTCACCCAGGCTGTGCATACAAGCACGCACACGTGTGTGCGCATATGCACATTCACACACACTTTTTCCTTCAAATGGGAATATACATGAATGTGTTACCTTTAAAAACTAGGCATATGACAGAAAAAAAGCACCCTAGGATAGGAGGGCACATCCTATAGATCAAGTAAAAGGTAGGCATGCTATAATCATGTTCTTCACCCAGACACAGCTGTGAGACTTTCTATACAGAAATTATGACAGAACATTTTTATTATTTTATGACATTTTTATATTTATGACATTTTTATTATAAAATATTCGTGCTCCGAGGGCCAAAATACCTGAAGAAAAGTCACTTCAAAATCTTTGTCTATCATGAGATGTCATACTATGTGCCTTTTCTGAAACAGAAAAAGGTCACTGACCAGAACACTTGTCTTTCTCCCTTCAAGTATACTAGTATTAAGGAAAACATGTAGTCATTATAATAATATTGTGGCTTATCAGAACAAGTAGAGGCTTTGGTCTTTAAGAAAAAAAGCTTTGTAAAATAAACAGATGGCATCCATAATTAGCCTTGTGTGTGCTGCGAGTTTGTTTAGAGTTTCAACAACATTTTAAGACGTTTTGACATCATTTTAATGACAAATCATCGCTGAAACAAGCACCTATTCTTTGAAGGACAAAAGTGACATTGAAATGGGAATCTGATTATACAGTTTAAGGATATACCTTTGGGATTCAATCTTGATTCTACCTAACATGATACTCTCCAGCACATCAAGCTTAATAACAGTATTTTGAGAATCTATGAAACATCTCAGTATCTATCCTGCAGTTTTAAATTGAAGCAATTCAATTTCTATTAAGACTTGATGTTTCTATTAAAACTCCCTAAGTTTTAATAGAAAGTTACTTATCACACATTCATATTTGGACAACAGACCTTACTTTCATATTATGGAATTTAAGTTTTAAAAAATTACCTTTGAGTTGAGAACAGGTTTGGAATTTTAACATTCCAGATAATTAAAATACTTTTTATTTTTCCAAAGACATTTGCATTATTTAGTTATACTGTCATTTTTCTTGGATAGCAACTGACATTCCAGATTCAATAGCTTCATTGTTGATGATCAAAATAAGAAGGAATGTTTCTGGAAAGAAAAATATTTTTGTTGTTTGGTTCTTACGACTCACAAACATTTATTTAATCCATTCTTCAATACAGATCTTTGACTTGGTCAATATTTTCTTCTCTTTCTTCAAAATACTCCCTTTGTGTCTCTACACAAAACAGCATTCAGAAAACATGTATGGAAAATCTTTTGAGGGCTGTTTTTCTTTTTGTAGGGGTGTGGAGAAGTTGTTCTGTGTTCTTTTAGAACTGTCATTCAACTAGTGCTGTTTAGGCATAATGTAGACAGTTCCAATCATATTACTAATTTGGGGCTACCAAATACAATTTAAATGCATTTTAGTATTCATTAAGACGACCAGGGTGACCAAAATGGGGTAGAAAAGAACTTTAACCTTGAAATCCTAGTTGACTTATTTGTAAACTTTAACCTTACAGTGAGGTGCACAACTCCAACTGCAATTCTTTCACCATTTGCAGTTTTCTTTCAGTGAGAGGAGGGCAGGAGCGGGTCAGTATTTTCAGCATTCTTCAGAACAGGCTTTGGCACACAGTAGAAAAGGACACCAACAAAGCAGCAATGCTATATCTTGGTTCAACAAACATCCTGCAATGAGGTTTTGGAGTTGCAAGAATCCACCCACAGAGAGATACATGCAGGATCTGAAATTAAAGCCCTAATCTTATACAAAGCAAGGAAGGATAGGTATAGGTAAAGCGAATAAATTAAACCCCTCTTCTACTTCCCTTCCCAAAAAAAGTACACAGACATCAGTATTCCCTGCCTAAGAAAAACACTCTACAACTGTCTCAGCCATTTGACTAAGGTAATTGTATCTGTTTTAAAATCACTCCTAAAAGATAGGCTTCAACCATGTTCCATGTTCCTCTTTTACTTTTCAGCCTTCTCTTTCAGGAGTTATTCTTATTTTGCCTGCCTGTTGTACTTTCTTCTATTCCTTTAATGCTATGCCCCTTCCCCCTCAACAGCCTTTACTTGCCACTTGGACTCTAAGTCAAGTACTAAAATTTTTGAAGAGATAAATGCAAGTATGCTCACAAATAGAGCTGAATCACACTTAATTGATCAACTCCTTTAGCTTTAGGCCAAACTCAAGTTCTGCAGTCAGCTGATCCAAGATGTTGTCAGGGAAGTCCCAGCCAACAAGTTAAGAGCCAACAGTTACATGAAAGAGGGTAAATTCACACATTGTCCTCAACACAAAAACCAGATATATCTGCAGCAAGCAATCTACAGATCTATACAAATCTGTATCAAGGAAGTTGTACTTTATTCTCAACAGCACAAGCATAAAAATTGATCAGCAATCACTCCCAATTAATTAGCTGCTGAAAGTAACATCTTTACTATCAGTTCCTTTACTTATACCAAATCTGGTCATAAACAATTTATAACAAGTCATCATTTCAATGTACTTCAGCACGATACATGCCTTCCTTAAAAGGTTTTAATCCCCACTTTCCGTGATACACACACATCCCTTTCTCTGGAAAATGTCACTTTTATTTCTGCTTTGAAGTCCACAAAGTTATACCTGCTATGGCCAGCAATAGCTATGCAGGGTAAAGGGAAAGTGCTGCCCCTTCATACAGGATCTGCTCTTCAGACATCTCATAGCAACCAGATTTCCTGTGAGCATTGCAAATTGCTTTGCTTCACTAACCTCTTCCCATTTTTACAGCAAGAGACACTAGTGGCAAAGCCTGTCACAAAATAATAACTAAGTCCCAGTTTATACATGATGAAGCAGGTACAAAAGAGAAGGGGAAACCTACCAACAACAGGTCCAGTTAGCATCCATCACCAGAACAGTATGGAAAGGCTGCTAATTCTCCTCCTGTTCTGTGACTACCAGTGGTCTTAAAGCTTTACCATAGCGGGGTTCATCCACAGCTACAAAAACAGGGATGCGGTTTTTACGGACAGTTGGAGCTAAGAAGTTGAATTAGCGATGACTGCTCCCCTTACATTCAGGGGAATAATTTTGGGACACATTTTTCTCAAGACTATCAAGGTACTCAGCTCTAATAGCAAACACTTCTGGACACTCTCACAGACTGCTCTTGCCCCTGTGTGTATAAGGCATCAAGTTACTCACACACCAGTTGGAGCATTCAAGCACACCATATCAGCCAAGAAAATCTAAATTTCAGTATACTTAAAACTATAGTCTATGTCACCCCTACTACTGTAAGTCCCTAGATGGTGTCATATACCCCTTTACATTCAGATAAATAATCTCAAAACTAACTTTCAACATACACCTCAGTTTCCATGAAATGTGATTCACCTGGAGTCCCACCGGCTTTGCTGCTGCTGCCAAATTCAGTATCAATTGACCCAAAGTCACCAACTTACAGATGCTTCTCAACCCCCTGTATTTCAGTAAGCCTGGTTTCTATTTCGGAGAACTGAGCAGCAACAGAGGTGCACACATGTTCTGCTCTTCAAGCATGCCAGCTTCCTGACTACTATGAGCAGGAGCACCTCAGGGGTCACATCTTTCTGCAAAGCAGTTCACATGTATATGGGGTTCAGCAGCACACAGCAAAAAACAGCTTTTCATAAAGGCTGCTGAAGAACAGACAATGGTTGGATTAATGTACAGAATTAATGGAAAGCACACAGGAATACATAACAGGCAAACTCCTGTGTTGTCCTCTTCTATAGACATAGTATGTGACACTTGCTGTTTGTTTTCTGATTTATTATTATGTGATCAAACAACTGAAGACAACCAGAACTAAAAAAATTTCCACCAGCTAAGATGCTTGGGTAGACTTCTTTTATTATTTCCCAAGTAAGATGTAAAAAGAAAAACTAATTCACAGACATTTGGTACCAACTAATTTTTTAGTCATAGCATTAACTTTGAAAAAATATTTAATCTACTTTGTCATAGGAAGTTATGGAAACTATATCTTCAAATAATCCTTGATACTGTTTTTTCAGTTTTTCTTTGCAAGGATTGTTTCTATATTGTATGGGACAGATGCAGCTTATGTAGCCTATGAATTCTAAATCTGCCTTTTCTGTGTTTTAAACAAATAGCACATACTTTAAGTCAACAAGTAAATTAGCTCACGATTTCAACACAACTTTCTCAATTAACATCCTGCACTTCAAAAAAAATTTCTTGCAATTCAGTAATTCTACACAATTTGCTTTCCACTGCATACTTCATGTAACTAAATAAAGAAACTTGCATCCACAAAACTTAAAATTTCCTTCCCAAAGATGCAGTTCCTGTTTTTACTGTATTTAGCAGCAGTGTTAAAAGCCTTCTCACAGCGCTTCAGTCAAGGTGGCTCTGGTCACACTTCAGCTGCTCTTGGGTTTGCTTTACATCAAATTCACCAAAGCAAAGAAACTAATGCACCCTTTCAATAATGACCTTTTGTTTCTTTACTTATTAAAAATGGAAGGGAGTCTCTTCTTTCCCTACTTTTTTTGATAGTATTTTATGATAGTTACATGGCAGTGTTACGTCTAAGATATCACTCCATGTCCTGGCAGCACTGTTAATGGCATCTTTCAGATTCAATGACTTACACAAACAATGTTGTTCTCTTCTGTCAACAACAATTAGCAATGCTTTTCTGTAGTTCTTTTGGGAAGCCTGAAAAGCAGACAACCAGTAGCTACATAATGGAAGTTGCATTAGGAGGCAAGAATGTGGCAAAAATCTGGTTAACTGTTGTCGGCTGACCCTCTTGTGTGAAACAGTGTTGTTGGGCAGCAAAATCACCTTTTTTTTCGGTTCTAAAAATGGCCATGAACAGCTGGTATAGACTGTGTGCAGAATGGATTCTGGTGGGCTTAGGGGATTGGTAATGGGATAAGAGACCTTTCACCTTTAGGTCAGTAGTTGAAATTCAGCCCAGGTTAGCAGCAATTGAAAGTGTTTACTATCTGACACTGTTCGTTAGCCTACTTAAAAATTACTGAGAAGCTAAGTGTCACAGTACAACCAGATAACAGTACTGAGAAATATGAAGAGTCTCAGCAACCAGTAGAAACAGTTGCTTGAGACTTTACTTCAAAATCTCACCATTCAGACACTGTAGAAATCTACTCCCCTCTAACTCCTGACAGCCCCTTTGACTGCCCACCCATCACAATTCATCCTCCAGGTAGTGACACACACCAAGACAGCTTGTTGTCTCATGGGTCTGCTATGGATACTCAAGTCACCACCTCTCTGTGGTTTTAGCCAGCAGTCCCAGCTCAGCTCATTCCTCTGCTGTTTGTATTTTGCTGCTACTCTTTGCATAGCAGTGCTGCAAATATTTCCCAACACTTCTCTCCTTCACTGAGCAAACGTGCAGCAGGTGACTCTTGACATGCAACAGAATACAGACACTATTAAGAGGCTCTAGAACCAGGAGTTTATAATGCAGTGGAGCTCCAAACAATCAGCAACAGGATTTCTATGTACTTTTAGACCTTTGCCGACCATGCTTTTTATACTTCCATGAGTGGACAAACAGGAAGCAGAGACACGCTGCACGTAAAAATCCTTCCCCTGTCTTTTAGCCTAAGCACCACTAGTTTTGTACAAAGACAAAGCTCTAGAGTATGTAACTTTCCAGGGGTTGGTAAAATCTGATTAAAACCCTGGAAGTGGTAAACAAAAATCTTAACACTAGGCAATGTTTTATGGGTGTATGGGAAATTACTTGCCTCTACCTTATGCTTAGAATCAAGTTACTTTAAAAGAACTTAAACAATTACATAAAATAAACACTCTCATAATAATTAACTGTAAACTAAAAACGAAAACATGCCATTTGCTTTCAATAAGTCTCTTACAAACATGTCAGATTATTCTACAAAATTTTTATTCCCTAAAAAGTTATGACAAAAATATTCAAACTGTCACACGGAGAGAAAACATTCTGCTACTCAAATTACCATATTTCTCAGCTCCAGTCTAAGCAAGTGATCTTTTCAATTACCTTAAGGAAATTCAGACATGTTTTGAGGAGGAAGGGAGTACTCACTTGTTATTTAAATCACACAACTCATGGGTGAGGCAGAAAGTTGGGAAGAGACCTGAGACACAAACATACAAACTGTATTCAGGGTAAGTACTCTCGTCACACCACTCGTACATTTTTCAGTAACTCTTCAGCCAAGGAGGGATGCTTCTCTTTTCAAGATACTACAAACATTTGGAATACAGGGTGTTTTCCCTTTGCTGTCACTGATTCACACGTAGGAAGCTTAGCCACACCATACACACATATATTAACAGATATCCTTTAAGTACAGACCAGAGACTCCCTTCCTATGAAGTCCAAGAGTAACATTCATAACATTCCAATGAAGAGCAGAAGAAATTTTTCTGGTGAAAGCCAGCACTTCTGATGGCAACTTGAAGAGATTTTGACACCACTTGGAAGCCAGAAAGGCTATCAATCTAAGGGGTCAGAATTTTTTTATTTATTGTAAAGCTCTTGTTTAGTTGTTTTGGACTATGACTGCCCTTGATTAGGTTGATTAGGCTGATGACAACTCAGTAACATAAAACACATCACAGTGTGAGCAGCTATAAAAAAATCCCATATATTCAATATCTGGTCTGCCTCAGTTTTAACAGTGAACAGTGGTTTTCTGCCTGAAAACCACTCCAAAAGTGCCCTAAATGACAGCATAGAGAAGTTCTCTGGTAGCTGCTACAGCAGACATCCCTATATTCTCTTGCAGAAAGAAAGAATAACTAGTTTTGGTATGCAATTATCCAATCTCATACTTATCAGCTAGCATCTGAAAGATGACAGAAAAGCAGATGCAGCAAGAGAAAACATTGCCGAGAGCAAAGAATAAGTCATTCAAGATGAGTAACTTAGAGGGAGTAAAACATCTGAAACAAATTTTTGTAGCATACAAGAGATGTAACGGAGCTGATTCACCAAAATTTTTCCCCTTCCAATCTCATGTAGTATTGCAACAACACTTAAAACCAAAATTAAATAAAATATAAACTTCCTGCAAGGTCCTATTTATATGGTTTTTGCACGACCATGGAACAGAAAAGTATATTCCCAAAGAGTTCCCCAAAACTACAGCCAAGTAACAATACAACTCTTGGTTACTGCAAAATAATTTATCAGAAACACTGAAAGGCATCTGACAGATACATGGAAGTGAGGGAGGGGAGAAATCAGCAGGCAGTGCAAAGTACTGGCCACAGATTAGTTAGCAAGTATATTCTGAAGTCTGGATCTTAAGTAAAAATTCTGCAGTGATCTAATCAGAGATTGCTGAAACGTAAAACAGACACAGAAAATTGCATCACATTCTGATGCTGCTGACAGGTAGCTGTGTCTAATGCACACTGACACAGCCCTTAAGAGCATCATGCATGGATAAGACACCGACCATTTTGGAAAGCTCTTTCATCTGTGGAGCATTCAGCAAAAACATGGCAAGTGAGTCTGTTAGCTACTGATCATAGGAGATGAAAAAGGGAAAAAAAGACTGAAGCACAGTGGCTAACTACTTACTGTGAACTCACAGTAGCACTTAAAAATGACCTCTTGCAAGGTCTTTAGGTCAAGTGTAACAAAGAGCAAAAGCTCTGAACACTAACTTGAGTGCTGTGCAAGGGCTCAGTGCTCCAAAGTCTTGTATAGGCAGCCTTATTTGAGTGAGTACATCTTTTAAGTTCAGTGGGAAGTGCATCAAGATACTTATGTTTAAGTGTTTGCAGGAGCAGGTCCCTAAGTATGGGAGGAGGTTATGATCTATTTATTTAAATAACACTTTTCTGAACCTGAAGAGTTGTTTTTCTTACCTGAAGTCTAGTATTCATTTCCAAGAAGTAGAAATTCTTACTGGAGTCCACAAGGAATTCTACTGTTCCAGCAGAGGAATACTTTACTGCTTTGGCAAGAGCTACTGCTTGTTCTCCCATTGCTCTTCGAGTTTCAGGGTCTAGAAAAGTGCTACAATACAGAAACAATGCCTTTCTTTAGTTAAAAATAAGCAATAGTAATTATTCAATCATTTCACCTTCTGCTTAAACTACAGTTAAAAGAAGACAGCATCATTATTTAAGTTATGAAAACATGTCAAGACTGTCATATGTATGTCTTTACATTTGTATTACCCCTAAGTAGATATACTGCATACTTCATAATTACCATTAATGTGCAGGAAATTCAGGATAAATAACCATATTCTCTACAATATAAAATAAGAGAGCACAATCCTCTGAAAACAGTAAGATCTACAACAATGCAAATTAAATGACAAAAAAACCCCATACTATTTTAGAATGCACATCTATTTGCAAAAAAACTATAACTAAAAACTTCATCCAATGGAAATATGAATGCCGAAACACAAGATAGGAGGCCTAAGGGGAATTCTTCTGACTCTGAAATAAAACACAGTGGCCATTTAATTGATATTCTATGCAATAAAGAAGTTTTGGAAATCAATGAAGCATTTATTCACGCTTCTTATGCAAGTAAGACTGCAGTGAAGAATATTTGAGCATTCATAATATTCAGCTTGAACATCATCAACACTATCATTACTGGAACCTTCATATCCTCTATTTACTCTTTTAGCTTTACTTGTAAGCTGAAGATTAGTTATCCATGTTAATTGCAGTTCATTCTTTTCCACAAATCCTGGACACAGTGAAGGGCACCCACAGAGCAGCTCACCTACCACCCTGGGAGCCACTGTGAACACTGCCCCAGTGCCAAGCTTTCTCATTCTAGGAGAGCACCATGCCACTTCCACTGGTCCAGTGAATCAAGGCTCTGTAAAGTACACATTCTGCTTGTTACTCTCCTCTGTACTGTAAATTCAGATTTAGATTAACCTATGCAGACTGGTAATTAGACCGAGATATATTTCTGTGACATTCCATCAAAGCTGTGAAACCAGTTGCCCCTCTACCTGATACATGGATCTTCAATGAAAGACAACATGTACCTGTTAATCTTACATAAAGCTCATAAATACTTCTTATATTTCTGTTGTGATTTACATTAGGCACATAACTCAGCTAGCATTTTAAAAGTACTTTTGCAAGGGAATAAAAAGTTACTTCTACCTTACCTCTAAGTTACTGTTTGAAACTAAAATACAAAATATTTCTTGAGATGACTTCAACAGCAAGGCCCTAATTTTGTAAAACAAGCAATCAGGAGCCTCCACCTATCTGAAGTGGCCCCAAAGCCAGTGAAGTTCCATCTGAGGCCCAGGACTGCACTCAGAAAGAAGCCAGGGCTGGGTCAGGACTTCTCTTTCAGTACTTACTATGATGTTTTTCACTGAGGTCTGAACTCACAGAAGAGCTGGAGACTTCTGCCACAACAAATCATATTTGACAGGACACAAGAAGTGAGCAAATATCTAGGCAAACTAGGAGACAGTGGAATCCTTTTCTTTACTGGAAAAGTGTTGTTTAACACCTCAGTCCCTCCAGTACCCACACAGGCAGATTCTGATGGACCATAAGGCAGGCAGTTCCAGAATTTAGGAAAAAAATTCTTTCATGGCAAACAATGGGACCAACAGGAAAAGGAAGTCAAGACTCATTCCATGAAAGCTATCAGATTCTCTATCAAATGAAAGGGAAGATCCAAAGATGTCAAAACCATGTCATACCTATCAAGAATAGACACCAATGAAAGAGTTTTATAATATTTCTTATTTTGATACAGTAAGAGTATAATGTATTACACAAAATCAACAACTTATAATTCAATGTGGACTTTCTGCAGGGCTTTGATTGTGAAAGGGCAATGAGAGGCTCATGAAGAACAGAACCTTCTCAATATCTGCTTCATAATCTACTTCTAGAATAACCATTATTATTTCTCATACAGATGAAAGACAGTTACTCCTCTTTATTACAGTGGTGTCTTCCCTACACTTGTTAAATGTAGGTCTGAGATCTCACTGTTAACCTCCTGCTGTAGCCAAAGAATGGAACACAGGTGTCACAGTGCTAAACTTGATCTCTGCCACACGGTTAAGCTTTACTCTCCAAAAATGACTGGATCATCCCTACCATTGACTAAGTTAATTAACCAGTTTTCATATTCCCCTCTGCTACTTTACCCTTCACATACATTGTTTCTCCTTTTTTTAACCATGTACCTTTTATAACCAAAATAACTCTTCTCCAATATAATTAGTGACCACTTGAAAACAGCATTTTAAACCTGACTTCAAATCTTTTGCTCACACATAAACCTCTTTTTCTTTTGACAGCTCTTATGGCAGCGCTAAGGGTACAAAATAAAAAGGACTGACAAGATAAAATCATCAAAAAGAAAAATAAGACTTTACACTTCACTCATAAGACCTTCATCCAGCTATTATAAAAGTGATAAAAAGGCAATACAATTGGTTCGTGACATTGTTTCTACAGCCAGAGAGATGAACCACATGGGCATAAATATGCTAAAAAGCATTTGAGAACACAGTTTTGCCCCCACATCTAAACAGTGCACACCTATGAATCATATACACAGAAACAGAACAGGTTCATGTTTCTCATAAGCCAAAATCCTTCTAGGATTTCTAGACAGAGTGACAGGAAATGCAGTCTGATACACATACATGCAGCACAACTCTAAGGAGAATTGTAAATACAGTCTAATTCAACCATGCACCCTTCTGCTAAGTTTCTGCCTACATACATACATTCAAATTGTCACTGGCTTCAAGTCGCACCTCAGCAGTTAATCTGCAGTATGATCGTAAAGTACCTGACATCATATCGAGATCTTTCAGCGTAAGTTTAGTGCTTGGAAAAACACGAAGTCACTGCCTATGCATCTTCCAAGCACAGAAAAATTCTTGGGAGAAGCCTACGATGGTGCATGCAAAGAAGGTCATAAAAATCTCAGATGTTTCTGTCACAGGTAAAAATAGCAACAAACATTTTAATACTTTGAACATCTTTCAATTAAAAAAGATAGCACAAAATTAACATCTAGGATAGATAAGGCAATCTCAACTCTGAATGTATGCGGCTAGGAATTTAAAAAAAAAAAAAAAAAAGGCAGCAAAATAAATTATTTCCTGTCTGAGATTAAACTTGGAAATGTTGGGAAATTGTTGAGAGACTATCCTAGAATCATCTTATTCTGAATGTCTTGGATGCTAAGGCTTAAGCTTAAGGATATGGAATCAACATAGAAAAGTAGAGACAACAAAGGAAAGTAAACAGACAGCTTGCAATTTCTAAGGACTCACTCACTGCGAGTGCTAACAGGGACCTTGCCTGCTAGCACTGAGTGCAATGGCAGGGCATTGCTCCATCATTCCTTGTCCAAGGAAGTCCTCAAAATGTAGAGAAAGTTTAACACCCAGCATCTTGAAGCTCAGCATTTTGACATATGATAGTTATAGATCATACTTCAAATTCTGTGTTCAGTTTTGGGCCCCTCACTTCAAGAAGGACACCAAGGTGTTGGAGCATGTCCAGAGAAGGGCAATGGAACAGTGAAGGATCTGGAACACAAGTCTTATGAGGAGCAGTTTAGGGAACTGGACAAAATGAGGCTCAGGGGAGACTTTATCACTGTCTACACCTACCTGAAAGGAGGTTGTAGCAAGATGGGGGTCTGCCTCTTCTCCCAGGCAACTAGCAGCAGGACAAGAGGAAAGGGCCTCAGGTTGTACCAGATTGCTTTAAACTGGCTACTAGGAAAATTTTGTTCACAGACAGAGTTGTCAAGCCCAGGGAAGTGGTGGAGTCACCATCCCTGAAGGTGTTTAAAAGACACGTAGATGTTGTGCTTAGGGACTTGGTTTAGTGGTGGACTTGGCAGTGTTACATTTACAGTTGGACTCAACAATCTTATGTGTCTTCTCTGACCTAAAAGGTCTTATGATTCTAAGTGGTATTCCATGAAGGATCAACCATTTAATGTCTTCTACTACAACAGCAAAGGATAGTAGTAGATCACAGTGAGTTGAAGAGCCTTTGTGTGGCACTTCTCCATAACAACATTCCAAAACCTTAGCTTTGGGCATTAAACAGTACAGATAGCTAAGTGCCTCTGAACAGATGAAGATTCCTTCACCCAAGTGGTGAGACAAATTTAACAGGCTTTAAGAAGTTTCTAACAGGTTCAGAAATGGTTAGACACATGCTGTCACCAAAGTGAAGTTTTAGAGCACTCCTCTGAGTTACTCCTCCAGTTAATGAATAGTATGTCAGTTAATACTCTTGTACATACTTTTGATTTATCCTAAGGGATCGGTGGATTTTCTGATATGCTTATAGACCTTGTTTCTCCACATGGGAAACAATCTCTTTTTAATCACTCTAGCAAAACAGGAAAATACAGCCACACCCCTGCATTCTTTCTTTGCCAAAGTACACTGTCTGTCACGGTTTTGTCTCAAGGCAACTGTCTCTGAAAATTAACAGAGAAGAGTTTCGGTGACAGACGAACCAAAACTGAACTAAGGAACAACAGACTATTAAATGTTACTCCTCTCTTTAAATGTCAGCCTCTATGGTGAAATAAGAAGACAACAGCATATCCAAAAACGTGTGAAACCAGAAGCAAATAAAATCACGGTACATCACTGGAAGCTTTGTGCATCATTAACTTTGCCCAGTGCAAACTAAAAAACTAGTGGTGATTGGTTGTGTCTTATTGAATGTGCTTCCCAGAACAGAGTTGGACAACTGACCATGTTAAAAGGATATAAAAAAAGTTTGGTCTCCTAGATGAACCTGTGGGATTGACCCCTGTGAAAACCAGGGGTCTCTTGAATACTGTAACCCCATCAGTGTGTAAACTAGAGGGGTTTCTCTCCTCACAAAAGAGAGAGGTTTCTGTTTGTTTTTAACAAAAGACTGAACTTCCCTAAGAAAACTGGAGATTCAAACACAAAAAGATCCCATAAGGATAAGCTTAACAGCTGCAGCCTTAGCTTTTAGGAAAATCATATATTGCTCTCAAAGCCAAAAGGTTCTCAGTCTCTTAAATTAGACACTTTGGAAAATGCCATTGTAGGAATACAGTAAATCAAAAAAGGCTTGGGGTCAAAATGTCAAAAGGCCTAAATGGTACAAAAGACAAAAAAAATTTTAGCACGTTGTATCCCTATCTCCTGGGCTTTGTGAAAGAAAAAAAAAGCTTCCATCTATCTCAGAGGTCTTAATGGCAGCTAGTATTTAAAATAGGGAGGGGAAAAAGGACAGTGTATTTCCTCCATCCAGCTGTACAAGAAGATGTGTGTCCAGCTACCATTGATCAATCAGTCCAACTGAAACAGCACAGCATTCACAAGAAGGGTTAACTCGAGCCCTTGGGGTCTCTATGGTGTCTCACAGAAGTTAGTGCCCTGCAAGTCTTGTAGCCCTTTGAAACTTAATGGATTCTGCAGCCAACTGTAAGTGGCTGTAAGGCAGATAAGTCTTCCAAAACTGTCAGCAGAAGTCTGGCAGAGTCTAAAACATTCAACAACAAAAAGGAAGAAGAGTTTTCACGCCAAATTTTCAAAGCTATTGACTTGCCCAAACTCTCTTGTAGACCTATAAGAGGGGATGAGAAAACTTACTGGAAACTCCAGCAGAGAAGCCCAAGAAAGTTAAAAGGCTGATATTTCTGATGAAAGAAAACACTCTGATCACAGCTGGCCAGTGAAAGACATATTACCTCCTTTTAATTGACCACAGGCATGGAGAACAAGCAGGCAGCAGGGACAGGCATCGCCTTACACGTACTCGTGAGGCAAAAGACATTCCTCTTTCATGTGCTTAGGTAGGTATATGTATATGCACATGCACATCATAGCAGGACCCAAGGTGTTCACTTTTCACAAAAATGTGCTAATCAATACACCATTTAAAGTATGGAAAGATTCTTGTCATAAATGGAATGTGGATGCTGATGCAGAGAATGAAACT